>OZ017742.1:220882518-222082518 GCA_963969285.1 Odontomyia ornata
CTCCGCAATCAATCTCATGAAATTTACTAAAAAATGACCTTCTTAACCGCATCATTCGTTCACCTTTATTCGATACCCATCGCTTTCGTTTTTTTTTTTGTGTGGTAGGGAGGTGTAGGCATTTACGCCCGCCGAGTCTGGACTACCCACCAAACACCTCCCCTGCCAATCTGAGAACCTAGCCTGGAACCGTTTGACACATTACTTCGGGCCAGGTCTCGTTTTGTTACGCCGTGTGGCGCCTTCAAGCTGGGGAGTCCCTTTTCTAGCGGGAGGGGAGAGGGGAAGAGGAAATGCCAGAAGAGCGATCCCCCAGCCCCAGCGCCTCCGGCTGCTGTGAGTCCCTTTTATATTTTAGGACTGCCCGAGCATAATGTGCCGCCTGGTTCCATTTGTCAACCGATTCGAGCATCACCGCAACTATATTATCCGGGGTGAGCTCTCCCGTCTCCCTGTAGAGTTCCCTTCGCACCCTGACCCATTTTGTACACGCAAAAATGTGTGACAGGCATTGTCCTCCTCTCCTGGGCAAAACCGACAATCGGGAGACCGTGGCTTACCGATCTTGTGCAGGTAAGACTGAAAACACCCGTGCCCGCCCAAAAGCTGGGTCAGATAGAAGTCAGTCTCACCATGCCTTCGATTTAGCCACGGTCTCACATCCGGGATGAGGCGCGCAGTCCACCTTCCTTTCGTGCAATTCACCCAAGACTGCTGCCAATCGTTGAGTGAGCGTTGTCTCTCCTCGCGGACAACCATCTCCCTCGCATCCTCGTTTCGGCGCAGGTAAATAGCGCGGCGCTCTCCAGCAAGGAGGGCGACAGGTATCACGCCTGCAATCACTCTCACCGCCGAGTCGGAGACTGTTGGATACGAAGATGCAATTCTCAGTGCTCCTCTTCTCTGTACCTGTGCCAATCGTTTTCGGTATACCTCCTTGCTGAGAGCGTCACCCCATACCTCTGCTCCGTACAGTAGCACTGACCCTACAGCACTCATCAAGAGGCGTCTTCTTGATGGGCTGGGTCCCCCTACGTTGGCCATAAGTCGACTCAGGGCCGATACTCCCGAAGCAGCCTTCTCAGCCGTTGCCCTGATTTGCTCAGAGAAACTCATCTTCGATTCGATCAGTAGCCCCGGGTACTTCACCGCTGGCTTCGATTCGATTTGTATATCTCCAATACTGATCATCCTTACTCTAGGGATTCTCTTTTTTGTCAAGATGACCACTTCGGTTTTCTCCAGTGCTAAACTGAGCCCGCGAGCAGTCATCCAGTCCCTCACTCGGCGCATTAGCATACCTAGCCTAAGTTGCGCTTGTTCAACGGTGCGTCCGGCGACCAGAGCCGCAACATAATCCGCATAGCCGACCAAGCGCGACTCATCTGGCATCTCAAGTCTCAGTAGCCCGTCGTAAGACACGTTCCACAGGTCCGGACCAAGGATAGATCCCTGGGCAACACCCGATGTAATTTCCATCCTTCGTTGGCCCTGTGTCGTGTCGTAGAGCAGGCTTCGGTCCTTTAGGTAGTTCCTCAAAAGCCGCATTAGATATTCTGGAACTTGAAAAGAGTTTTCCAGCGTGTCCAGAACATCCACCCATCTAGCGGAGTTGAAGGCATTCCTGACGTCGAGTGTCACCAACAGGACGATCCGTCGCTTGGTGCGACTATATGCCTCTGCCTTTTGGACCGCGTTCACCGCCTCTGCAATCGCATCAATGGTAGAACGTCCTGCTCTAAACCCGTACTGCCGAGGAGATAGGTCCCCAGCAGCACGAATCGCGTCAGTGAGTCTTCCCTTGATGAGTTTCTCTAGCACTTTCCCAGCCGTGTCTAGCATGCATAACGGGCGGTATGCAGACGGCGATTCGGGATTTCCCTTCCCCTTGCTGATCAGCACGAGCCTCGCCACCTTGCATCCTACCGGGGAAACCCCGTCCCGTAGGCAAGCGTTGAATGTGCTGAGAAGCAAGTCAGGACAATGGTGATAGACGAGCCGCAACACCTCAGCTGGAACACCATCTGGACCTGGAGCCTTTCTCGCTTTCAAGGAGAGGACTGCCTCCTCCAGTTCCAGCTGTGTGAAGAGTGGGCACTCTACTGCTGTTTCACCATGGACAGCGTCAACACGGACGGGATGGGCGGGGAAGAGTCCCGCACTATCGCGTCCATCTTTTCCGCGTCATGTATACAAGGCTTCCGTAGGGCACCAAGCTCCCCCATGACCAGCTTGTAGCCAAGGCCCCACGGATCCTTGTGCACATTGTCCACTATGTCTTGCCAGCAGCGAGCCTTGCTACTGTTGATCAGTTACCTGGCCGAATTATATGCTGCCACCTGGTTGCATGCCTCGTCACGGTTCCGCGCCCGTTGAGCCTCACGCCGAAGCTTGTGACACTCCCTCCGGTTTTCAGCGATTTCAGTAGACCACCAGTACACTGGGGGCTTGCCGTGCCGGGGTCTTCGACGGGGCATAGAAGCGCAGCAAGCAGTCGTGATTATGCTCATAGTAGAGTTCACCACGTCTTGAGCTGCCAGTTCTTCCGTCCCCTCCAGAGCTCCCTGCAGCGGCTCACCTGCTGTGAGAACCTTAACGAACCTCTCGACGTCCATTCTTCCAATGTTCCATCCAGTTGTAGAAGGCCGAGAGCCCGGAAGTCGGGAGATAGCATCACTTATCGCAAGCAGAATGCACTGGTGATCACTGGCTGAGTAGTCCTCTAATACTTTCCAGTTGTGTATCCTCCGTACTAAGGACTCCGAGGCGAATGTCACGTCCGGTATGGTTCCCTTACAGCCATGACGGCGGAAAGTCGGCGTATTTCCGGAGTTTAGTACGACGAGGGCCGTCCTGGCCGCCTTTTCCAGGATTGGTTTTCCCCGCGGATCCGTCTGAGGCATGCCCCATTCGATTGCTTTAGCATTGAAGTCGCCCCCAACGAGCACTTTGCCCTCTGCGTTCGAGACAGCGCCCTCCAGAGCATTATGCTTAGCTTGGAAAGATGATATCGGCTCGTTAGGCGTTAGGTATACACTAAAGAAAGTGATCCCTGAGCACCGAACCCACACGAAACCATCCCCCCGTCCACAACTCTCCGCTTGAAAGTCACTGTTCCGAACCCAGATAGCGGCAGTACCAGTTTCATCAGAGTACCATAATGCAAGACTTTTATTATGGTGTTGCTCACTCAGCAGCAAGAAGTCGGCTTTCCTGTCCCTCGCAAACTTCTCAAGCAGATTTTGGGCGGTTGAACTTCGGTGTAGGTTTAGCTGCAGGATGCGGGTCATCGAAGCTCTGATTTGGCCTTGGCTAGGGCTTCCTGGAACACCCGGCATTTTCCTGATTCCAAGACGTGTCCAAAATCAGGTTTTGGATCAGCATCCTTGGAAAGAATACAGTGTGCCTCCTTCGTACACTCTTTTCTTTTATGTCCGATTTCACCGCATTTGTAACATAGGGAACTCCTATCGGGTCCTTTGCATACTTGTGTGGTGTGACCATAACCAAGGCATTTGAAACATTGAAGAGGCGTTGCTCTTCGCCGTAGCCTACAGACAACCCACCCTATTCGTACTTTGGCCTTGTTCAGGAATTGTTCGGCGTTCTTTTCGGTCAATTCAACTATGGCCATGCGTTGTGCCCTGTTGTTTTCTGGTGCCAGTCTCGCTTTGATCCTGCCCACGCTAGGGAACTCCCTTTTGATGGCCTCTGCTACCTCGGCCAGATCCGTGACGCAGTCAATGTCCCGTATTTCGATCGTTGCCATCGGCTCGAGCGGGGCTATAGTTGCGCTTTTGCCGAGGACTTTCTTTACTGCGTCACAGAATGCTTCTTTATTGCCGGCCTCTGCTCCGAATTCGACCAGTATGTGGCCCGACCGCGTTGGTCGTACTACTTTAATGGTAGAATTGGTGTCTTCGGGCCTTACGTTTCCCTTGATGTCCCGCAGCACCTCCGCGTAGGATTGGCCATCTTGGGGCTTTACAAGCAGTGCCTGCTGCCGGGGTCTTCGTCGGGGCTTCTGCCTCTCCTGTTTTGCATCAGGTCCTTTTTCTAATTGGGCGTCCGTGCGAATTTTATTTTCTGGCTCTTTTTGAAGGAGTTTCTTTGCGGCTTTCTTCGCTCCATTTGTAAGCACTGTCTGGAACCTCTGATCTGGTGCTCTACGCCCGTCAAGTACCTCTTCCTTCCTTCTTTTATCCCGATTGGGCTAGACGCCATTCTTTTATTGTCTTTTAATGATGGAGCTATCTGTATGTCGCCTTTAGATTTTGCCCCAAGCGCCTCTTTAGCCTTCTCTTCATCTTCGGCCCTTAACCAGCTCCTCCGATAGTGCCCTATGCGATCTAGGAGCTCCTCTAGTTCAAGGAGCCCTTCCTTTGCTACTTTGCTAATTTTTGGGGAGTCGCATGCAGCTTGTATTCTTTTCAGAACATCTCCCGCTTTTCGAAGTAGTCTTTCCTCTTCGTATCGCTGGGCCGCAATTGTACCTTGCAACCATCCTTGGGAGAGGTTTTCGCGTTCCGTTTCCGAGTGCAGTACTTCCGGCACATTTTCAACGTTGGCGGTACAATCACGCGGTGTCTGGTCACTCTTTGCTTTTAGTACCGTAATCTCCTCGTTTGCTTCTGGATTTTTCGTTGCAATGTCGGGATTTGTGACCCTTGCATCGGTCGCTTTAGTAACGATCGCAGCCGTGACAATCGAATTTTCGGCGCTCTTTATGTTATCTTCCACTGCTCGAACACCTGAAGCATCCTGCCGAATCTCCCGCTTCTCCTTAATAGGACGCTCGGACGTTCGCATAATTTTTTTGCTGCGCCCAAACGCCGCAGGAATCTCAGTCTGCACCAGACTGTCTGCTGTTCTCCGTTTTTCGTCTACCGTCACTGTCGTCGTGTTAGTCTTCGTTTTTTTCGTGGTTAGTACAGCTCTCGATGTACTGTTGACATCGTGGCTGCAACCGCTGGTTGTGTCGTCGTTATTATTTTTGGTTTCATTTTTTGGATATTTTTGATCTTTTGATTTTGTTTGCTCCATTTTATAGGGTCCCCCCTCGGAGCCGCTATCTCCGTTCGTGTGTGTAGTCGCCTTTTTGGTCCCATGGTTATCTTTGCAGAGCAGGGAGGCCATGCGAGGGTTGGCACAAGCCCTTATGGGGACAAGTGCTCAGAGCCAGACCAGCGCTAATCGGGAGTCCGTCTCAACCGAACCTACACCACCAACCCAATGGTGCGAACTTCGAACCGGGACGGAGACGGTATGATAGTTGAATTGGAGCCGTTCACACACGAGTGTTTCCTCGGCGCTACTGTGAAAAGCAACTAGGTCCAAACCATCACATCCGCCAGCCCAAAGCGTCAATTCCAGTTCGTTGTCCAAAGCGTAGTCCAGATACAATCAGGGTCGTTACCTGTCATCCCAGGAGGGAACCTCACGGTGCCCCCCATATACTCGGGTCCGTGGGGGTGGCACTCCCCAAAGAATGCTAGCCTCCAAGAATGTTCTTGTCGACCGGCTTTCTCCTTGCGGGAATTTCCTCGGGTACGTGGGGGCGGAACTCCCCTTCGTTTGCAGTTAACTATGGCACCTAATTTTCATGAAAGTTTCAAGAAAATCATACCATATAGTTCAATGAAAACTCGGCTATGCATTTTCATCTTCATCTGTACAGTTATGATCAATTATAGCAGGAAACGTATCTTTTTTTAAGGTTGCGGCTCTCGCCGGTTTTTAGTATGGAAATCACCAATTTTAGAGTTCTTGGCATATGTTGTGATGTACATATAATATTAACTGGAAAGTATAGAGTCAAATATAATTTGCAATCACTCAATTCTTATTATTTCTTCGGGGAATTTTATAATCCTACATGTAACTTTAACGTCTAAGGATGTAAGAAGGATCCTATACCAAGCTCATTGGTCACCAAAGAATGAATGCGGAAGAGAAATGCATCCTGAAATGTTTCCTTTAACTATTGTGGAATTGTATTTATCCCACATTTAGAATTAATTTATTGGTTATTCCCGGTAGAAATCATGAACTAAAATGTACCGTTTATGCAGAAAATTAAAGATACTGATCATTTATATCATTCGTCATCAAAGGACTCGTTATGTCCAACAAATCCTTGCAGAGTGCCAACTAATTGGCACTTTTCGTACGAAATATCATTTAAATTCAATTTCTCGACATCAATGTATCATATTTAACTGTTAATATCTACAGAGTCCTTGGAAGGATTTCAATTCTGTTCCGATGCATTTTGAATCAATATGTTGTCCTTCATTTGAAACTTCTACAATCAAAATCCTTACACGCGTCGATCAGTTATGCTGAAAAATCCGGGTGAAAGTCGGATTTTTTTTTAGTTTTAACGGTAGAACTCCTTTACCGTTAGTTGAATTTCTTATCCTTTAAACGGGACGTAACTGGAAGAAAGACGTATCATTTGCCAAAAACAGGACTTTTCTATCTCCGTTTAAAAGTTATGCGTGAACATACAAAAAAAAAATACACGCCATGAATTGATAACCTTCTTTCTTTTTGAAGTCGGTTAAAAAGTATCGTAATAAGGTATACCAGTCAACTTTGAGATTAGTAAAGGCTAATTAGAGTTATTTCTTACACATTTGATATATTAACACAATTGTTAGAAATTTTCATAGTAGGATTAGGTGCTGAACTCTAAGACACATATACCTTAAGTACAACTAATTCCTGTACAATAATGTTCTTGCCTAACTTAAACAAGCCTATTATTAGGATTGCAAGCTTGTTTCTTCCAAATTGAAAAACTTGCTTTCGTTTTTAACCCTCTCTAGTCTCATTGTCAGTTGCCTTCAGTTGCACACATTTTCCAAAAAGGTATTTAATTTTATTCCTTGCATCTGGGATCCCCAATGTCGAAACTCCGTACGTGATTAGAATCGTAGCACGGAATGGACCCGCACGGAAGTTCAACAAGAATATGTCAAGTTTATTCTGTACCAGGTTTTACAATGCATTATCGCTTGCACGAAACCAGAATTGAATTTTGTGGTCGAGTTCGAGAGAAGTCACTGCAAAAGGCCTCGAGCCATAAAAGGTCTTGATCTTCTCCATTAAGCATTCAAACAAACCTATAACATAGTTACGTACATACCTGAATACTTTGCAGCCCTCTCAAAGGGATCTCATTTTTCTTCATCGTAGTCCAGCCGCAACTTGGATGGTTTTTATTCTGAATTGCGGTTGCATCCCAACCGCAGTATTGATCATAACTTGTTAACCCTTCGCCAATGAAACATTGAATAGTTTCCAAAGCACCAAAATCTTGGATATTTATCTAATAATAGAATTCTAATTAAGGAACTACCTGCACAACTAACTCTAAATTAAGCATCTGAATAGTAGCGATGATTGCTCATTTTCATTCACGAGACCGAAAGCTATTAGGAGTCCATATCAAAAAAGATCTTCTCGATAATGGTTAAATTTATTTTAACGTTCCATACCTTAATGTGGCATGTACACTTTTTGCTGTTCTTTTCAGGGTTCTTAGTTATTTATGGCCTTAAGCATTCTCTTGTGCTTCACAACCACTTTTCGTGGTATGTTTGGGATGCTTACGCCGCAACTCTGAGGTGCTTTCATGATGTTCCCATCTCCTGCATCTCCAGCCAAGACTCGTCGAATCTTGAAGACGTAGCGTGAACTTGGAGCTAGTGGCAAAGAAAAAACGTTCAAAAGAAACTGAAACTCAGAACCCAGGTAAAGGTAGGGTACTTCGCTCCACCGCTCTGTCAGATACGAGTATTAAGATGAATAACAACCGACATCTTCTAAATGGTAAACTTGTTTTCGTCGACAATACCACTCGTGCCCGAAATGGCTGGGAGAACTGGTTGATCTTCTTTTTCTTATCTTCCTTCTTTTCCACTCTGGACTGCAGCATGTACCTGAAGCTTTTCAGAGGAGCGTGATCTTAAGAACTCTTTCAGAATGTTGAAGATACTTTTTGCTCGTCTGGATGGAGTTGAAGAGCGATAAAGGCTTATATAGAATTACTGAAATCAAATACTACTGCTCCAAAGATATACTTCTTATTTTGGTTGTTGGATGTTGTTTCTTATTTTTACACGTGCTGAATGCTTTTTTTTTCTTGTTGAACGGATTGAATAATAGACAATCATTTAGGAGGTAGAATACCTTCACTTTTCCATTTTATTCCTTTTGGAAGCCGCGGCAAGAATTGAACATTAGGAAGAGTGGAAGCACAAACAGTTTTGTTTTGTTATAGGCTTGCAAAAGTGAAAGTAACTTATGCTGAAAGAACTTAATGTGAAGCAGTATTTAGAATTGTTCATGGCAAGGGCTTATTTTATTGCCTAGATTCTCTTACCTTTCAAAATAAATTCGAAAGTAAATAGGCATAAAAGCAATGGATAGCCTGTGTCAATTAAATATTTCTTTTAAATATTGTTTGGAGACATTTGTTGTTCATACAGCTGTGACAAATAATTCAAAAAATTGATCTGATTGCAAAGGAAAAAATTCTGCTTTTTAATTTAATTTAATGAGTATCGTTCAGCTTTGAAACACCTGTCCACACAAAATGATTGAAAACACTATTTTTTCTCTGAAACTGAAGTGCATGCTTGCAAATACTGACACCTAATGTGAGTTGGTTTAACTTGCTGTAAATAATGCGCAACCCCAGCAACGTAGACTGAATCTATATTAACGTACAGTCGTTCAAAGATAGGCTTTTTTCAAAAAGGTTTAATCGTTCTTGTCTCTAATGGGCCCTATAGACACTCGTACATGGTACGAGTAAACATAGTTTCACTAAAACCTGCAGACGGTAGACAGAGCTAAGACCAAGTTGCTAGAACTTCAAATTTTATGCTGTCAAAATTTAAAATTTAATTTAGTAGACAAGCAACAGTCTTCTAATTAGTCGCTTGTAATTATTGTTAGAATTAACAAGTTGGGTCCTGCAAACAGGACGCTAGCACGGAGAACCCTTTCAGGCAAAAACCGCTGTTGGCAAGAACACCAATAAAACAAGTCACCGATTGCGGGGGGAGGCAGCAAACCCCAGAAACACTGTCAAAGTCAATATCACAGGTTAAATCATCGGAGACAGACGGACTAACGAACGAAAGAAGGCAGAGTGCGTTGTGCAACCTGGCATCATTGCGGCCTTTGGGCGCAGTAGAAGGACTATGCGCACCCCGGAGCGCCCAGTGCAAGACGTACACAATCCGGATCAAGCTGCGACACCAACAGAGGCCAGTGTAAGACTGGGGGAGGGAGAAGTTTTGCCGTTGGCCGACGCCACTTCAAACGTGACCCAAGCGATAGAAGCAAAAGGGCTAGGAAAGGGGGGCCTCTCCCAAGAGGTGGCGCCAAATAACACAATCGCCCTTGACCGCGCCGAAGAGGAGCGGCTTACTCGGAAAGCGGGGAATATCGTCAAACAACTGAGGGCTGCCTGCGAAGTGCAGAAAAACATAGGCAAGAGTGTCAAGAATGGCATTCTTGAACTGGAGGAGCTTTTTGGCCGCATAACGCACTACAGGCGGAGGTGGCTTGCAACCGAAAAGCACCAAAAAGACACGCTCTCCCTCGAGGCATCAGTGGGTTCTAGCAGCAGCAAAAGAATGGCCGGTAGCCCAACTGAAGGCGACCGTGAGAAAAGGAGGAAGGACGAGACCATAAACGAAGTTGACACTCCAGGCGAGGAGTTTCATGTGGTGCGAAACAAGGCAGCGAAAAAAGCGGCCAAAAAGCTACTCCTAGAAAAAACAGACAAAGCGCTCAACCACGAAAAGAACAAGGAACCCCCCGATATACCGCAGAAAACAAAAAGCAAACCGCGGCGCAAACCCTTGCGAGAGGCACTGCTTATTAAACCCACTAAGGGCCGAACCTACGCAGATGTCCTCCGTGAAATTAAAGCAGCGGTCAAACCAGACGACACCAAAACTGCCATCAAAGCAGTTCGACCAACCCGGACCGGTGGCTTGCTGGTGGAATTCGGGCCAGAGGCAACAAACAAAGATGCATTCCGTGACGCGGTTCAAAAGGTTCTTGGAGATGCGGCAACGGTTGCCTCGCTCGAACCAATGGCCACCCTGGAAATCAGGGACCTCGACTGCGTCACGGACAAAGCTGAAGTAGAGGATGCCATTAGGAGGGAGTTCCCCAGCTTAAGTGAAGTCAAGGCAAGATTGACACGTGAAAACACAAGGGGGCAACGCATGGCTATTGTCGAACTAGCTGATAAAGACGCCCAGCCAATCCTGGCGAAGGGCAAAATTAAGATAGGTTGGGTGATCTGCAGGATACGGAGAAGAGCGATCCCTATCCGCTGCTTCAGATGCTTCGAATACGGACACACCGCGTATGGCTGTAGGGGACCCGACAGGAGATCTCTGTGCTACAAATGTGGTGAAACGGGGCACAAAAGGAAGGAGTGCACGAACGAGGCAAAATGCATTCTTTGCAAGGATGCTAAGCTAGCACCCGGCGACCTCAAACATGAGCCAGGGACAGGGAGATGCTGGGTTTTCAAGGAGGCCCTAACTAAAGCCAAATTGATACTCAAATGATCCGTATCCTGCAGGTCAATTTGCACCGAAGCACAAACGCCCAGGACCTACTTGAGCAGTTTGCGAGGGATAAGAAAGCTGACCTCCTGTTGCTGAGCGAGCAACATCATAACAAGGACTCGCAAGCGTGGTACCCTGACAAATCTGGTACCTCGGCCATCTGGGTTCGAGACAGCGTCCGCCTTCAGGTGCAGGGCCATGGACGCGGGGATGGTTTTGTGTGGGTGCGGTGTTCAGGGATAACATATTTCAGTGTTTATCTGACGCCTAACGAGGCAATGGGATCTTTTCGAACCAAACTCGATGCCCTGGAGGACGCTGTCTCGAACACAGAGGGCCACATGCTGGCCGCGGGAGACTTCAACGCTAGAGCCATTGAATGGGGTATGCCACAATCCGACTCAAGGGGAAAGCAAATCTTGGACATGGCGGCCAGAACAGCGCTTTTTGTCCTAAATACTGGTAACACCCCTACTTTCCGCCGCTGGGGTTGCGTAGGAACCATACCCGATGTGACACTCGCTTCGGAGTCCCTGGTACCTAGAGTACACAATTGGCGAGTACTAGAGGACTACTCGGCTAGTGATCACCAGTATATAGAGGTTGAGATTCACGACGGTGCCACTCTGCGTGCATATGCCCAAACTTCAATCCTCGGATGGAGGACTGGGAGGATGGACGTTGAGAGGTTCGCTGACGCGCTTACGGCAGGCGCACCGTTGCTGAGAGCTCCGCCAGGGAGTGGAGTGGCTACAGCCAAGGACTTGGTGAACTCAACTATGAGTACCATCATAGCTGCTTGCGAGTCTTTCATGCCCCGTCGGAGACCCCGACACGGTAAGCCTCCATTATACTGGTGGTCAAACGAGATCGCCGAACAAAGAAGCGAGTGTCACAAACTTCGGCGAGAGGCCCAGCGGGCGCGAACACGGGAGGAGGCAGACACTAGGCTAGCAGCATACAGGTCCGGTAGGAAATATCTTTGCAGGCTTATTAACAAGAGCAAGGCCCGATGCTGGCAAGACCTCGTGGACGATGTAAATAGGGATCCGTGGGGCCTTGGCTACAAACTGGTCATGGGGAAACTTGGTCCCTACGGAAGCCTTGTATACATGACGCGGAAAAGATGAACGCGATAGTGCGGGGACTCTTCCCCGCCCACCCCGTCCGTGTTGACGCTGTCCATGGTGAAACAGCAGTCGAGTGCCCACTCTTCACACAGCTGGAACTGGAGGAGGCAGTCCTCTCCCTGATAGCGAGGAAGGCTCCAGGTCCAGATGGTGTTCCAGCTGAGGTTTTGCGGCTCGTCTATCACCATTGTCCTGACTTGCTTCTCAGCACATTCAACGCTTGCCTACGGGACGGGGTTTTCCCGGTACGATGGAAGGTGGCGAGGCTCGTGCTGATCAGCAAGGGGAAGGGAAATCCCGAATCGCCGTCTGCATACCGCCCGTTATGCATGCTAGACACGGCTGGGAAAGTGCTAGAGAAACTCATCAAGGGAAGACTCACTGACGCAATTTGTGCTGCTAGGGACCTATCTCCTCGGCAGTACGGCTTTACAGCAGGACGTTCTACCATTGATGCGATCGCAGAGGTGGTGAACGCGGTCCAAAAGGCAGAGGCATATAGTCGCACCAAGCGACGGATCGTGCTGTTGGTGACACTCGACGTCAGGAATGCCTTCAACTCCGCTAGCTGGGTGGATATTCTGGACACGCTGGAAAACTCTTTTCAAGTTCCAGAATATCTAATGCGGCTTTTGAGGAACTACCAAAAGGACCGAAGCCTGCTCTACGACACGACACAGGGCCAACGAAGGATGGAAATTACATCGGGTGTTGCCCAGGGATCTATCCTTGGTCCGGACCTGTGGAACGTGTCTTACGACGGGCTACTGAGACTTGAGATGCCAGATGAGTCGCGCTTGGTCGGCTATGCGGATGATGTTGCGGCTCTGGTCGCCGGACGCACCGTTGAACAAGCGCAACTTAGGCTAGGTATGCTAATGCGCCGAGTGAGGGACTGGATGACTGCTCGCGGGCTCAGTTTAGCACTGGAGAAAACCGAAGTGGTCATCTTGACAAAAAACAGAATCCCTAGAGTAAGGATGATCAGTATTGGAGATATACAGATCGAATCGAAGCCAGCGGTGAAGGACCTGGGGCTACTGATCGACTCGAAGATGAGTTTCTCTGAGCAAATCAGGGCAACGGCTGAGAAGGCTGCTTCGGGAATATCGGCCCTGAGTCGACTTATGGCCAACGTAGGGGGACCCAGCCCATCAAGAAGACGCCTCTTGATGAGTGCTGTAGGGTCAGTGCTACTGTACGGAGCAGAGGTATGGGGCGACGCTCTCAGCAAGGAGGTATACCGAAAACGATTGGCACAGGTACAGAGAAGAGGAGCACTGAGAATTGCATCTTCGTATCCAACAGTCTCCGACTCGGCGGTGAGAGTGATGGCAGGCGTGATACCTGTCGCCCTCCTTGCTAGAGAGCGCCGCGCTATTTACCTGCGCCGAAACGAGGATGCGAGGGAAATCGTTGTTCGCGAGGAGAGACAACGCTCGCTCAACGATTGGCAGCAGTCTTGGAGGAATTGCACGAAGGGAAAGTGGACTGCGCGCCTCATCCCGGATGTGAGACCGTGGCTAAATCGAAGGCATGGTGAGACTGACTTCTATCTGACCCAGCTTTTGAGCGGGCACGGGTGTTTTCAGTCTTACCTGCACAAGATCGGCAAGTCACGGTCTCCCGATTGTCGGTTTTGCCCAGGAGAGGAGGACAATGCCTGTCACACATTTTTTGCGTGTACCAAATGGGCCAGGCTGCGAAGGGAACTCTACAGGGAGACGGGAGAGCTCACCCCGGATAATATAGTTGCGGTGATGCTCGAATCGGTTGACAAATGGAACCAGGTGGCACATTATGCTCGGGCAATCCTAAAATATAAAAGGGACTCACAGCAGCCGGAAGCACTGGGGCTGGGGGATCGCTCTTCTGGCAATTCCTCTTCCCCTCTCCCCTCCCGCTAGGAAAGGGACTCCCTAGCTTGAAGGCGCCCCACGGCGTAACAAAATGAGACCTGGCGCGAAGTAATGTGTCAAAAGGTTCCAGGCTAGGTTCTCAGATTGACAGGGGAGGTGTTTAGTGGGTAGTCCAAAGGTATCCTCCATGGGAGTCCCACACTGCCAGACTCGGCGGGCATAAATGCCTTCACCTCCCTACCACAAAAAAAAAAAAAACAAGTTGGGTAAACAGACCTACGCTCATGTCAGAAGGGTTTTGTATTCAATTAACAAAATGCAGTCACCAGATCGAGTCAAATCAAGAAACACGTCAAAGACGATTTTATTGGAGAAAATATGAAATACGAAGATCATACTATTATTCACAAAGTTGAACAGATTTCGACTTCTGAGGTTTTGTTATTGTTATACTCATAAATATCTCCCTTGATAATTATTTCAGATGTCCATTCGGGACGGAGGAAACACATTTTTCATGTATTTCCCCCCTGTGCCCCCACTGAAGCAAAAACTGTCAGTTTAACAACTGTTTTGAAAAGCTCCCATGAAAACTTCAATTTCATACTCATACCGGCTACGTTTGATGAATTTTTTTTTTCAGGGGCCACTCTCCTGTACTGTTATCATCGACGAATGGCCAATTTTTTCGAATCCTAGAATGGTTACAAAACCCTTTTGCTAGGAGCTCTCTCCCACCTCCTTGACTTGTTTCATTTATGAGCATTAATTGTACTCATCTTCAGTCATTCATTAAATTGAATCAAGTGTTCAAAGCGTGCACCTTAAACGTTGAAGTTGGGAAAAAATAACTCAAAACTATTCAATCTTCGCATTTAAAACAGCCACTATTTTGTTTTACGATTACTAATACCACTAGCTGAACCGATTCTCAAAGATGTACATGACACCTATCATTCCTGAAATTTTCATGCAAATCCTAGCGAAACTGTAGTGTCTGAGTCGGTAGAAAGCGCATGTTGTTCCATAGCCATATGTTGCCATAGTAATAAATGCAGCGCAGGAAAATTCAAACCGCTATAACTTCGCTAAACTTTTATTAAACTTTCAGGATGGATTAATCTTATAAATAGACATCTACGTACTGAATTTCATTGAATTTAAGGGTACCGTTAAGATTTTATTCAAGAAAACATAAAATCGATAAATCATACTATTACTAACAAAGTTGAGTGAATTGCGACTTCTCACGTATTTGTTGTTGTTGTTGTACTCACCCAGGCCTACATTCCTGATTTTTTTCAGATTTTTCGGATCACAGGTGTCCAATCGCGAGGGGGGGGGGTACACAATTTTTCGTGTATTTCCCCTCCCTGTGCACCCCTCGAAGCAAATTTTGCCAAACTAAGACCTGTTTTGAAAAGTTTTTATCAAGACCTTTCACTTGACATCCATATCGGCTACCTTCAATGAAATTTTTTTTTTGGGGGTCACTCTCCTATATGGGGAGACCCCCCTTAAACACCTTATTAAATTTTTTTGTAAATGAACTTTGAAGAGATCACCACTTTACACCTACACACAACATTTGATGTTTCTAGCTTAAGTGGTTTCCGAGAAAAACTGCTGTGACACACGGACGGACGGACAGACTGGTGGCGAAACTAGTAGGGTTTTGTAGAATTATTTTACAAAACCCTAAAAATGAGTGCGAATAAAGGCTTTTAATTGTCAGCGAATGTTTAGAGGAAGAAAAACGTTTATTGAGATGAAAAACAAGACGATTATGATCGAAAAAATAGTTTCAAGATAGGGCTAAATATACCCATGTAAAATTATTAAACGAACTAAAAAGTTCAGCTCCTGAAGATTTTAAAAATTTACTGGAAATCGTAGCACCGTTGATACGGAGACAAAATACCGCAATGCGCGAAGCTATTCAGCCAGATGAAAGGCCATCTGGCACTTTAAGATTTCTAGCTTCGGGAAAAAGCTATGAAGATCTGAAATTTTAAACAAGAATTTCACCCAGAAGTTTGAGTGAAATTATATTGAAGCGTGCTGTGCGATTAAAAAAGCATTAAAAAATTGCATAAAGGTATTAAATACGACTATAGTTATATTCAAATTACTTTACGGGTTTGTTTCTCCAGGCGCCCCAAACTAAATATGATTGGTTGTCAGTTGCTGAGGGATTTATTAAACGGTGGAATTCTCCCAATTGCATCGGTGCAATGGATTGGAAACACGTAAACATCCGTAAACCACCAGAAACTGGGTCTTATAATTTTAATTATTAAAAATTTTTTCAGTATAGTGTTATTTGCGATAGTTGATGCAAATTATCATTTTATTAAGGTCGAAGCTGGAGCAAACGGACGAGTATCCGATAGTGGATTTTTATCAAATTTAAAATTTTACGAAAAAATGGAGGAACGAAGCCTACAAATCCTTCAGTCAGAGAAATTAACCGGTACAGATACAGAGTTACCATTACTTTTTGAAGTAGACAACGCTTTCCTTTGCATGATCAGATGAAAAGAGAATTTTCAACTATAGGCTATCACGAGCTTGCAGAATCGGCGAGAATGCTTCCAGAATTTTGTCTCCCCGCTTTCGAGTATTGCTAAACACTACAATGTGCGTTCCAAAATAAACTAGACTTTTGTAAGAAATTTTTTTGGCGGCGTCATCTGTGAATGAGAACGTGCGTTGGAAAGTTACATCCCTCCCTGACTTCGAGTGAAAGTTTGGTGACATCCAGTTCATTGGAAGTGAAGTTATTGCGTCTAAAGTGACAGTATATTTGTGTTATCGGTACAAAAATGAGTTTCGAACAAAGAGTCAATATCAAATTTTGTTTTAAAATCGGTAGAACGTTTACCGAAACATTTGAATTGATGAAAAAAGTTTATGGCGATGATTGTCTATCTCGTACCAGAGTTAATGAGTGGTTTACACGTTTCAGAGATGGTCGTGAGGATATAAATGACGATGAACATACCGGCCGCCCAAAATCAGTGATCACCGAAAACTCCATCGAAATTGTGCGTGAATTTATCAAAAATGAGCCGAAATCATCGTTGAAATTCATGGAATCGGAGTTGAATATCTCCAAAACATTGAGTTATCGCATTTTAACCGATCATTTGGGCTTACGAAAGGTTTTTGCGCATCTTGTTCCACAGAAGTTAACAATTTTTAAAATAAACGAGAAATTTGTCATAAAATATTTTTGATATTTTGACTAGAAATCGCATTTTAACCATCAATCACTTACCGTATTTGCCTGATATGGCTCCTTGTGACTTCTACATATTCGGGAAATTGCATTTGGCCATGAAAGGAAAACACTTTGCGTTCGTAGAGGGCATGCAAAAGGCTTGTATCGACATCCTGAAGGACATTCCTGTCAATGACCTGAAACACACTTTCGAAAAGCTTTTGGATCGCGCAAAACAGTGTATCGAGGCCGGAGGAGACTTTTTTGAATATGAAACTCGAATTTATCAGAACAAAGCTCCTGTCGTTTTTATTTTAGCTCAGTCTCGTTTATTTTGGAACGCAGCTTGTAGTCCGCTATAAATAAAAATTGTACCTTTTTCAGGAATATAACGTCGAAGTATTTTTCTTTTTCCATTTTTTTTTGTCCCTTTCATCAACATTCACTTTTCGATTTTTATTTAACAGCTCGTATCCCCTTTGTTTTCTTTTTTGTAATATTATCATTGTTTCATATATATGTATTTACAATCCCTGCCTTGATTCGTATAAGATCGTGTAGATCTTCCTCTCGCGTTATCGCTGATATTATTAAGGTCAATTTCCATTTTCTCGGTGAATACATTTATATCGTCTGTATCTGCATTTATTCCGCTTAACAAGACTGTAACTTTGTTTTCTTCTCCCTTTACATATTCCATTGCAAAATTATATCCATCGCGTTTAATTTTCCAATGAAGTTTGCGATTGGGCTCTTTAAGATATGCTAATCAGACTAATGGTCTATGATCTGTACGGCTGGTGAATTCTATGCCCAAAACACAGAGTGTGGGACTCCCATGTTTGAAAGAAGGCGACTGGACTATCTACTAAGCACCTCCCCTCTCAACCTGAGAACCCAGCCTGGAACTGTTCGACACATTACTTCGGGCCAGGCCTCGTTTTGTTACGCCGTGAGGCACCTTCAAGCTGGGGGATCCCTCTTCTAGTGGGAGGGGCGAGGGGAAAAGGAAGAGCCAGCCAAGCGATCCCCCAGCCCCAACACCCCGGCTACTGTGAGTCCCTTTTATCTTTCAGGACTGCCCGTAGAGGCCCCTCTGCAGCCTGTCCCATTTTATGCCCGCAAAAAGTGTTTGGCAGGCATTGTCCTCCTCTCCTGCGCAAAACCCGACAGTCGGGGGACCGTGACTTACCGATCTTAGGTAGGTAAGACTGAAAACACCTATGCCCACTCAAAAGCAGGGTCAGATAGAAGTCAGTCTCACCATGCCTTCGATTTAGCCACGGTCTCACATCCGGGATGAGGCGCGCAGTCCATCTTCCCTTCGTGCAATTCACACAAGACTGCTGTCAATCATTGAGTGAACGCTGCCTCGCATCCTTGTTTCGGCATAAGTAAATAGCGCGGCGGCAGGTATCACGCCTGCAATAACTCTCACCACTGAATCAGAGACTGTTGGATACAAAGATGCAATTCTCAGTGCTCCTCTTCTCCGTACCTGTGCCAAACATTTTCGGTATATCTTCTTGCTGAGAGCCGTACAATAGCACTGACCCTACAGCAGTCATCAAGAGGCGTCTTCTTGATGGGACTCAGAGCTGATATTCCCGAAGCAGCTTTCTCAGCCGTTGCCCTGGTTTGCTCAGAGAAACTCATCTTCGAGTCGATCGGTACCCCAGGTACTTCACTGATGTCTTCGATTCGATTCGTATATCTCCAATACTGATCATCCTTACTCTAGGGATTCTCTTCTTTGTCAAGATGACCTCTTCGATTTTTTCCAGTGCTAAACTGAGCCCGCGAGCAGTCATCCCTCGCTCGGCGCACTAGCATACCTAGCCTAAGTTGCGCCTGTTCAACGGTGCGTCCAGCGACCAGAGCCGCAACATCATCCGCATAGCCGATCAAGCGCGACTCGCCTGGCATCTCAAGTCTCAGTAGCCCGTCGTAAGACACGTACCACAGGTCCGGACCAAGGATAGATCCCTGGGCAACACCCGATGTAATTTCCATCCGTCGTTGGCGCTGTCTCGTGTCGTAGAGCAGGCTTTGGTCCTTCAGGTAATCCCTAAAAACCCGCCTTAGATATTCTGGAACATGAAAAGAGTTTTCCAGCGTATCTAGACTATCCACCCATCTAGCGGAGTTGAAGGCGTTCCTTACGTCACGTGTCACCAACAGGACGATCCGTCGCTTGGTGCGACTATGTGCCTTTACCTTTTGAACCGCGGTCACCATCTCTGCAATCACATCGATGGTAGAACGTCCTGCTCTAGAGCCGTACTGCCGAGGATAGGTCCCCAGCAGCATGAATCGCGTCAGTGAGGCTTCCCTTGTTGAGCACTTTCCCAGCCGTATCTAGCATGCATAACGGAGGGTATGCAGACGAAGATTTGGGATTTCCCTTCCCCTTGCCAATCAGAACGAGCTCAGCACCTTCCATCGTACTGGAAAACCCTGCCCCGTAGGCAAGCGTGGAACGTGCTGAGCAGCAATTCAGGACAATGGCGGTAGACAAGCCCCAACACCTCAGCCGGAACACCATCTGGACCTGGAGCCTTCCTCGCTTTCAGGGAGAGGACTGCCTCCTCCAGTTCCACCTGTGTGAAGAGTGGACACCCGACTGCTGTTTCACCATGGACAGCGCCAACACGGATGGGATGGGCAGGGAAGAGCCCCCGCAATATCTCGTCCATCTTTCCCGCATCATGTATGCAAGGCGTCCGTAGGGCGTCAAACTTCCGCATATCTAGCTTGTAGCCAAGGTCCCACGGATCCTTGTTCACATTGTCCACTAGGACTTGCCAGCAGCGAGCCTTGCTATTGTTAATTAATTTGCGAAGGCATTTCCTGGCCGACTTATATGCTGCCACCCGGGTGCTTGCCTCGTCACGGTTCCGCGCCCGTTGAGCCTCACGTCAAAGCTGGTGTCAGTTGACCACCAGTACACTGGCGGCTTGCCGTGCCGGGGTTTTCGACGAGGCAAAGAAGCTTTGCAAGCAGTCGTAATGATGCTCATAGTTGAGTTCACCACGTTTTGGGCCACCAATTCTTCCGTCCCATCCAAAGCTCGCTGCAACGGCTCACCTGCTGTGAGCACCTTGACGAACCTCAGCGTCCATCCTTCCGATGTTCCATCCAGTTGTAGAAAGCCAAGAGCACGGACGTTGGGAGAAAACATCACTGATCTCAAGCAAAATGTACTGATGATTACTGGCTGAGTAGTCCTCTAATACTCTCCAATTGTGTATCCTCCGTACTAAGGTCTCCGAGGCGCATGTTAAGTCCGGCACGGTTCCCTCACAGCCGTTACGGCGGAAAGTCGGCTTATGTCTGGCGTTTAGTATGACGAGCGCCGTCCTGGCCGTCATTTCCAGGATTTGTCTGCCCCGCGGATCCGTTTGAGGCATGTCACATTCGAATGCTTTAGCATTGAAGTCCCCCCCAACGAGCATGTTGCCCTCTGTGTTCGAGAAAGCGCCCTCCAGAGCATTAAGCTTGGCTTTTAAAGATGCTTTTGGTTCGTTCGCCGTTAGGTACACACTAAAGCAGGTGGTTCCCGAGCACAGAACCCACACGAAATCCCGTCTACAACTCTCCGCTTGGAAGTCAGTGTTCTGAACTAAGATGGCGACAGTACCAGTTCGTCAAGATACCATAATGCAGGACTTTTATTATGGTGTTGCTCACTCAGCAGCAAGAAGTCGGTTTTCATGTCCCTCGCAAACTGCTCAAGCAGATTTTGGGCGATTGAACTGCGGTGTAGGCTTAGCTGTAGGATGCGGGACATCGAAGCTCTGATTTTGCCTTGGCTAGGGCTTCGTAGAATACCCGGCATTTTCCTGATCCCAAGACGTGTCCAAAATCAGGTCTTGGATCAGGCTCCTCGCAAAGAATACAGTGTGCTTCCTTCATACACTCTTTTCTTTTATGTTCCATTTCACCGTATTTGTAAGATAGGGAACTCCTATCGGGTCCTTTGTATACTTTTGTGGTGTGACGATAGCCAAGGCATTGGAAACATTGAAGAGGCGTTGCTCTTTGCCGTCTCCTACACACAACCCACCCTGTTCGTACTTTGCCCTTGTTCAGGAATTGTTCGGGGTCCTTTTCGGTCAAGTCAATTATGGCCATACGTTGTCCCCTTTTGTTTTCTAGTGTCAGTCTCGCTTTGATCCTTTCCATGCTAGGGAACTCCCATTTGATGAATTTTTCTACCTCATTGAGCTCCGTGACGCAGTCAATGTCTCTTATTTCGATCGTTGTCATCAGCTCGAGCGAGGCTATAGTTGGCCGTACTGCTTAAATGCTTGTGTTGGTGTCTTCGGGCCTTACGTTTCCCCTGATGTCCCGCAGTACCTCCGCACAAGATAGACCATCTTGGTTTTTAACGAGCAGTGCCTGCTGCCGGGGTCTTCGTCGGGGCTTTTGTCTCTCCTGTTTGGCATCAGGTCTTTTTTACTGCTGGCCGTTCGTTCGAACGTTAATTTCTGGCACTTTTTGAAGGTGTTTCCTTGTGGTTTTCTTCGCTCCTTCTGTAAGCACTGTCTGGAACCCGTGATATGGTGCTCCGCACCCATCAAGTGCCTCTTCCTTCCTTTTTTTATCCCGATCTCCTTCGATTGGGCTAGACCCCATTCTTTTATTTATTTTTGATGATGCAGCAATCTGCATGTGGTCTTTAGAGTTTGCCCCCAGCGCTTCTTTAGCCTTCTGCTCTTCTTCGGCGTATAAACAGCTCGTCCTATAGTGCACTTTGCGGTCTAGGAGCTCCTTAAGTTCAAGTAGTCCAGTCTTTACTGCTTTGCTGATTTTTGGGGAGTCGCATGCAGATTTTATACTTTTCAGAGCATCTCCCGCTTTTAGGAATAGCCTTTCTTCTTCGTATCGCAAGACGGCAATTCTACTTTGCGGTCATCCTTGGGAAAGGTCATCGCTTTCCATTTCCGGATACAGTACTTCCGCCACTTTTTCGGCGTTGGCGATGTTATCACACCACGTCGCTTTATTTGTCTGGTCACTCGTTTCTTTTTCTGCCGTAATCGCCTCGTTGTCTTCAGAATGGTTCTATACTCGTATTATGTCAGGATTTATGACCCTTGCATCAGTCGCTTTGGTAACAATCGGATCAGTGACCATCGAATTATCGATGTTCTTTATATTTTCTTCCACCGCCTGAACACCTGAAGCGTCCTGTGGAATTTCCCGATTTTCCTTTAGAGGGCGGTCTGGCGTTCGCATAATGTTTATGCTGCACCCGAACGCCACAGGAATCTTAGTCTGGACCAGACTGTCTGCTAATGTCCGGTTTTCGACCGTCTTCACGGTCATTGTATTATTTGTCGTTTTTGTCATCGTTACTGCCGCTCTCGATGTACTGTTAACATGGTTATTATTTTTGATTTCTTTTTTTTTGGGTTTTAATGACCTTTTTTTAGTGTTTCTGGTTGCTCCAGTTTTCTTGGGGTCGGTTTGTGTGTGTAGTAGTCACCTTTTTGGTCTCATGGTTATTTTTGTAGAGCATGGAGTCCATGCGAGGGTTAGCACAAGCCCTTATGGGGACAAGTGCTCAGAGCCAGACCAGCGCTAATCGGGAGTCCGTCTCAACCGAGCCTGACATGCACCACCAACTGACATTAAAGGACAACTATCAACGAAGAATTTAATAAGAAATCTAGTTGACCTCCTTTCTGGCTTTTGTGCTTACAAATTTTATTATTAGTTCGGAATAGTTTATTTTCGGGGCATTTTTCATTGAAAATGGAGAGTATTCCATGATCTGAGAACGTAGGTAAGTTTTTATAAGTTTAAAGTCGCTGAAAAGTTGTTTTCCTTTCCCGACTGTTACGGGTATGGTCAGCGAAATACGAAGCACTATCCACAGTGTCAGGAAAATATCCTGCTAATCATTCAGGTGTTCAATCGCAAGGGGAGCTTGAATACAAATGTTTCGTGTATTTCCCCTCCCTGCGCGCCCCCCGAACCCAAAAGTGTCAAATTAAGACCTGTTTTGAAAAGCAATCAAAATCAAGACTTTTCATTTGGTATCCATATCGGCTGCCTTTGTTGAAATTTTTTTCAGGGGCCCCTCTCCTATATGGGGAGGCCTGCCTTAAATAACCTATAACATTTTTCGTTGTTGAACTTTGAAGAGAGCACCACTTTAGACCTACATACAAATTTTGATGTTTCTTGCTTTATTAGTTTGCGAGATAAAGTGCACACGGACGGACGGACAGAATGACAGACAGATTGACTGGACGCGATTTTAGTAGGGTTTTGTGAAATTATTTTACTAAACCCTAAAATTGTTCATTTTATACAATTCCTCACGTTTCTTTCTTTAGGATCGAGCTGGCTTAAAACTTGGACTTATGTTAGCTTGAGATGCTGTTTCTTTAGCTGTCATCAAAGCAGACGAAAGAGCTCGGTACTGTTTCACAAATCCCGAGCAGTTTTTTAGCAATCGTGTTGGGCAAATCCATACACTTTGACTGCATAGCCTCGCTTACAATATTTACTTGAAACAATATATCATACCATGCCACTATTGTAATTACGAACTCAAATGGCTCCATGTATTGAACAAGCGACAAAGCTTCTGATGCTGCAACTGGATCATTTGTCTCCTCATGGGATCACGAACTGAAGAGTAGTGAAAACGAACAGTGGCAAGGCTAGAAACTCTTCTCTCCCAGCGAATTTTGCCGATAGTCCTGCGACATGCTTAAATATTTCTTCCCATCGTTTTATTGACCCAGAAAATAAAATCAAAAGTCTCTGCAGAAATCCAAATAAAGAAACTAATTTTGCGGAAGATTTCACTAGATTTAAACTGTGACAATCGCATGGGGACTAAAAAAAGCCTGAGGGTAGTGATTCAAAATTCTGCTTTGGGCACCTTTATTGATTGTTTCCAGGTTCGCTCCATTATCGTATCCTTGACCCCGACAATCGTTCATATCTAAGTCAAATTCTTCTACAATTTGATCAAGAAATAGGCCAGTGGTTCCCTCTCCCGAACAGTCAGCTACCGCTTTGTAGGCAACGAAACACCCTCCTACTTAAACATCTTCTTCGTAAGTAGCGACAAGGCGGAACGTTACTGATTGCTGCTCCACGTGGCTTACATCTGGAGTAGAGTCCAGTATGATTGAGAAGTATTTAGATGACTTCACCATACATTAAGTTTTGTTTCGAACTTCACTTCCAAGTAAGCCAATTAACTCGTTCTTAATGCTTTAGCCGAAATAGTGGACGTTAGTCTCCTTATTTACAGTACAGCAAAGATGCTCCATCATTACAGTATCGAATTTATCGATTAACTGCACTACGCTAAGGAAGTTACCATTATTTGGAGTGCATAAAGCTTCCGCTCCAGAGCTTCCTCTAAATGATAAATTATTCCTCGCTAAGAATCACACTGTCGACATCATCCGCTCGAGGATACCAACCCAGAGTGACTTCTCGTCATCAATTTGTCTTTGCAATAGCTTGTCTATTCCACTGAAAGTTTTCAATCCAAACAATGACTCTAACCAATTATTTGCAGCAATTCGGTGATCTGAAGATGTTTCATGGGTTTTTAAACGCGTTTTTATACTATCAAAAACCGTTTATTTTATTAATATCTTTTACTGTATAGAAAAACAAATCTAATTAAAGCAGAATCAATTAAACAAGCATTCAAACATAACAACAACAAAAATATGCTGTAGCATACCCCACGGCCATCGTATGAAAACTAAAACGACATCTAATGCACGTCATAGCGATGCGGTTTAAGGTCGGAACAGCCCAACAGCGTCAAAGACGGGGAATACGGAAATAACAGGCCATAAATTTAAACACACAGAAGCAATGATGTGCAGTTGGAAATTTGATCATCAAAAACTCGTTACGGGTGAATACTTAAGTTCCGGAATAAAAAACCATGCATTTGGACATGCAACTTGATCCCCGCAAGCGTTTTGTGGAATATGGTTAGTAATTCTACGGAGGGATAAAATTGAATTGAAAAAAAAATGCAAGTTTAGCATTTCACCTGATTGAATTATTTAACTCCGTTTGATGAAGAAAATTGAATTGAAGCAACTGCAAGTTCAGCATTTTAACCGGCATAGAGTACTGAACTCTGGTCATAAAAGAAAATTGCTTGATGAAAATACACGGTCAGCAGAAATGAAAGGTGGAATTCTGATCGATTGGAGAAAAGATCTATAGCCCTGATCTGCAGCGTCAGCATCACACGTGCATAAAATCACAAGGAGCGGGGCAATCGCTCTGTGTATTTCCCCAGCAAGCGAAAACATAAGTTAGCACCTCGGCTTTAGCCTGGCCACATTCAACTTCGACTGAATAGGGTCACTTGGGTTGCGTCTGGCCCTTTTGCTGTGTTGCTGCATACCATCAATACTCACACTCACCACTCGCCTGCTTTTCGGCTTATGTCAGTTTCTAGGCATCCCCCCGTTGCATCGGCTCCTCGGTACTCTCCATTCGCCTTCATACTAGAAGCCCTCGATTCTTCTTGCTAACCACTCAGCTTATTTGCATGCTCCCGTCAGCCCAAGAGGAACAAAGGAGCAGTTTGAGGCTCCCTTTGCTGTCCCGTCCCACCCAGAAGTTCACCGAGCTACAGTTTCATCGCCAACAACCATCAGGCCCCCCTTAGACGTCGTTCTCACTGCGGAACCCCTACCGCCCCCCCGGCCCATCACATTGGAAGAGTATAGGGCTCAACAGCAGTGGAAACGACAGCCCACAGCTGGGCAGAAGCGACAAACCTCCCCAGTACCCCCTCGAAGCCACGCCGAGGATGTCAGCAGACAAAATTGCGGCACCAACTGGGGGAGCTGCTGCGTTTAGTTCGGGTCAATGACAAACCAGAGAAAAACGCCCGTTTCCGCAACCAAGCGCGGGCCCTCCAGATGCAACGTCGGAAGATTATTATTTGCAGCAATTCGGTGATCTGAAGATGTTTCATGGGTTTTTAAACGCGTTGATAAGTGCCGGTAGTGATCAAATTCTTCTTTTCCTAAATTAGAGTGTGCATTTGTGTTAAATAAACGGCAGCAAATCAATATACTTTATCAGTAGATTTAGAGTACACAAGCCATTTTCTTTTGAAAACCTTACCGTGTGGCATTACCCTTTCAGAGTAGAGATATCGCCAAACGTTCCCGCAGCGCTGGTTTCCCCCGTAAGGACTTGGTCCACCACGATTATCTCTATAGGGAGCAAGGCACGATATGTGGGAAACATAAGATATATCAACCATCACAGAAGTGGCTAATGTCAAAGAGTTACCAACCACTACGCCTTCGCACGCTCATACGATGAGTCCTCACTGTAGCAGATACAAACAAAATTAGCAAGCTCGCTACGGCTGCAGATAGAATCACGTTATTCTGCTATTGCAGAAGTCCAGGTTCGTAATAATACCAGTCTGTCGCAATTTACCACGATGAAAAAGTTGCCCCACAAATGTCTGAACCGAGAGGGGAAATCAACGGAATCGAATCACCTGTCAGAAGCAAAGACTCGAAGTCCAATCAGTGTCGGTGTCCCGAGAAAGCAAAAGCGAAGCGCAGGTTGCGATTATTGGTGTACGTAAAAAAGCGACGGCTACGCAATCCTGCGTCAAAGGTTGCAGTTAGAGGATGGATTGGTACATAGTCGAATATGATTTACGTGAGTACCTACCTTTTAAGGCCTAACCTCACGGTCACCATTAGACTGGTTTAAGCGCCAATTATCGCTCTCAAAGATTGGTTCCAGTTTATATTGAGGGAACTCTCAACTTTCATACTTTCATCCGTGACCCATCTGTAGCTGACGCTATAAGGTCAATGCCAACCTTTGTTTTTAATCAACAGCCAACACGATACTCCCCAAAGAGCCGCAACCAATCAGCTGACCAGCCGAAGTTGGGGGCTTATCAGCTGCCCGTGGTACCTGAGTATACCTCCAGGGTTGAGGTTCGCAGCAATGAGTTGATCTCGCTATCGAACAATCACAAAGCCACTATGCTTCGGATCAAGTTCCTTTCCTAGTATTTTTACTAAGCAATTCGGATACCCCGGGATCGAAAGTCCCCATCGGTTTTACTGAAATCGGAGACGGCAACCCAACAATAGCAGTTGCACCCCTTTGAATTACCACATCAGTCTCGCCCTGGAGGTGATGGGTTAGTACAGTTCAAAATGAATCAATGTCCTGAAAATACTCAGGGAGTTCCCAAGTATAACCAATCCAGCCATTAAAGCTAAAACGGCCACACATACAATCAGGCGCCACATCTTTACCAATCGCTTAGTCAAGTGAAATTTAAGATCGCTAGAGCTGAAATCCAATTTTCACAGGACAAGAGATTATGTCGCCCATCAACCAGCCCTTGGGTGAGTCCCCCTGCACCTCGTTCGAAAGAAAGATGGTTCCTGGCGAACGTACGGGGATCATTGAAGGCTAAACGCCGTAACTAGCTCAGACAGTTACCCAGAATATAAGTTTTAATTTGCCCGGAAAACGCATCTTATCCAAAATCAACATGCTCAAGTTGTGAAGAGAACATTCTAAAAATAGCAATAACGAAAACTCCAGCAACCTCCCAAAAATGCGTCGAATGTAAGTAATAATACCGCGACTGCAGCATGTCAAATGTCCGTCAAAGTGACAATTCCGAAAGTCATCCAAGACTCCGAATTTCTGAACCACAAGTTAAGGTGTAGTGAAAACTGCTACAGGATTGCCCGATCGCACGGATCAGGCTAGAATTTTGGGAAGAAAAGGACGAATGTCAAGTTAACCTCGGGATTAGCGGTGCTCCGTTGGGAACGATGCCATAAAAGGGCGAAGAACAGAGGTGAAGCATTCTTTCGTATCTGATCAATGGAAAGTGGCGAAGGTGAAAAGTTTAAAGCTTCTAAAAATTCGGAGTTTGGAATTACTGGAGTAAAGTCTAAAGTTTCTAAAGTATCGAACTAAAAAAAGGGAAATTCGGAGCTGGGAATTATTGGAAGAAAGTCGAAAAGCGTGTAGATGTGGGGAAGGATCCATTTACTGCCGGAAGAAGGCCAGGTTACCCGGAAAAATTGAATGATTGATCGGCTGCTGAACGAGTTCGTCAAGGGAGGATTGCGTGAAATCCACGCAGATTATTTTGCCGTGACGCCAACGACAGGAGTTCAACGAGGAGGCCTCCTGATTAATTATCGTGGGTAGCAAAGAGACGGTTAGTTTGAAGTCAATTTATATTTTGGTGTAAATTTTTTGGATAGAATTTTTATTTTTCGCAAAATTGTATAAATTATTGGTTTGGATATCACGATTGAGAATTAAATTTTATTTTTGTGAATTACACTTTGGGTTTTGGCATTTAATTTGGTTTGGATAGAATAACTTTTCGGTTTCAGGTCATGTAACGGTTTGGCTTGGAGGTATATCATGCGCGGTCTATGTGAAAGTGAATTATTATCGTACCCGGTGGTGTTTGATTGGTAAAGCGAGAGTTAGAGAAGGTTTGGCCCATCCCCAAACTATCTCGAGTTTTGAGTGTTTATGGATTTGCTGGTGTAGAAAATTTTGATTGAGAAGTTCCGCGAAACGAGCTTCGGCAAACTGCCTTACTCGTTGGGCAGTCAAGTGTGGGGCCTAGGCCACAGCAGTGAGTTTGCGCCCACGCTCGTCGGTGGTGAGTAAAGTTGGGACCGCAGGGACCCGCTGCTGAAGCATCCCAGTCGTATGGGCTAACAATCGATCCAACAAAGCACAGATCTTTAGCTCACTGAAGCAGCATCTCATTGCTGCTATTCTTTACGGCTTTAACTTCCTCACTTGAAAAAGAATACAAATCACCCGAGATAGGTGAGTTTCCTTAAATTTAAAAAAAACGCTCGTTCATTAGTGTGTCCATAGGTGCAATACACACATTTAAGTGGTGTTATCAGTCCTATCCACCCCGTCTTGTTTGTCGTCTGTACTCGTAAATGCTCATTGTCATGTCGGGGATGGTCGGAATTGTGTTGCAAATTTGTAACTCCTATTGAATGCAGAGGGTATTCCAAACGAAATACTCCATTTGAAATTCATATTTTGAAATAGAATCTGTGTTGTAATTATCCCCAATACAAATTCCGTACAAATTGCAACAATCTGTTACGTAGCAGCCGAATCGTTATATCAAAGACGTGAATAAATAAGAAAAATCTTTTACCCAGCTAAACGAAAGTCCATAGAAAATTCTTGGTAAGGAAAATTGAAATCCCGTAAACATTGTACGTACATATTTAAAAATTCCATACTATTAATAGACACCAATTCTATCAAAAACCGCATAGAAAGTAGATTTAATACAATTACAATTTATAAACTAATTATATAATTGATATAATAATACGTACCAAACAATTACAATTTAAAGATTCACTATACTATCATTACCCGCGTAGAAAGATAGATACAAAACAATTACAACCTACAAACTAATTATATCATAGAGACAATAAATAGATACAAAACAAATACTATCTAAAAATTCATTATACTATCAAAAGCCGCATAGAAAGATAGATACAAATCAATTCAGATTTATAAACTAATTATATAATAGATACAATAAATAGATACAGTAAATCGATACAAAACAATTACAAATCTCAAAATTCATTATACTATCAAAAACCGTTTATTTTATTAATATCTTTTACTGTATAGAAAAACAAATCTAATTATAAGCAGAATCAATTAAACAAGCATTCAAACATAACAGCAACAAAAAAATGCTGTAGCATACCCCACGGCCATCGTATAAAAACTAAAACGACATCTAATGCACGTCATAGCGATGTGGTTTAAGGTCGGAACCGCCCAACAGCGTCAAAGACGGGGAATACGGAAATAACAGGCCATAAATTTAAACACACAGAAGCGATGATGTGCAGTTGGAAATTTGATCATCAAAAACTCGTTACGGGTGAATACTTAAGTTCCGGAATAAAAACAAAACCATGCATTTGGACATGCAACTTGATCTCCGCAAGCGTTTTGTGGAATATGGTTAGTAATTCTGCGGAGGGATAAAATTGAATTGAAAAAAATGCAAGTTTAGCATTTCACCTGATTGAATTATTTAACTCCGTTCGATGAAGAAAATTGAATTGAAGCAAATGCAAGTTCAGCATTTTAACCGGCATAGAGTACTGAACTCTGCTCATAAAAGAAAATCGCTTGACGAAAATACACGGTCAGCAGAAATGAAAGGTGGAATTCTGATCGATTGGAGAAAAGATCTATAGCCCTGATCTGCAGCGTCAGCATTACACGTGCATAAAATCACAAGGAGCGGGGCAATCGCTCTGTGTATTTTCCCAGCAAGCGAAAACATAAGTTAGCACCTCGGCTTTAGCCTGGCCACATTCAACTTCGACTGAATAGGGTCACTTGGGTTGCGTCTGGCCCTTTTGCTGTGTTGCTGCATACCATCAATATTTCGGCTCCTAGACTTACGCGTGGCCGGACCTCGCCTGCTCTTCGGCTTATGTCTGTTTCTAGGCATCCCCCCGTTGCTCGGCTCCTCGGTACTCTTCATCCGCCTTCATACTAGAGGCCCTCGATTCTTCTTGCTAACCACTCAGCTTATTTGCATGCTCCCGTCAGCCCAAGAGGAACAAAGGAGCAGTTTGAGGCTCCCTTTGCTGTCCCGTCCCACCCAGAAGTTCACCGAGGTACAGTTCCATCGCCAACAACCATCACGCCCCCCTTAGACGTCGTTTTCACTGCGGAACCCCTGCCCATATTATGTATAACAAATCTGATACCTCGTTTGAGTGAGCATGAATGTTTTTCATCTAACCTGCACAAGATTGGAAAGAGGTAGAGAGGTAGTTCTTCTAGCAATCCTTCCTGCATCCTCGCACTGAGCCTAATCCCAAGTAAAGTTTGTATTAGTTTCAGACTAGATTCTCAGATTGACAGGTGTCCTTTTAGTGGTTAGCTCTCTAAACTTACGCGCTTAGAAGTCCCATTCGCAGGTCGCGAATAGTCTTCTCTTCTCGATAAAAACACGGTGACAGATAGTTTAGATAGGGAATCAATATAATTGTAGCTTTTATTGAGAAAATGTTCAATATGGGCAAAAATTTAATAAGTTGCAAGTACAACATGAACTAACAGATTTAATTGCAGAAATGTTAAGCTCATTTCAGTCAATCCCTACAAATCTTCGATGGAACTTCTTTTTCTTCAGCTATTCAGCAAAAAACAAATATAACAGCTTCGTATAAACTCACTACCTTCCCATAAAATGTATAGAAACTCTGATAAACATTCTCCATAGCTGTTAATTTCTTTTTTAATGTCCAAATGTATAGAAAACGATTCAGTGCAAACATGTTCGATTAATATCAGTCACCATTCGTTCTCCGACACTTGCAATATTTCAACTACGAATTGAACATTCCGACCCTTCAATCGTCTTAATCTTGTACTTGTTTCAATCAAGATCTTCTGAAAAAATCATTGATCAATCGAATCAATTATACATTATACTCGTATGTGCACATTATGCTCGTATACTTAAGACTTTATCTATAGAACTTAACCGCTTGATCGTAAACCAATTAAAAACACCTTCGAGAAAGAGAGAATTACAACCGAAAAAAAGTTAAAAAGCCGACAATTAAATGCATAAAAACGATAAGATGATAATTTGAAACCTGTTCCGTCTGCGCACTTACTACGCTATACTATACGATGCCATTACTATACTTTATTCTCGCGTATACTATTAACGTTAACTTGTGATTCATGGACCTTACGACAGGACAGAAAAGCTGTTGTGTGTCGATGTCGTTGGCGTATCTGTACAAGTGATCAAATGAAGTAAGGTGTGCCATGTTTGGGAAGAATGAAAAAATCAAATTAAAAATCAAGAATAGATACATAACACCCAACATCCATAATATGCAACTTTGGTGATTTTAGGGGAGAATGGGGTATTCACTTTGTATTAACATCTCTTGGAATTGTGTAGAGACGATTTACTTTAAATGATTTTCATTTATTCTAGCGAAGGTACACAGGAGCTTTTCACAAGCTCTAAAATTTCCTTTTGGCTTTTAGATAAGCTGGTCTCCTGAAATTATGACTGCGGATCCTTCGGATACACAAGGAAGGACGTGCCATAAAATTTCGGTTCAAAAGAAATTTTTGACATACAATTAGACCAAGATTGATTTGATTTTGATAAAACTTTGAGAACAGAGATAGAGCGGAAAGGGCGAAAATTGCACCCCAACAAAAATATAACTCTGGTTTCCACCCGACAGTGGCAGTATATACCGTTACTCTTGGGTGTATACATGGAAAACCGAACTTTTCCAACTGATGGCCCCACTAACATACGAGGTGTGTTCAAAAAGTATCACGAATTTTGAATTTTCGCGGGTTACGTATATTCGAATTTCGATTTTTTTGTGGCGTTATGTTGGTACTCATGTCTGTCACTTATGCCGACAAACTCGGCCATTTTGAATGTTCACTTGATTGGTGATAGCTGCTTTACTTGCACGTGTTTTCAATCGTCTTCGATTTTTCCTTATTCAAAAAAATGGATCAAAGAACGTGTATCAAATTTTGTGTGAAAAACGAAATTAAGTGCGCGGATGCATTCCGAATGTTGACTGTGGCATACGGAGAAGCTACCTTGGACCGAAGCAACGTTTATCGGTGGTACAAAATGTTTTTAAGAAGGCCGAGAAGATGTGAACGACGAAGAGCGTGCCGGACGCCCGAGCACTTCAACAACAGACGAAAAAATTAATGAAGTGGAGAAAATGGTATTGGCCAATCGTCGAATCACCATTAGAGAAGTTGCTGAGGACCTAAACATATCGATTGGCTCGTGCCATTCGATTTTTATCAACGATTTGGGCATGAGACGGGTCGCCGCGAAATTCGTACCAAAATTGCTCAATTGCGACCAAAAACAGCAACGCATGAACATTGCTAATGAGATGTTAAACTCTGTCCGCGACAGACCCAATTTGCTCCAGAGGGTCATAACTGGTGACGAATCGTGGGTTTATGGTTATGACGTGGAAACCAAAGCTCAATCATCTCAATGGAAGCTGCCGCATGAACCAAGACCGAAAAAAGTGCGCCAAGTTCGGTCGAATGTGAAAGTTTTGCAGACAGTTTTCTTCGATTGCAGGGGCGTGGTGCATCATGAGTTCTTGCCACAGGGAAGAACGGTCAATAAGGAATATTACCTGCAAGTTATGCGCAATTTGCGCAAAGCAATCCGCCAGAAACGCCCGGATTTGTGGGAGAACAAAAATTGGCTTTTGCACCACGATAACGCCCCTGCTCACACATCATTGCTTGTGCGCGACTTTTTGGCCAAAAACAACACACTAATGATGCCGCAGCCACCGTATTCCCCAGATGTGGCCCCCTGTGACTTTTTCTTGTTTCCTAAACTGAAGAGGCCCATGAAAGGACGACGTTACGCTACGCTTGACGAGATAAAGACGGCATCGAAGGAGGAGCTGAACAAGATTAAAAAAAATGATTTTTTGAAGTGCTTCGAAGATTGGAAAAACCGTTGGCACAAGTGTATAATATCTCATGGGGATTACTTTGAAGGGGACAAAATAGATATTCACGAATAAATAAATAATTTTTGAAAAAAAAAACAATATTCGCGATATTTTTTGAACACACCTCGTATGCGCTTCAACGCCCCAACGACAAATACTTGTATGTTATTTTGAAGTACCATCGGTTAGCTGCCGAAGCCACAAAGACAATTTACTAATATTGTGTGCTCATAAGTTTTTTGCCCTCATGGAAAACTTCGAAAATGGCGAATAAAACAGTATTTGCGTGAAGCATTGTTGGGATACTTTTTGCCAAGAAAATTGTCGCCGAAATTCATTGTTTGCTGAAGAATATTTATGGCGACAATGATCAATCCAAAACACGGTGTTTTGAGTGGTTAAACGTCTCGAAAGGGTTGATTTCGACATCAAGGATAAAGAGCGCCCTGGTCAAGAGAAAAAATTTGAAGATGAAAAATTAGACACCCTCCTCAGTGAACACTCATGCCTAACGCAACATGTGCTCGCAAAAGCATTTGAAAGCGTGAGGTTTCACCCAGAAGGTTGGAAATTGAGTGCCATTCGAATAGAAGCCAGGAGATGTCGAAAGGCGATTTTAGATTTCTGAAATGCGCCTCAAACGCTACCAATGATTACTGGCGACGAAAAATGGATACATTGTGATAACTCGAAGTGTAAGCAATCGTATGTAAAGAAACATCGTTGTCAAAGCCGACTTTACACGGCTCTTAGGTAATGCTCAGTATTTGGTGGGATCATAAGAGACCAATCTACTACGAGTTGCTGAAAACAGGTCAAATCATTTATTACCTGGAGAATAGTGGTTGAGAAGCCTTACCTCACCCGCCATATTCACCAGACTTTGCACATCTGACTACAATTTATATTGTTCGATGCAAAACGCCTCACTGGAATATGCTTTACTTCTGAGCAAAGTATTTAGAATTGGCTTGATTCGTTCCTGGCCTCAAAGGACGAAACCTTTTTCCGACACGGAATTCATTTGCTACCAGAAAGGTGGGAAAAAGTAGTCGCTAGCGATGTATAATATTTTCAAAAACCTTTAAATTTATTCTTGAAAAGCCGTCGGGTTTCACTTTGTTGTGTGAGCCGACGCGTTTCGACTTCTTTGAGCCATCTTCGACTCCTTAGAGCCATCTTCAGAGGAGTGGAAACGCGTCTGCCCACACAATAAAACGAAGCCTAACGCTTTTTCAAAAAAAAAGAAAGATAATTGGCCTTTGGATATCAAATAAACAAAATGACTGACTACAACATATAAACTTATTAATTAAACAAAATATTACTTCCTGTATTGTATGCGCTCAATATGTTCTGCTATAGCTACGTTATCCATATTAGTAAACTTGCACTTGAATTTGAAATTAGTCCCAATTAAATGCGAAATTAGTGCAAGACTTACCTACAGACATTTATATTGTCTCGTGTTATAGTTCGCGGCTAATAATTTTAATGTTCCGATAAAGTGAAAACGCAATGTCTTTTAAATTAAATGAGTTTATTTAATTACTTAAAAATGCACAATGACTTCACTATTTCACAATTTTAATTTTCACTATTCAAAGTCTAATTTCCACTTGTCCATAAATTTCTATCGCAATTGTCTTCTAAAATCACTTCACAATCAACGAAAATCACTTTTCTATTACTCGATCAATATCGCTGTTCTATTCGCTCCACACTTCCGCAGTTTTTTTTACTATCGCGGTTCTAATGAATGATCCCCCATTCATTCAGCTCGCCTTTATATAGGGTCTCTAACCATTCAACCCATTTCTCGTACATTGGCGAATGTTCTGCCGAGAGGTACCTGGCATGTTCGAAAAGCTTAATGAATGGAGTGACGTCACTTTCAGATGTTGATCATGCTTGATGGGTTCTCGTGGTTTCGAGTAAATTCACGTTGTTGGTCATGAGGTTCTTAATGGTTGTGAAAACAATTGCAACAGTAGCTCGCAGAATTCTTTGTACATGTAACACTGCCCCCACCTCAGTTCTTTTCGCCCCGAAAAGATGTGCCACCCGTTGTAATCAATTCTCCCGGGTTGTAATATGGGGCAAGACGGTCCAGGTGCACGATTTTCATTTTGGCTCTCGGCTTACGGTGTTCCTGTATGCGATATACGACTTCGTTGATTCGCTTTGTAACCCGGTTTAGTCCCCCCCAATTTTGCTGCAACTTTGGAGACCTACCCTTCCGTCGCTGTGGGTTATATAGCCAGACCAAGTCATCTTGCTGGAAGCCAGTAGAATTTGCCTTTATATCATACCTGGTCTTCATTGCGTCAGTAGCCGATTCGAGGTGTTTTCGCACTGTCCGATGTATCTGGTTCAACCGTTGTCTTAGCTCACTTGCGTACTCCGAGAGCGTTTGGAGTTTCTCAGGGGTTGTCCCGAACTTTATATCAGCTGGCAGACGAATAGTCTTTCCAAAAATGACTTTGGCTGGGGCTTGGCCCATCGATGCATGTTCGGCAGCTCTGTACGCCATCAAAAATAGTGGGATATGTCGGTCCCAATCCCTTTGGTTCTCGTCAACCATCTTGGCCAGGTGTTTATTGAGCGTGCCGTTGAAACGTTCGACCATTCCATCAGATTGAAGATGCAGTGGTGTTGTCCTCATTTTCCGTATTTCCAGTAGTTCGCACATTTCGCCAAAAACTAGTGACTCCAAGTTTCGGCCTTGATCCGAATGTAGTTCGCGAGGTACGCTGTGCCTACTGACCCAATTTAACACTAGCTGTTTGGCTACGGTAGTTGCTTCCTAGTTGGGAATGGGGTAGACCTCGGGCCACTTGCTGAAATAAGTGGCCACAACCAGCGTGTATCGATTTTCCCATTCGGACTCAGGAAAGGGTCCTGCGATGTCAACGGCGATCCCTTCAAGCGGTACCCACACGTTATAGGTTTGCATTTGTCCCATCAGTCGTCGCTTTGGATTTTTGACGGAAGCGCAAATGGTGCACCTACGACACCAGTCCTCTACGTCTTCTCGAGTGGGGGCCAGTAAAACCTTTCCCGCAATTTCGCTTAGGTCTTGTTAACACCAAGGTGGCCTCCCGAAGATCTTCATGCATTTTCTTAACCACATCGTGGATCCGGCTTTTGGGAAGTATAGTTTGCATCCTATAGGAGCTGCCATCCGCCGTTTCCCATTTCCGCTTGAGTATGCCACCCTCCACCTGAAGGGAAGTCCATTGTGCCCAATAGGTTTTCAGGGTTGCGCCATGCATTGAAACGTCCTTCCACTCAGGTCGCCTAGTCGTCTCCTTCCATATGAGCAACGGTCCCATGCCTTCATCCGCTAACTGGGCATTTCGAATCTCCTCCGGTGACCAAACTTTATCGGATTCGGCCGTTATCAATCGCAGATCAACGGGTGGCTCCTTTTCTTCAATCCATTGGCTATGCTTACAATTAGCTGGACATGGACGGCGTCAGCATTTCCATGAACTCCGCCCTTCCGATGAACAATTTCGTAGTCGTATGACTGCAATCTTTCGATCCATCTCGCCACTTGTCCCTCGGGGTTTTTGATGTTAAGTAGCCATCTCAGCGATGCATGGTCCGTTCGAAAAACAAATTTCTGGCCATATAGGTACTTGGGGAACTGCTTGGTGGCCCCTTTTATAGCCAATAGCTCCTTCCTGGTCACGCAGTAGTTCCTTTCACTTTTTGAGAGAACTTGACTGTAATACGAGAGGACTCTTTCTTCGCCATTGATCTGCTGGGAGAGTTCAGCTCCAATACCGCCGTTGCTTGCATCGGTGTCAACTGCAAACATTTTTCCGGGTTTCGGATATGCCAGCACGGGTGATTCACACAGCTTCTCCTTTTAAGTCTCAAAAGCTACCTGCATTGTTCATTCCAGACATACGGACGATTTTTCTCGGTTAGCTGGTGGAGACATTTAGCTATTTTGGCAACGTCTTTGACGAATCTCCGATAGTAGGTTGCCAGACCCAGAAAACTTCGTAGTTGGCGCTTGTTGTTTGGTGTTGGCCAGCTTTTCACGGCTTAAATTTTCTCAGGGTCTGTTTTGACCCCTTCTGCTGATACGACATGTCTCAGGTATTTTATTTCAGCTGCAAAAAAGGTACACTTGTCGGGACTGAGTTTCAAATTCGCAAGTCGCAATCGGGAGAAAACCTCTTCTAAGTTCCGCACATGCTCTTCGAACGTTCTCCCACTAACAATGATGTCATCTAGGTACACCAAGCAGGTCTTCCAGGTCTGGCCTCGTAGCACGTATTCCATCAGGCGTTCGAAAGTGGCTGGAGCATTGCAAAGCCCAAATGGCATCACCACGAATTGCCACAATCCGGTCCCAACTGAAAATGCTGTCTTCTCTCGTCCTTCTTGTCGATTTCTACCTGCCAGTAGCCACTCTTGAGATCGAGTGTAGAAAACCATTTTGCGTCGGCTAAAGTGTCCATGATGACATCGATGCGTGGGAGCAGGTAACTATCTTTCTTAGTGACGTCGTTGAGCTGCCTATAGTCGACACAAAAACGAGTGCTACCATCCTTTTTCTTCACTAGAACTACTGGCGCGGCCCATGGACTGATAGAAAGTTCGTTAACGCCTTGTTTTTCCATGTCCGAGATCAGTGCGCTCACTTCGCCTTGTTTGGCTATAGGAAGACGTCTCGGGGCTTGTCGGATTGGCTTGGCTCCCTGTGTATCTACGACGTGAGTTACCATACTCGTTCGGCCGTGATCATCCGGGCTTGTTGAGAAGATGTCACTGGACTTGGTGACCAGATCAGAGGCTCGCTTGAATAGCTGCACTGGCAGTTTGGTCTGCTTCAATATTACAGACGCGGATTCCCGGGCTTTGTCTGTGTCTTGCCTCTTTTCCAATTATGGTTGTGAATAGCTTCCAAAGAGGTGATGGTGGAAACAGGCTGGCAGCTGCCGATGGCTTCTCCCGCTTTGATGCTCGTGGTTGAGTCTGCGGTGTTAAGGACTCTAACCGGCACTTATCCGTTCCTTATAGATCTTACAAGGCATCGTCTTACAATCAAACTGCGCAATGCGGACGTCTTCGTTGGCTCTATCAGATAAGATCGGTGGTCTTCAGAATCACGATCAAGCTTGGTCCATACAATGCTTTCGGCAGAATTCGGTACATCAGTGTCGGTACATACTACTGCATTCATCTTGGGAATTCGGACGCTAGGATCCTCCATCAATACTTCGACATTCTGCCATTTCAATACCCGTTTTGCCCAAATCCAACGTGATTCCATGTGGTCGCATCAAATCCATTCCGAGAATGCAGTGATCCATACTGGTCGCGACCAGAAAATTATGTCGGAACGCAAGGTCTCCTAACTGTATCTGGAGATTAATCCCTGCATGGCTAGGTGCAGTTTCTCCCGTAGCTGTCCGTAGTGAGAAAATTCTGCCCTTGTGAAGTAGTTGTTGCCTCACTAGGTCTGGTTGGATAATCGATCGGGTTGCATCAGTGTCGATTGTTATGGTGCAATGTTCTCCGTCAACTTGACCCGGAAGGCATAAGTCCGCTTCTCCACGACGTAGTCTTGACACGGTGATGGTGGTGCTGGGGAGGTCGATCCTCCTAGCCAACCTCTGCCCCACGAAGTTGGCTCTTACATGTTTCCCGACCCCTCAGTTTGAAGGGCTTCCATTCTGGGCTTCTGACTCGGCCTGGATCTCCTCCTAGCTGCACACCCTGGACAATAGCTTGGTTTCCTTCGCTTCTTGCAGTCTCTTTGCAGGTGCCCCTTCTCTCCGAAATTCCAGCATCTAGGCGCACGATTTACATGTGGGTCTCGCTCAGTTTCCACGCGCTCACACCTGAACTTGTCTGTCACTACCTCGCGAACCCGGGCAGTGGTACGAGTCACATTTTTCGCTGCCTCAAAGTTCAGACTATAAGCCAATGCGTCCTTAACTGTTTGCTTTTGAGATAAACGCACCGCTTGTTGCAATTCCTGGCTCTTTAATGTGCTGATGAATGCTTCTGTCGTTGCGTCATCTCGATTTTCTGGGTCGTAGGCTGGGTAAGCCAAAAGTGTTGTTACGGGGTAACGCCATGTAGGTTACATTCGCGACGACCACGAAGGGATCTTGGCATGAGTTTACGTAATCAGCCGCGAATAAACGCAAACCCCACGAGCAGAAAGTGTAAAGTAACGTACTCCAAAAATGTCTTTGGTATTATAAATTGTTACTAGTTTAACTCAACAAATTCATCAAGTTCAACAACATGCACGGCTCCAAACCCAATCATCTCTTTATCATCAATCTACAACCACAACAATTTTGCAAGCGGCACAACCTGGACAAGTAATCGTTAGTGAGGATTTTTTTTTTGGAGCATACAACCTTTAGCTCCAATTTAGATGCTGCGGGCAGCGCAAATGTGATAAATTTAACAGCCAATGATTTAACGAATCAACATCAAATTCTGAAACTGGTGAGCGACGGTAATCGCGGGAGTATATTCATCGATTCATTATCGAATGGAGGCCATGCACATGGAAATCCGAAGTTAGTCATTGGTAATGTAGCTGTCCTAGCGAAACGATCCCCCGGAGGTAGTCAACCGACATTTAATTTCCTGAGTGCAAACGGAGTATCATATTTGACCACAGCAATTAGACTCGACAATGGAATAATAAGGCGACTCTGAAAGTTTCAACTTGACTCGCATGTAGATAGTCTTACAAACCCAAACAATCATTCATTCATCTTTTAAAAAAAATGGCTTCGTTTGGTAATGCATATAAACGAATACTCGCAATTATGCACTATAACGAATACTCCCAATTATGTACTAAAACTATCGCACAATTTTATGTTCGAATTGTTTAAAATCGCATAAAACATCCAGAAAGCGAATGAATTACAACTGGAATATAATTAGCTAAGAAAATAGTACACGAACGTTACAATAAAGGCTTTATACCACAAAAAAGGAGAAAATGAAACAAAAGATTAACAATTCCCGGATTCTATTGCTAATGAAATTAATAGATCGGCGAATTGTTTCAAGCGAACATGATTAGAGTGAATTCGAATACAATGAATTAAAAAGAATGATCAACATTAATAAAGTGCCGAATATCATAGAGTATTGAAAATCGAGTACGAATGGTCAACGGTGGAATTGAAACAATACTAAACAACTCCGTACATCTGATCAGGAGTGAGATTCCATGAACACGCAAAAGCGTCGATTCAAGTGGTGGGAAACTACCTTGCCGACCACACGCCGGGGAATTTTTAAGGTCTTCAACCTCCCCCGAATACGCCGTTGGCTGACAAGCTAATAAAAGGGGGCTAGAAGGGTGTCCCGCTCTTCTTGTTGGCGAAACGTTTTCACGGTAAAGGGTGGCTAGTGGATACACGGTGCTACGAGCGAGCGGAGAAAGATTCATCAGGTAGATTGGCAGTATCTGGCGGTTCTACAGTAGGAATCGGATAAGAAATCAATCATCTGGGGATCCCCACATCAGCGGAATAATCATCGTAAGTGTTGGCCAACCATTCTTTCTTTTCTCGTTTTCTTTTATAATAGATATATTTTGTATTGGACTTTTAAAGTTATATTTGCGTACGCAGTGTTAGTAGATTCATCTGTGTCATTTCATCATATAAACGAATTATAATAGTAAACTCAGTTCGGGTGTTTCATTTAATTTGATTAGTGAATTTTTTTTCCAACTTGTAAACTTTCTGCTCGTCAGCGGGAAGATATTTTTTGTTTCCCAAGAAGGGAATTGACTAGCATCGTCTTGGAGTCGCGGGATTGCCAAGCACCCGTCGTGGTCAGCTCGCGATATAAGTTAGTTCCGGGCCTATCCAGCGTTTTCTGTTTCTCAGGTGTTGTAGGGATTGATATTGGTGAAAAGGTTTTGGAATAGGTGGAATTTGCATTCATTGTTCTCCGGGGAGCCGCAATCTCGTTCGGCGGCTCCAATCGGGCTCAAAGGGCGAACGAGTGGCGCCTGCGCCGTCTCCGACGGAGCTATCCGGGGCCGAAAAGAGCCTGACCGGAGCACCCCAAGTTAACGCGGTAATAGTGTCAGTCGCTCAATGTCTTGTGCTAGCTGCTGTAGGGTTTCACCAGACTTCTGCATCCGATGCCGTAGCTGTGACCGATAAATCTGTTTCAGATGATCGTCTCCATAACGCATGTCAAGCGCATTCATTATAGCAACCGAGTTTGAGTGCAACTCAACGGGGATAGTCTGTAAAAGCTCGGGAGTTGGGCCTTTTAGAGCAAGAATTAATGCTGTTGCTCGTTCCTGCTCATTCCAGTGGTTTGTTCTAGCGGCAGCTTCAAACTGGGTTTTGTAAATGCTCCAGACCGTTTGCCCGTCAAATATTGGTGCTTTCACATTTCTGGTTATGCTAGGCGCTGTGGTTACAAGTGGGGCTGGTGAAGTGGTTACTACTGCCTTCGCTGCTTCCAATACTTTTTTTACTTTTTCCATCTCATGGTTCATTCTCTCTTCGACCTGGCTGATCTCATAGTTGATTCTCTCCTCAACCCGGCTGACCTTCTCCTCGACCTGGTAAACCTTTTCCTCGACGCATTTAATTTGTTTGTTCAGGCTACCGAGCTCCGCTTTTATTTCGGTTGACTGTTTTTGCACTTCCTTGATTTCGATCGCTTGTTAGTCCAGCTTCGCTGATTGTTCATTTAACTTCTCTGATTGTTCATCTAGCTTCGTGGTTAAACTGGATGACTGTTCACTTAGCTTTGCAGTTAAATTGGATGACTGCTCATTTAGCTTCGCAGTTAAGTTGGATGACTGTTGTCGCTGCTCTTGCTGCATCAGCATTAACATTTGCATCAGCGCATTTTCTGGTTCCTTTGGTATTGGCGTTTTTGCTTCACCACCTTCTGCGCCTTTTTCTGCGTCTGAGGGCGCACCCGAGTCCAGATATGCGCCTTCCGATTCAATTACGTCACGCAAGCGTGCAATCAGTGTGGGCTTTGTACCTTGCGTAGCCAGGTTTCGCTGTTCCAACTCTTCCTTAAGCTCCGACATGGTCGATTCATTAATTTTTAAGTTCATGCTTCATGGCATTTTTAATGTTTCTTTAAATATTGCTATAATGCACTCAAAAAATGTTCAAATTTTCACTTTCGAAAATTTTTTTCTGACTTCTTGACACCACTGTCGCGTGTTATAGTTCGCGGCCAATAATTTTAATGTTCCGGGAAAGTGAAAACATAATTTCTTTTAAAAAATTTAAAAGAAAAGTTTGATTTTCATTTATCTATAACACTAGTCCGCGTGGTATAGTGGTTTGAGTACTAAGCCCGTAAGCTGAAGGTGCCTGGTTCGAGTTCCGTTGGCGGCAACGAGATTTAGTTCGAGTGATTCTTCGGACGGACTATAAGCCTGATCATATCACCTTGTGGAGTGCCGATAGATTCGATCATGACAATGAGATACTCTCTATGTGAAGGACCGAAAGGGGCTGTAGTGCTACGGAAAAAAAATAACACTAGAGTCGCTTTCTACCATACTATGGCTTTTTTTACTTAAGGAATATGTGCTTGTCTCAACCTCATGAGGAAAATTAAATCCAACGCGTGGGAATAATTTGGGATTGTGTCGTTTATTTAATATGCAGTGCCAACCCCCTTTTAATAGTTTTAGACATGAAGGTATATCCTGCTCGTGTGTGATTATCATCATATTCTTGGAAAGATATGGGAAATTTTGTCATCCTCATCTGCTTCAAAAATACTTCCCATTGAGAAAAAATTTTAATGAGCTTGGATTTTACCAATGCTTGGTTATTCAGGCCCGAAAGGAAAGCAATTAACGAACATGACATCACAGTGGGATCTGTCAAAAGTTTTTCAATTGGTCTAAAAGGACAAGTCAATACGTCTAAGATCCTGGTGCGCATTGTGGCTTCATGCATCCGCTTTCGGGCCTGTGTGAGGAGGCATTGGTTTGAATCAAGATTCTCCACGAAACTCTCTGGTAGACATGAAATAAGAGCCTGCATCAATTCTTTCGCTGTTGAACATTGAATTAGGGTAGTCAATTTTTGGTTGCCGCTGCTGTGCATTTTTTTGAATGGCTTTGCGCCCAAATAACCAAAAGGAGACTCAGAGAGAATTTTTTAAACTATAATATTTTATAGACTCCTCATACACACAGCTCCCCTAGAAAAACGTTCAATCGAAATGACTTACGTATGTCGCATCCAGAATCCATTAGTGAATTGCTTGGAAAAATTGATGATCTCCCTTGAATCAGTTTGCTTGGGGCTTTGCATGGCTATTCTTGCGGGAGTGACTAAGCTGGGCTCTTGTAAATTAACAGTTCATTGCCTTATTCTGTGCAGCGGCATAGCAGCAAAGACACCCAGTTCCTTGATCATATGCTTGGTTTGACTTGATTTACTCCATCTAGAATTGCAATGACTACCTATGACACACCGAACGGGATACTCACGTACTCGTGCACCTTTTGAATGAATCTCGTCACCACCATTATACACTCACCGTACATTTGTTTATTTGACGCAACCCTACGTCGTCGTCGTACTCAACACAACAAAGCCCAAGGTGTGAATTATTTCAACATATTTTTCTGTTTTTTTTTTATTTCTTCTCTTTTATTGCAATCAAGTCTAGCCCGTGCATATCAATTATTTATTATTGAAGAATACACAACAGGTGGTAAATTGATGTGGTTTGTGTAGCTGGTCGTTCCAGGAAGTCGCTGTAATGAATGGTCTTACATTTTAAAGCAATTTTTATTGGTAGGAGGAAGAAATCTGTTCGTACGAGGGAATGAAGTATCTGATAATTTCAAGTTAAACGTTGACAGGATTATAAATGTAAGGGCTTATTTAAATGGGAAAATAAAAGATTCATTTAAATGCAGAGCTGTCCTTACGGGGAATCACGTGAATTTATTAACTTCCACTAATGTACGTGATGCAATAAAGTCCTTTTAACTGATTTTCTGGTTATAATGAATCGCTTACCAGATTTTGCTGTAAATTGATGCACTCTTGATTGAATTTTCACATGAAACCACAATATTCATGAGTTTATTTGAAGAAATTTACATTGATTGGCATTGGCTGATTGTTTTTCCATCAATACATAAATACCAACTCCCATGTTGTTATTTGCTGAATTCAGTAGCATCTACTAAACAAATGTCGACGATATGTTGGCATTTTTGCGGTTCTCTTGGCATGCCATTCTGTAATTACAAAATTCTTCCTGGTTGACCCTTCAAACGAAGAAGTGATTTCAGGATAAAGTTACCACCAATATGGTCGTTAGCGATCGGTAGCGAAAGTCTGATCAATGTTTATATGTACCGTTATGGATATAGGTATCTGCGGGCGTTTATGCGCAAATTGAATAAAATGGCACTTGTGCGGGTAGGACCACAAACCACCGTTCACAATATCTTGCAGGCTATTTTATTCTTCAATTTAAACTTTGAAGAATTGAATTAGCCAAAGACAAACAAAGGTAATTTAATGCAAGAATTTCAAGGTCTGAGTTATACTCCATGTTTTCATGGGATGTAATTAGCGGGCATTCGTGATCTGTATGGCTTGACACTGGAACGAAGTTTTCGTTCATTGTGCTTCCGAGTGCTGCTTGAGGAAGCTTTGCGATATACTCGCATATTCCGTCAAGAGGATCAAATATGTTCTAGATATTATTAACAACTCCGTTGTCATCCCTACCGTTTTATTGGGGCTACTCAGGCTGAAGCTTTCAAGAGCCGATCAACTCACCCGAAGATGGGCGTAGGCGCCACTTGTTTGGTCCACCATACTTCTAAAAGGTCGCCCAAATGAGAAAACGACCGATCGTAGTGTTACGGGAGTCGTCGTGCAAGTATCGCTCGGTCCGCGTTCCGTCATTCGTCTCTATGAATTATTATTTTTTTTACAAAAAAGAATAATGTATGTTCTTCCGAGCGCAGGAAAACACTCTTTTTGGGTATCGGAAAAAGCAATTATTTCCATTTGTATGACGATTTGCATGTAACCAAACGCTATCATGGTTATGCAAATCGCCATATATGCCAAATGGAAATTGTTGCGTTTGTCGATATGGAAAAGATGTTTGGTAGCGGAATCGAAGTTTATCGAACTTCGATTACGTTACCCGGGTACGGAAGCGGGAATTGGGGAAGGAAAAGATAGTGGGATTGGTTTTGGTTTTGAAAAAAAGGAAGTTTTTGCGATTGGGTGATTGATTATTCAAAGAAAAGGGTTTTGATTGGAAATTAGTTGAACGAAAAAGAGTTTTTGATTTGGATTTGGTGATGACGAGTTTTGAAGAAAAAGAAAGAAAATCTGTGTTTCGCTTGTGGCACTAATGAATAAGAGTGTAGGGGGAGTGTTAAACTCGAAAGAAAGTGAATGTCGTATGTTCTAATCTATTTGTGTGGAAAAAAGCAAAACAAGACGTGTGTCGATGAAAATCCTTTGGGCTCAGTTATACGGTGTTGATGATCTTTGTGACTCCATCGTGCGAAAGATTCTAGTCTTTGGCCTCAAGTGTTAAGACGTGACAAATTCCGATGAACGCTTTGAAGTTAAAAGTTGAGCACTCGCTAGAACTCCGCCAAAGATTTGTCCAAGATATTGTATTTTAGTCCAGTCGCGCATGGGAGTCCCACACTCACACACTTTTTAAGGTTGTTTGGTGCGAAATGAATGTACACCCTAAGGGAGAGGAGCAGGATCTTGGAATTTGAAATATTAAAACTGTAGATCCAACCACTGGTCGATAAGATTCAAGAATTGTATGTCATTTTCATTCATGTAAATAGTTACAAGAGAACCTGTTAATAGTTACTTAATAAATATTTTCGCCAGTAAAACTGGATTAGTGTGACTAAATTCTATGAAAGTAGATATTTAAGTGTCCTTTAAAAGGGCTTTATACTTTATGCGTTTTAATAGAATGTACAGAAGTTATTGTCGTTTGGATTTTCTCCGATTACAACAATCAAACACAGTTATCCTACTACATGTGCTGTCCATCAAATCAGACACTACACTGTTGATTGTATTTTCTCCTAATACGAGTGTATGATATAACGAAATTACATTTAAGATTCGGCTTAATCAATGATTTCAGCAATATTGCAACCAAATGTTGGCCAGTTAAAATGCAGCAATTTTTTTTGTGTGGTAGGGAGGTGAATGCCATTTACGCACAGAGTGTGGGACTCCAATGCTCGCAAGAAGGCTACCCACTAAACACTTCCGCTGTCAACCTGAGAACCTAGCCTGGAACCGTTTGACACATCACTTCGGGCCAGGTCTCGTTTTGTTACGCCGTGAGACGCCATCAAGCTGGAAGATCCCTCTTCTAGCGAGAGGGGGCGGGAAGCGGAAGTGCCAGACAAGCGATCCCCCAGCCACAACACCCCGGCTGCTGTGAGTCCCTCTTATCTTTTAGGACTGCCCGCACATAGCGTGCCACCTGGTTCCATTTGTCAACCGATTCGAGCATCACCGTGGGAGAACCCTACCGTCTTTCTATAGGGGTCTTTTCACAGCCTGTCTCATTTTGTGCATGCAAAAAATGTGTGGCAGGCATTGTCCTCCTTTCCTGGGCAATACCGACATTCGGGGGAACGTGACTCATCAATCGTATGCAGGTAAGACTGGAAACACTCATCTCCGCTCAAAAGCTGGGTCATATAGAAGTCAGTCTCACCATGCCTTCGATTTAACAACGGTCTCACATTCGGAATGAGGGGCGTATTCCACCTTCCCTTCGTGCAATTGACCCAAGACTACTGCCAATCGTTGAGCGAGCGCTGTTTCTCCTCGCGGACAACTATCTCCCTCGCACCCTCATTTCGGCGCAGGTAAATAGCGCGGCGCTCTCTAGCAAGGAGGGCGACAGGTATCACGCCTGCAATAACTCTCACCGCTGAGTCAGAGACTGTTGGATACGAAGATGCAATTCTCAGTGCTCCTCTTCTCTGTACCTGTGCCAGGCGTTTTCGGTAAAGATCCTTACTGAGAGTGTCGCAACATGCTTCTGCTCCGTACAGTAAGACTGGGTCTACAACACTCATCATGTGGCGTCTTCTTGATGGGCTGGGTCCCCAACGTTTGCCATAAGTCAACTCAGAGCCAATACTCCCGAAGCAGCCTTCTCAGCCATTGCCTTGATTTGCTCAGAGAAACTCATCTTCGAGTCGATCAGTAGCCCCAGGTACTTCACCGCTGTCTTCGATTCGGTTCGTAAGTCTCCACTAGTGATCATCCTTACCCTAGGGATTCTCTTTTTTGTCAAGATGACCACTTCGGTTTTCTCAAGTGCTAAACTGAGCCCGCGAGCAGTCATCCTGTCTCTCACTCGGCGCATTAGCATACCTAGTCTAAGTTGCGCTTGTTCAACGGTGCGTCCAGCGACCAGAGCCGCAACATCATCCGCATAGCCGATCAAGCACGACTCATCTGGCATCTACATTCTCAGCAGCCCGTCGTAAGACACCTTCCACAGGTCCGGACCATGGATGGGCAACACCCGATGTAACAACCGTCGTGTCGTAGGGAAGTTTTCGGTCCTTTAAGTAGTTCCTCAAAAGCCGCATTAGATATTCTAGAACTTGAAAAGGGGTTTTCCAGCGCATCCAGAATACTACCCATCTAGCAGAGTTGAATGCGTTGCTGATTTCAAGCTTCACCAACAGGAAAATCCGTCGCTTGGTGCTGCCTTTTGGGCCGCGCTCACCACCTCTGCAATCGCATCAATGGTAGAACGTCTTGTCCTAAAGCCGTACTGTCGAGCAGCACGAATCGCGTCATCTTCCCTTGATGCGTTTCTACAGCACTTTTCTTGTTGTGTCTAGCATGCATAACGGGCGATGACAGACGGTGGTTCGGAATATCTCTTTAGCACGAGCCTTGCCACCTTCCATCGTACCGAGAAAACCCCGTCCCGTAGGCAAGCGTTGCATATGCTGAGCAGCAAGTTAGGAGAATGGTGATAGACAAGCCGCAACACCTCAGCCGGAACACTATTTGGACCTAGAGTCTTCCTCACTTTCAACGGAAGGACTGGCTCTCCCAGTTCCGGCTGTATGAAGAGTGATAACTCTACTGCTGTTTCACCATGGACAGCGTCAACACAGACGAAATGGGCGGGGAAGAGTGCCCGCACTATCTCATCCATATTTTCCGCATCATGTATGCAAGGCTTCCGTAGGGCGCCAAGCTCCCGCATAACTAGCTTGTCGCCAAGGCCCCACGGATCCTTGTTCACATTGTCCACTAGGTCTTTCCAGCAGCGAGCCTTGCTATTGTGAATCAGTTTGCGAAGGTATTTCCTTGCCGACTTATATGCTGCCACCCGGTTGCAAGCAATCGTAATAATGCTCATAGTTGAGTTCACCACATCTTGAGCTGCCAGTTCTTCTGTTCCTTCCGAAGCTCCCTGCTGTGATCATCTCGACGAACCTCTCGACGTCAATCCTTCCGATTGTCCATCCAGTTGTAGAAAGCCGAAAGCATAGACGTCAGGAGACAACATCACTGATCTCAAGCAGAATGCACTGATGATCACTAGCTGAAAAGTCCTCTACCACTCTCCAATTGTGTATCCTCCATAATACGGCGAAAGGTCTTCGTATTTTCGGTGTATAGTACGAGGAGCGCTATTCTGGCCGCCATTTCCACGATTCGTTTTCCCCGCGGATCTGTTTGAAGCATGCCCCATTCGATTGCTTTAGCGTTGAAGTCTCCCCCACCGAGCACTTTGACCTCTGCGTTCGAGACAGCGCCCTCCAGAGCGTTAAGCGTTAGGTACACATTAAAGAAGGTGGTCCCTAGACACCGAACCTACACGAAACCATCCACAACTCTCCGCTTGGAAATCACTGTTCCGAACGCAGAAGGTAGCGGTACCAGTTTCGTCAGGATACCATAATGCAGATCTTTTATCGTGGTGCTGCTCACTCAGCAGCAAGAAGTCGGCTCTCATGTCCCTCGCAAACTGGTCAAGCAGATTTTAAGTGATTGAACTGTGGTATAGGTTTAGCTGCAGGATGCGGGCACTGACGTTCTGATTTCGCCTTGACTAGGGCTTTATGGAAAACCAGGGAATTTGCGTGATCCCAAGACGTGTCCAAAATCGAGTCTTGGCTCAGCATCCAGTGTGCCTCCTTCGTACACTGTTTTCTTTTATGTCCCATTTGACTGCATTTGTATGCTTGTGTGGTATGACCATCGCCAAGGCATTTGAAACATTGAAGAGGCGTTGCTCTTCGCCGTATCCTACAGACAACCCACCCTATTTGTACTTTGCCCTTATTCAGAAATTTTTCCTCGTCCTTGTCGGTCGTCAATTATGGCCATGCTTTGTCTCCCATGGTTTTCTGGTGTCCGCCTGGCTTTGATCCTTGCCACGCTAGGGAACTCCCTCTTGGTGGCCTCTTCTACCTCGACCAGATCCGTGACGCAGTCAATGCCTCTTATTTCGATCGTTGCCATCGGCTCAAGCGAGGCGATAGATGCTCTTTTGCTGAAGACTTCCTTTACTGCGTCGTAGAATGCTTCCTTTTTGTCGCCCTCTGCTCCGAATTCGACCAGTATGTGGCCCGGCCACTTTGGTCGTACTGTTATAATGGTAGTGTTGGTGTTTTCGAGCCTTACGTTTCCCCTGATGTCCCACAGTACCTCCGCGTAGAATGGGCCGTCTTGAGCATTTACGAGCGTTGCGTGCTGCCGGGGTCTTTGTCGGGGCTTCTTTCTTTCCTGTTCTGCATCAGGCCTAATTTCTTGTTGGGCGTTCTTGCGAACTTTACTCTCTGGTACTTTTGAAGGAGTTTCTTTGCAGCTTTCTTAAATTTCTTTTTTAAACAAAGAGTCCATAGGCTTTTCTGGATTAGAACATTCATCTTGCGAAAATTTCGATATTTATTACACTCTCGAAATTTTAAAATTCTCGCCTTGAATCGCACTGAATTCACTTTTGTACTGGAGAGTGGTGATTTACACATTCTAACAGCAAATCAAATCGTTATTCAGATAAAGAAACACAGCACAGTGTGTAATTGTTACTTCCTCTTCCCCTCTCCCTTCCCGCTAGAAGAGGGATCCCCAGATTTAAGGGGCCTCACGGCGTAACAAAACGAGACCTGGCCCGAAGTTATGTGTCAAACGGTTCCAGGCTAGGTTCTCAGGTTGACAGGGGAGGTGTTCAGTGGGTAGTCCAGTCGCCTTCTTGCGAGCATGGGAGTCTCAGACTGTGTGCATAAATGGTATTCACCTCCCTAGCACAAAAAAAATGATATTATTGGTCCTGGTTCACCTGTAGTCGCTCATCAGGCAGCCTATTGAGGAAGTTTTCTTCATTTCGTCCGAAAAATGGATTGTTTCTGACACCCTTGGGGCGACTACAGATGATTAAACGCTGTTCTCATTGCAGACATTCAACTATTGCGCCATATCCAGAACATAAAATTTTATCTTGCTGTAAAATCTCTTCTAAAATTGACCGCTTCAAACCATTGCGTCAATTCTGACTAAAGACGAAAATATTCCAAAAACGATGATAATAACTAAATTTGAATTCACTGCTTCCATCTGGATTTCCCACTCTTAGTAGGGGTCGTTAGTATTCGGAGTAGGGACGAAATCGTCTCGCGTCCTGTGCGTGTTAATCGAGCCGGATCAGTCTCGGTTTGCGTAGTTCATCCCTTCGATAGGTTACCTCGGCCTCGACACCGTCGAACCAATTATGATGTTCAAAACATTCGTGAATGCGAAATTTTTGGTAATAGTCCCTTGTGCTGGGGGGAAAGAATCCGCCCTATGATACAGCAATGCTAGCCTATAAGCGCATTCACGCGTTCTCAGACAAGGCCATTTCCGGCGAGCACCAAAATCTTCGCTTGCTGAGGTACCTTCCTCCATAAACACCTGCCTTCTAATTTTTTACTGATTTTTCTGATCACAAGTGTCCAATCGCGAGGGGGGACATAAATTTTACGTGTGTTTTCTCTCCCCGTGCACCCCCCGAAGCGAAAAATTACGGTTCAAGACCATCTTTATGTATAGAGTACAAACAATCAAAATGTAACCGCAAATTTTAAAGTTAAAAATTGAACCATTCACGTTACACTTTGCTACACTTATCATATTAAGAAGGGCTATATAAGCGATGCGGATAAAACCCATTAAAATAATCCTTTGATTTACAAAATCTTCATATGTTGTTGAGCCATCTATCGCAACCAACAATTTCAAGGCACTTTAAGTTGAGATGACTTAAAGATAAACCAATCATCATTTCCCGAAAAAAATAATTGCCAAGTCGAACTCTCGAACGTTTTCCCATTTATTTCTCATGCCTCATAATGCTCAAATCAATTTATCAAAATCCAATTACTCAAGATTCAAAAAACCCTTTCCCACCCGCTACTAACATCACAAATCATAATCACTGGAAGAATCGTGCATTTGATAACCATCCAATTTCTGATGGCAACCTGAACCTTAAATCCCAAGAGACAAAAGATCACCTTCGCGATTGTTCTCAAGGAATTCTCTTCACTTTTGCTGAGTCTTCAATCAACCGCCAATCCAACTATCTTTAATTTGGTTAGTATTCTTTGCGAAGCACGTTCTGAAGTTACATACGAGTACATTTCGCGTTCCACCCTGGCTCATTCTTCTTCAACTCAAGACTATCCAAGCCACGACAAGAACGTCCATTTTTTTCCTGGTCTGGTTGTAGCCTCCGGCTCCGGGAGTCATTTCAATTCTACAAAGATTGAAAGATGTGAAAGACATGCGTAGCATTTATAAACGAATTATTTTGTTTGGCGCGATGAATAAAAAAACCGCCCCGAGAACGGTTCGAGGAGCAGACAAGGAATTGGTCGACAAAGGTGATCATCATTGACAATGACAGCGCAAGGAAGAAGTTGTACGGAATAACAAGCAGGTTTGAATCTACAGGCGATTATCAGCGTGCGAGTGCAGATTGGAGTTGAAAAACGTTCAGGCCAGGGGCGTAAAATTACACTCTTCGTCATCGTTAGTACGGAACGAGGGTTATTTAGACAGGCTGAGCGCCAAGATCAAGATTTGAGTGGACGACTGGAAGCTCTACTCGTACTCGTGATGAAGGTTTGCTTTTGGGGATTTATCGCGATTGAAAATCTTTTGGTGGAAAATGCGAGTCATCTAACAAATTTCTAAGCGTGCGTGCAGCTGAATTATTATGTCAACTAATAATAAGTTGCCAAACAAACGTGAGCTGTGATAGTTTTGGATACGACGACCGCACGCGTACTCACCACCTACCATCCGGGAGTCGTGCCAGCAATTAGATATTATTTATTAGATAGAAGTGCTGTGGACTGTTTCAAGGAGATCGTGGGTTTCCCGATGAACCATTCCACATGCGTAGTGGAGCATGGGCTGTAATTTTGTGTTTATGAATTATTTTTGTCACCAAGATGATACAATATCAGCAGAACTCTTTGGAGTATGCAAGAAATTAAACAGAGACTTCTAAACAAACTCGTGAATGGTTCTTAAAATAGATGGTTTGAGGCAATGATTTAACGTTGGGAAGCCGGAAGTCATAAAATTTGAAAATCTGCTCTATACACCAAAATGTGTGGGATTTATCAAAGTCAGTTTGTGTTCAGTGAAAATTTTCGCATAATTTTTTTAACAGCATAACTAAGAAACTTAGATATAATTTCTAAATTGAAAAAACAAATTGTCATGTAAATCATAATTTTTGATTTTATCCTTATTACTTCAAAGTAACCTTAAAGTCTCAACTAATTCGCAAAGATGGCCACATGATTTTTTTCTTGATTCCAGTGATTGCTGGAAGCATTGATTGAAAACATGATCCCAGATTTCAATAAGGCAGTCCTAATGTTTCATATGCTACCCAATCAGTCCTGCTACGCGATTGAGTAACATGTTTGGCCCATGGGTTTGCCCTCTCTGCTGTGGTCAAAATATGCATCAATTTTTTCGCTTGAAGATTTAAAACCTTTTTTTTGGTATACCGCAACCATTATCATAAGCAGTTCATTAACACTGAAGTCCTTTTTGTCCCAAGTCGACATTTTGGTTTTGATAGTTTCCTAAATTTCATTTTACCTAGGGAAAAATTTGAAAAAAAAATCGTTTATTAATTGACGGCTCTTTGGATACCTAGAATATTAACTGCCGAATAAAATACGAACCAAAATGACGTTTCAAGAATAAATCTAGGAAACGATAAAGCTGCTGTGGACAGTGTTACCCCGAAAGGGATTCTGAGGTGCTCTGGTTGGAACAACGGACCTGGTTTGCTCACGGTATGATGGGCGCCGTGCCACTCAGTCATTAGAAGGCTCAGAGAGAAAGCACGACTCACTAAAGAACTCAAGAAAACATGACATTTGAACCAAAGACAAAACCTACCACGGAAGAGGAAACAGAATAGCTATACTCCCACCGGAATCTGCTCCAACCACTTCAGCCAACATGCAAAGCACAGAATACTACCTGGTCCTCCAAAGTCGCTAATTAACTCACCTTCAACTTCTAATTCGTCAGCTTTCCGGGGCTGGATTGTTTCTAAAAATGAAAGGTTATTTGTTTCCAAAAAGATTCGGGAAGAAAAATTAAATTCATGTTCTAATTTTCCTAATCATTCGTACAATTATATTCACAAAGAACAACATGGAAATTTATGTTAAATTAAAAACTGAAATTTTCATCGAAATTATCGTAACTGAATGGAAAAGAAAATATTACTTGTGGAAATAACGTTTAGGGGCCTCCTAGGCATTCAGATATTTCGACACCGGGCCCCACTGTCAATTGTTTGATTTGTACAGTCTCATTCGTTTTGAATCAACTACACAGGTTTGTCCATTTCGTGATAGGAAAGTATAACCCTGCCATTTGACATCTGTCAGAAATAAATGCCATCCAAAGCCTGTTTTATTTAGTTGAAGGTTTGCCATTTAGAAATAGGGATCGTTTAACATTCGAAGAATGCGTTAAAATTATTAAATTTTATTATGAAAATGGCGATTCTGCTGTATCAACATTTAGGGCTTTACGAGCCGATTACGGTCGACATAATCGACCTACACAGCAAACAATTTCGAACACAATGAGAAAATTTGAAGACATTGAATCAGTTATTGATATTGCAAGGCCTGTGCATCATCGCAACATTCGTTCTGCTAAAAATATCGCTGTCGTTGCTCAAAGTGTGGAGGAAGACCCGAATTGGTCGATTCCACGGCGTGCTTAACATTTGGGCTTGTCTTACGGCTCATTGTGGCGGATTTTGCATTTGAATTTGCATCTCCATCCGTACAAAATCCAACTCACTCAAGAACTTAAGCCTCAAGACCATACACAACGCAGAATGTATGCGAATTGGGTGATTGAACAACAAGCCATTGATAACGATTTTTCGAACAAAATTTTCTTTAGTGATGAGGCTCATTTATCGCTCAGTGGTTACGTAAATAAACAGAATCGCCGCATATGGGGCTCTCAAAATCCTCAGGTGATCGCAGAAAGACCTTTGCATCCGGAAAAAGTGACCGTTTGGTGTGCATTACGGTCTGGTGGTGGTATTGGCCCGTATTTTTTTGAAAACGAACAAGGAAGAGCCATTACAGTCAATTCTGACCGCTATAGACGGATGTTAACCGATTATTTTTGGAGAGAAATTGAAGATTATGATCTAGAGAACATGTGGTTCCAACAGGACGGAGCCACAAGCCACACAACACAGGCTAATCGAGCACTTTTGCAAAAGGAATTTCCAGGACGCGTAGTTTCGAGATTGAGTGATGCCAATTGGCCCGCAAGATCCTGCGACCTAACACCTTTGGATTTTTTTTTATGGGGCTATGCGAAAGACCTTGTTTACGCGAACAATCCTCAAAATCTTGAGCAATTGAAAACCAATATTCGTGAAGTTATGGCCGAGATATTGCCGGAAATGTGCCGAAAAGTCATTGAAAATTCCCTCAAAAGGATTGAGGCCTGCAAGAGGTCTCGTGGAAGACATTTGAATGATGTTGTGGTTTACATATAATGGCAAGGTGCAATCTTTATATTTCCATCTGAATATTTTATGTGTTTTCTTTAGCTTAACTTTCCCAAGCTCAAAATTGATAACTCTTTATCAATTATAAACTGACTGTTTTCATTATTCATTGTGGCTTTTTTTCCCTCGCATTTTACTATAACTCCAAATCGGCAATCGATAAAAAGCAGAACCACTTTTTCCGCTTTCCTTTTTTTTATTTCCACAATCAAAGGAGAATCCCGCTTTTCCTTTTCATGTTTTTAAAGTGTCCAGCTCTTGCTTTTTTGTGGTTGGGAGCTGAATGTCCTTTCCGCACTGAGTGCCTGCAGGCCCACAAGCGACTGGAGTACCCACTTAACACTTTCCCTACACACCCGAACCCAGCCTGGCACCCTTTGACACATTGCTTCGGCCAGGGCTCGCTTCAAACGAGCAGATGCCTCTGCTAGAGGGAGGGGAGAGGGGAAGAGGAATTGCCAGACAAGCATCACCGCAATAATACTATCCGGGGCTAGCTCTCCCGTCTACCTTTAGAGGTCCCGCCGCAGCCTATCCCATCTTGGGCATGCAAAAAATGTATGGAATGCATTGTTTATCTCTCCTGAGCAAAATGGACTATCGAGGGACCGTGTGACTTACCAATTATGTGCAGGTAAGACTTAAAGCACCCATGTCTGCTCAAAAGTTGGGTCGGATAGAGGTCAGTCCCAGCATGCCTTTGATTTAGTCACGGTCTCACACCCGGGATGAGGCGTGCAGTCCAATTTCCCTTCGTGAAATTCCCCCAAGACAGCTTTCAATTATTGAGTGAGTGCTGTCTTTTCTCGGGGGCAACCGTCTCCCTCGCGTCCTCGTTTCGACGAAAGTAAATAGTGCGCATCACGCCTGCAATAAGTCTCACAGTCGGATATGAAGATGCAATCCTCAGTCCTCTTCTTCTTTGAACCTGTGCCAAGTGTTTTCAATGCCCTTTCTTACGGAGAGCGTCGCCTCATATTTTTGCTCCGTACAGTAGCACTGGCCTTTTGGCACTCATAAAGAGGAGTTTTCTTGATAAGTTGGGTCCCGCTACGTTTGCCATAAATCGACTCAAAGCTGACACTTGCGAAGCAGTGTTCTCAGCCGTTGCCCTGATTTGATCAGAGAAACTCATCTTCAAGTCGATCAATAGCCCCAGGTTACCTCCACGCTGGCTTTGATTTGATTTGTATGTCTCCAATACTGATCGTCCTTACTCTAGGTATGCTCTTTTTTGTCAAGATTACCACTTCGGTTTTCTCCAGTGCTAGACTGAACCCACGAGCAGTCATCCAGTCTCTCACCCTCGGCGCATTGGCATATCTAGTCCAAGTTTCGCTTAGTCATCGTTGCGTACAGTGATTAGAGCCGCAACAATATTTGCATAGCCCATCAAGTGTGACTCGTCTGGCATGTCCAGTCTCAGTAGCCCGCCGTAAAATACGTTCTAAAGGTCTGCACCAAGAGTAGATCCCTCGGCAACATCCGGTGTAACTTCCATCCTTCGTTGGCCCTGTGACGTGTCACAATGCAGGCTTGGAGCCTTCAGGGAGTCCCTCAGAAGCAGCATCAAATATTCTGGAACTTGAAAAGGAGCTTCCAGCGTATCTAGGGTATCCACATATCAAGCGGAGTTAACGGTGTTCTTAATAGTGAGTGTCGCTAAAAGGATGATCCTTCGCTTGGTGCAGCTACACGCCTCTGCATTTTGGAGCTTGCTCACCACCTCTGTAATCGCATCAATGGTGGAGTGTCCTACTCTAAAGCTGTACTGCCGAGAAGCTAGATCCCCAAAAGTGAGTCAGTGGGTCTTAACTTTATGAGTTTCTATAGCACTTTCTCAGCAGTGTCTAGCTTGCATGATGGGCGATATGCAGACGGCAATCCAGGATTTCCCTTTCCCTCGCAGCACAAGTCTCGACAGTTTTCATCGTACCGCGCTGTTGAATTGAGTCCACCACGTCTTGAGTTGCCAGTTCTTCCATCCCCTGCGAATCATCCTGCAGTGGACAACCCGCCGTGAGCACTTCGACAAACCTCTCGACGTTCATCCTTCTGATGTTCCACCCAATTGTAGAAGGTCGAGACCACAGACGTTGGGAGGCAACATTACAGATCTAAACTTGCACGCACTATTGATCACTGGCTGACTTGTCCTCTGTGTTTCCAATTGTGTATCCTCCGCATCAAGGACTGCTGTGCGAATGTCGCGTCCAGTATGGATCCTTTACAGCCATTAAGGCTGTTCAGCACAATGAGCGCCATCCTGGCAGTAATTTCAAGGGCTCATTTTTCCTGTGGATCTGTTTGAGGCATGCCCCATTCGATTGCATTAGCGTTGAGGTCTCCCTCAATGAGCACGTTCCCATCTGCGTTCGAGATAGCGCCCTCCATAGCATTCAGCTTGGCTTGGAAAGATGATATCGGTTAGTTCCGTGTTAGGTACGCTCTGAAAACGGTGAACCCTGAGCACCAATCTTACACAAAACTATCCTCCCATCCAAAGCTCTCCGCTCGGATATCTTGGTTCCGAGCCCGGAAGGCGGCAGTACCAGTTTCATCAGGATACCATGATACAGAACATTTACCCTGGTGTTGCTCCCTCAGCAGCAAGAAGTCGACTTTCATATCCTTCGCAAACTGTTCAAGCAGATTTTGGGCGACTAAACTGCGATGTGGGTTTAGTGGTAGGATGTGGGTCATCTAAGCTCTGATTTTGCCTTGGCTAGGGCTTCCTGGAAAAACCGACATATCCCCGATTCCAAGACGTGTCCAAGATCAGGCCTTGGATCAACATCCTTACAAAAGATACAGTTTGCCTCCTTTGCGCGCTCTTTTCTTTTATGTCCTATTTGACGGCATCTGTAACCTTGGGAACACCTATCGGGTCTTTTGAATGCTTGTATGGTGTGACTATGGCCAAGAGATTTGAAACCTTGTAGAGTCGCTGCTTTTCGCCGTATCCTGCAAACGACCGACCCTTTTCTTACATTGCATTGCTTCAGAAATCGTTCGGCGTCCTTTTGGTCATGTCAATGATGGCCATGCCTTGTCCTTTATGGTTTTCTGGTGTTAGCCTCGCTTTGATCCTGACCATGCTAAGGAACTCCCTTGTGATAGCCTCTCCTGGCTGGGCCAGGTACGAGACGTAGTCAATGTCTCTTATTTCGATCGTTGCCACGTTTGTGGTCCGGCCACGTTGGCCGTATTGCTTAACTGGCAGTGTTGGTGTCTTCGGGTCTTACATTTAGCCTGAAATCCCGCAATTCTTTTGTGTAGAATGGACAATCTTGGGAGTTTACGAGCAGTATTCGCTGCCGAATTCTTCATTGGGGGTTCTTTTTCTTCTCTTTTGCATCAGGTCTTTTTTCTTGTTGGACGTTCGTGCGAACTTAATTTTCTGGCACGCTTTGAAGGAGTTTCTTTGTGGCTTTCTTCGCTTCATTTAAACCCCTAATTTGGCGTTCCACGTCCATCAATTGCTTCGTTCTTTCTGCTTTTATGCCGATTCTTTTCGGTTGGGCTAGACACCATACTTTTATTGATGCTTGATGATGGAGCTATCCGCGCGTGCTCTTTATGTTAGGCTTAAGCCTGAGCGCTTCTTTAGCCTTCTGCTCTTCTCTGGCCTGCTGGTCCTCTTCGGCCTGTAACCAGCTCCTCCGTTAATGCTCTATGCGGTCTAGGATCTCCCGTAGTTAATGGAGCCCATTCTTTGCTCTTTTGCTGATTTTTAGCGTTTGGCATGCAGATTTTATTCCTTTTAGAACATCTCCAGCTTTTCGAATTAGTCTTACATCTTCATGCCACTGGGTGACAATCGTGCTTTGTTACCACCTTTCTTCGGAGAGGTTCTCGGCTGCCATTTCCGAGCACAGTACTTCCACCACAAATCACACATTAGCACTCTATTTGTGTTGTCACTGTTTTCTTTTCCTACCGTAATCACTTTGTAGACTTCAGAATGGTTTGATGTTATTTCGGGATTTAATTCCTTTGCTTCGGTCGATTCGTTGGCGATCGCAGCTGTAACCATCGAATCTTAGATGTTCATTGTATTTTCCGCCACCGGTTGAATATCCAGCGCGTCCTGCAGAGTTTCGTCCTGTTTCTTCATAGGACGTTTTGGCGTCTACATAATTTTTTTGCTGCACAGGAGCGCCACAGGAATCTCAGTCTGGGCAAGACTATCTGTTAATCTCCGCTCTCCGTCCGTCTTTACTATTTTCATCGTCGTTTTTGTCATCATCTGCGCGGCGGGTTACAAGAGTATTCTTGTCGGCCGGCATTCCCCTGCGCGAAAGGAGAAGGGAAGAGGGATCTCCATTGTTGACTCTTCATTTTAAACGTAAAAAGATGCAGGCGACTCTTCCGCGCCTGATGATTGAATTGAAAGTAAGCTGCGGAATACAGTTTTCCGATGTGCTAACTCCCCGTCCCTGGAAAACCCTACATTGTTTTCAAACATGCAATACAACTTTGGAATGGACTAGACCTACACCAACGGTATCGCAACCAAAAACAAGACTATGGCATTGGATCTTGGAATGTCAGTTGACTCAACAACCCTAGCGCTGTTTAGGATCTTTTACGACAGGCCAGTTAATATAAATTGAAGATACTAGCAATCCAGAAAATGAACTGGACTGGAAGTGATATTCAAGATATGAGATCGCGTACAATATCCAAAACTGGGAAGTCTGCTGGAAAGTGAGAATTTGGAGTGGCATTTTTTGTGGGTAGAGAGTTCAAATCACACATAATGGCAGTCAATGAACGAATATGTGCGATCCGTATCAAACCGAAGTTCTTTTAAATTTGGCTGATGAACGTTTACGTCCCGAACGAAGAAAAGGACGAAGAATCGAAGGAAAAGTTCTATAATCACATGGGAAGACTAGTCTACTCATTGCCTACAAACAACACAAACATAATTCTAGCTGATTTTAATGCTAACGTGGGCAATGAGCTATTTCATCGGGGAATGACTGGAGGATATAGGCTCCACGTTTAAACAAATGACAACGGCCAGCGGCTGCTTGACTTTGTATGTACCAGAAATCCAGTCATACTTTCAACTTGTCTCCCACATCGACGCATACATCACCGGATGGCAACACACAAAACCAGATCGACCATGTTCTGATCTAACAACGTTGGGCCTCGAGTATACTTGACGTCCCCACATACCAAGGAGCCAATTTTAACACGAATGATTGATTACTACTCATGTCGGACGTCAAAGGCGTATTCGGCAAAGACCTCTATAGAAAGTCGACATTGAAAGGCTTCAAACAGCGTCTGTGGTAAAAATTTGACGGAGACCTTGCACAATCAGCTAGCTCTCATCCTATCACAAATATCGCTGAAAACAAGCAACGAGCTATGGATGGAAGTGAAAACGGCAGTTAAGAGCGTAGCAGAAAGGACAATCGTGTAACAGAAAATGATTGGTTTGATGATGAGTGCCAGAATGCGTTAGAAAAGAAAACATGCATCCAAAGTAGTGAAAAGCCAGAAATGAGATTATCAGGCCAAGACCACGCTTAGCGGTGATGACATCGGCAACATCCTCGCTGATTCAAATAGGATTAAAGAAACATGGGTATCATATTCCAAGAGCTTTCCTAACCCTCTGCCTAGCATCAGAGCCTATAGATATACCTGTAGAGCTTTCATTCGCCCCACACACTCTGAGTGAAGTTTGTTCTATCATCATAGCCTAAAAGAATAATAAAGCGCCAGACATCGATGAGATTCCAGTGGAGCTCATCAGCGGTGTTCAGAAAGCCGTCCATAAAGTCATTCGGCATATTTGGCAACAAGGACATATGCCGAACGCATGGAGCCAATTAATCATATTCTCTATCCACAAAAAAGCAACAGCGCGAAAACGATAGAGGCATATCACTACTTTGTACGGCGTGCAGAATATTTTCAAAGATCTTAGAAAATAAAATTGGATCATACGCCAATAGTATTATTGGGGAGTATCAAGGTAATTTTGGAACAGGTAGATCGACGATACACCAATTGTTTACAGGCAAGCAGGTATCTACGAAATGCTTGGAGTTCAACATAGACGTACACCAAATTTTCGCTAATTTTAAGCAAGCATACGACAGTATTAATCGTAACGTACTGTACCAAATAATGCTTTGCTTTAGTATCCCAGCCAAATGAGTCCGTCTTACCAAAATGACAATGACGTCGGCAACCTCCCAAGTCGGCATCGATAACCAGCTCACCGATATCTTTGACACAAATATTGAACTAAACTAGGCAGATGCGCTGACCCCGTTGCATTCAGTTTGGCTCTGGAATATGTCATGAGAAAGCTACCTGTTGATACAAGAGGTACTTTACTGTACTAGTTGAGCCAAGTAGTAGCCTATGCGGACGACATTAATACTTTGTCACGGTCATTAACAACCGCTACAGAACTCTCCTGAAACTTTACAGTGAAGTAGGGCTACAAATCAATGAGAATAAAACAAAGCTCATGAAGCAGTCGAGGATAAATACTTCAAATATTGTATATAAAATTTCACGCTTGGTAAATACAATATCGAAAACTTGGGATAATTGGTGGAATTAGGCGCCAAAACGCTGAAAACCGGTAATGAAAGAGACGAAATACAAAGAAAAATACAGCTCACAAATAAAATATTTAAGTCAATTTTGATGACCTTGAACACCAGCTACATACACACGAAAACGAAACTCCAAGTATATAAATCTGTGATAAAACCTGTGTTATGCTATGGGTGTGAAACATGGACCCTAACCCAGGCAGAAAGACGGGTCCTGAGGCGGATTATTAAAGCGAAATTAAACGGAGACCAGTGGCAAATTCGATGCAACCATGAGCTGTAGGAAATTTTTGACGAGCTGGAGTTCGCAACGATCGTTAGACTGCGGGAGCTGGAATGGGCTGGCCGTGTGAATTGTATGGATGAGCAATGAATACCCAAAAAGGTATTCGTTTGGAGAACAGAAGGGCGGAGACCAGTGGGGATTTCAAAGAAACACGTTGTGGTTACTAGTTTGACGAAGACAGTTCAGCGATGCTCGGATTTCAATATTTGAGGATGCGGTCAATGGACCAAGACAGTTGGAGGTGATTTTCGTAGGAAGCAAAGGCCCGAGAGGAGGTTTAGTGCTACAAAGTAAACGAAGGCGAAGAATGACCATGTCAAACATGGACCCCCACTAATGCAAAGGTGTACTCTCCCAGGATGGAGTTTAGTATGCATTTTCGACTTGGAATGCAGTGCCTCTGAACATTCAGGTGATCTTTGGGAGCCATAGTCACTCCAAAAATCCTCTCTAGATGATGATCTTGTATTTGTCCAAATGCATTCTGTATTTTTCTTTGAGTCTTGTTTCTAATATAAAAATAGTTGGCAGTCAGTACTCAAAACTGTATTACGGTCACTCTATGATCGCTTCGTTGGCTGCTTTTGGGTTACCTTATAGGCTGTGGTGTAGGCTGCTTCCTTGCACCTTCTAAAAATCTAGGGCAAGAGACCCCTTCTCGTACTGTATTTTTTCATCGAAGTTGTGATGCCATTCGTCCTTTCCTTTTTTTCTTTTCAAGATTCTTCCTCCTCCGCTCAATTTCTTTTGCTGTACTCTGAAACTCGCAGGGTGTCCCTTAGCCGCAGGTACCGGAGAAGATTTCCTATTTTTTGTCTTTCTTCGTCATTCATTCGATTTGTGTTGCATATCGCATTTGACGCATCTTACTTCAAGTCCGCAGTTAGCAGCAACATGTTCGAATGTTCGGCAATTGAAGAATTGGGAACTGCTCCTTTTTAGGGTTTTGCAAAATAACTTTACAAAATCCTGCTAGTCTCGCGACCTGTCTGTCCATCTGTCCGTCCGTCCGTGTGTCAAAGCATTTTTTCTCGCAAACTACTTAAGCTAGGAACATCAAATTTTGTTTGCAGGTGTAAAGTGGTGCTTTCTTCAAAGTTCAATTTCAAAAAAATTGTATAAGGTATTTAAGGGGGGGTTTCCCAATATAGGGGAGTGGCCCCCGAAAAAAAATTTCATCAAAGGTAGCCGATATGGGTATCAAATGAAAGGTCTTGATCATAACTTTTCAAAACAGGTCTTAATTTGATACTTTTTGCCTCGAGGGACGCGCAGGGAGGGGAAATACACGAAAAATTTGTGTCCACCCCTTCGCGATTGGACACCAGTGATCCGAAAAATCTGAAAAAATTATGGTGGTAGGTGTTTATGAGTACAACAACAACAAATACCTTAGAAGTCAAAATTCGCTCAACTTTGTTAAAAATAGTATGATATTCGAATTTCACATTTTCCCCAATAAAATCGCATCGGTACGAAATTCGATATTTACGTAGTCCTACTAAGAGTTCTTAAACTTTGCAAGTTTGAAGAAAATCGAATGATATACACGGAAGTCATAGCCGTTTGAACTTTCTCCAACTACAACAGCAATAACACATGATTTTGGTATTTTATGGATTTTCCATCCAATCAGTCACTGCAGTTTTGACTTGATCTTCTTGAAATTTTCCAATAAGGTCAATAACATTAATATTTTTGGGAACTAATGATTTGAGTGATTTTTGTCGGTTTGCAACAAAATGGCGACGGTTGAAAGCAGAAAAACAATGGATTTGCCTTTGAACGTGCACATCTCTCTGACATATTTCTTGACGTTTTTCATTGCTGGTGACTGAATTTCTGGGAAGTTGGCTACAAAAGCCTTCTGACATGAGCGTAGGTCTGTTTATCCAACTTGCTTATACATTCCAATTGCATCTCTTGATGCAGTAGAAACTTTACATCCATCGTTTCCTTTAATTCGAAGTCTGGTTTGAACTGGACTAAGAAAGAAAAAAGCGTCATTTTTCCTTCCTAGATGTTATCGTCGAGAACCTTTTAGCTGATATGTTATCTTCCCGCAGCTCAGTCACGACATTTTTCTTGTCGTACGAACTTTGTGCACCTTTGAGTAGGAGAGTCAATTTGATCTCTTCTGGAGGAGTGTCAGCGTCAAAAGCCGCTTTCGTACACTCTAGAAACTTAAATAGGCTGTTTTGATCTTCAACCGTTTTCGGGTTGAGCAAAGTTCGCAATGAGCTCCAATGCGTTGTACTCTTACTCCTTTGTTGAAAGTTTTAAGGTCAAACCTATAGCACACTATAGAAAACATCCTCTCTCTTTTGGTAGCATCCGCTTTTTTTTTAAAAGGTCTGGCATTACAACTTTTTAAGTTGAGAAAAATCCCTCTCATTTACTTCAAGAGCCTTAGATACCTTTGAAGTAGGCTCCATAATTCGAGACCCTATTGACCTCTTTCTCCTTTCGTTATCTAGTTTAAAATAAAGTCACTGCCCGTAGAACATCTTTGTCGTTGAAATCCTCGGGAACTTGCAGTTGCATCTTGCAACTACAAGCAAGTCCAAAATAAATTCTTGCTATACATCCCCCCGATTCTGTCCTAAAGCATCAATTTACTTGAAATTTTCTCAGCAGGCGGGAAATAGCTCAAGAAACAAAGTCTACCCTATGTGGAAGTATGCTTTTACCTTGGGGGTGGTTTTCCCCCTTTTCGGTGGTGGAAAATTTTTTGGTCAAAATATCCCCGAGAGTCGATGAGGGACTTAAATTTAAGCAAAACATTTTCCATAAAGTTTTTTCGAAAAGTCGATACTTTTTGAGTTATTCAAAATTGAAAACTTGCCATTTTCGTCGAAAAATGACACTTTTTTCAACGGTTTTTACGAATAACTCAAAAACTATGCGTCTAATGGAAAAAGTGTCAAGTACATAATCGTAGCTTATTAAAAAACAAAGAGATTCGTTGTTTTAGAAATATCTTAGGTACAATTCAAAGCGAGATATAGTTGACGAAAGGAGAGTTTGTTATTTTGTGAACGCTCGAATGGACGTGTGGCACCCCTCAAATCGCATCGCAACATACATCAACATTTGACGCGAGTAGTACTTTCAACTGGACGAAGGAAAAAGAGAAAACGAAGCTAACTCTTTTTTCTTGACTCAACCGGCAACGCGATCGGACGCGACTAAAACGACTCCACACATGTGGAACAAATTTGAATCATGTTTAATTATGTTTTGCGTTATAGTTATGAGAAATAAAGTGTTATTGTCTCAAGGCCCACATTTATTTATACAAATAGGTTATTCGTGTACGCATGTACGGACAGGAAACGTTGACACATCGAAACCCAGACTGTTAACCCCGAATAGCCAAACTGGTGACCCTGAAAGACTTAAGTGCGGCCATTGTGATAACTCAAAGAACATTTCCATATCTCAGTGTTCTTTCATTCCTAAGAACTCAAGTACAAGTGACATTACACATTAAGTGCAGTGATTTGCAAACATATCATCCATTACAACCGCAAGTTTTACATTCGCGATTTCCTAATAATTGTAAGCATCATTTGAAACGCAACAATGGCGCCGCAAGAGGATGAGCTATCACGATTAGAGGCAGAAACAAAGGCGGCCGCTGCAGCTGCCGCATCTGGTCAGCAAATTAATCAACAGCAACATGCCGACAATGTTAATATTGTGGGGCAATGCAAACTCCCGCCCTTTTGGCGGGCCAGCCCAGACTTGTGGTTCCTTCAAGTTGAGTCGCAATTTCAAGTCCACAAAATTATGAGCGACTTCACAAAATACCATTTAGTCGTGGCGACGCTTGATCACGATACAATTGCGGAGGTCTCAGACATAATTCGCTCGCCTCCAACAGTAGATAGATATACAGCCATAAAAAAAGCCATACTTGCGCGTCTCACCGACTCACCAGATCCGCAACTTCACAAGCTATTAACGGGAGTGGAGCTAGGTGACAAAAGCCGGCACCCGCGTCGGAGATGATGTCTTAAGAATCAAATGGCTTGATTTATTACCGCAGCACACTCGACGCATGCTTCTACTGATAAAAGAACAAACGCTTGAAGAGCTCGCTGCAGTTGCTGATGAAGTCCACAATTTTGGACCATCGGTTTTAGCCACTTCCAAGCAACCAGAGCGAAATTGCACAGCCTACATACCGTCGTCCAATCCGTCCGACCAAATCACGCAAGAGCTTGCTGCATTACGTTTGGCAATAGTGGAATTAGCTAGCCTGACTCGAGACTCACTGCAACATCCGTCACACAGCCTCAATCAGCACCGACGTTCCGTATCACGTACTCACCAACAACCACGTAGCCGTTCAGCCACGCCTGGAACTTCTCGCACCGGATTTTGTTGGTTCCATACCAAATTCGGAGCTCTTGCCGTCAACTGCAAACCACCGTGCACGTTCGCTCCAACAACACCCACATCTTCATCGGGAAACTAAAGCTGCCGGCGGTTTATGCGGCAGTCACCACCGGCACATTTGATGAATGCCATCTCTATATTAAAGACCAGAGCACATCCACCCATTTCCTTGTCGATTCGGGCTCAGTAGTGTCGATTATTCCTAAGAGAATTGTTTCAAGAGCGATTCAAAGACAATCCCTCACAAGCAGCTAATGGAACCCCAATCGCCACATATGGAACGCAGGAGCTTACTTTGAACCCTGGCCTACGTCGCCCCTTCAAATGGAAGTTTGTGATAGCTGACGTGCAGATAGCTATACTCGGCGCAGATACACTCAAACATCACGGACTTCTCATTGACCTGCATGGACAACGTTTGCTTGATGGTGTTACAAAACTATCTACCTTTGTATAAGAGGACCAACACCGAACCTTTATGCAGTCAGCATCATATCACAACATTCTTTGCCACAGGTGCTCTCGGTGAAAATATCCGCGAATTCGCACACATGCTTGCGCCTCCCGGTCAAATGGCTACGATTCCTGATCTACCGACTCACCACCACATCATTACAAAAGGTCAACCCGTATTTGCTCGACCACGTCGTCTCGTAACTGAACGAGGTGTCATTCGCCCATCCTGCAGCCAATGGGGCAGCCTATTGCATATGGTTCAAAAGCCGAATGGTGGATGGCGCGCCAAGGGAGACTATCGTCAATTGAACCTCATCACACGTGCTGGCCGATATCCGCTTCCATTCATAGAGGATCTCCTTCAGGAGGCTCGAGGAAAGGTATTTGCTGTAATTGACTTACAAAAAGCTTTCCACCAAGTCCCAGTCACTGCAGCCGATAGCGCAAAAACCGCCGTCACTTTCGCAGGCTATCAGGTCTCCGAGGAAGGTTTCCGACTACCAAAGCCAAACACTCTACACAACTGAGACGTTTCATCGGGATGTTAAATAATTATCGACGATGTATACGACATGCAGCCAACATCCAGGCCTCTCTGAATGACATGCTCAAAGGCGCAACCAAAAAGAAAGTCAAACTTTCAAGGTCAACTGAATCCGAAGCCGCTTTCGAGTTGTGTAAGAAAAGCATAGCTTCAGCCACAACAACCACCTTTTTATCACACTCACAACCGTTGGCATTGAACACGGACGCTTCGAACGTAGCCATCGGAGCATCATTGGACCAACAGCAACCAGATGGATCCTGGACTCCACTGGGATTTTTTTCAAGGAAGTTGTCGGACACCAAACAGCAGTGCTCTATGTACGACCGAGAGCTTCTGGCAGCTTTCGCAGCCGTGAAAAACTTTCAACGCATACTGGAGGGAAGGAAATTTACAATATTCTCCGACCACCAGCCGGTCTTCTTCGCTCTTCCTCAACGTTCCGACAAAGCTTCACCCCGTCAGAGCAGACAACTTGATTTTATTGCTCAATTTGATACTCAAATCAAATACAAGCCCGGAGAAGAAAATGCCATCGCAGATGCCCTCTCACGAGTCGAAACGGTCAACGTACCTTCAGTTTTTAATCACGATATCATAAGTGTAGCACAGGCTTCAGATGAGCAACTGCCGTTCTTACTCAAGAGCCCTCGGTTTCAATTACGACGCCTAGATGTCGAGGGACATTCAATAGTTTTTCACGAAAACGAAGACAGTATCAAGCCTTACTTGCCCGTCACTCTTCGTCGACAGGCCTTTGACATCGTGCATCAACTATCCCACCCAAGAGGCAGAGCCACAGCCAAACGCATAGCATCGAAATATTTTTGGCCTAGTCTTCGCAAGGATGTGCTCCGATGGGCCAAACAATGCGTTCCATGTCAACGCTCAAAAGTACATCGACACAACCGTGCAGAACTTGGAAACTTTAATCTCCCGGATGGCCGTTTTGACCATATTCACATCGACTTAATAAAACTGCCAGAGTGCCACAATTAGGAGAATTGTCTCACGATTATTGATCGGTACACTCGCTGGCCACAAGCCATACCTGTCATCGACACAAAAGCCTCCACAGTCGCGAGAGCCCTCTTTGATGGTTGGATAGCTATTTTCGGCACACCTCTCACTTTTTCCTCCGACCAAGGACCACAATTCGAGGCCGATTTAATGGAGCAATGCAGCCGTCTTTTCGGGGCGCAACATATACACACTACACCGTACCACCCGCAAGCCAATGGTATGGTAAAGCGTATGCACAGAACGCTCAAGACAGCTCTGAAATGTACACCCGAAACGTCATGGATTCATGCACTCCCTGCAGTCCTTTTAGGCATGCGAACAACCTTCAAGGAGGACCTACAAGCGTCACCTGCCGAAATGCTTTTTGGTACCTCTCTTCGTATTCCCGGTGAATTTCTCGACACACAAAGCACAGAAACGACCAACCCGCAGAATTTCGTCGCGGAACTCCGACGACTCTTCAGAGCCATTCCAGTACCAGGAGCTAAGCATGTCAATCATCGCCCATTTTTTCTCAAGGACTTGCGCACATGTGACTATGTTTTCCGTCGGGTCGACGCAGTCCGCAAGCCATTGGAGCCACCACACACCGGACCACATCGCGTCATAAAAAGGATTGACGACCGCAATTTCGTCATAGACGTCAACGGAGTCATCAAGACGTTGTCAACTAACCAGCTCAAACCGGCATATCTCTCCCCAGATGATGAGCGCTCACGATCAAACAAAACACACCAACCGCAAAATCCTTCCACACAAATACCGGCAACCCAAACGCAACAACCAGGAGAACCATCAAAGTAACGTCCAACTCAAATAGCCCAATCACACGACGCGCAAGCAACGAAGCCACACACTTTGCAGCCTTCTGCATCGTATGATCAGCAAACAACGATGCCACAAATTTCGCAGCCTTCAACACCATACGATTTTCCAACAACGATGTCACAAACGTCATAGCCGTCAACATCACATAATCGTAAACCAGTTGGAAAATCTAAACACATCACATTTTCATTCCCTTCGCATAGTGCCAAGCTCATTGGGGAGGGAGTAGCTGTGGCACCCCTACCATCGCATCAGAGGAAACCGCGAAAACAGCATCTACTTCCGCGAGAGATTTTTGCAACATACATCAACATTTGACGCGAGTAGTACTTTCAACTGGACGAAGGAAAAAGAGAAAACGAAGCTAACTCTTTCTTCTTCACTCAACCGGCAACGCGATCGGACGCGACTAAAACGACTCCACACATGTGGAACAAATTTGAATCATGTTTAATTATGTTTTGCGTTATAGTTATGAGAAATAAAGTGTTATTGTCTCAAGGCCCACATTTATTTATACAAATAGGATATTCGTGTACGCCTGTACGGACAGGAAACGTTGACACATCGAAACCCAGACTGTTAACCCCGAATAGCCAAAGATGCATTCAACTTAAAATAACGGAAAAACGGTCTTTGCTTTGCTTATTTTTAATGACATGGGGGTAAGGGGTCTAGATGGTGATTACGTCAGCAGTAGTTATTTACTTTTTTACACACATGGCAAGCCACACATTGTCTATGTTTGAAAACGAAACCCATTTTCGGGGATTCGCACAAATAGTGTTTACGTTAAGGTACTCGCTTAGAACCGACGACCATTCCCCTAATGGTCGTGCGCTATTCACTTGTCCTAATTTCTTCCGTCAATCTAGTTTCGTTTCGGCACGATTGTCGATTTGACGTATTGTAAGCAAAGTAAAGCAATTTAATGTTTGTGTTAACGTTGATCCACTTTCGCCAAAGTTGAATTGTTTCAATAAGATGTCATTTCAAATAGACAAATCCAAGTTATACCAAAAGTTGTTCGAAAGTTTTAAAAAATCTCAAACAAATACCAAAGTACAAAATGTACAGAAGTTAATTAACGAAGTGTGGCGTAAATATGAGTTTCAAGCAAAGTCCGATAAGGAACTTGATATTATTGTCTCCAAGAGAAATGAAGAAGAATTGCAAGCAGCGACTAGGAACAAATCCAATCTACTACGTTTATTTTTCCAAGGTGAGTGATGAAACCATTTTAAGTATGAGTAAAGAAAACATAATTTTGACGTTTAATGGTTAGCAGACTTTACAGCCTACCTTTAATTTTAGAGGTAATGTTCATAGATGGATTTATTCCTTATGATTGACTCCGTTGATTGGTCACAAAAATACAGGGTGTTAATGTTTTGTATTTGACGAGATCAATTCCTGGCTGTGGCTGTTAGTAATATTTAAATGCAGTTTGTTATGGGGACTAGAAGAGTATTTTGATCACAATAAGAAATAGGATTGATACGGTAAAAAATATTTTGAGTTGATTAATCGTTTTTCTCTTACAAAATATACGGATTTTTTTTTCAAAAATTTAGAGAAGGTCCCTTAGGCACGCTTTCTTGTAGCTATAAAGGTATCATAACCGCAATGACGTGTATTAATAATCGGCCCTGTATTTGATCGGATAAATGTAAAAAACTGTAGATTCATATTCGCTATATTAAAGTAAATGAAACATGTTAGATGGACTCGCTATAGTGTGTATGTATTCCTTTTTAAGCTTAATAAGAGAATCATTAGCAGTACCTAAAGAGTGTTTTAATTTTTAGGCAACTTCAAATACTAGAAAACAGGAAGGAGACGACATAAAATATTGAGCAGAATCACAATAGCAATGCGAAAACACAGATAAACAGCCGAGAGCAAAACCTTCTCAGGAAGCGATGAAAAATAAGATTGGTCTATTCGAAAGAAAACTGAACGCTTTGTATTCTGCCAGAAATAGGATGCCAAGCCGTGTTGAAGCTGACGAACAGATCATTAAGCTGCGCGAAGAATTAAAAATAGCGAAACGGTCTTTAAACAGGAAGATTCAAAACGCCGTTGCTCAGAAGAAACACAGAGATCGTATGAAAAGAAAGTCAGAAGATATTTGTCTTGAAAATCCAGAAATTAAAAAATAACGATCCCTGAGATTCAGTGGGACGTCCTAGCCTAGAAAATGATCAACCATTACTATTGAAAACAGTTGCGGATATTGATTTATTTGGGAGTGCAGCAGATAATAGAAGACGAACGGAATCTATTCGAAGTGTAAACACATTTGATGAACTCACACAGAATTACGTAAAATAGGATTTGACATTAGTCGGAATGCGGCATACCTTCGTTTGATTCCCAGAAAACCTAATTCTGCAGAGGAAAGAAGACGTATGTCGACAGTCCCTGTTAAGCTCACCCGGGCTCAGCATGATCACCACAAAAGCCACTTAGATAGCAATTTCGCTGAAACACCAATCCATTATTCGGAGAACAAAGCATCCATACTTCGACCAGATCAAATATTTTTCATACCTCAAGATGATAAAGCTCGGGTACCTATTGGTGTTACTGCGGCAGATAAGCAAGCACCTCTTCTAATGCACATTGAATATAGAATCAAATTGCCTTATCACGACTGGGTAATCGCTGAGCGGCATAAATTAATACTATCAGTTACTAGTATCAAAATCACTTCCAGGATGTTAGGACAACCGCAAGCCGTTGGATATTCTGGACCAACATGCATCGCTGTCTGAAGTGGAAAGCATAGTTCATCTACTGCTAATACTCATGCTCAGGATTTCGAGACGCTCCTCGAACTTGAAGAGTTTCAAGCATTATCTAAAACTGACCATGGATTGGTAAAACCAGTGGTAATCATGACGGTTGATGCAGGGCCAGATGAAAATCCACGTTATCAAAAAGTTATAGGGTTTGCTATGCAACACTTTAATCGACATGATTTCGATGCATTGTTTATAGCTACCAATGCTCCTAGCCGAAGTGAGTATAACAGAGTAGAGCGCAGAATGGCTCCTCTTAGTCGGGAACTGGGTGGTTTGATATCGCCTCATGACCATTTTGGGTTTGATTTGGATGAACGCGGCGTTACAATTAATGAACATTTAGCAAGATCCGATTTCGAGTTTGCAGGAAACGTGTTAGCTGAAGTATGGAGTTCAATGGAAATTGATGGCTAACATGTTACTGCAAAATATGTTGGGCCGGGCGAACAAGAACTTCCTGATTTCCCAGACGTTAAATGGTATCCTGGACATGTACGTGAAAGCCAATACTTGCTTAAAATTGTAAAATGTAGAAACATAGAATGCTGTCGTCCAAGAAGTGGCCTATTTAGATTACTAGACAACAGGTTTCTTCCACCACCAGTGAAAGTAAAACAAACAGTTGATGACTTGGTTTTAGATGATGGAGGCAATTTCTCAATCTTCCAGTCAATTTCGCTCTACGCTTAAATGCTTCAATCAAAGATTTCCTGAAATTGCCCTACGATTAATTTTGGCCGACAGTAAAATTGAGGCTATCAAGTCGAACATGCAAAACGTGTGGTCTTTATCATGCTTCCCTCAATTCACTATATCGTCACATCGAAAAGATCCATAAAAAAGTAAGCAGGCACACTAATATGAAAGTTAGGCCTATAAGAGTCGCTACTTGTCGTGCTAATGAGCTGATGTGCATTTTTCAAAATTTAAAACACCACAATATTGAATGGCTCGATGAGAACGACGTAGTCATTCCGAAATCGGATGAAAGTGAGCAGATTTGCAACATCCACTACCATCGAAAACTTAGAATCATGGGTTCGGGTGTCATGGACTAAAGACTGTTAATTGGAATTAATATGTATACCAAAAAATTTAGAGAAGTTAGTTTTGTTCGTAATATCACTTATGATTATAATATTGGTACCTCAATCTATGTTGAATATTACATGGTATATTTAAATGAATATTAAGTGCGTTAAAGTTCTCTATCCTATATCTATTTTTTAGGGTTTTGTAAAATAATTTTACAAAACCTATTAAAATCGCGTCCTGTCTGTCCGTCTGTTCGTCCGTGGGTCAGAGCAATTTTTCTCGCAAACTACTTGAGCTAGAAACATCAAATTTTGTTCAACTACAAAAAATATCTCCAGTTACAACTACAATAGCACATGATGGCTGTGCTTACTTTTGCTGACAAGGGGATGGGGAAGGGGGTAAATAATTGTAATAAATCTGCTTATGTAATACTTGAACGACCCCATAACAAGTTTTATTCGATTTTGGCAATAAGGGGTAGTTTTCACCCCTAAAAAACTATAAGCATGTATTGGCATAGGGTAGACTTTGAAGTGTGAGGTACTCGTAAGTAGAGCCTATACCCAAAATTTTATCAAAATCTATGCTTTAGGATCGAATTCGGAGGTATTACCCCATTTTTGCCCTCATTGACTGGACTAATTATAGTGAAATGCGTTTCATTTGACATTGGGCCCAATATGGAAGTCCGTCAAAACTCAGTTTATAGCTACCGATCATTTTATTCTGTTCTAAATATATGTTTTTTTTAGATTTCCAGTCTGATGAAAGTAAAGAAATGCATTGAAATCAAATAGTGTTCATAAATGCCTATTTAAACTAAAATCCCAAAAAGCTCTGGCCCAATGATTATGACGATTGGCCCGACATATACTTATCAAAATTAGTTTCTCCAAAGGTAATACTATTTAATAGTGACATCGAACCCCGATATCATTTCCTAGTAAGTATTTTTAGCAAAATCTTGGAATTTCCGGTTATTCCAAAAAAAAATTAAAATTTATTAGAAAACACTCAAATATCTAATGCCATTTCAGAGAAACTTGATCTTCGTAGTTGTCATAAACAGATAAATGATTTAAATAACGCGGTCAGCCCACGCAGAACATAGAAGGCCTTTTACGAAATACTCTCCAGCAGACTTAATGACGAGGGGGTTGCAAATGGTGAATAAGTTAATGACTTAGGAACGACAGAAGTGCTAGTTTTTTTCACGAATCTATTTATTCCTTTCCCATCAAGTTCAACCCGTCAATTAAACGTAATCCTATCGAAAAACATTCAGTTGCGGTCCCATGGAGCGTGATAATCACTTGTTTTAGCATAAACGACATCTCGCTGATAGAAATCGAAGAAAAAATAGTTTAACCCTAGGAAATGGCGTTCTGGTCTAGAAATTATGTCAGTCTCGAAGTACATCAGTAATTCTCCAGTATTTCCGAATGTCCTAAAATCCTTCATTCTCATCCGAGTACTTAAAATAAATGATCGAAAATTTTATTCGAATGATTAATGACATCTTACATAATCCTCGATTATTTAATTTAATACCACATTGACTTAAAACCGATCCACCATAAAAAACGTTTTTCAGACTTGAATTTATGGAGTGACATTCTGAATGAAAACGAGAAAAACGACCCCAGATGAGCGTACCGAAATAAAAATAATAATGAGTAAGGAAATATGGCGTTGGAAAGATCTCAAGTTCGAATCTACACATTCGATGGCGATAAAAAACTGATCCTCAGGCATGAGAACGAGTTCTATAGATTTCGCTTTGGGGCACAGAAGGCCCCATACAACGTCAACATCATCAATAACAGCAACAACATCAGCTACACTATAAAAACACCAAAGAGCGCAGCATGCACAACGAATCTTCGGATGAAATGGTATTTGGCGGATTTTAAGATACTTTTTTTCTTCCTCGCCAACCGTCCTCCAAAGAGCATTTTCGTTAATTCAGATGATCCGCTTATGGACCCATATGTGTGCTTGTCGTCTTGTTGCAAATAAGGTTGATGTAGAGCCGGTCCAGATAAGAGCCAAGAGACCTAGGGACTCCAGCGGATTTCGAATGGGGCTCGACGTATTTGGTTGGGATTTAGCTGACTTAACTTTAGATTTAATTAATTGCATGCATGATCTAATTATAAATTTTGTGTTAGTGAAGTCTTATCAGTTTGTTTGAAAGTTGAAACGCATAAATCAAAAGGCCTCGATCGGGTGAGAACATGATTCTTGAGGAGCCAAACTAGTAAAAAATGGATTTGTTTTTCAACGGCGAGCATATGTGACACATGTCACAACATTTTTTGATATTTCATGAATTTGTTTGTTGACATTGCAATGTTGCTTCTCACGGTCCAATTGCCGCGCGTTGTGGTTTGATTAATTTACAATATAAAAGTAGCCGTTGCCAGTCTTAGAAGAGAATTCTATATTGTCTATGGGATGCGTCTTTTGGCGCTAATTTCTCCGACGAACTTTGGGCTCAGCTCTTAGACTAAATCATGCATCACATTTAATTTCTTTAAAATAAAATACAAATCTTATACTTATGTTTTCGTATACGTCTCATCTATATATTTTTGATATTTAGCGAAAAAATAGTACATACTTTTACTTTGCTTTTTTGGGCTTTATAAATCGAATTTGACCAAGACCTAATTTCGCGTCCTCTGTCCGGGCTTCACAGCAAGCAATATTGTGCGAAGCTCAAAAGTGGTGGTCTCTCAAAATTCGTCGTCTTACCAAAAATTTCCTTAAGAATTGTCAGTATCAAACGTAGTCGAGTGTATAGCTTCCAATCCCGCTCTTGTGGGATCTCAGTTCTTCGAGATCTCGCATCATTTTCCAGTCCAGCGTAGTGCGGTATTCCGAGTGCGGCATCTCAAGGGGTTACGAGTGTGTGATTGGCAGGATTGCAAATAAGCACACAACCGACGATTCTTAAGACTGACACAAATCATGAAGAAGATGGGTCAAATGAATCAGAAAAAGGTAGATTTAAAGTTGAAGAAGTCTCTTAGGAAAGAGAATTGGAATTCATATTTGATTGTAGCTTCGGTAGACGGTCCTGCGCCTCCAACTTCGATCGCCGCAGACGGGCCAGGTGTGGGCTCGTTTTGGCCTGGACCCCACACTTAGCCGCTCAGCGAGTAGGGCGATTTGCCGAAACCTCGTACCGCTACAATTTACACTCTCTTACTAGTAGAACACTATATTGCTGCCTAGATCATTCCTTTTTCACCACTTGCATCACACTTTTCTACCTCAAACCTCTACTTGAGCACGCACCCCATCTCTCGGGCACATTAATTACCTCCAACAAACAACACCGGTGTGACCACATCCCTTCAACTTTTCTTTCAAAACTAAATTATTCACGCAGTCAAGTACTTGATTCTCCCCAAGTTTGCACCCTACTCTGGAAGGTGTCCTCTTTACCCCGGGAAAAGTTTCCCGATCCAAATTTTATATAATCTGACAAGGAGAAATGCACAATGGCGTGGGCAGAAGAAATGAACAAAAGAAAAATATGTCTTCTTCTTTTTAGCACTACAGTCTCCCTCGGGCCCTCGCTTCCTGCAAATAACGAGTCCAACTGTCTCGGTCCATTGGCCGCGTCCTCCAATTTTGAAATCTGAGCAGCGAAGCAGTGTTTTCATCGACCAAATCAGACCAGCGTTTCCTGGGTTTCCCCACTGGTCTCCGGCCTTCAATTCTCCTACCGAATACCTTTTAGGGTATCCGTTGTTCGTCCATACGATTTATGTGGCCAGTCCATTGCAGCTTCCGCAGTCTTACAATCGTTGAGACCTCCACCTCGTTAACGATTTCATACAGCTCACGGTTGTATCGAATTCACAATTGGTCTCCGACTAGCTTTGCTCCTATGATTCGCCTCAGGACCCGTCGCTCAAAGGCGTTCAATATGTTTGGGGATGGCTGAGTAAGGGTCCATGTTTCACATCCATAGCATAACACACGTCTTATTCGTACGTTAACTGACCGTTTTAATAAAAAATAGAAATCTTCTCGATAGGATAGCAATAGAAAGAAAAAATTTACGGCTACTACCTAAGTAAATCTATAGGAGGTCTCCTGAGGAATTTGTTTCGTCAGCTTAGTCAAAAGATGGTTTTCCTTCAGCCTTCGGAAAGACAATTTCGCTCGCCCATTTGAAGTATTCTCTCGACGGTTATTTTTTCCTGCTTTCAATTTTCTTACTTTTGTGTCATCACCAATCCAAACTTAATCTCCGGAAAAAAAATTCACTTCTTCCACGCTCTCGTCTTAAAATCGTCAAAAAAGATACCCTTTCTCTTTGTTCTCTCCCTTTTTAGGGTTTTGTAATAAAATATAGAATGGTCCAACCAAAACGTACGATGTTAATTGTAAATAAAGCAAAAAGTTTTTACAGAAGTATGCTACTGATTTTTTATTATAATAGAAGGATCTATGAATATTATGTGTGAAACAAAATATCGCCCTACGCTCGCCACGGCTACGGTGGCATACGTCTATCCGATGGTCCATATTTTCAATGATTCTGGGACATAATTTAGGTTCAATTTCGTTAATGTGCTGAATTATGTCATCCTTAAGCTCTTGAATTGTTCTTGGCTTATTGACGTACACTTTTTCTTTTAAATATCCCCAGAGAAAAAGTCCAGCGGTGTCGAATCACATGATCGTGGCGGCCAATTAACATCGCCACAACGTGAGATAACACGGCCATTGAATTTCTCGCCCAAGAAAGCTATTGTTTCGTTGGCTGTGTGGCAAGTGGCACCATCCTGTTGGAACCATATATCGCCCTGGTCCATAACCTCAATTTCTGGCCACAAGAAGTCCGTTATCATCTCGCAATAGCGAACACCATTCACGGTAACTGCTTGGCCGTCCTTATTTTCAAAGAAGCACGGCCCGATGACGCCGCCAGCCCGTAAACCGCACCAAACAGTCACTCTTTGTGGATGCGTCGGCTTTTCAAGAATCACTCATGGATTCTCATTTGCCCAAATGCGGCAATTCTGTTTGTTAACGAATCCACTGAGGTGAAAGTGTGCCTCGTCGCTGATGATGATTTTCTTTGTAAAGTCACCATTCCCTTCTGTCTTTTTAACCAACCATTCGGCGTATTGCCGACGCTTGAAATGTTCAGTAGGCTTCAGCTCTTGAGTCAATTGAACCTTGTAAGCGTGTAAATTCAAATCTTTATTCAAAATTTGCATCAGTGATGTTCTTGAGATGTTCAATTGTTGGCACGACGACGAGTCAAGGTTGATGGCTCTTCTACCACACTATCGCGAATAACAGCAATGTTTTCCATAGAACGAACTGGGCGAGCATGTACAAGTGATTCTACATTTCCTACCGACCCGCTTTGCTGAAATTTGCGCACAATCTCCCGATTGAGGACACATCTGGTCGATTATGCTGACCAAAAATATCACGAAGTGCACCAAGTGCATTTTGATTTGAACGCCCATTTTCGTAAAAGGCTTCAACAACCTTAACGTGCTGCTCAATTGTGTACCTCTCCATGGTTAAATTTGTCAAACACAGAAGCAAAGAAATGTCAAATTGAGTTGGCGTTAAGGTATGGCTCACAATTAACATCGTGCATTATGGTTTGACCACCCTTTATAAACCATCTACACGTGTTATTGTTTAATTCCATACAATTTTAACGGCAATAATTCACTTGATTATGACTTGATTTCCTGGACATTTCGTAGGCATAAGGTTTTTATATTAAACTACATAACCATAAAAGCACCGGTTTGATTTTTCGGGCACTGTAAAATTTACAAGTCATATTAACAGAGTTGAGTGAATTTTGATCCCTAAGGTATTTGTTGCCCTTGTACTCAGAAAGACCTTCCTGATTTTTGGCTCACCATCAATACCATCAAGACTTCCGGGGAGAAGGAGATCTTCCTACATGACACTTACCTACTATTGCATCCATCCAAACTTGATCAACAAAAACAAGAGTTTATTTTAAAGGATTAATTTTTTTTATCTATGTATTGTCTTACACATTTGATTGCATTTACAAGGCGATTATATTTTCACAGGTTATAATGATGTTGCTTGATGGTCCGCAATCAATATTGAATAAATCGGTCCTAACTTTGACTTAGACCCCCTGTTGATTGGATTCGGTAGAACTTGCTGCTCTTACCGTGCGTTGGCCTGTAGTGGGATCCAGGAAGACGAGCTGTTCGATTGGGATGGCCACACGGCGTGAAACGCCAAAAGGCCGGTTGAGGTTCACGGCTCAAGCCAACACCTCACCCCTCACCATTAAGTTGATCACCAAGCAACACCTCTGTCCAAAACTTAAATCGTAAATATCACGTAACTGATCGCACATTGATTTCTGGTATTGATTGGGTAGGGGCACGCTCCCTACAGTTGTGCTTTTGTAGAGGCCTTTCCTCACTCCGTCGTAGAAAACTTTTTTATTGACGGCCTTAGCTCCAAGTTCGACCAGTATGTGGCCTATTACCCCTGATATCCCGCAATACTTCTGCATAGGATCGACCGTCTTGGGATTTTACGAGCAGTGCCTGCTGCTGGGGTGTACGTCGCGGCTTCTTTCTCTCCTGTTCCGCATCAGGTCTTTTTTTTGTTGGGAATCCGCGCAAACTTAATTTTCTGGCATTTTTTAAAGGAGTTTCTTTGCGGCTTTCTTCGTTCCTTTTGTCAACGCTGTCTAGAATCGCTGATCTGGTGTTCCATGCTCATTGAGGTTTAGAGTCACATAAGGTGGCAAAATTAATTGTACAATTACAAGATTGTTTGAATTGCAAATTGACTAAATTGAAATTAAATTGAAGCTACATTAATTAAGTGAATTAACGGAAATTGAAATTTAACCTAAATCAAATTCGTGCTTAAATTCGAAATTTAACCTAAATTAAATTCGCGCTGCTAGCCGAGTGGGCACTAACATTCACCCACCCCGTTGAACGGTCTGTTCAAACTCTTCCAGTGTGCGTGGCAGGCTGTGACGTCTGGGCAGCGGAACTGGTCTCGGTCGTTGCGATCGTGGTTGGCAGCTTACATTTTTGGCCTTGCACCACAGGTAGGCGACAATAGCGATGACTGTGATGAAGCTCAGATATCCCATCGCATACTGGTGAACATTCAGCTGGTCACTCCAACAAAGATCCTGTGCCTTGAGTTGTTTTCGCAGGTCGTTGATCTCCGAGGCGTGCGTCCGGAAAGGTGTGGACACAATGTGCTGTTGTACATGGTTCCTATTGTCGTCAGCAGTGGAATAATGGTCCCCTGGGATGAGTCGCTTTGATTGAGGATTCATAAATGCGGTAACCTTGGATGGTTACTGTATCGGACTTGAGCGTGCAGTCGGGAGCCAGCTGCAGAATTTGGGAGCCCTGCAGTGTCAGGGTGGATGTATTGCCACTGCACACAAGATAGGCCACCCCCTGAATTGTGAAGGCATAGATCCACTTATTGGATTGTGGGATGTTCGTCCACGAGAAGGATGTAGGCAGCTCAACCGGGTGACAGTTGGTCGCCGTCGGTATACCCTTTATCAGCGTTACCTCGACAGTGCTCACATTGGCGCCCCTGTGATACAACGGATGAGACTGTCGGCATAGGTGGATGTTTGGCTAGCCCATCTCGTTGAGCGGAGAGTTCCCATGCCATGTGTCCGTGATTACGTCCAAGATGCTAGATTGAATACGTTGTAGATTGAGTCGCCAAGGTCATCTGCAAAGATGGCATTGAAATTAAATTTGAGACTTGAGCTGTGGTGCCTTCGAGTTGTGGACCCTTGATCTCATTGGAGAGTTTTGCTAGTTCATGCTCTGTGGAGGCGAAACGTTTTTGAGCCATCTGTTCCGTTTTGCCGAGGATTTCAATGTCGAGTTAATGATTGATGTTTGATTTTTGAGTAAAGAGTGCAGTTTCTTCTGATATCCTTGCATGTTCTCAGCCATTTTATTAGCGTTCTCCTCGTCCAGAACCCTCAACAACGACCTGGCTAGTCCGCCCATTGCGTTTATTACTCCTCGCCTTGACGTGATCCTCAGCACCTGGTTTGCGCTGGAAAACTGGTCGGTTAAGTGACGGAACTGATAATGATCATATCACCTTTAGGAGTGCCGGTACAATACATTCGATTTTGACAATGAGATACTCTAACTATCTCTAAGCGAAGGCCCAAAAGGGGCTGTAGTGCTACGGAAAAAAAGTGGCGGAACTGCTCATGCGGATGCAAGCAGTCGATGTGCCGAGTATCATGATCACATAGTTGTTGCAGCCAGATCGTGCCGTTCTGCAACGTTGCCAGTTCCGTCCAGTAGGCCTCCAGGTCATAGTAGATCAGGAGTTTCCACTCGCTTGTCGATAGGAAGGCATTTCCCAATGATTTAAAATGCAGTCCTGGATGTGGTCCAGTTGATGACTTGATGGGATTGGTCACTGTTAGAGGGATCAGTAGGCAGACTAGTAGGAACGATAGGAGGGACGTCCTCCTGCTCCTAGAGCGATGCTCCTTGTAATAATTGCTGGGCGTATCTGCCTGATGATGTGCCTCGCTTTGGATTTGGGTAGTCGCCTCTGTACCAGCTGCTTCTGGTGTAGTGTTCTCCATCACTGGTAGCGGCGCTAGACGATGGATGGGCCTTCTTACTATTCCAGTGGCAGTCCTCATGTCTGCGACTCACGACTCTGACGAAGCCGTCAGCCACTTGATGTGTTTCTATGATTCGTCCCAGGGGCCATTTCATAGTTGGCAGGTTATCGTCCTTGGTAGCATCTGGTTGAACTTGTCGCCACTTAACGCGATGTTGAAGTTGGTTCAAATATTCGGGACCATCGTCGCCAAAACTCGTCCTTCAAATGATTTATCCACTTTCATCGGGCATAAAGTCCGCCATTGACAGGCTCCACCCGAGCATCCAGCATGGCTGTGAGGATTCCACCGATGAGGAAATGTCCCGGAGTCAACGCTGCCAGATCGTTGGGGTCGTCGGACATCGCAGCTAGAGGCCTGGGGTTGAGGATGCCCTCCACCTGGACCACCCGGGTGTGGAGTTCCGCGTACGTGAGTGTGGCTGATGAAGTCTCTCGACGAAGCGGGTTCTTGGCTGATTTGACGGCCGCCTCCCACAATCAATCAAAGTGAGGGGCGCGAGGCGGGATGAAATGAAATTGTATTCCCGAGTGTTGCAAGAGTCGGTCACCTTGTGTTAATCCTCGGCTGAGTGAAGTGAGGAAGACAGCTCATGTAGCTGATTTTGCGCATTTACAAAATTGGGAGCATTGTTGCACTACATGTCCTTGCAGAGCCCTCGTCTCCCGATGAAACGCTTCAGAGCATCGATGAAATCGCTCACCAATTCAGCAGCAGAATTCTGAGGCCGCACACCTCTGCCTCGGTAGTTTATCAGCTGCTTCCCCTTGATAGGCTAGAAGCGTTGTCTCGTGGTAGCTTACAGCGCCTGAGCTCAGAGAAATCAATTGTTGCGATGAATATCCGTCATCAGTAATCTTGTAAGTGAATTCGCGAACGGCAGCAACATAGGATGCTTGGCCTCGAAGGCGAGTTGTGAAGCCTCCAGCCTCCCGCCAACGCGCAGGATTCCGTCCGAGTCCAAGAAAGGAGTCAGACCCGATAGAAGCTGCTCTTGTTGACCTGCCTCTGTAGTTGAATGTCTCGCAAATCCTCACGAAAATCATGTTGCTGAATATATTTCATTATCACTCCGGTTGCTCTGGAGAGTTCGTGACTCGTTACTGCACGGCTTCGCACCCTAGGAGACTGGGAGCTTCTCGTGCAGCGCTCCACAAAACGCAGCATATAACGGACCACCTGTTGAAGCCTTCCAAATGAGTTGCCTTGTTGAACCTCGTACACAAAATGGTTGCTTGCACTAGCTGTTGTTATGATCACAACCCTGATTTGCTTTCGCTTGACTTCACAGGCTTCGGTACCCTTGTACGGAGGCGGCTAGTCCGCCACAGGTACGGTCAAGAGGAATGGCCCCTGTGACCAGAACTTTGTAGTCCTTGACTTCGGCTGGCGCCAGGCCACGGGATAGGATGTTCGCAGAATTGTCGTGGGACACCACATGTCGCCACTGAGTTGGTCTCGACAACAATTGAATGGTCGAAACACGTTTGGAAACGAAAATGCTGTGAGATGAAGTGGTTGAGTTGACCCACGCCTACACGACCTCAAAATCGGACCAGAGAACGTGAAAAACATCCGGCAGACTGAGCGCCCTCTTGACTCGATCCGTTAATTCTGCTCCCAGCTTGGTGGCACACAACTCCAACCGCGGCACTATCAACACCTTGATGGGGGCTACCCTAGACTTGGCACAGAGCAGCCAAACGTTTAATTGACCGCTCGGGGACGTTGAGGGGACATAGATCACAGCACCATACGCTTTCTCCGAGGCGTCACAGAAAATATAGCTGCAGCTGGACTGGTTTCTCGCAAACGATAACGTGTAAAAGAAAACGAACCCTTCGCAATGATGGTAGCTCACCGCGAAAATGGGCCCACTGCATATGTATTTCAAGTGACAAGGCCGCGTCCCAGTCCAACTCCAATCGTCATAACGCCTGCAGGAACAATTTGTCGGTTGCGATAACCGGGGCCAGGATGCCCAATGGGTCGAACGTTCGGGCGGTGTATGATGCGATCATACATTTCGTAAATTTGACCTCAGCGAGGTCCAGGTTAATGCCAATCTGGAAGTCATCTGTTTTCGGGAGCCAAATTAGGCCCAATGTCTTGATGTAGTCTTCTCAAAGACTGCTGAAATCCAACTGGACCTCCTGGTCTTCGACGCTGATTTGCTGCAGAAGATGCAGATGATTGGCACACCATTTGTGCAAATGCATCCCTGCGCTGGTAAGAATCTGACGTAATTCCTCCTCTGTTTGAATTGCCTCCGTCAAGCTGTCTGCCCCTGTCATGACGTCGGCTATGTAACAATCATGGTGTAGGGCGCTTCTGCCCAAGTGTGCTCGATCTTGTTCGGCCTGTGTCAGAGCCGGTTACAAAGTACGGGGCACACGTTGCACACGTTGTGCCGTACGTGATGGTCTTGAGTTGATAATATCGCAAAGGCTGGACTGGACTTGTTCTCCAAATCACCAGTTATAATTTGCAGTCGTCGTGCCGTAGCACTATTTGCCGATACATCTTGGCGATGTCGGCTGTGAAAATGAAGCGTGGCAGATGAAAACGGGTCAACATCGCAAATAGATCATCCTGAAACGTGGGTCCGGTATGTAGGATGTCGTTCAGGGAAACATTCGCTGATGTTTTACTGGACGCGTCGAAAACCACTCTCAATTTGGTGGTACTGCTACTTGCATACAGGGCGCAGTGGCGCGGCCGAAAATAATGTGCTTCCTTACTCGCTGACCATGTGATCTGCTCCATATGTCCCAGTCGTTCGTACTCGTCCATGAACTCGAAATACCGCCATCTTAGATCGGGATTCTTCTCCAGTCTGAGCTCGAGCACCATGAATCTTCGAATGGCAATGTCCTGCGAGTTGCCCAGCCATTCGAGATATTCCTTGAAAGGAAGTCGCAGCAAGAACCGGCGATCGGACTCACGTTGAGTCGTCTGGGTGAATTGTACTTCGCAGGCTCTTTCAGTCGCTGTGAAATTATGCTGTGGATCCGGTACCTTCTCAACCTCCCAGCATCGCTTGATAGCCTGAGTTAGCTGAGTCTCTTCGGTGAGAACTCCGCGTTTGAGGGATAACCACCCTCTCGGCGACAATCCAACCGAAGAACGTGTTCTGGAGCACAGGGAGTTCAGAGCCCAACTTGATTTGCCCGATGGCAAATACTATGTAGAAATGCTCCGCACTCAGCAGCATGTCGATTCGCTCCGTTCGGTGGAATTCAGGATCCGTCAGCTTTACATTTGTAGAAATCCGCCACTCCGATGTGTCGAGATTCTAAGAAGGTTGAGGAGATATGATTTGATTCAGGACGTAGGCCTTCTCGATGCTTCCGCCCACTTTCTCAATCAGTGCAACTTGCGGTGAAGATGCTGGACCCAGTTTCTGGATAATCTGCTCGGTTACTAAGTTGATTTGCGAGCCATGGTCCAACAATACTCGGCAGTCGGTCACTCTCCCATTGCTGGCGACCACCTTAACGACGGCTGTGCTCAGCAGAACATTTTTCTTGGATCCAGGTTGCATAAGAGTCATCAGAGTGAGGGCAGGCGGCACAGATGGTGGTTGAACATCTGGCTTCTTGTCTGTGGAACAAGGCGTTGTCGTCCTGGTCTGCTTAGAATTTCTGTCTCCCGTCATATGCAACAGGGTATTATGTTTCTTGGCCCACTCCTTGCAGCTTCTTGCCGCACAGACAAAAGCTTGATGACCTTCTGAGACGCAATTCATACGCAGCCTCCTCAAACGTAAAGAGCTCAGCCTCTTCGCAGCGTTGTCCTGGAAAAACTCCGGTCAGTAGTATAGCGGGTAGTCCAGCGAGCAGCTTGGGCATCGTAACGCAGCCACGGCAGCCTTGGTAACCTTCTTGTGGTAGCGGTCTGGGTCCATAGTTGTACCGCTGAGCGCTTTGAGTGTCTGGAATCGCACTTGTAGGAAATCCAGTAAACCCTTGAAAGGTGGCTGCTCGCGCGGGTTAGCCAAAGATTGCTGATAGAGAGCATGCGTTGTCCAATCCAACTTTCGCAGCAAAACGTGTAGTAGCCATGGATCCCAATCTCTTGTGGATATTTGCAGGTTTTCCAGGGGGTCTGAGACACTCTTGTGTGGTGTCTAGCAGCGACTTTATGGCTACCACGGACGGTTTTTCGCTGACCTGAGATGGCTGCCCTATCAATTTGTCGATGAAGGCCGATACCAAGAGTCGTCGATTATCAAATCTCTCATTAATTGTCTTCCAGGCAGCTAGATAATTTACGTCCGACAACCCAAAGTTTCTGATTAAGGACCCAGCCTCTCCTGTGAGGTTAACCTTCAAATACCAAAGCTTTTGGCACGCGGACATCGGCTGGTTATGCACCATTTGCTTAAACAAATCCCGGAATAGTCGCCAGTGCAGGTTATCTTCGTTGAAGGTGGCCAAGCCAATTTTCGGGAGCAACACGCCTGGAGTCGCAGCGGGCGGAAAAAGCGTAATGGCGTCGACTTTCGTTTGCAAGCGAACAATATAATCCTGCGCGTCCTCCTCCAACCAGATATGCTCTTCCAACTTGAAACCCTGCGCTTCAGGGCCCTCACAGGACTCATAGAATTGCTGATGAAGTTCATCCAACTGTTGCCAGCCCCGCCGTACCGCTTCCGCTCTAGCCATACCCCAAGTTCTTGTGTTCTCTGGTGGTTCTAGGCGAGCCATCGTCCTTCTCAGAGAATTCGCCGAGGCCCGATAACGTCGTAATTTGCTTTTAAAAACGGCATTTTCCTGCGCAGAGACCAGCGCGGTTGAAGGCTTGTCGTCGCCACCGAGTGAAGATGAGGGTGGCTGCGACATTGGCAATGTTGTGCCCTTTAGAGCGCTAATTTTTTCGGGGAAGTGTTTCTGCAAGGTGACGTAATTGATCCTGGTCGTTTCGTAAACGTCGCTTGTAAAATATTCGTTTTCCGATGTAAGCTCGGGTAAGGATCGAACTTCGGTGTCCTTTTGCTCGAATCCCTCCAGGCGGTTTCTAAACGCCGAAGCCGCTCTTCATAATAACCGATGTCTTGTTTGCGGCTGGCGAATCCTTCTTGTAATTCGATATTACACTTTCTACGGCCCACGCGCTCCGGTTCGACCATCTTATGCCCGAAAAACACTTTCACCAGGCACAACACCAACACAACACTTGAAACACTGGTATTCTAATCCAGAATATCATCCCACCGGGGCCTCCAAAATTCTTCTTTTACTGTCGTTTGATGTGACGCTATCTGCGCGTACCCTTTAGCCTTGGCCCTCATTGTTCCTTTAGTCTTCTAATCTTCTTCTGCGTTCCGGTTCTCAACGGCCTATAACTAGCTCTTCCGGTGATGCCCCATGCGGCCCAGGAGCTTCAAGGTGCCTATTGTATACTCCTTTGTTGATTTTTGGCGAGTCGCATGTAGATTGTATTCTTTTTAGAATATCTTCGGCTTTTCGGATTAGCCTTTCTTCTACATGTTGCTGGTCGCCAAGCGTACTTTGCTACCACCTGTTTTTGCGAGAGATTATAGGCTGTCGCTTCCGAGTAGAGTAGTTCCACCACGTTTTCGAAGGTGGCGACGAAATTACACAACGGCGCTCTATTTGTCTGGTCACTCTTTTCTTTTCCTGCCGTGATCGCTTTGTGGACTTCAGGATGGTTCGTTATTATATTGGGATTTGAGACCCTTGCTCCGGTCACTCCTATAGCAATCTCAGCAGTAACCATCGAATTTTCGATGTTATTTATATTTTTCCCTACCGCTCGAACATCTGGGGCGCTCGGCAGAGTTTCCCGCTCTTCCTTCTCAGGGCGTTCGCATTAATTTTTTGCTGCGCCCAAACGCTACAAGAATCTCTGTTTTTCGTCCGTCTTCATTGTAATTGTGTTCATTGTCGTTTTTGTCATCGTTATTACAGCTCTCAATGTGCTGCGATATTCATGGGTGCAGCCAGTGGTTGCGTCATCGCTCTATTAATAGACATTTCGTTCCAGGCTTCACTTCCTAGGAACTGGAGGAAATAGAGGAGATATTAAGGCAAGAGGCCTGTGCAGCTAGTTTTGATGTCACTTCACTGATATCTCCGGATTATGGTCCAAACTTGGCATTATGACCCAGTAAGCCATGTAACTTCTATTTTAGGCATTTTTATATTTGGAGAGCAGCCCCTATGATTTTCCGTTATCTGTTTTCCAGTGGCTATTGATATTGTCCCCTCCAGCAATCGGAGATAAATAAATTGGGATAGTCAGGCTTTTGTCTGAGTTTATTTTGATCATTTTGGCCCCAACTCTCATGCAACCGGGTGTAAAAAGCCAGATTAGTGCTAATTGTTGGGTTTTTATTCAGCTTGATATAAGACACATCTCCTGCGACATTTTTATCAAGTCTGAGTTCGCATAGTTTTGCATAATTACTCAAGATGACTTCAAAGCTCTTTTGATTCCCCAAGTCCCCAACAAACGAACATTTTCCACATTTCCAATATTCTTAAAATGGAATTTGATTCGCACGTAACTCTTTTTTTCCACAACAATTATAACAATACAAAAGCTTCCAAAACAAATCTTCTCGATATCCATGAAAGAAAACAATGAGATAATTTGGTGGTATCTTTAAGGCTCCATCATCTTCTCCGCATCATTTGTATCTTTGGTTGTTATTGAAGATCAGAACTTAAAAAAAAAAATATTCTTCTTGATATCCATCCAAGAAGTTAGTACTTAACTGAAGAAAGGAAAACAACAACGAAGAAATTACGATGGTTGTTAGCTGTTGCGCATAACCTTCACCGCAAAAACCACCATCGTCATCATTTCATCTTCATCGTACAACAACGACGACGACGCAACAATAGGACATTGAAATGCATTTTTGTTATATTGTGTGTTCAAACTGATATAAAAAGTAATTTTGTAACTTTCCAGAAGAAATCGATGAAAAGGAATAAGAATGTTTGGTTACAGGCATGTCTCCATTCTAAAGATATTAAGGCTGAGCGAGCCCATATTTGTGGTGATGGCTTCGGCTTCACCACATAAACTTCAAATGGGCAGTTTTTATAGGGTGTTGCAATGGAATTCTGGTTTTTGACAAGGGAATCTTAAATGATTTCAATTTAATTTACAATAATAATGAGAAATTGAATGAATATTTTGAAGCGTCATTATTTAGTATTGAATGCATCCATCAATTATTTGGACGCATTTTCAAGTGTAGAGTCGGGAAGGCGTATTCGATTTTGATACATGAGTATTGTTTCTACTTTGAAGGGTACGCTGAGAGAAAAATTTTGTGGATATAATGCATGATAGAATTATGAGGCTCGTTATAATTTGTTGTACTCGTATAATGCCTATGATTGAAAAACATGTGACAGGTTCGTAGTATTCACAATAAAATTGATGTAGTTTTCCTGTTTCTAGAATGATTTTGAACCAAACGTTTTCGCTAAACTGGCTTTAAGTTGCAGTCATCGTGTCCAACATGCCTTTTTCCAATAAACGTCATCTTACGTTACCTTTATAAAGATTTGTATAACATTAGATATACTTTCAAAATTAATGGAGGCCAATTTATTGAAGACAAAAGCAATGAGGGCAATGGTTAAGACAACAAAGACAATCTTGTGCAATAGGGAATCCTTGCCGCGTTTGAGTACAGCATGAAAACGATTTGAACGCTGGAGTAACCCCTACTAGAAATGCAAACAACAGAGTAGTCTGGATCACTGAAGATCCCAAAGCTCCTCTCACAAAAACCAAAGAAACTAAGGCAAAGAGTTTAAACCTGGAGATACCTCCGCCAGAAAAGAGGCTGGTTAGAACGATCGCCCTTGATCGACCCAAAAAGGAGCGGCTTTTTGTCGTGGTTGGGAGGTAGAGAAGAGCGGCTTTACTAAAAGACTGAAACAGTCGTGAAGCTACTTAAAGTCAGATGCAATGTAAAAACGAATTTGAACGAAGGAGTTAAAAATGGACTCCTAGAGTTAGAAGAACTCCTACCTCAGATAAAGTCAGTATAGATGCAGCTGGCTGATGGCAGAAGAGGAGCAAAATACCAAGCTCTTTGGTGGATAGGCGGTTGCTCTAACTCCCATTGCATAAAAGAGATTCGCCTACAGCCTAATTAAAGGAGACCAGGAAAGGGAGAAAGAATAACACCGAAACTAAAAATACTACTTTGGAGAGGGATTTCCAGGCAATGCTGTCAAAGGCCACCAAAAAAGTGTTCAAAAAGCTGCTCCGGCTGATGAGAAGCCTTCCCAGCAAGGGAAAACCAAGGATACGTAGAATCCAAAAATAAACAGCGGGGCACACACCTGCGAGAAACACTGCTTAATAAATCAAACGACTGCACTGAGTGTGGGGCTTCCATACTTGCGAGCGATTATACTATGCACTAAATACCTACCCCGTAAACCTAAGAACTCAGTCTGGAACCATTTGACACATGACGTCGGGCCAGGCCTTGTTTTGATACTCCGCGAAGTGCCTTCAAGCCTTTAACCGGAGTATCGCACACTACTGACAATGTTTTTTTTTGTGGTAGGGAGGTGAATGCCCATTTACGCACAGAGTGTGGAGCTCCCATGTTCGCAAAAAGGCGACTGGACTACTCACTAAACACCTCCCCTAGCCTGGAACCGTTTGACATATTACTTCGGGCCAGGTCTGGTTTTTTTACGCTGTGAGGCGCCTTCAAGCTTGGGGATCGCCCTTGCAGTGAGAGAGGAGAGAGGAAGAGGAAGTGCCAGAAAAGCGATCCCCCAGCCCGGAAACCTCCAGCTGCTGGGAGTTCCTTTTATCCTTTAGGACTGCCCGAAGATAATGTCCCACCTGCTTCTATTTGTCAGCCGATCCGAGCATCACCGCGACTATTAATCCGGGGTGAGCTCTCCCGTCTCCTTGTAGAGGGCCCTTTGCGGGCTGTCCCATCTTATGCACGCAAAAATTGGTGACAGGCATTGTCTTCCTCTCCTGGGCAATACCGACAATCGGGGGACCGTGACTTACCAATCTTGTGCAGGTAAGACTGAAAACACCCATGCCCGCTTCGATTGCTTTAGCGTTGAACTCACTCCCAACCAGCACTTTGCCCTTTAAGTTCGAGGCAGCGCCCTCCAGAGCATTAAGCTTGTCTTGGAAAAATGATATCGATTCTTTCGGCGTTAGGTACACACTAAAGAAGGTGGTCCCTGAGCACCGAACCCACACGAAACCATCCCTCCGTCCACAACTCTCCGCTCAATCAGATTTTGGGCGGTTGAACTGCGGTGGAGGTTTAGGCGGAGGATGCAGTCGTTTAAGTTCTGATTTTGCCTTGCCTAGGGGTTCCTGGAAAACCCGGCATTTTCCTGATCCCATTACGTATCCAAAATCAGCTCTTGGATCAGCATCCTTGTAAAGAATACTGTGTGCCTCCTTCGTACACTTTTTTCTTTTATGTCCCATTTCACCGCATTTGTAACAAAGGGTACTCCTATCGGGTCCTTTGCATACTTGTGTGGTGTGACCATAGCCAAGGCATTAAAAAAGCACTCACTCCGTTTCCAATTGTTGCATATTTCAAACGGAGCATTTTAGTAGTTAAATTAAAGTCATAATAGTTGGATAAGTTCCAGCCAGGGCTAGTTGGTAGCTACGTAATACTATGCTGCATATATTAAGTAAGAATGGAACTGCAATGGGATTCCCTGAATGTATCTGGTAACGGTTAATTAAAGTATGCGGCTATTAATAGGTTGGTAAAAAAGGAAAAAATAAAATGTATGCCACCTACCTGGACATATCTCTGATGACCAGGATCTCATTCGATTATCGGTATCTCAATTCTAGTAAAACAAACACTAAACATCATCCGTCTGCGAGGAGATAACACACAAGCGCTAAATGGACCGGGTTTCAATCGACGACACGACAACGAAAAGACTTAAAATCAAACAAACTGGCAAAATCAAAATACGCTATAAGAAATACTTAAAATCAAACCAACGTGAGCATCAATGTACGCGAAACCCAACGTACAAGATCAAAGCAAACACTACACATCATCTGCAAATGTCAGTTAATTTCACCACACATATCTTCCCAACATAATTTCTCTGCCACAACTCCAAACAAGTTGGGTAGACAGACCTATGCTCATGTCAGAAGGGTTTTGTACTCAACTTACAAAATGCAGTAACCAGCAACGAATAAAATCAAGAAACATGTCAAAGACGATTTAATTGGAGAAAATGTGAAATTCGAGGATCATACTATTATTAAAAAAGTTGAACGAATTTTGACTTCTGAGGTATTTGTTATAGTTATACCCATAAATATCTCCTTTGATATTTTTTTCAGATTTTTTAGATCACTGGTGTCCATTCGCGAGGGAGGAAACACATTTTTCATGTATTTCCCCCCCTGTGCCCCCACTGAAGCAAAAACGGTCAGTTTAAGAACTGTTTTGAAAAGCTCTCATAGAGAACTTTCAGTTGATACTCATATCGGCTACCTTTCATGAAATTTTTTTCCTGGGGCCACTTCTCTGTACTGTAATCATCGATTCATGGCCTATTTTTTCGAATCCTAGAATGGTTACAAAGCCCTTTTGCTAGGAGCCCTCTCCTGCCTCTTCGACTTGTTTCAATTGTATGTACTCATCTTCATGATACCTATCACTCCTGAAATTTTCATGCAAATTCTAGCAAAGCTGTAGTGTCTAAGTCGGTAAAAAGCGCATATGGCTCCATAGCCATATGTTTCCATAGTAATACAGGGCATATTGCTCCATAGTAATACACGAAAATTCAAATCGCTATAACTTCGGTAAATACTATTCGATCTTTATGAAACTTTCCAAAAAAATCAATCTTATAAATAGTCATCTCTTTACTAAATTTTATTGAGTTTAAGGGTACCGTTTAGATTTTATTCAAGAAAACACAAAATCGATAAATCATACTACTACTAACAAAGTTGAGTAAATTTCGACTTCTCATGTTTTTGTTGTTGTACTCATTAAGGCCTACATTCATGATTTTTTTCAGATTTTTCGGATGGAAGGTGTCCAATCGCGAGGGGGGGGGGGGGGGGGTACGCGAAAAGTTCGTACATTTCCCCTTCCCCTGCCCCCCTCGGTACTTATAAGGCAATTTTAAGACTTGTTTTGAAAAGATCTCATTGAGACCTTTCCAATGACACCCTACTCGACTACCAATGGTGAAAATTTTTTTTTGAGGGGTCACCCCCTTATATGGGGAGACCTCCCTTAAACGCCTTTGAAAAATTTTTCCACCCTTGAACTTTCAAGAGGTCACCACTTCTGACCTTTCTACAAAGTTTCATGGCTGTAGCCTCTATAGTTTCGGAGAAAAAGTGCTGTGACATACAGACGGACGGACGGACGGACGGACAGACGGACAGACGGACACAGGTCGTGATTGCAATAGGGTTTTGTATTTTAGTACAAAACCCTAAAAACGAAATTACATGGTGAAAACTCAGCGGAGAAGTACACCATCATAGAGGAAAAGCCATCAGTGAGTGGAGAATGAAAATATGGAAAAAGGGGAATGTTTGTGCGATGGAAGAAAAGAATGTGAAAAGGTGAATGACCACCCATAACTAATTCCCCGTACACATGGCCGTGAGAAAAACGGCATATAAACGCTGGTGTTTCGTGCGCTTCCTTATTCCTTTGGATCCGGAGTTCTTGGATAGCGAGTGATCTTAGTACCAGGAATTTTCCATTTTAGTTGGCAAAAGTGTAGGAGGGTAGTTTTAAAAAAATAAACTGAGAGCAGACGGAATTATCCTTTTGATTGGAAGCATTTGGGATTCATGGTCGGATTTCCTCCGATTATTCTGTGGTAACTGCAAGTCGACGACAACGACGCAGTCCCCAATGGCTAAGTAGGGGTAGCCAAGTTTTCTCTCCTTTATTTTGCATCATATCGTATTGGATAATTAATAATATTATAATTAAAATTGCGCAAAGATTTAGGTTTGCAATATAATTGAGAGGCCACGGTTTCTCTTTTTTGGTAAATATTACCGCAAAAGTGTGAATAAAGCATGAAAAGTGTGTAAGAGGTGAATTGAGTGTTGTTCTACCTCAAGTTGATAAATGTGATTAACTGAAACCCAAATGTGCTTTACCCATCGGTAAAGGGTAACACATTTGTCAGTAGGCATCTTAGTAGGGCGCTTTCTTTGTAGAATTTTGAGTGACTTGTTTTTTTTCCCTCGGTGGTTAGGAGAGCGGCGAAGTTAGAAAGCGTATGGCGTCCCGCAGGCCATCTGTGCAGGCTGGCCGGTAAGTTCCCTCGGGTTATTTTTGGTCTCACGTGATTTTTATGCGTGACATTCTCCCTCCTCTCACTGGAAGGGAGAGAGGAAGAGGGATTGCCAGACAAGCGATCCTCCGACCTCTTTAAGGACTACCTGATCATAATGTGCTACATTGTTCCATTTGCCAATCGATCCAAGCATCACCGCGACCACTCTATTCGCGCTGAGTTCTTCCGTCTTCCTATAGAGGTCCTATCGCACCCTGTCCTAATTTTTGCCCGCAAAATTTACGTAGCAGGCATCGTTTTCTTCTTCTAGGCCAATTCATAGCCGCGGGACCGTGACTTACCATTCTTCTGCAGGTAATACTGAAAAAACCCATACCTGCTCAAAAATTGGGTCGGATAGAAGTCAGTCTACCTTTTCTTCGTGCAATGAACCCAAGACTGGTGCCAATCGTTGATTGAGCACTGCTTCTCCTCCTCGTGGGCAAATGTCTCCTTATGCCCTTGCTTTGACGCTGGTAAATACTTCAAAGCTCTCTAGTAAGGAGAGCAACAGGCATTACACCTACAATAACTCTCATCGCAGAATCAGAGACTGTCAGATATGAGGTTACAGTCCTGAATGCTCCTCTTCACTGCACCTGGACTATGCGTTTTCGGAACAGCTCCTTACAGAGAGTGACGCCCCATATTTCTACTCCATACAGTAGTACTGACTATACAACACTCATCAACGGGCGTCTTCTTGATGGGTTGGGTCCCCCACGTTCGCCATAAGGCGACTCAGAGCTAATACCCCCGAAGCAGCCTTCTCAGCCGTTGGTCTGATTTGCTCAGAGACTCATCTTTGAGTCGGCGTCCGTAGGACCCAAGCTTCCGCATCACAAGCTAGTCGAGGCTCTACGGATCCTCAGTCACATTATCCACTAGATTTTGCCAGCAGCGAGCCTTGCTGTTGTTAATCAGTTTGCGAAGGCATTTTCTGGTTAACTTATATACTGCGATCCGGTTGCATGCCTTGTAACGGTTCTGTACCCATATAGCCTCCTGCCAAATCTTGTGATACGCCTTTCGCTTTTCAGCGATTTTATTCGACCACCAGCACACTGGGGGCTTTCCGCTGCAAGCATTCGTGATGATGCTCATAGTTGAGCTCACCAGTCTTGAGCTGCTAGTCTTTTTTTGTCGGCCTCTGCTCCGAGTTCAAGCATATATGATATTACCAGGTTGGTCATACTGCTTTCATGACAGTGTTGGTGTCTTTTGGCCTTAAATTGCCCCTAAATTGCCCCTTATATCCTGCAACTTTTCTGCGTAGGATCGGTCATTTGACTTTTTACGAACAGTGCCTGCTGCCTGGTCTTCGTCGTGGCTTTTGTCTCTCCTGTTTCGCTTCAGATCTTTTTCTTGCTGGGCGTCCGTGTGAACTTTATTTGCTTGTACTTTTGAAAGGAGCTTCTTGGAGGCTTTCTTCGCTCTTTTTGTTAGCACTGTCTGGTACCCTTATCTAGCATTCCACGCCGGTCAGGTGCCTCCTACTCTCTTCTTTTATCCCGATGTTTTCCGACGCCATTCTTTCATTTATCTTTGATGGTGGAGCTTTTGTTCACACCTTTGCTAATTTTTGGCAAGTCGCACGCTGATTTTATTCTTTTTAGAACATCTGCTTTTTGTATTTGGTAGTTTTCTTGCTGTCTACTTTCTTGGGAGAGTTTATTGGTTTACGTTTTTGAGTTCATTACTTCAGCCACATTTTCAACGGTGGTCTACTTTCTTTTTCTGCCGTGATCAATTTGTGGGCATCTGCATAGTTCCTTATTATTTCCGCACTTAAAACCTCTGATTTGGTCGCAGTAGTAATCATCAAATTCCCGATGTTCTTTATATTTATCGCCATCGCGCGAATATCTGTGCCGTCCTGCAGAACTCCCCTCTCTTCTTTTCAGGACGCTCTGTCGTTCCCATAATTTTTTTGTTGTGCCCAAACGCAGCCAGAATTTCTGCTTCGACAAGGCTGTTTGCCAATTTTCGTTTTTCATCCGTCTTTACTTTGATTGTATTTAAAATGACAACTGCACACTCAAACGGTGGAAACAGCTCAGAGAGAGGACTCAATCAAACTGGACTCTACCTAATCAAAAAACGTTAAAAATAAATCAACAAAAGAACCAAAATAAAAAAACAATTTTAGTGAAATTATCAACAATGACGATAAAACAGACGGTTTAAGCCACGATTTTTACAGCACTTTGAGCACGACACCGACGACGATAAAAACGCAGACTACAGCCTTGTTTGAACAGACATTTTTCCGGCCTTTGATTTCCTTAAATAGAAGAGCGGTGTCATCTGCAGGACGCACTACAATTGCTAGCAACAGAAGAAAATGTAAAGAATATCGAAAAATCAATGATCGTTGTTGCAATCGCTACCGAAGGGGCTAAAGCTAGGGTCTTAAAGACTGAAATAAACTCTGCAGAGAAAACACCGAGCGATGCAATCATCTTGAAACGCTCGGAAGAAAAGCAGCTCTACCGCAAAGTAGAACCGATTGAGAAATGCATCGTTGCAACTTGCAATATACAACCGCCCCTTTACAAGTCAATCCAAAACAGAGCTTTAGACCTGATGGAGCTGGTACTTCAAATCGGCCATTACGGGTGCAGATGATTCAAGGCAGGGGAAGAGCAGAATATCAAGCTCTCTGAAGGCGTGGTAGTCTTCCCAACGTCTAATTACAGCAAAAAGTTTGTTAGCAGTCCAATTGAAAGGGATCGAGAAAAGCGGGTAAGGGACGAGGAGGAGCCTACGAAGGTTCATGTTCCATTTGAGAAGGCCTTCCAGGCAGTGCTATCTAAGGCAGCAAGAAAAGCAGAGATGGAAGATGCCTTAAAGCGAGATTTCTCTAGCTTGAGCCGAGTGAAAATTAGGCTGGCCAATCCAAATACTAGAAGTCACCACATGGCTATTGTCGACACCTCAGAAAAATATGCCAAACAGATGATAGAACCAGGGAAACCAGATTTGGTTGAGCTATTTGTTGGGTAAGGCAAACGGCAATCTCTCTCCGATGTTTCAGGTGCCTCTGCTACGGGCATACTGCAAGGGGTTGTAAAGGGATTGCCAGGAGCTACCTGTACTATAATTGCGATAAAACTAGGTTTAGAAAAAGAGTGCTTAAAAGAGACATATCGCTTCCTTTCCCGGACGCTGACCATAGATAAGATACCAGATACAGGCAAATGCTGGATTTTCCAGGAATCTCCCACAAAAGCCAAAATATTTCTGCAATGGGCTATATTCTGCAAATTAATCTACATCAGAACACACCCGGTCAAAATCGATTCAAGCAATTTGCAAGGGACAATGAATCTGACTAGCTACTTATCAGCAAGCAACACCACAACCGATGCTCCGCAACATGGTATCCTAACAAATCTGGCACTGCTGCCATCATGACCCTCTGCGTCGCACGTAATTGTGTTGATAAAGCCAACAAATCGGCTTTGGTATCCTGCTATGGATTTTGCGGTTTGTCGTTTCACGCGAAATGCGTTAGCGTACCAGGACCCGTCGCTGACAATATCATGAAGGCAGACTCTGGAGTATATTGGTACTGCGGATCATGCCGTAAGTACACCATTACCACTTACATTAGTAGATTACGTACGGCTGAACGCACCATTGCAACCATCTCATCGACGTTCAACAGTATGAAAGAAAAATTGGATGCCGCGCATATAGAAATTGCTTCGCTTTTGAAAACTGCCGATATAAACCACCCGCCCACACAGCCTTCTCATACTCGTGGCACGTCTCTCTTGAAAGCAGCGGTCCCAAACAACATTTTGCCGAGTACCACAGATAGGAATGATGGCCTCATCATTAGCATCCCCGCATCTCCAGCAGCGGATGCTACTACTAAAAAAAGAGGCATGGTCTCTCTCAGTCCATGTATTCAACAAATCCAAACTAGGAGCATGGCGAACAATCGGAATGTACGACTGAACACCTCACCAAATAGATTAATATCGAACAGGACCTCTCCCATAGGCATTTATTCTGAACCGATAGAAACCACCTCTCGTTTGTGCGGTCAGCATCCCCAGCGAACTGCAGATCCCCTACTTGCGCCGGCCCTGTCAAGTCACAGTATTGCCCAGGATGTTGCTGCTATACAAGTTGGACATTCGCACATGCAGCCTAATGAAGTAGCGGCAAATGTTACTGAACGAGTCTTTACGCAGTCAATGCCGAATTGTATACAATCGGATCTCTTTTCTTGGGTTGTTTCTCCTCAACTTCAACTACTGGTTTCACGTCTTGCGTTTGACATGCCTACTGATGAGCTGAAAAAATACATTATATCTAAGCTGGACTACACTCCGCAGCTAGTAGATTGCATTAAACTAACGCGCGAAAATCAACTGAACCGAGTAATTGCCTCGTTTAAAATTACAATCCCGGCGGAGTTGCAGCTTATGTTTAAACCAGAATTTTGGCCGCGAGGTATTTTTGTAAAACGTTTCGAACGCTCATCGCGTAAAAATTTTCGTACAGCCAGCAGATCACAACCAAGAATTTAAAACAAAAATGTAAAAGCAGCGCTATGAACGTATACTATCAAAACGTCCGTGGTCTGAGGACCAAGCTGGAATCCATAAAACTTGCTTTTGTTCTTGCCAACGACGATGTAATATGCTTGACTGAAACCTGGCTTACCGACGAGATTGCGGACAATGAAATCTTCTCTCACCATACTGTATTTAGGAAGGACCGAGATCGGATCACTACCGGTAAATCTGATGGTGGTGGTGTGCTCATTGCCGTAAATCCTCTTTTGAATGGTATCTTCTGCTCGGAATTATCCTTGTCACCGCCGGTCGAAGGCGTGGCAGTCCGCATTTACCTTCAAAACTTTCCACTTTTTATTGTAAGCATTTAAGTTCCCTGCAACTCTCCCTTAACAACTTTTCAAATCCTTTTCAGCGAATTAAGTTACTTTATAAACAACGCCAAATCTTCCGCCCAATTTCTCATCTGCGGAGACTCCAGTATGCCCTCTGTCCACTGGGATATTGAGACCGGCACTCCATCATCTTGCAATGACTTCTCTATTGTCATTTCCGCATTTCTGTCTCTTTGCTCCCTCTCCCAATTAAATACTATAAAGAACGCTTCCAACCGTATTTTGGATCTGATTCTTTCGAGTAATCCCTATACTGCAGACCCTGTCTTCCCCACCTCTTCCCCTTATGTTACCCCTGATCCCCACCATCCATCTTTAGAATTACGTCTATTAATAGAATTGCCACGTACAACGAAACGAGCAAACCCATCTCGCTTTAATTTCCTTAAAGCTAGTTACGAAGCCTTAGCATCTGAACTTATGGCCGTGAACTGGCACGCAGTTCTGGACCATACTGATCCAAATTGTGCTGTTCAGATGTTTTACTCAGTCCTCCATAATATAATTCCTTTGCACACGCCAACCTCTCGTTCTTCAGGTAATAAATGGTCACCCTGGTTTACCAAAGATGTTGCCCAGGCAGTGCGACTGAAAGACGCAGCCCGCAAACGCTACCAACGTTCACGATCCGACATTGACCTTTCTGTGTTCCGTCAACTTCGGGCGATTGCCAAAAAAGTAATTTCGCGAGCCATGCTCGCTCACTTAAAGTCTATAGAAACTACGTTCCTAACTAACAATCCCAAATCCTTTTGGTCCTATGTCCACTCCTTAAAATCATCCCACAGCTCTGTTAGTTCTTTATCATTCCAGAACAATACTGCCAACAATAAGCAGGCCATGTGTGACTTGTTTGCTGACTTTTTTTCTTCAGTCTATATCTCATCCTCTCCCTCAATCGTCACAAACTCTAGGGCTTCCCTGAACAAGTTAAGTGTTTTTTCTACGTGCCCTTCTGAAGTTGCTGCTGTTATCGCGTCGCTAAACGCTAGCAGCACAGTTGGTCCGGACGGGATCCCGAACGTTTTCATTAAATCGCTCGCTTCTTCCTTGAGTGTCCCACTTGCCCTTATCTATAATACGAGTCTAGCAACAGGGATTTTCCCAGACACCTGGAAGCGAGCCAACATTCTCCCTATCCATAAGGCAGGAGACCGCTCCTCTGCTCATTATTATCGACCCATTTCCCTGTTATCCTGCTTTGGCAAAATTCTAGAACGTATTGTGCATTTGAGGATTTATGATGCTTTACGGCTAAATTTCTCCGATAGGCAACATGGTTTCATAAAGGGGCGTTCCACTGTAACTAATTTACTTGAAATTACAGATACTATTGCCTCTGCACTTGACTCAGGTGGTCAAGTGGATGTGATTTACACAGATTTTGCTAAAGCATTTGATAGCGTAGATCACAACATTCTGATTGCAAAACTCCAAGAATTTGGCATTAGTGGCACCCTCCTGAGATGGCTGGACTCGTTTTTCAAAAATAGATCCTGTACGGTGATTTGGGATGGACAAACTTCATATTCTTTCAGTCCCACTTCTGGCCTTCCACAAGGTTCTATTCTAAGTCCTCTCCTCTTCAATCTATTCATGAATGATCTCCCGTCTATTTTTACTCATAAATCTCTATTATATGCGGACGACCTGAAAATTTTTAGATTCATCAGCTCAAATCAAGATTGCCTGGATCTTCAAAATAACTTAGACCTCTTAAACTCATGGTGTCGAAATAATCGACTCACTCTTAACATCTCTAAATGTTATTGCATGCGCTTTTCCAGGAAAGCAAATCGCATTCCTTCCGCTTACTCAATCGACCACTCAGTGCTCGTTTGCGTCGATAGGTTTAACGATTTAGGCGTAACGTTTGACCCCCATCTGAAGTTCGACATCCACATACTTCAAATGGCATCTAACGCCTCTAGAGTTGCAGGCTTTGTTTTGCGCTCTTCTCATAAATATTTCAGTATTCAAACCGGAAAACGTCTGTTCTCTATGCTTGTGCGCCCGATTCTAGAATATGCATGTCAGGTGTGGTCACCGCACCAGATTTATCTCTCAGACCGAGTGGAATCTGTTCAGCAAAAATTCACACGCACGCTCCTCTTCAAGCATAAGGTTCCGTATCGTCCTTACAATGACCGCCTAAGTTTCTTGTTCATGCCTTCGCTTCAAGCGAGAAGGCTCTTCCTCGACCAATGCTTTCTCTTTAAACTTGCCAGTGGTTTACTTTCATCTAACCTAATCAACGCGATAAGCCAACGCCCACTTTCCCGAACCAGATCCTTTCAGTACTATATAGTACCGTACGCTAGAACAGAAACGTATCGTCAATCTTCGTTAGTTCGAATGGTTAGAGATCTTCATCGTCTCCAGCTTGGTCCTCCTTTAGACTCGATTGCGAGCTTCAAATTAAAGCTGCGGAGAATACTCTGCCATCTAGAAATTTAATTCTTTTTTGTCTTTTTATAATGTAAGTATCTCTTTTTCCTTGAAATGTGCTTAATTTTTATGGATTTTTTCTGTTTAAAGTTCTTTTTTCTTATTAAGAAACAACCTTGTAATTGGAATTTCATTCTGTAAGATAGTTTTGTAAATAAATAAATAAATAAATAAATCTAGGCTCAGATCAGTACTAGTGAAGAACTATGGGTGGATGGATTGTTCAGTGTGGGCTCGGTGTTCAAGACGCTTTTTAGTGTGTGCCTTCCACTAAACGAACCGATTAAGTCTTTTCAAGCCAAATTTAATAATTGTACTCGTTGGGGGAGACTTCAATGCTAAAGCGATTGAATAGGGCATGGCTCTAACTGATCCGTGGGAAAAACGAGTCCAGCGATCATCAGTACATTTTCTTTGAGATCTGTGATGCTATCTCCCAACGCCCATGCTCTCGTCCTTCCACGATTGGGTGAAACATTGGGATCATGGAACTCGAGAGGTTCGTCAAGGGGCTCACGGCAGGTGCACCATTGCTGAAAGATTTGCAGGGGACTGAAGAGGTAGCAGTTCAAAACGTGGTGAACTCAACTATGAGAATCTTCACGTCTGCTTCCAGAGCTTCGACGCCCCATAGAAGACCCCGGTCCGGCAAACCTGCAATGTACTGTTTTGCATGCAAAGGGACAGGCTGCGACGGGACCTCCACAAGGAAACAGGAGAGCTTTCCCCGGATAGTCTAATCGGGGAGATGCTTGGATCGGTTGGCAAATGGATCCATGTGGCACACAATGCTCTGGCAGTCGTAAAAAGTCAAACGGACTCACAGCAGCCGGCGATGTCGGAGTTAGTTTCGCGTTAGGACAAATGAAAGATTATCACATTCCTTGACAGTGACGGTACTATAGACGATGATATGGTCCCGAGTAAGGTCTACAAAAGAGAACCAGAGATAAGTTAGGGCCCTTGACTTGTCTAAAAATACAGGAAAAATAATGGTAGTAGACAAAAAGTACAAAGATTGCTTACTTTTCCAGTAAATAAATATGCGGATTGAGGTGAGGTCTGTCTTTTCGAGCTTGCTCTAAATAAACTAATGCGTTTAAAATCAGAGATTGCGCGAAGTTAGTACAATACAATCAAATAGACGCCACACTCAGGAGAGGTTTTGAGAAAACTGTATTGCACATTCCCATTATTTAACTGGAGAGGGAGGTGAGGCTGATCTGAGAATTTAAACCTAAAATCTGGGAAGAGATTTCTTCAATACCAGATGTAATAGAGTTTACTTATCCGCCTATTTTGACAACAGAGATCGCTGGAAATTTTTTTGCATTACGTTAAATATAGAATGTACGATACCCTTATGAACTTACAGAAAGGCTGTCAAACTTCCAGGAAGCATCGGCAGAAACTTCAATTACAACTACATAGATGGTTGTGCACTTTTTTTTAAAATCATACAAACTCAAAAAAAAAATTATAATATTTGCGAATCCCCATTAAAAATCTCTGTACGATTTTCAATGTTCATTCGCCTATTATCCTGATACTATTCTTTAACTGCATACATGCAACTCTATAACTGTGGCCCATAATGTGCTTAAATGTGTTTAACGCTTAATTTAAAAGTAACTGCACACACGCAACTCTATAACTGTAGCCCATAATTTTGTCATAATCTAATGAAAGTGCAGTTGTAATCGTAATCGTAGTTTATTGACTAATGAATTATTGCTTATTTGACCTTGAACCATATTGGTTTGTATTTAAATTCTTTGAATCATTTTTGCTCGAACGACCTTGATTTTCCGTTTTCGTACCAATAACCGATCGCGTAATTAAATTAAATATGAGTTTTAAATGTAGCCTCCCGAATTGTGTGGCATTTGACCACACTTTTAAACATGTCATCTGCAAAGGCTTCTGCTCTCGGAAATTACATGGTGCCTGTATGGACGCACCGAGGGATTGGTACAATCCATATATTGAAGCCCACTTCATTTGCACCGATTGCCAAAGCTATGAGCAAGCACTTAATTGCATTTATGATCGCATAATTGGCCAAATAGAATCTTTAATTGCAGAAAGAGATCAATTAATAGCTCGCCACCAATCAAAGTCGAAAGCGAATGACGAAAGCTTCGTTGAAATGGCTAGCTGTTTTGATGACCTTGCTTCATCACTGGCATGTAGTAACAAAAAGATTCACAAAGCACTTGAAATGGTGGATAGACAAATGATTTCAATGAAAGAACTAATAGCTACAATTCAACACTCAAGCAGCGAAGGTCTTAGTAAAGAATCCATCGAGGAAATGGCCACCAAAGTTTTCAACCGACTTTCAGTACATGGAAACCATGAACAAGAAACAAAGCTTTCAGCCATTACAACAAAACTAGACAGCATTGATCAAAAGCTCTCAAGCTTGGAGGCAAATCTACTGGAGAAAGATGCTGGTCATATAGCTTTCAACAATCCTGAAAGTCAAATGAAGGAAAATAGAGAGTCGAAACACAAACACAGCGTGCATCCCTCTATGCCATCAACTCCAGTTCCAGTGACGACCACAGCCAAAATCTTCAAGCTAGGAGCTGTCTGGTCGGAAGAAGAATGGAATAACAGATTATCTAAACTGGAGGCAGGAAACTCATCAGCGAACACAACATCATGCGACCTATTCTATTTCATCTCAATGCAGGCGGGGCTTAGCGAGAACTTGAAACGGATTTCCTGATTAATAGATGCAAAGTAGAGGATATACCACATCGCAACAAACGAAGACGTGCCTTCAAAGTTTTTGTGCCGCACAGGTATGCATGGCTTTTCACCAATTTAAAAACGCATAACGGAGTCTACACCCGAATTGTGTGGCATTTGACCACACTTTTAAACATGTCATCTGCAAAGGCTTCTGCTCTCGGAAATTACATGGTGCCTGTATGGACGCACCGAGGGATTGGTACAATCCATATATTGAAGCCCACTTCATTTGCACCGATTGCCAAAGCTATGAGCAAGCACTTAATTGCATTTATGATCGCATAATTGGCCAAATAGAATCTTTAATTGCAGAAAGAGATCAATTAATAGCTCGCCACCAATCAAAGTCGAAAGCGAATGACGAAAGCTTCGTTGAAATGGCTAGCTGTTTTGATGACCTTGCTTCATCACTGGCATGTAGTAACAAAAAGATTCACAAAGCACTTGAAATGGTGGATAGACAAATGATTTCAATGAAAGAACTAATAGCTACAATTCAACACTCAAGCAGCGAAGGTCTTAGTAAAGAATCCATCGAGGAAATGGCCACCAAAGTTTTCAACCGACTTTCAGTACATGGAAACCATGAACAAGAAACAAAGCTTTCAGCCATTACAACAAAACTAGACAGCATTGATCAAAAGCTCTCAAGCTTGGAGGCAAATCTACTGGAGAAAGATGCTGGTCATATAGCTTTCAACAATCCTGAAAGTCAAATGAAGGAAAATAGAGAGTCGAAACACAAACACAGCGTGCATCCCTCTATGCCATCAACTCCAGTTCCAGTGACGACCACAGCCAAAATCTTCAAGCTAGGAGCTGTCTGGTCGGAAGAAGAATGGAATAACAGATTATCTAAACTGGAGGCAGGAAACTCATCAGCGAACACAACATCATGCGACCTATTCTATTTCATCTCAATGCAGGCGGGGCTTAGCGAGAACTTGAAACGGATTTCCTGATTAATAGATGCAAAGTAGAGGATATACCACATCGCAACAAACGAAGACGTGCCTTCAAAGTTTTTGTGCCGCACAGGTATGCATGGCTTTTCACCAATTTAAAAACGCATAACGGAGTCTACATCTGGGATGAAATGATTTTTAAAAAGTGGAGAGAACCCAGAACCTCTAGTAAAATCAATTTAAATAATAATTGTAATAAATATTACTCTGCCATTATCCCACAAACCATAAAAAAGCCCAATCCTAGTGATATCCCACAAAATTTAACTCCGAATATAGTTGCGGAAATTGCACCTCCATCTCCCAGTGTTAAGAACTCAACTAACAAGCCTATTTCCTTGGAATCTGAAAGTACTAACGAAAATTGTCTGCAGCCGAATATTCTTCGAGGAGAAAAATCTACACAAGTATGTGCCCCCACAGTCCAAACAACTGGTGGTACGAAGGAAATGTGTAAATATAAGAATTTTGTACACGGTGGTGTTCAAATTCCTTCCTCTTCACCTTCCATCCTGCTACCAATCTCAACAATTCACTCTTCAAACACCAAAGGCACATTTTTAAATCCTCTTATACCACCGGTTGTGAAAGCTACCATCAACGCTAGTGTGGATCTAGAAAGCAGATACAACTTATCAAGGCTTAGAGACCATAAAGTCTATGAATACGTCGGACTTTTTCTAGGGTACTTGCACAAAGCTCCAGAGACAACGTGCATCGATGGAAAGACGAAGACTAATTTGAAAGTAATGATCCAGCGCGAAGGTCTTCCAATAGAAGTAGATGCCCTTCGTGGACTTTACTTAAGAAGAATTAGGCGTGTCATCGGACCAAGTCAAAAAAGATTTAGATACTTACGCCTCCCATATAAGCTCTAACTATATATCCTCACTTCAGAGATCAAGAGAGCAACACCAAAAATTTTCGTCCCCAATAATAAACTTTCATCCAGTAGCCTAAAACTCTTCTACCACAACTGCGTTGGCATAACAGGTAAAGTGAACAAACTCTTTCTTGACGCCAAATCGTGCCATTTCAATGTTCTGTGCCTTACAGAAACATGGTTGAAAGACTGATTTCGTAACGAAGAGATTCTTGATTCTGATTGGATTATTTACCGAGATGATCGAGATTTTTGAACCATTGGGCAGACACGGGGAGGGGGTGTTTTACTCGCTGTGCACACGAATTTTCCAAATGAGCTTATCCCTACTGCTACGAACAAATCTTTCCAGCATAAAATTGTTCGCATTAAAATGTCCAAATTCAATATTGTTACATGTACAAATAATTCTGCGAGCTACTGTTGCAATTGTTTTCACAATCATTAAGAACATCAACAAATGAATTTACTCGAAACCACGAGAACCCAACAAGCATTATCAACATCTGAAAGTGAGTCACTGCCCATTCATTCACTGCTGGAATGTTCCCGCTAATTCACCAATGTACGAGAACTGAGTTGAATGATTAGAGACCCTATATAAAGGCGAGCTGAATGAATGGGGGGATCATTCATTACAACCGCGATAGAAAACTGCGATACGCGAAGTACAGGCGATATTGATTGTTTGAGTGTGAAGTGATTTTAAGTAGACAATTGCGATAGAAATTTATGGACAAGTGGAAGGTAGAATTTTAATAGTGAAAATTAAAGTTGTGAAATTGTTAGTGAAGTGATTGTGCATTTTTGACGAATAAACGAACGAATAAAAATAAAATCTTTTAATTTAATTTAAAAGACATTGCGTTTTCACTTTCCCGGAACATTAAAATTATTGGCCGCGAACCAAAACACGCGACAATATATATTGGTGTTTTTTACATTCCACCCAAATCCAGCGAAGCAACATACAATGATGTTTGCAGTGTTATTTCCCCTCTTGCGGGATCCATCGACGAGGAAGACAAGATTTTAATTGCGGGAGACTTTAATCGACCCAATTTAACATTCATCATTGAACCTGATGATAAGTCTCTTATTCCAGTTAATCTCCTAGATCACAGCGACTTCAACCTTGTTAGTACATTCTATGGGAATGATTTGCAGCAGGGCGCTCCGACTCCCAATCAGAATGGTAATTGGCTTGATCTTATTTTTAGTCTAACTAGGGATGTGGACAACTTATTCTCTAATAGTCTACACCATAACGCATTCTCTGTTGAATTGCCCAATGCTGATGAAACCTATACTTTCTCATACAATAACCTAATTTTATATGACTTGCATAATCCTGACTACCAGGGCATTAATAATTATTTAAGTAATATTGACTGGACCGGTACACTTACAACTTTAGGTATAAACGATGTGATAAATCGTTTCTATAAGATAATCATTGACGCCGTTGAAAGTTATGTACCTAGGATTAAGAAAAAAAACAAATTGTCTGAACCTTGACTTGACAGGGACCTACGATATTTACGAAACCAAAGAAACAAACTCCATAAAATCATACAAAAAAGATCCAATGTAAGCAATGAATTGAAAAGCAAATATGATCATCTGGCAAAAGAATTTCAATCAAAATCTAGAGAAGCTTATGAATCATATGTAAACACTATTGGAGAGAATATAATCCAGAATCCAAGGAAATTTTTTGACTTCGTTAATACTAAACGTAAATCAAAGGGGTACCCCAAGTCAATGGTATATGATGACTTAAGATCATCATCGCTTGCAGAAATCTGTGATTTTTTCGCGAGTCATTTTCAATCTATTTATTCTACTAATAGCACCTCGTCCTATACTCCTTCTCCATCCGCATGTTCAGTAGCTCTAATTAACGAGATGTTTATTTCTGAAGAAGAAATATTGAAAGCTATTGAGGAGCTTGATTTGAGCAAAGGACCAGGCCCTGATTTGCTTCCTCCCTGGTTTTTGTTCTACTGCAAGGAGAAACTGCTTTTACCACTTTACATTATTTTCAATAAATCTCTCTCCTCAGGAATATTCCCAACATACTGGAAATCATCCCATCTTATTCCAATCCACAAATGCAGTGACAAAGGGTCCGTTAAAAATTATAGAGGAATTGCTATATTATCGACCACTCCGAAACTATTTGAAAAAATTATCTGCTCCAAACTATCTCCCATCGTAGAGCCTCACCTTAATAACCAATAGCATGGCTTCCGAAAAAATCACTCGACAACCACTAACCTCACCGTGATGGTGTCTACTACGCTATGTGAAATGGAAAAACGACACCAAATTGATGCTATAGATACCGATTTTAGTAAAGCTTTCGATCGTGTCAACCACAAAATACTGTGTATGAAGCTGCAGAAATTTGGAATCACTGGCTCATTACTTGATTGGCTCTATTTTTACCTAGAAAACCGAACCCAAATAAACACATTTCAGGGACATTTTTCTAAAGAAATAAATGCCTATTCTGGAGCACCTCAAGGGAGTCATCTCGGTCCTCTTCTTTTTAATGTATTCATCTCAGATCTGTCAGAAACCTTATCGGATATATCCCACTTATTTTATGCGGATGATCTAAAACTGTATCATGTGATTTCCTCTCAAAACGACTCACTATTCCTTCAAAGCAAGATAAACTCTCTGTTTGAATGGTCTTCCATAAACCAGCTTCATTTGAATTTGGAAAAATGTCAGGTGATTACCTTTTCCCGCAAAAATTCAGTCTTCAAAGCTGATTATCACCTGAACAATACAAAACTGGCTAGAGTCGATAGTGTCAAAAACCTTGTTGTCATCCTGGATACAAAGATGCGGTTTAAGTTGCATTATCATGAAATAATTTCCAGAGCTAATAGGATCCTAGATTTCATCAAGCGAACAGCGAAGGAATTTAAGAACATATGGGTGACCAAAACCTTATACCTTTCTTTAGTCCGCCCCATACTGGAATATGGATGTTTCATTTGGAACCTTGTTTTTGATGTGCATATAAGTTAACTCCAACTTCATGGAAAACAAAAATGCTGACGATATGTCTGGAGAGGTATCGTGGGATTCGCCAACAAAGCAGTTTCCCGGAATATCGAATTTAATTTTGTACTTGTTAAATGTAAATTAGTTCAGTTGTAATATCATCTTGTTAGAATAAAGATCTGGGCATCAGCCCTAAATTATATTTTTTTTAATTAAATTACCGGATCTTTTATTAACTGGCGCCCAACGTGGGGCACTGCTTTGAACATCGCGATTCCTTGAGTTGTTTAACTGCTTTTTGGAGGACGAGCCTAAAATAGTCCTATAATACACCTACTGAGGCCGGTAGGAAATCCAAAAAGGAACAATCAAGGCTTCCGGGTAAAACTAAAAACGGGATAACGTTCGACGGTACAAACAAAGAGCGTCTTGTGCGTGTGCGTGTGAAGTTAAAAAACATTTTCGCCTTCGTCATCAAGGATCCCTGAAAGAAGAAGCGGTGTGTGACAAGGGACAGGTGCCTGAGTAGAAGAGCATAACAGCGAACAAAAAGGATATTCACCGCCTTGCAATCAATAGCAGTGCCCATGGAAACAGTACTAATATTACTGTAAGTAACATTTGTAAAGTGGTGACTGTTTCTTTTTTTTAAAAAAAAACTTGCTTTTATAAAACAAAAAGTAGGAAATTAAAGATTTTTATAATCAATAGCTTAAACAGCAATCTAAAAGTAGACATATTTATTAGAAGTAAAATTCGAAAAATATTCTCATCCAATAGAAACATAATTTTTCATTACATAAAACATCTTATGTATTATTAAACCAATATAAAACATTTCATATATTATTACATCATATAACAGTGTGTGAAGTATTTAAAATAGTGCAAAAATTGTTGTGAATTTTATAATTGATCACTACGCCTTGTGAAAAATTTCATGTTTGCATTCATTACTTCTAAATTTGATCGGAAAATTTTGTATGTGTAAATCTTTCCCTTTGGCTTTCATTTATATCGTAAAATTTTTTTTTTCATTGAAATCATCCAGCTGTTTGCTCCCTTTCTGAAGTTGCGAATAATTCGCAATATTGGCCTGAACGAATCAAACATTTCGATTGATTTCCTTCTTCTCTGGAAAATTTTTGTGTCGAAAATTTTTGTGTCCGTTTTACATAATAAACCTATAACGTTCCTTGATCGTGGGTTATAATCTGCCGAGCTTGTTTTTGTGTTACCAAGGCATCAGTGTTAAAGGAAGTATAGAAAAGATTCATTTTACCGAATTTCGGCGTTTTTCTGTTTTTTATTAGCAATGTCGAACCCTAACAACTTAGTTCGACCAGCACGCTTAGGGCAAAATGCACCGGATAACGTGCCGGGTGCTGCGCCAAATCCTTCTCCCCCTGAAATTCAGGATAATAATCAACGCTCTATGAGCCATGAAGAGTTTGTGGAGTATGTGTCGCGAGTTGTGGCGGAGAATCTAAGGATTCAAGGTCCACAAATCGTATCATCTATCCTTTATCCGGCGTCAGACATTAACAACGAAGTCGACGAATCAATTAATGCTGGAAATGATGTGAACCTTTCCGAAATGGATCGCATACCCGACGTGGTGAAGAGTCTCTCTGGCCAACCAGGTGAATTTTTATCCTGGAAAAAAAGTGTTGACCGAATCGAAGGGCAAACCGAAGTACTACGGCATACTCTCGGTCATCAGAAATAAAATCACGGACCACGCTGACATAGCGTTGGAATCGTATAACACCCCCTTAAATTGGTCAAGAATCTCACGATGTTTAACTCTCCACTACGCGGACAAACGCGACTTAGGGACGTTGGAGTATCAAATGACCACTCTAATGCAAGGCAATTCGACAATTCATGAGTTCTATGAGATAGTGTACCACCATCTCTCCTTAATCCTGAACAAACTTTCGTGCATGGAAATGAGCCATGAAACGCTCAATGTAATGACTCAAGCTTATCGAGACACATTCGTCAGAGGACTTCGTGGAGATCTTGCAAGACTGTTGAGTATGAAAGAACCAGTAGATCTACCGCAGGCCCTGCATCTCTGTTTAAAGATGCAAAATGTAGATTACCGTACTCAACATGCGAATAATACTCAAAACATTCTTTACAGAGCACAAAATCGTATTGCACCACCAATTCCACCCAGGAGAGTGCAACCCCAACAGCAACGAATCGCACCTTCACCGGCTCCCAGGACGAAATTCTTTCCTGATCTGGTGCATGATCCTCATCGACCACAACGACCAGTTTTCTACAACCAACCATTCCCCAACCCTCGACAACTTCCACCCAAACCTCTGCCTCGTCCAGAACCAATGGATGTCGACCAAACAATTCAGTCTCGAGCAGTTAATTACCAAAATCGACCTCAATATAACCCAAATTTTGCTCAGAAACGTACACAACAGCCGCAAAATTATCACCCTAACAAATTACAGCGTACCTATCACCTAGAAGAATGCCCGACTGAAGAGACCACTCCTGAAGAATATGAACAAAATGTTACTAACGAAGACGAACAACACGATGAAACACTGGCGGAATACATTGACCCTCCTGAAGACAGTAACTATGATGAAACACAATTTGTAGACAATATATATTTTTTAGGATAAACTGCTCTTCGCTTCCATATTTCGAATTTACCCTGAGAAGCGGAGAGACGATAAAATTTTTAATTGACACAGGATCCAATAAAAATTATATTCAGCCAAAACATGTAAGACACCACCTACCAAACGAACGTTGCTTTACTACTCATTCTGTTGCAGGAAGCGTTAAAATAACGCACCATACCTTTGCTCAAGTTTTCGGACCAGGAACGGATAAGATAAAATTCTTCATCTTGCCTAGTCTGATATCCTTTGCTGGAATCATAGGAAATGACACACTTAAAGAATTAAATACCGTTATCTTCACAAAAGAAAATTACATGTTATTACATCCAAATCTAAAAATACCCTTAAAACAACATCATTCGGAATCTGTAAATAACCTCAGAATTTCACACTTAAACGAAAAACAAGCTATCAAATTAAAACAAATTATCAAAAAATGTCCGAATCTCTTTTCTGATCCCGACGAAAAGCTCACTTATACAACCCGCGTTATAGGCGAAATCCGTACCATTACAGACGACCCGGTTTATTCTAGATCGTACCCATATCCCATGTCCCTGAAAAATGAAGTAGAGAAAGAATTATCAAAATTACTTGAAGACGGCATCATTCGACCTTCTAGGTCCCCCTGCAATTCCCCTGTCTGGATAGTTCCGAAAAAGATGGATGCCTCAAAAGAAAAAAAATATAGAATGGTGGTCGATTATCGCAAACTAAACTCGGTGACGATTTCCGACCGATATCTGATTCCCGGACCTCGGCAAAAACCAATATTTCACGATAGCAGACTTAAAAAGCGGATTCCACCAGATCCCTTTGAAGGAGGCTGACATTGAGAAGACGGCGTTCTCAGTGAACAACGGCAAGTTCGAGTTCACCCGCCTCCCGTTTGGGCTTAAGAACGCTCCATCAATTTTCCAACGGGCACTCGACGATATATTAAGAGATCATATCGGTACACGATGTTATGTCTATATAGACGACATCATTATATTTGGAAGAAACAAAATAGAGCATTTTGAAAACCTTGAAAAAGTATCCAACACCCTTGAGGCAGCCAACATGAAAGTTCAACTAGATAAGTGTGAATTTTTCCAGCAGAATATTGAATTTTTGGGCTTTATTGTTGGCAAAGATGGCATTTGCATCAATCCGAATAAAGTCAAGGCAATTATCGATTTCCCACCACCTTAGACCCTTAAAGACCTACGGTCATTTTTAGGAATGTCAGGCTACTATCGCCGTTTTATCAGAGACTTCGCAAAGCTTGCAAAACCCCTGACATTCCTCCTAAGAGGGGAAGATGGACGCGTGTCCAAAAACCTCTCTAAACATAAATCAATTGCTTTAAATCAAGAAGCCTTCAAGAAAATTAAAAATACACTCATTTAGAAAGAGGTTTTTTAGTTCATCCAAATTTCGAAAAGGAGTTTGAGTTGACCACAGACGCTTCCGAGTTTGCAATAGGAGCGGTTCTGTCACAAAATCAAAAGCCCATCACGTTCCTATCGAGGACACTCACTAAAACGGAAGAGTGTTATGCAACAAATGAGAAAGAAATGTTGGCCATAATATGGGCATTACATAATCTTCGAGGTTACTTGTATAGGTCACGTAAGGTAAAAATATTTACAGACCACCAGCCACTAACTTACGCGCTTTCCAATAAAAACACAAATAGTAAAATGAAGAGGTGGAAAGCCATACTCGAGGAATACAATTATGAGTTGAAATACAAGCCGGGAAAAGCCAATGTGGTGGCCGATGCATTATCTAGACCTCCTCAACCAACAGCAATTCATTCTTTAACTCCAACACAATATAGCCATGATAGTTCAGCACACGATCTTATCCCGACAGCAGAATCTCCTATAAACGTCTTCCGTAACCAGTTCATTTTAAAAATTGGACAAGAAGACAGTTGTAAAATTACAAACCCCTTTGAGGGTTATACCAGATACACTATAATAAAACCCGATTATTCAGAAGCTAACCTAATTGGAATTTTCAAAAGATACCTCCATCCTGTCACAGTTAATGGCCTTTAAACCACCGAAGAAATAATGGGCAAAATTCAAACTATCTACGTGCCACACTTTAGGGACTACAAAATTAGATTCACGCAAAAAATGGTTGAAGATATCACAAGTGAGGTCGAACAAAACGAAAAGATACTTCAAACACATCGCAGAGCGCACAGAAATGCACAAGAAAACCGACTTCAACTTATTGAGAACTTCTACTTCCCAGAAATGACCTCTAAAATTAAAAAAAATTGTAAAACAATGCGTCACTTGCAAGGAAAGCAAGTATGACCGCCATCCCAATAAACCCTTTTTCAATGAGACCCCCATTCCTAGCTATCCCGGACATACAATCCATATCGATATTTTTTCCAACGAAAAACATTTGGTGTTAACAGCAATAGACAAATTTACCAAATTTCTACTCGCCAAGATTATACCCTCCAAATCAGTTGAAGACCTCAGACGACCGTTACGGGATATATTATTCTTTTTCTGCATTCCAGAAAACGTAGTGCTTGATAACGAAGGCGCCCTAAAGTCTATATCTTTGAGATCTATGATGGAAGATGAATTAATGATAAAAGTTTTCACTACACCTCCCTACAAGAGCGAAGTGAATGGTCAAATAGAAAGACCGCACTCAACACTCGTTGAAATAATGCGTTGTCTTAAAAAAGAAATTCCACCGTGTCCCTTTGAAGAACTCCTAGAAAGAGCAGTAAAGGAGTATAACTTTACTGTCCACTCCACTACCGGGAAAAAAACCTGTTGAACTCTATCACGGACGCAGTCCCAGACTGAGTCCAGAAGAATTCGAAAGATCCCGCCTTAACAACATCTAAAAAATAAAAACCAAACAAGCAAAAGATCTCGCGAATCATAATAAACAGCGTCAACCCTTCAAAAATTACCAGGTAGGAGAGGTCATCTATGTAAAAATCCACAAAAGAGTAGGTTCTAAGCTCACTCCTAGATATCGACAGGAGGTTGTTAAGGAAAACAAAAATAGTGTCGTTATTACAATGTCAGGCAAAACAGTCCACAAAAGTAATATTAAAAGTTAAACATCGCTTCATTACAGAATCCTTCCTATGGTCTCATGTGGAGTCCAAATATTGGAATACACAAATTCACAGATTATAACCTTCAACTTGGGATACGCGAAAATAAAGACAGGTACATTCAAGATGATACACGATATCAACATCCATCAATATGACCAGGCGACAAAAGAACTCACCCTAATCCTCGAGCATGACATTCCCAAAAACTGTTCCCTGTACTTCTACCTTCCACATGAGCTACATCAAATCCGAACCCTAGATTTCATTGGAACAGCCTGGAAATGGATCGGTGGAAACCCAGACCATGAAGACTTCCTAACAATAAAAGAAAAAATGAATAACATTTTGGAGAACAACAACAGGCAGGTAGGGATCAACAAATCAATAATGGAGAGAATAAAAAATGTTACACTGGTGACAAATAAAATTATCTCTTTGGCCCAAACAAATCATAATATTAAAAATGAATATATTTTAAGCATTCAATACAAAATAAAATTAATAAAAGAGGAATTAACTAATCCTAAATATGCAATACAGATGGCAAAAGACAATATAGTCAATACTTTATTACTCTCAAATAAAGAAATTCAAACAGTCACCAGTATATTTGATAAAGAAAGACTTCCTTATAGAACACCAGAAGAAGCACTTGAATTTGCAAATGTGAAAGTCCTCATGAATAGTATGGTAATACTTTATATTGTAAATATCCCAGTCACCACTGTGGAAACTTACGAATACCTTGTAGTTAAACCAGTTAATCGGAAAAACATAATCGTGGACATTGTTTATGAAAAAATTGTAAAAAATCAGGAAATAATTTACGCTGTAAAAAAAGATTGTTCAAATTTTGGGAACCTAACAATTTGTAACCAAAAAGATCTCTTAGACATAAGTAATTCATCATGCATACCAAATATCCTCAAGAGTCGCGATTCAATCTGCAGTCTAGTGAGCGGAAATCACATACCAATAATGGAAGAAATAAATCCAGGGATGCTACTACTAAATAAATTCAATGAAACCATTTAAATCGATAATGTACCCCATGACCTTGACGGAACATATTTAATCAATTTTAACAACGCAACAATTAATATCGGCGAATACATATTCACGGCCAACGAAGTTACCAGCTATCTAGCCCTTCCACCTGTCCCCCAGCCCACACCACAAGAAAAAAACTATCGGCAGATCCTATCACTCGAGATGATGCAAGAACTACATATCAACAATACTCACCATATCCGACTTTTGGAGAAGCAAAATTTAATTTCAACATGGACCAATTCATCGATTATAATAACGCTGATTATTTTACTACTTATTGCTATATTCCTCAGATCTAAAAGAAATCCTGATAGCAAAATTATCATCAATCATCAGGCTCAAGATTCTGCAACCCAGCCAACAACGCCAGTACTTACCAAGCCGAACATCATTATCCCTAACGAAGTTCATGATAACCATAACCAGCAACCGATGCCCAAACTGAAAATCTATAATGGACCATTTTTTTAAGCAATTGGGGACAATTGTATTTCGGCCCGGAAGAGTTAACTCCAACTTCATGGAAAACGAAAATGCTGACGATATGTCTGGAGAGGTATCGTGGGATTCGCCAACAAAGCAGTTTCCCGGAATATCGAATTTAATTTTGTACTTGTTAAATGTAAATTAGTTCAGTTGTAAAATTATCTTGTTAGAATAAAGATCTGGGCATCAGCCCTAAATTATATTTTTTTAATTAAATTACCGGATCTTTTATTAACTTATAGACAGAATTGAATCTGTTCAGAAACAGTTTCTGTTATTTGCTCTGAGATGTTTATATGATCCTAAAAACTACCAGACTTTACCTTCATATGCACAAAGACTCCAAATTCTAAATATGACATCACTTTCCTCCCGAAGATCAATGATAATTTGCTGCTTCGCTTTCGACTTGCTTAAAGGCACTATTAGCATACCATACACAACTAATAAAATAAAATTGAATGAAACATCACGAACCACTAGGCATTCGCGTATGCTGATAGAAGAGCGGCATCATACTAGGTATGCAGACAGCGAGCCAATGAATAGATGTTGCAAAACATTTAACTCATTGAGTGCTCACTACTCTCCAACAATCTCCAGAGTCCAATTCAAATCCATTATCCTAAACGCCTTGTCCTTCCTAGTCCAATAAACTTAATCTAATTAAATATTTTGTAATTTTTAACTATATAATGATTTAACACTTTTAAAATTTTTGAGAATTGTTAATGCTATTAATTGTTATTTATGTATATCAATGTATTATATGTATGCCTTGTTTGGTAATAATAATAAATAAATAAAAGTCGATAAATAGCGGCTGTTTCAAATGAAAGATGTATTCTATTTCGAACCATTAATCATGAGCAAAAGTTGAATAATATTGTTCATTTGTAAAACCTCTACTTGAAAATAATTCGGACGATTAGTTCTCGCCATCGATTGTGGATTCCATTGGTTCAACTCAACAGTTAAAACTTTTGGGGCCCTAACAAAATGGACCTAGACTTCAGTATTTTACTTTCTTCTGAGGAATGTAGAGCAAGGTTCTTCATGCCTAAATGCTTCAAAGTTCTATAAGAAAAAATGCTTTAAATCATAAATAGCTGACATATCCACATAAAACCTTCATTCTTAGCTAACCAGGAAACTAAACTTTTAACCAACTCGCTGTTTGCATCGCTTATTGTTTTCCAGTTCTTTATTTAATGATTTATGAGTTCCTTGAAAACGTTTAACCACTTTTCTAGTGCCAATGACAGATTTAGTTCGTTCAGGCTAGCACAAAGCATTGAAAATAAGGAAGCAATAAGCTTTTATTTCCATTTCAGCTGACCATAAATACTACGTTCTTCGTTCTATCATTCATACTCGTAGTTACCACTGTTACAGTATTAAATTGTAAGCCTTAGCACATGCTGTACTTCCCAATTAACTTCACACTCCAAAATTAAATAAAACATTCATGAGCCTCTGTCCGCGTTGAGTGAGTGTGCCACAATTGCTATATGACACATTTGAAACAATGCCTTTCTTAGGCGTCCATTTAAAAAATAGTTGTCACAATGAATAACAATAATAATAAATATGTAAACGATAAATGCCAATGGGGGTATGTGTTTATGCTGCGCGACTGTTGAGCTATGACCATTCAATAGAAATTCAATGAACCAATAAATCAATAAACAATCGATAGAATATTTATCGCGAGAGGTGCCTGATGTCAGGAAATACCGTCAATAATGAATAGTGTACAATTTTGTTCCACTCGAACTGCGAATAATCCAAACAATAAAGGTAAAATTAGGATGTTTCCTTCGAATTCTATTCTGATGCATGGATTTTCATGAAAATCTGGAATTAAGCTCTACTTTCCCTCTAATATGCGGGAGTGGGACTACCCCATATAGCAAAGGCTTTATAAAACTGGAAATTAAAGCATTTAGTGGGTAGAAATAAGTTTTAATAAGTTGAGTGAAGGTAAATTCATAATTTGGGACATAATTCGTGATTTTTCAGAATTCTTCAACCCTTAAAAACCGCAAATAATAAATGATAAAATTATAAAAAAAAAGATTACCAACATTGTTATGCAATTTAACATTTCATTTACATTAGATTGCTATCTATTCATCATTGACAATGTGCATCTAATTGTCTACTGGTTTATTAATCCTTGAAAGCCACCCCTATTACAAAACTAGGAAAAATCCCATTTGGCGATATTTTTTAATACTTCATTTGCATTAAATATATGTATTTTTATCTTAATACATTTTCAAGCCTTAAAATTCAGACTCCAAAATATGAAAGTGTCAGATAGCGACGCCGTGTGGGACTTTCGATCCCCCGTCGGACGAATCCTCAGGTGGTGGATGAAAGCGTACCCTAACCGGCTAACCGGGAGATCAGCACGAAATAAAATACCATTCGCGGACCATAGACCGACTAAGTCGAAGCCTTGTCATCGCTCCACTTAGTAATTACTTGTCATGGAACCAGGACAATAACCTTGGATTGGATTGGACACAGGGCAACGAGTATCAGAACGAATAAAGGACTCTTCTTTTGGAATGTTAGATCATTGAATGGATGAAATAAAGAATGTAAGAAATCAGATGCCATGTGAAAGATGTATTTGACATACAGACGCACTGCGTGTTAAAAGCGTGAGTTCGGAGTCGCTTTTATTGTGACAGCACATTGAAGAACAAAACTATACCTAAATGTATTTGGTTCAGGAAAAACCGCTGTCCTAAGTGAAAGAACTACATTGTTCTTTCAATCGAGCATTTTGGCTTTAACCTTATTAACACGTTGAGCTCGATGAACACAGGCTGATTCTAGCATATGGCTGGTACCATTAAAAACTTCGCAGTTTCAAAGGAGCCCAACGTGCTGTTGATAGCCGGAATGCTCGGGTGAAAGAACAATGTAGGTCTTTCATCTAGGCCACCAGCATTCCCTAAGCAAAATACATTAAGGTTTACCACCACTGCGTAAGTAGAAATCATTGCTCGATAGAGCTTGCAGCACTGCCATGTTGCAGCATATATTAGATATATAGGTTCGCAGACATCTGAAACCCACGTAGTCGAGCTGCCCCAAGGTGACTGGTAGTCTGATTCCTTTTTTTTTCTTGTAGGGAGGTGAATGCTATTTATTCACAGAGTGTGAGACTCCAATGCGCGACTGGACTACCTACTACAGCTCCCTTGTCAACCTGAGAACCCAGCCTGGAACCGTTTGACACATTACTTCGGGCCAGTTCTCGTTTTGTTACGCCGTGGGGTGCCTTCAAGCTGGGGGAAGAGGAAATGCCAGTAGAGCGATCCTCCAGACCCAGCGCCCCCGGCTGCTGTGAGTCCCTTTTATATTTTAGGACTGCCCGAGCATAATGTGCCACCTGGTTCCATTTGTCAACCAATTCGAGCATCACCGCAACTATATTATCCGGGGTGAGCTCTCCCGTCTCCCTGTAGAGTTTTCTTTGCAGCCTGACCCATTTTTTACACGCAAAAAATGTGTGACAGGCATTGTCCTCCTCTCCTGGGCAAAACCGACAATCGGGGGACCGTGACTTACCAATCTTGTGCAGGTAAGACTGAAAACACCCATGCCCGCTCAAAAGCTGGGTCAGATAAAAGTCAGTCTCACCATGCCTTCGATTTAAGAACGGTCTCACATTCGGGATGAGGCGCGCATTCCACCTTCCCTTCGTGCAATTGACCCAAGGCTGCTGCCAATCGTTGAGCGAGCGCCGTCTCTCCTCGCGGACAACCATCTCCCTCGCATCCTTGTTTCGGCGCAGGCAAATAGCGCGGCGTATTGGCATACCTAGCCTAAGTTGTGCTTGTTCAACGGTGCGTCCAGCGACCAGAGCCGCAACATCATCCACATAGCTGACCAAGCGCGACTCATCTGGCATCTCAAGTCTCAGTAGCCCGTCGTAAGACACGTTCCACAGGTCCGGACCAAGGATAGATCCCTGGGCAACTCCCGATGTAATTTCCATCCTTCGTTGGCCCTGTGTCGTGTCGTAGAGCAGGCTTCTGTCCTTTAGGTAGTTCCGCAAAAGCCGCATTAGATATTCTGGAACTTGAAAAGAGATTTCCAGCGTATCCAGAATATCAACCCATCTAGCGGAGTTGAAGGCATTCCTGACGTCGAGTGTCACCAATAGGACGATCCGTCGCTTGGTGTGACTATATGCCTCTGCCCTTTGGACCGCGCTCACCACCTCTGCAATCGCATCAAAGGTAGAACGTCCTGCTCTAAAGCCGTACTGCCTAGGAGATAGGTCCCCAGTAGCATGAATCGCGTCAGTGAGTCTTCCCTTGATGAATTTTTCTAGCACTTTCCCAGCCGTGTCTAGCATGCATAACAGGCGGTATGAAGACGGCGATTCGGGATTTCCCTTCTCCTTCCATCGTACCTGGAAAACCCCGTACCGTAGGCAAGCGTTGAATGTGCTGAGCAGCAAATCAGGCAACGGTGATAGACGAGCCGAACCACCTCAGCTGGAACACCATCTGGACCTGGAGCCTGCCTCGCTTTAATGAGAGGACCGCCTCCTCCAGTTCCAGCTGTGTGAAGAGTGGGCACTCGACTGCTGTTTCACCATGGACAGCATCAACACGGACGGGATGGGCGGGGAAAAGCCCCCGCACTATCGCGTCCATCTTTTCCGCGTCATGTATACAAGGTTTCCGTAGGGCAACAAGCTCCCCCATGACCAGCTTGTAGCCAAGGCCCCACGGATCCTTGTTCACATTGTCCATTAGATCTTGCCAGCAGCGAGTCAAGCTACTGTTGATCAGTTTGCGAAGCCATTTCCTGGCCGACTTATATGCTGCCACCCAGTTGCATGCCTCGTCACTGTTCCGCGCCCGTTGAGCCTCACGTCGAAGCTTGTGACACTCCCTCCGCTTTTCAGCGATTTCAGTTGACCACCAGTACACTGGGGGCTTGCCGTGCCGGGGTCGTCGACGAGGCATAGAAGCGCAGCAAGTAGTCGTGATGATGCTTATAGTAGAGTTCACCACGTCTTGAGCTGCAAGTTCTTCCGTCCCCACCGAAGCTCCCTGCAGCGGCTCACCTGCTGTGAGCACCTCGACGAAGCTCTCGACGTCCATCCTTCCGATCCAGTTGTAGCATCACTTTTCTCAAGCAGAATGCACTGATGATCACTGGCTGAGTAGTCCTCTAATACTTTCCAGTTGTGTATCCTCCATACTAAGGACTCCGAGGCGAATGTCACGTCCGGTATGGTTCCCTCACAGCCAATACGGCGGAAAATCAGCGTATTTCCGGAGTTTAGTACGACGAGGGCCGTCCTGGCTGCCATTTCCAGGATTCGTTCTCCCCGCGGATCCATTCGTCCCCATCGAGCACTTTGCCCTCTGCGTTCGAAACAGCGCCCTCCAAAGCATTAAGCTTGGCTTGGAAAGATGATATCGATTCGTTAGGCGTTAGGTACACACTAAAAATGGTGGTCCCTGAGCACCGAACCCACACGAAATCATCCCTCCGTCCACAACTCTCTGCTTGAAAGTCAGTGTTCCGAACCCAGATGGTGGCAGTACCAGTTTCATCAGAATACCATAATGCAGGACTTTTATTATGGTGTTACTCACTCAGCAGCAAGAAGTCGGCTTTCATGTCCCTCGCAAACTGCTCAAGCAGATTTTGGGCGGTTGAACTGCGGTGTAGGTTTAGCTGCAGGATGCGGGTCATCGGAGTTCTGATTTAGCCTTGGCTAGGGCTTTCTGGAACACCTGGCATTTTCCTGATCCCAAGACGTGTCCAAAATCAGGTTTTGAATCAGCATCCTTGCAAAGAATACAGTGTGCCTCCTTCGTACACTCTTTTCTTTTATGTCCCATTTCACCGCATTTGTAACATACAGGTAGGTTTGACCAAAACCAAGGCATATGAAACGTTGAAGAGGCGTTGCTCTTCGCCGTTTCGTACTTTGCCCTTGTTCAGAAATTGTTCGGCGTCCTTTTTGGTCAAGTGAACTATGACCATGCGTTGTCCCCTGTTGTTTTCTGGTGCCAGTCTCGCTTTGATCCTTCGCACGCTAGGGAACTCCCTTTTGATGGCCTCTTCTACCTCGGCCAGATTCGTCACGCAGTCAATGTCTCGTATTTCGATCGTTGCCATCGGCTCGAGCGGGGCTATAGTTGCGTGTTTGCCGAGGACTTTCTTTACTGCGTCACAGAATGCTTCTTTCTTGCCGGCCTCTGCTCCGAATTCGACCAGTATGTGGCCCGACCGCGTTGGTCGTACTACTTTAATGGTAGTATTGGTGTCTTCGGGCCTTACGCTACCCCTGATGTCCCGCAGTACCTCCAGGTAGGATCGGCCATCTTGGGGCTTTACGAGCAGTGCCTGTTGCCGGGGTCTTTGTCGGGGCTTCTGCTTCTCCTGCTTTGCATCGGGTCCTTATTCTACCTGGGCGTCCGTGCGAACTTTACTTTCTGGCTTTCTTCGCTCCTTTTGTAAGCACTGTATGGAACCCGTGATCTGGTGCTCCACGCCCATCAAGTGCCTCTTCCTACCTTCTTTTATCCCGATCTCCTTCGATTGGGCTAGACGCCATTCTTTTATTGACTTTTAATGGTGGAGGTATCTGCATGTCATCTCTAGATTTCGCCGCAAGAGCCTCTTTAGCCTTCTGTTCGTCTTCGGCCCTTAACCAGCTTTTCCGATAGTGCCCTATACGATCTAAGACCTCTTCTAGTTCAAGGGGCCGCACCTTTGCTGCTTCGCTGATTTTTGGGGAGTCGCATGCAGATTGTATTCTTTTCAGAACATCTCCCGCTTTTTGAAGTTGTCTTTCTTCTTCGTATTGCTGGGCCGTAATTGTACCTTGCAACCATCCTTGGGAGAGGTTATCATGTTCCGTTTCCGAGTGCAGTACTTCGTTGGCGGTGCAGTCACGCGGTGTCTGGTCACTCTTTGCTTTAAATGCCGTAATCTCCTCGTTGGCTTCTGGGTTTTTTCGTTGCAATATTGGGTTTTACAACCCTTGCATCGGTCGCTTCAGTAACGATCGCAGCAGTGACAATCGAATTTCGCTGCTCTTTATGTTATCTTGCGAGGCTCGAACGCCTGAAGCGTCCTACAGAGTTTCCCGCTTTTCCTTAATAGGACGCTCTGGCGTTCGCATCAATTTTTTTGTTGCGCCCGAACGCCGCAGGAATCTCAGTCTGAACCAGACTATCTGCTATTCTCCGTTTTTTGTCGGCTTTGACTGTCATTGTGTTATTCTTCGTTTTTGTCGTGGTTAGTACCGCTTTCGATGTACTGTTAACATCGTGGCTGGTCGTGACGTCGATATTATTTTATGTTTCCTTTTTTGGATGTTTTTGGGCTTTTGATTTTGTTTGCTCCAGTTTTGTTGGGTCCCCCTCGGAGGCGCTATCTCCGTTCGTGTGTGTAGTCGCCTTTTTGGACCCATGGTTATCTTCGCGGAGCAGGGAGGCCATGCGAGGGTTGGCACAAGCCCTTATGGGGACAAGTGCTCAGAGCCAGACCAGCGCTAATCGGGAGTCCGTCTCAACCGAACCTACACCACCAACCCAATGGTGCGAACTTCGAACGCACTTCGTGGCCTGCCAGGGTTTCACCGGGGCAGAGACGGCATGATAGTTGAATTGGAGCCGTTCACACACGAGTTTCACCTCGGCGCTACTGTGCAAAGCAACTAGGTCCAAACCATCACATCCGCCAGCCCAAGCATCAATTACAGTTCGTTGTCCAAAGCGTAGTCCAGATCCAATCAGAGCCGTTACCTGTCATCCCAGGAGGGAACCTCACGGCGCCCCCCATATCCTCGGGTCCGTGGGAGTGGCGCTCCCTAAAGAATGCTAGCCTCCAAGAGTGTTCTTGTCGACCGGCATTCCCCCTGCGGGAATATCCTCGGATACGTGGGGGCGGAATTCCCCAAAAAATGCTAGCCTCCTAGAGTGCTCTTGTCGACCGGCATTCCCCCTTCGGGCAGAGTATAAGATTGACGTCGAGCAAGAGAACCGAGGACTCGATGGTAAAACACGATAAAAGATGACAGCAGATCTTTGCTGGGAGTTATCAACTGGCATACGAGGTTGAAGAACCGTAATAATTGGAGGAGATGAATCCTGGAGGCCAAGGTGCGGCTTGTGGTATCGCGCCAAAGGTGATGATGATGAAAGTACTCGGAAACTTAATGGCCCATATGGCCCTTTAAATCTGAATAATATTCAATCAAAAACAAAAAAAATATAAAAAAAAAATATCGAATGTTATCAGATGATAACTACTAGACATTAACAATTAATTGAAGTAGCAGGAGAGTGCTCTTGCCAGAAGGATTTTGTAAAACAATTGGTAAATCAAACAATATATTGTGGATATCAAAACCTGACTAATATACAGATTCCATAATTGAGTTCGAAAAATTAAATCCTGGTTATTATGTTTTTAAGTTCGCAACCATTTTGTTTCAATTTTTTTGACCCCGTCGCTTAGTTAGTCATGATAACACAGCAATATTACAAACCATTTCTAATGTTTTTATAAAAATTCAACATATTTGTAGTGTCTAGGTCCGTTGCAAACATGCATCTCTAGTATCACGTGTTAATATTGTTGTTATTGTTAAATATTCAATCGGCTAGAATTTCGCTGTTTATTGTTCGATTATTGTGAAATTTTCAGAATGCATCCCATTGCTATCAAGAAACTTAAATTGTAGCTTTTGGGAAATTTAAGGATCGCATTTTGATTTTATAGGCAAAATTGCAAAATTTATAAAATATTTTATTATTAACAAAGTTAATCAAATTTCGATTTCTGTGGTATTTGTTGCCCTTGTACTCCTAAAGTCTCGCCTCTGTGATTTTTTTCAGATTTTTCACGTCAAAGGTGTCCAATCGCGAGGGGAGAGGTCACAAAATTTTCGTACATTTCCGCTTCCCCCGCACCCCTCAAAGCAAAACTCGTCATTTTAAGACCCGTTTTGAAAAGTACTCATCAAGACGTTTCATTTGATACCCATATTGCCTACATGCAATGAATTTTTGTTCAGGGGCCACTCCCCTATATGGGGAGACCCCCTTAAATACTTTATAAATTTCTTTTTGTGGTGAAACTTTGAAGAGGGCGTCACTTTACACCATAGTATACTCAACTAGTACCCACACCTTTCATTCAACCTGTGTTGCACACTTCTTGAATTTTCTCTGGGGTACGTCAGCTGATCCGGGGCATGACAGCTGATCCCATGTTTGGCGCGCTCAAGAAACAAAGCACAATGCAAATGAAATTTCTGACGCACGTGTTCTTTTACGCATTTCAGAATATAGGAGTGCTGCCAGATCCCAATAAAAAACTAAAAAATTGCATGGACCGGATTTGTTTTTCTGCAAAGTAATTGATTTTTTGAGATAATCCTGAAATCTCTCATCGAAGCATCCTCGCGTCAGCATTTACCTACATATCTGCTACCGAAGATTTATGGCTCGCTGTTCGGTTTGTGTTCGGATTTTTCCGGAGGGTTGATGGAGTGTGGTTACTAGTTGAGTATAGTATGCTTTACACCTACCTACAGAAACTTATGATTCTAGCTTAGGTAGTTTGCGAAAAAGAGTTTGACATACGAGCGGATGGACAGACAGCCCGGGATTTCAGTAGAGTTTTGTAAAGTTATTTTAAAAAACCCTAAAAATGAGAAAAAACAACCAACTGTATCGTCCCATCACTTTGGCATTTTAATAAATTTTTCGATTTAACATATTGTGTTCCATCTCAGGTTTTCTGTACAGATCAGTACATGCGCAAAAATATTTCCTTTCGAAACATCGGACATCCATATGCAACAGATAACGTATCAACGTATCTGGAATCAAAAAGTCGTTGAATGGGCGTGAGCACTTCATGTGCTTTACTGAGCATGGCTTAGACATGTCGATTGTAGTACAGATACTGGTCGAGACAAACAGTGAGGTATCGAACATATAATTTATATGCAACCCGTTCTGAACTACCCTGGAAATTCTTTCAATAATAGTCAGGTCTTAATTGGCCGACCGCAGCGTTGTCTGAAACGAAAATGATTCGCATTGTCGCACATTCTCTTTCATTCGCCAATGAGTGCTGGCCAGAACATTGTTGAACAATTTCTGAAGGTTTCTTTGAAAGACTGATGGTATCAGTCGGTCGTATAAATTATCATATCATCAGCAAACGCGACTAATAATAGCTTGGCGAAACGATGAAATCAAAGCCATTCAAAATTTTGCGAATGGGTATGGAAAAGAGCAGAGGCGACCTGAAAATGGTGCAATGTGGTCAGATTTCTATGAGTTACGAGAAACGATTTTCCAAAACATCTATTACACATCATAGTGACAAGGTGTCTGGGGAACTTGTCCTGAAGGAGCTTAAATACTTGTCCATCTAACGAAACCGTACCGAAGGCTTTCTCCATATCAACGAGACATGCTCCAATACATTCTCTATTGTTTAGTTTTCAACAAATACCAGAGATTGCTTTCGTTATCGCATGTATGGTCAAATACCGTCACGGAAACGAAACTGGCAAGTCGGCATCAGCTTATATTTTTCGATGTGGGCGTTGAATTCTTGTTTCAGTATCACTTCAAACACCTTGTTGATGTTAGGCAGCAAATTGATTGACCGATAGCGATCGGATATATCTTGGCTTTTTAGTGGTTTGTACTAAAATACAAAACCCTATTGCAATCACGACTTGTCTCCGTCTGTTCCTCCGTCCATCTGTATGTCACAGCAGTTTTTTCCCGAAACTGTAGAAGCTACAGCGCTCACAAAAGCAGCGAAGAAAGCCGCAAAGAAACTTCTTCGAAAAATTCCAGGAAATAAAGTTCGCATGGACACCCAACTAGAAAAAGACCCGATGCAAAACAGGAGAGGCAGAAGCTCCGACGAAGACCCCAACAGCAGGCACTGCTTGTGAAACCCCAAGATTGCCGATCCTACGCGGAGGTGTTGCGGGAAATCTGGGCAAACGCAAGGCCCGAAGACAACAACACTACCATTAAGCAGTACGACCAACGCGGTCGGGCCACATACTGGTCGAATTTGGAGCAGAGGGCGACAATAAGGAAGCAATCCGCGACGCAGTAAAGAAAGTCCTCGGCAAAAGCGCAACTATAGCCCCGCTCGAGCTGATTGCAACGATCGAATTGAGAGACATTGACTGCGTCACGGATCTCGGAGGTGGAAGAGGCCATCTAAAAGGAGTTCCCTAGCGTGGGAAGGATCAAAGCGAGACTGACATCAGAAAACAATGGGGGACAACGTATGGCCATAGTTGACTTGACCGACAAGGACGCCGAAGAATTCTTGAACATGGGCAAAGTACGAATTGGGTAGGTTGTCTGTAGGATACGGCCAAGAGCAATGCCTCTTCAACGTTTCAAATGCCTTGGCTATGGTCACACCACACAAGCATGCAAAGGCCCCGATAGGAGTTCCCTATGCTACAAATGTGGTATATGGGACATAAAAGAAAAGAGTGTATGAAGGAAGCACACTGTATTCTTTGCAAGAATGCTGATCCAAGACCTGATTTTGGACACGTCTTGGGATCAGGAAAATGCCGGGTGTTCCAGGAAGCCCTAGCCAAGGCAAAATCAGAACTCCGATGACCCGCATCCTGCAGTTATACCTCCAATACAGTTCAACCGCCCAAAATCTGCCTGGGCAGTTTGCGAGGGACATGAAACCTGACGTTATGCTGCTGAGTGAGCAACACCATGAAAAAAGTCCTGCATTATGGTATCCCGACGAAACTGGTTCTGCCGCTAACTGTGTTCAGAACAGTGATTGCCAAGCGGAGAGTTGTGGACGGGGGGATGGTTTCGTGCGGGTTTGGTGCTCAGGGATCACCTTCTTTAGTGTGTACCTAACGCCTAATAAATCGATATCATCTTTCCAAGCCAAGCTTTAAGCAATGGAGGGTGCTGTCTCGAACGCAGAGGGCAACGTGCTCGTCGGGAGAGACTTCAACGCTAAAGCAATCGAATGAGGCATGCTTCAAACAGATACGCGAGGAAAACGAATCCTGAAAATGGCGGCCAGGACAGCGCTCGTCGTACTAAACATCGGAAATACGCCGATTTTCCGCCGTATTGGCTGTGAGGGAACCATAACGGACGTGACATTTGCCTCGGAGTCCTTGGTACGGAGGATACACAATTGGAAAGTATTAGAGCACTACTCAGCCAGTGATCATCAGTACATTCTGCTTGACATAAGCGATGTTGCCTCACGACGGCCGTGCTCTCAGCTTTCCACAATTGGATGGAACATCGGAAGGATGAACGTCGAGTTTGTCGAGGTTCTTACAGCAGGTTCACCGCTGCAGGGAGCTTCGTAGGGGACGGAAAAACTGGCAGCTCAAGACCTGGTGAACTCAACTATGAGCAACATGACGACTATTTGCAAAGCTTCTATGCCCCGTCGAGGACCCCGGCACGGCAAACCTCCAGTGTACTGGTGTTCAACTGAAATCGCTGAAAAACATAGGGAGCGTCACAAGCTTCGACGTGAGGCTCAATGGGAGCGGAAAGGTGAGGAGGCATGCAACTGGGTGGCAGCAAATAAGTCGCTGCTAACAAGGCCAAGTAGACACCGTGAACAAGGATCCGTGGGACCTTGGCTACAAGCTAGTTATGCGGAAGCTTGGCACCCTACGGAAGTCTTGCATACATGATGCGGAAAAGATGCATGAGATAGTGCGCGGACTCTTCCCCGCCCATCCCGTCCGTGTTGACGCTGTCCATGGTGAGGCAGTAGTAAAGTGTCAACCTTCATACAGCCGGAACTGGAGGAGGCAGTCCTTTCATTGAAAGCGAGGAAGGTTCCAGGTCTAGACGGCGTTCCAGCTAAGGTGTTGCGGCTCGTTTATCACGATTGTCCTGACTTGCTGCTCAGCACATTCACTGCTTGCCTTCTCCTTGCTGATCAGCAAGGAGAAGGGAAATCCCGAATCGCCATCTGCATACCGCCCATTATGCATGCTAGACACGGCTGGGAAAGTGCCAGAGAAACTCATCAAGGGAAGACTCACTGACGCGATTCGTGCTGCTGGGGACCTATCTCCTCCACAGTACGGCTTTAGAGCAGGACGTTCTAGTATCGATGCGATTGCAGAAGTCGCACCAAGCGACGGATCGTCCTGTTCGTGACACTCGACGTCAAGAACGCCTTCAACTCCGCTGGATGGGTGGATATTCTGGATACGCTGGAAAACTCTTTTCAAGTTCCAGAATATCTGATGCAGCTTTTGAGGGACTACTTAAAAGACCGACGCCTACTCTACGACACGACACAGGGCCAACGAAGGATGGAAATTACATCGGGTGTTGCCCAGGGATCTATCCTCGGTCCGGACCTGTGGAACGTGTCTTACGACGGGCTACTGAGACTTGAGATGCCAGACGAGTCGCGCTTGGTCGGCTATGCGGATGATGTTGCGGCTCTGGTCGCCGGACGCACGGTTGAATAGACGCAACTTAGGCTAGGTATGCTAATGCGCCGAGTGAGGGACTGGATGACTGCTCGCGGGCTTGGTTTAGCACTGGAGAAAACCGCAGTGGTCATCTTGATAAAAAAGAGAATCCTTAGAGTAAGGATGATCAGTATTGGCGACTTACGAATCGAATCGAAGTCAGCGAAGTAGCCCCAGGTACTGATCGACTCGAAGATGAGTTTCTCTGAGCAAATCAGGGCAACGGCTGAGAAGGCTGCTTCGGGAATATCGGCCCTGAGTCGACTTATGGCCAACGTAGGGGGACCCAGCCCATCAAGAAGACGCCTCTTGATAAGTGCTGTAGGGTCAGTGCTACTGTACGGAGCAGAGGTATGAGGCGACGCGCTCAGCAAGGAGGTATACCGAAAACGATTGGCACAGGTACAGAAAAGAGGAGCACTGAGAATTGCATCTTCGTAGCCAACAGTCTCCGACTCGGCGGTGAGAGTGATTGCAGGCGTGATACCTGTCGCCCTCTTTGCTAGAGAGCGCCGCGCTATTTACCTGCACCGAAACGAGGATGTGAGGGAGATGGTTGTCCGCGAGGAGAGACAGCGCTCGCTCAACGATTGGCAGCAGTCTTGGGTCAGTTGCACGAAGGGAAGGTGGACTGCGTTCCTCATCCCGAATGTGCGACCATTGTTAAATCGAAGGCATGGTGAGACTGACTTCTATCTGACCCAGCTTTTGAGCGGGCACGGGTGTTTTCAGTCTTACCTGCATAAGATCGGTAAGTCAAGGCCCCCCGATTGTCGGTTTCGCCCAGGAGAGGAGGACAATACCTGTCACACATTTTTTGCGTGTACCACATGGGTCAGGCTGCGAAGGGAACTCTACAGTGAGACGGGAGAGCTCACCCCGGATAATATAGTTACGGTAATGCTCGAATCGGTTGACAAATGGAACCAGGTGGCACATTATGCTCGGACAGTCCTAAAATATAAAAGGGACTCACAGCAGCCGGGTGCGCTGGGGCTGGGGAATTGCTCTTCTGGCATTTCCTCTTCCCCTCTCCCCTCCCGCTAGGAAATGAACTCCCCAGCTTGAAGGTACCCCACGGCGTAACAAAACGAGACCTGGTCCGAAGTAATGTGTCAAACGGTTCCAAGCTGGGTTCTCAGGTTGACAGGGAAGGTATTTAGTGGGTAGTCCAGTCGCGCATGGGAGTCTCACACTCTGTTTATAAATAGCATTCACCTCCCTACCACAAAAAAAGGATCCCCGAGAAAGTGACACCTAGACTCTAGCGTCTGCGTGCCAGCCTATTCGCTGTAAACCGACGAAGTCAGAGGACTCAAGCCAGCAGTTTGCCTCCGCCCGGCCCCGTAAGGAAGCGCTCCTGGTGAAGCCCAGTGCAGGGCTCCAGTCGATTATCAGAGAAGAGTAATTTGCCAGGCTGAAGGCGCCCTGGACACCAAAGAACCGCGCAGCCAAACTCAAGTTTTAACGAAAATTGGAGCTCAAGTGGAAGGATCTCCACGACTTGCATCCACTTCCACTTCAGCTGCAGAGCGGGCCTTCTTCCGGAAGCAGATGGAAGAGCTATGCCAAGGGATAAAGAAGGAGATTCGGGCCCGACTACATGCGAAAGAACGCATTCAGGCTGTACATCACCGTAAATTGTAATTTGTTGTAAAATTGAAAACAGTGCAAAAAATAAATAAATAGAATTTGCTAGTAAATTACAAATTGGGTGTTCTCAATGCAAATTTAAGAGGTTGGGTGAGAAGTTGATTCCAGGAGTGTGTAGGAAGTGTGCAGGGTGAGTTTCAGCGCGAGGTTCCCCGGAAGTGGCCGGTGGGTCCCCGCCTGTTTGACTTACTGTTGCTGAATAATTGTTGGTGGTGGCATGATGTACGCTGTACTCCTCTGGACAATGATAAATTGTTGAGGTGGGGCGGCGTGAATTTGTAGAGTGGGCGTTAGTGGATTGTGAACAATGGATTATATTACTCGTACATGGTACAGAACAACACTTATTACAGAGTATAGATAATATGAATAACCTAAAGCTTTCAAACCTGCAAACCAAAAGTTAAATCCGAACATCCATTGGCAGATCTTTCCTCATCATAGTACTATAGAATAAACTGAAGTTTATGTTGAATAAAATCCTAATTTCAATATGCATTTACAAAAACAAAGGAGTGACAACTTCTTAGAATTGCCCGAAATTAAACTGACAAGCTGAATTTAAAATGTGGGTTTGATTTGAATTTGTCAAAATTAACAACACATAATTCAATCAAAAAAGTGTAGGATATGGAATCATAATAGGTAATTTAATTCAAAGTTAGTTGAAAAGGATATGAAGTTTCAACATTTGAAATCGTTTTATCTGTAATAAAATTTGAATAAGTGGGAAAAAGAATAGTTGACTCCAATGATTAGACAACTTCAAACTGGAAATATAGAAGAAATTAATTCTTAATTCTAGCGAAAGATGAACCAGTCAGTATATGTAAAAAAAAAGGTTAGTCAGAATGAAAATTTATATCTAGCTCCTGCGTAGTTTGAGTCGTATCACGGGATATAAAATCAGATCACTGTTCACACCAACTTAATCTACCACTCTCTCTCTCTTCGTCTCCAATTATTGTTTTCAATTTCATCTATACTATAAGATCCTTTAAAATGGCCATAATGCATTATGTGTACGTGCCAATCAGCTGAATTCATTTGATTCAAAATTGTCAGGTCTTACATACAACTCGGAAGATTGTAGAAATGATTTAAGCGTCGCTTGAGGCGTACAGCATAGCTTAACAATTTAAAAGTTTATTTTAAAAATTCCTCCGTATTTTTTCTGCAACGACAAAAGGCATTTACCTATTAGTCTCAACCAGCCACATACTTGTATGAGTTTCTTTGTAACCAGGAAATATTATTGAAGTACGGTAGCGTAATTCAATTTACCATTCTACTGATTGATGAGCCGCCAACTCGCGAGCGTGCTAGTTTGCAAGCGCAATTAAACCGCTTTTTGATTTATCTTTTATGAGAATAGATTGAAAGCCGTCCACCGTGTTAAATATACATTTGTTGGACCGCGGATTGTTGGACATGTAACGCACGTTCTTTTGAATATTTATGGTTCAAGGTAAGACAAGAAAGAATTTTATTTGCTTCTGAATGTTTGCTTGAAAAATGTATTGTTCTCGAATGTCTTGGGAGAGATTAACCCTGATTAAAATTTAAATTGTTTGAAGATGCTTTTTCATAAAGGCTGCCTAAGGGTTTCCAATATTGTGCATTGAAACAAAGTTTTTTTCTAGATGGACAACTTAATATCGAAAGAATCCGATTGAAGCCTAGAGCTTTTGTCACCTAAGATATTTGCAGTGAAAGTAAGGAATAATCTGTTTTGCTTATAAAAACACATTTCACAAATTAAGAATCCATCGACACATCCTTCTTAAGTCCTAGATAAGACAAGCAAGTCATGACCTTAAAGATTTCTCTATCCGAAATTTTCTGTAATTTTCTATGCCTTGAATTTTAAAATAAAATCAACAGAATTTATCGCTTTTACTTAACGAAGGAAGATTAAACTATTTAAAAAATTAACAAAATTTAAGTCCCTTGATTTAAAATTGTAAATAATATTGTTTCTTGAGGACTTCTTCAGTACTAAACTTAACCCTAATTTAAACCTAAAAGTTGCATGATTAAGTTTCCTTAATAAACCCTTAATTAATTTTCGTTTATGAACCAAACCATTTATTCTTATTGGAAATTCATTAATGACCTGAAGATTTACTACATTTATTGTTTGGTTTTCTTAAAAAGCCAGGTATTTCCGTTACCAGGGTCACCATTCCAAATGTCCTGCTTGCTATGTTTGACAATTTTGATGCTCTCGGCTAAATCCAGTGTTGAGCATTCTAAGCATGGACACGTTATCTGCTGTGATGTTATGATTCGTTGGGACCATGTGTTCAGCTACTTTTGATCTGAAATTTGCCGGTTCTTTCTTCTTTGTTTTATTTACCGCTTCCCTTATGTGTTCCTTGATTCTTACGCCTAGTGATCTTCTAGTTTGCCCGATGTAACATACGTTGCATTCCCCGCATGTTACTTTGCAGATACCGCTTTTCTCTATTTTTCGTATAGAGTCCTTTGTGGCTGCTAATAGATTTTGAAGTTTGGCGGCACGGCTAGTGAAGACTTGATAAATTTCTATGTTTTTCATTCCCTTCGTCATTGTGCTCGTCCTTACATCGTGAGATAGAACTAATCTCCTTGGCTGATCGCTTTCTGCCGTTAACGTTGAAACTCTCCTGCTGTTGATCTGCTTTCTTCGTTTGAACAACAATTGAAGGGCTTTTTGGAAAAACCGCCAGTGTCAGTTTTAGTAAATTTTGAACTAGAAGTAAAAAACGTTTTAAAGAAGAATAGCTTCTTATGGAATTAAGTACAGGTACTCGATAGGAAGGTCATATATCAACATGTACTTTATGAGTGTAGTTACGAAAAAATTTCTTTTTAAGTAATAAAAAATGTCAAAAATAACTTAGACATAGGCACTTTTTCCGAAAAAGGTAAATAAAATGTTGACATAGGCATTTTTTCCAAATGATTGAATATTAAAATCAAATAAAACAAATTCAATGGCTTATTATTATATCAAATATTTATTCATTATTATTCACAACAGGAACCACTTTGAATGGAGAAGGGTGTGTTCTAGCTGTTTTTATGATTTCATCCCAGTCTGCTGGTACTTCCGGAGAATACACTCCTTTTTTCTTTCCAATCAATGCAAAATCAGCATCATTTGGCAGGTATGTGTGACCTCTTACAGGAAATACATGCGTTACAGTTTTAAATACCTTTAGTACATGTACTAAAAAGTATTGAAAATATACCATTACGTGGTTCTTGTTTTGCCCACTACACCCATCACTGAGTAAAATAAGATTGTCTGATGTTATGTCATTATTATTTAAATAGTGAAATGACCTCAGATGCACCCTTTTTCCTGTCATTTCCGGGTAACAGTAAATTGTTGCATCATCTTTTGACAAGTTATGCACTCCGAACACATAATACCACATCTGTCGGGAGTAAAACACGTCGCCTGTTTTAATGTGTAGTAGGGGAAGATTCTGCATAAAATCAAATGATAGCAACATGCATTCTCCTTGCCTTGCCTTCTCTTTATATATATTTTTCAATTCACGGAATTTTTTAGCTTTCTCTAAATGTAACGTTTTTTGAATATTTAGTTCACTTTTTTTAGCAGCATCATTTTCACTCATTATTTTTAAATGCAGCTCGTCGCAAATGCTGCAGGTGTCAGATCTTGGAAGGCCAAATTTAATATTAAAATGTTTTGTAAATACTGTGTAATATGAAATATAAGAAATCCTGATCTGTACTTCGTTCAAAAACAACTCATGCATTTTCTTTACACTTAACTCCTCTGGCAAATATGTTGTGTTTGGGTTATTACGTAAAAAGTAGTGAGACTGCCTTTCCTTGAAGCTCTTGATGTGTAACTTTATTAACTCCAGTATTGGATTTGGGACTGCATGAGGTCTTGTGGTATGCTTACCTCTGCCATCTTTGGGTAACTGACCTGAAGATATTTTGGCCTGAATTGTACGCAGCCTTCCTCTGGTAATTCCATGCAAATTCATAAACGCTGTGGAGCACACTGGCAACTCTTCATCAGTAGTTCGCACTTTGTAATAATATGCTAAATCATGGCTGAACGAATCATCCTCTTCATCACGGTTATGTCTAGGTCTTCTTTGTTGGACACTTCTGTACGATACTAGTCCTGTAAGATGCGCGTCTTGGTCATTTTTACTTTCATAGTTGTAAAAGATTCTTAGTATTTCTTTTTTTTGTTCAGTCGTTAATTTTGTGAAACATTGCAACCTTTTGCACTTAAAAACAATGAAGATCTTTATAGGTCATCGTACGTAGCGAAGGCGATATCCAAAAGTTATCAACATAATATTGTTATCAATATAATATTAAAACACAGTACCTACCTGCAGTCAGGGCGCGTCACAACACCACTTCTTAGACGACCAACGTGATCAATGTGGGGCTCTCCGCCGACCTTGCATCTTTTTAATTTTTCGCGTTTAGAAATTATTTTCTTTCTCTTGGCCTTCCAATGTACACTGCTAGATTCATCTCGTGGTATTTTATCCATTTTTTAAGAAAAAAATGCACAACAGTACAACAACTTACAATCCCACCGAGAAAGAAAACTAGATCGTCTGTAAGCCACGAACAGAATGAGCAGACATATGAAATACGTCAAACAAGCAGTTTTTCCATTTTTGATGGAAAAACAACCATTGTCATGAGTTGAATCATTGACTTAGGCGGTTTCTCCGAAATTGCCTTGACTTTGGTTGTTTTTCCAAATATCAAACAAACTTTTACCCAGAATATCGATTGACTAATGCACTTTTACGAAAAACTGTGTTTTAAGTTTGATTGCTATGGTTACATAGAAACTATAGACATCAAAAAATCGTTTTTTTCCTTTTTTGACATTGGTTGTTTTTCCAAATACCCCTTCAATTTTGTGACCTCATTCGTGGGGTATCCGTTCAACTTCGGCAATTGGTAGATGTGAGCCGTTTCGTTCGCCTGACCTTGCTTACTCAACGGAAGCGTAAGCATACGATTCACCAGCCAGTTTAAAGTCGCCCATTTTTGGTGTCAGTAAAGATTGGAAGAAAAGGGTATTATGCGCATCGTGACCATCGGTTTCCGGTATATTTGGAATTCCTAACGTTCCCGATTTTACATACCAAGACTTCCAGAAAAGGTAGTTTCTCGTTTGACTCCCTTTCGAAAGTAAAACTGATTTTCTGGTGCACTGAGTTAATGGCCGTGATGGTCGGATCTGATCTTCTTTGATTATTGAAAATACATCGTCAACGTAGCGTACCCATCGGTCTGGAATTTTTCCTTCGTTTTGTAATTGTTCTTCCAAGTTTGACATAAAAATTTTGCTCAAAAAAGGCGATAGAGGATTTTCCATTAGAGCACCCCGAGTTTGCTTGAAAAATTCTCCCCTAAACGTGAAGTAGCTTTCGCTCATGCAGAGTCTGGCAGTTGCATATACATTTTTGTTTTCGCTTTCCATTGTTCACCAGATCCTTGTATTAGAAGCGTTTGGTTGTCATAATCCTTCTTGTCCATTATTACCAAGGAGTTACCTTTATCCGCTCTCATGAAGTAGACCGGTGAACTTTTGAGTTCATTGACAATTTTAATCTCACCATGGTTTGCAACCCTTTTTGTTTGTTTGTCCAGTGCATCAGCTGTGTTGCTTAGTATGATTTCTTTTTTCTCCGCTGTTAGTACGTGCATTCTGGACAGTCTGTTGATTCCGGCTTCGATTTCGATGACAATGTCTTCTGTTTGGATGTTGACGTTAACAGAGTATTTGAGTCCCATGTTCAGAAGATTCGATTGACGTTGAGTGAATCCCTGAGAAGGTTGATTCACCACTAAATTATCGATGATGTGTACTGTAATACACACGCATACTGCTACCATATGGCTTCTCACTTCACGTCAGCTGTGACGACTTCCCATCCCACGTCAATTTTTGTCGTGGGATGTGAAAAAATTGATTTGACAGCTACATGGCGAGTGCGGGAAGGTTCGGCCGCCAGTGGAAAGAGAAAGAAGTGATTTTTTTAGATTGCTGGCCCGTCGCCCGGTAAAATTCGTTCACAATTAATTTAAACAGTTGTAAATGAATAATGTGGAAGTGGCAGAGGTGCGGACCATCAGCGGGCTGTGTGTCGTCTTGACAGTAGTTCCAGGGGAAGATCGGGCCCTTCATGTGAGGAGCCCATGAGTGTGGACGCGTCGGCAAGGAAGGGATCGGAATCAATTTGATGAAAACGGGAGATGACATGCTGGCCCGCACTAGAAATTAATCTCCAAGTGCCTCTTAACGCCATTGATGATTCCGAAGAAATGGGGGAGGAAGTTGACAAAGTCCTTTGGGAAATTACAGAAGGAAAATTGAGCGAAGCGCCTCTGCCACCAACTGGCACCGAATCGATCGCTGCAAAACCTGAAAAAAAGTAGAAGTTAGGGAGGACGACGAAGAAGATGTGAAAGAAATTTCCGAGAATGTGTGACAGGAACTTCATCACAGATATGAATTGCAATTTGTTATTGTAAAGCTGACGATATAATTAAGTTATTCATGTTGAACAATTTATTACTTTGTAATAATTTTGCAAAATTTTACAATTTACACAAATCTTTCGCTATAAACACGTCTTACAATTTCAAAAGATTAACGCTTCTGTCACAATTAGATTTCGCTTGCAATACTCACCCTATCTAGCATGCAAAAATAAAAAACAGATAATAATTATTATTGTAATTATTTAGCGACATAAATAGATAATTATTGCGGTTTCGTTGTAGGTGATAGACATCGAGTCAAGGCAATGTGCTATCATGTTGATAGCCAATGATGGCCCGGGTGAATGAATAAGTGGTTCTTTCACTTAGGAGACTGGCAACATTATTCTCAACGCTTTGTTAGATAATTATTATTATTGTTATTAATCAGCGACATAAATAGATAACATGAATTGCTAAGTAACTCCACGACTTTCCTTACCAGCCTGCCCTTCTTTTTTCCAGCGGGAGTGAGAACGAACGGTAAGTATGCCGTCAAGGGGGTAGGGTTCTAGAAACCCGCGGATGGCCTGACGTGTTGCGTGCGGTATGCTGTACCTTCGTTTACTTTGTATTTTTCTTAGAGTAGATTTCTTCGGAGTTAAATTAACGTAGAATATTTTTCGGCACCGCATCGGTGAAATTCGGGAACGCTAAATTACTCCTAGTTTTTTTTGTTGTTGACTAAAAGAATGAAGAGAATACGGAATAAAGTAAAGTAGGCTCCTTTTCCGTATGTTTAAATTTTTGACGCGTTTGAAACGGGCACTTAATGGTGGCTGAAACACGTAATTGAGCGTAATCCATTTAAAGACCTGCCACCGAAATCCTCTCCGAACTAGCTGACCGACAAGCAGCCACCGCGAAATGGATTACAGGTACACGGACTGATTGACCGGTTGGTACCATTTGTTGGCAGGACTCAGACTTCACGTCTAGAACCGATGAGAGGTCAGTTCCGATTTCGTTCGAGTGGACGTAGACGAAAAATCATTACAGTACCTTGTTTTTTATAGGCTTCGGGAATTGTTCTCGGCGTAATTGGTTAAACTTCTTCATCAATATTCCCTTTTTTCGCTCGCGCTCACACTCCTCAGCTACTTTTACTTTTGTTAGAAATAGTGGAAACCCTATTGGGTATTGTTTGGCCAAACTCAAATGTAACACGTACGCGTCTCTGGTGATCCTTCCCAACTTCGCGTAGAGTCTTTCTATACTCTCCTCCACTAACAGCATTCCTAGATGCTTGACCAGTCGTCGTTTTTTTAAATGGTATCCCTGATTTGAGTTTCATCTCTGAAGTAGTTGCGAGCGAGCAAACACTACCTACGTACTCGCGCTTCGCCAATGAAATTAGTCAAGCAAGCACATACGCCCATTGCTATCGAAGCATGTCGTCCAATGATCAAGCGTAAAAGTAAATAAGCGAGCGGAAAAGTACAATAAATAAAAAGATTAACCCGCAATGCGCTTCAAACAATTATCACATCGTGAACGACAAGCTTTGGGTTTGCTTCGAAGAGAATTAAGCTGAAAGGAAAACTGAAAGCTCCGGCGTAAACGATCTCTTGTTCAATGTCCCCAGTTTGGCTAATTCACCTCAAAAGATCGTGGGAAAGCCGGAAACTTAAGCGAAAAGCACTCTTTCGCTCAACCTCCCCAGTTTCGCATATTCACCATCTAAGCAAGTGAGACGGAGCGGGGAGGAAAAGCTTTCGTGGAACAAGAGCGCACGTGTTACTCAGCACCTTTTACAAGAATATAGGTTGAAAGCTCACGAAAGGACGGTACTTAAAGTTCTTGGGCAAAGCATGCCAGACAGTCTTGTTCGAGTCCAGTAGGGAGCGTGCTGCTACCCAATTATTATATACGCGTGTGACATTTTAGACGGAAGTATAGTCAAAGTGTATGACGAAGTGGTGAGGGGTGGGGTTTTGGTTTGTCGTACAGCGGGATCTCTCCCCGGGAGCTTTGATGATGTATATAGGATACACATCAAATCGAGCTCCCAGTTCATACTATTATACATAGGGTATACTGGTTATGTAACAGGTATGGCTTCTTGGAGTGAAGTTGTTATGCTTGCATTTCTTTAAAAAAATTAAATTACATCTTAAGGCAGCCATAGATTTCCTTAGGCAGATAAACCTATTTACTGCTGCGGCAGAAGTAAATAACTTAACAAAGATTCAGTAATTTCGCGGCTAGTAGTAGTCAAGATGAAAAAATGATGAAAACGATTGAAACGGTAAACGATTCAATAGTAGTTGAAGCTACTGCAATTCTTCATGAAATATCATCCAGGTAAATTTTAATGACTACTATTTATGAGTACATTTGCACAACTTTTGGAAGTTTCCCTTAATAAAAGCAATAAAAATAATTCGTATTTTATCATATTCAATGCATCCTAGATTTTGGAATTTGTCACATTAATTCCTGAACTCTTTCTGTATTTATCTATCTACAACTTTTTAGACTTTGCATAATCATCTGCAAAACAAAGTTGAACTTCCCGCCGGACACTACTACTACTAAAATCGCGTCCGTGTGTCACAGCAATTTTTTTGTAAGCTCTTTAACCTAGAAACATCAAATTTTGTATGAAGGTATAACGTGGTGCTTTCTTTAAACGTCAACTACAAAAAATTTTATAAGGTATTTAAGTGGGGTCTGCCCATTTAGGGGAGTGGCCCCCCGAAAAAAAAATTGCATCAAAGGTAGCCGATGTGGCTATCAAATGAAAGGTCTTTCCAAAACAGTTCTTAAACAAACATTTTTTTCTTCGAGGAGTGCACAGGGAGGGGAAATCCACGAAAAATGTGTGCCTCCCCCCTCGCGATTGAACGCCTGTGATCTGAAAAATCTGAAAAAAGTATGAAGGTAGATGTTTATGGGTACATCAAAACCAAATACCATAGAAGTCAAAATTCACTCAACTTTGTTTATAATATTATGATCTTCGAATTTCACATTGTTCCAATAAAATTATATAGGTACTCTTTAACTCAAGTAAATGCAAAAGTTCCTTATGCTTTGTAAATTTGATGCAAATCGAATGACATTCACGGAAGTTACAGTCAATTAAAATTTCTCTAATTACAACAACAATAATACATGATTTTGGTATTTTATGGACTTTGCATCGAATCAGACACTCCAGTTTTGATTTGGTCTTCTGAAAATGTTCAAATCAGATCAATAACATAAATATTTTTAGAAATTCATGATTTGAGTGATTTTTGTTTGTTTGCGAGAAAATGGTGACCATTGAAAACAGAGAAGCAATGGACTTTCTTTTAAACGTGCAGATCTCTTTGATATGTTTCTCGATTTTATTCATTGCTGGTGACCGCATTTTGAGAAATTGGGTACAAAACCTATCTGACATGCGCGTAAGTCTGTCTACCCAGCTTGTTTTTTCACTAGGCTTGTAGTTTCTCAGAAATAGAATGCACTTAGCCAATGCCGTTCTAGTATGGAGGGCTTCGTCGTTCTATTAATACTCTGTATTTCTTCCTAAGAATTACCATTGGCACTCTAAATCACCTGATATGGATGGAATTGTAATAGTTGCAGGGCTATTTGGAGTTTCTTCTCACGGAAAAATCGTACCCACAGGTGTATAATTGGTATTTGAACATTATCATAGTGTCATTGGCATGATACGCGATAGTCCAAAAGGCATTCCGTGATGCAGTGATAAACGTCTCTAATAGAAAGCATCTTCATAGTAGGACTAAAAATTGGCAAAACTAGATCAGAGGCCGGTCAAACAATCTGCTAAGCTAGATCAAAAGTTGGGCCAACAGTCTAGTGAAACAAAGGTGAACTTACACTGAAAATTAGAGCAGAAATTATCAGAACCAAAAGCGAAGGTCATTAGTATGAAAAAACAAATCAAGTGCGTCGAACAAAAGGCTAGGCAAACAAAGGAACGGATGAAAAAATATATTTTTCTTATAGTTGGCAGCTAAATGCCATTTATGCACTGAGTGTGGGGTTCCTGTGCTAGTGGACAACTGGACTACCCGCTAAACACCTCTCCAGTTAACCCGAAAACCCAGCCCGGGACCGTTTAACACATTTCTTCGGACTAGGTCTCATTTTGTTACGCCGAGAGGCGCCTTAAAACTGTGATCCCCCAGCCTCAACGTCTCCGGCTGCTGTGAGTCCCTTTTAGGACTGTCCAAACATAATGTGCCATCTGGTTCGATTTTTCAACTGATCCAAGCATCATCATGACTACGAGTATATTATCCTGGGTGAGCTCTCTCGTCTCCCTGTAAAGGGCCCATCGCAGCCTGTCCGATTTTTAACTCCCGAAAATATGTGTCAGGTATTGTATTCCCCTTCTGGTCAAAATCGACAATCTGGGAATCGTAACTTACTAATCTTATCCAGGTAAGATTGAAAGCATCCATGCCCGCTCAAAAGCTGGGTCATATAGAAGTCAATGTCAATCTCACCATGCCATCGATTTAGCCACGGTCGCACATCCGGGTTGAGGCGTGCACTCCACTTTCTCTTCCTGCAATTTACCCAAAACTGTTGCCAATCATCGAGTGAGCCTTGTCTCTCATGGACAACCGTCTCCCTCGCCGTCCTTGCTTGGATACAGTTAAATAACGCGGCGCTCTCTAGCAAAGAGGATAGTAAGTACGCCTGCAATGACTTTCACCGCCGAATCAGAGACTGTCGGATACGAAAATGCAATCCTTACTGAATGCGTTGCCTCATATTTCTGCTCCGTACAGTAGCACTGACCCTCCAGCACTCATCAAGAGGCGTCTTCCTGATGGGTTGGGTCCCCCTACTTTGGTCATAACCGATACGCCCGAGGCAGCCTTCAAAGCCATTGCCCTGATTCCCTCAGAGAAACTCATATTCGAGTCGATCAGTAGCACCAGGTACTTCCCCGCTGCCTTCAATTCGATTAGTATGTGTCCAATTATGATCATCCTTACGCTAGGGATTCTTTTTTTTGTCAAGATGACCGCTTTGGGTTTCTCCAGTGCTACACTGAATCCACTAGCACTCATGCAGTTTCTCACTTGGCGCACTAGCATAAGTAACCTTAGTTGCGCTGGTTCAACGATGCGTCTAGCGACTGGTGCCACAACATCATCTGCATAGCTGATCAAGCGCGACTCATCTGGCATCTCCAGTCTCACTAGCCCGTCGTAAGATACGTTCCACAGGTCAAGACCAAAGATAGATCCCTGGGCAACACCCAATGTAACTTCCACCCTTTGTTGGCCCCGTGTCGTGCCGTAAAACAGGCATTGGTCCTTCAGATAATCCCCCAAAAGCTGCATTATATGTTATATTCTTGAATTTGAGAGGGGTTTTCCAGCGTATGTAGAATTATCACCCATCTTGCGGAGTTGAAGGCGTTCCTAATGTTGAGTGTCACCAACAGGACGATCCGCCGCTTGGTGCGGCTATATGCCTCTGCCTTTTCGAACGCGCTGACCACCTCTACAATCGCATCAATGGTGGAACGTCGTGCTCTGAGACCGTGCTGCCGAGGAGATATGTTTCCAGCAGCACGAATCACGTCAGTAAGTTCTCCGTTAGTGAGATTTTCTAGCACTTTCTCAGCCGCATCTAGCATGCATAACGGGCGGTATGCAGACGGCGTTTCGGGATTTCCCTTCTCCTTGCTCATAAGCACGAGCCTCGCCACCTTCCATCGTATCGGGAACCCCCGTCCCCCATGCTAAGCAGCAAGTGAGGACAATGGTGATAGACAAACTGCAACACCTCAGCTGGAACACTATCTGGACCTAGAATCTTCCGGCTGTTTGAAGAGTGGACACTCGACTGCTGTTCCACCATGGACAGCGTCAATGCGGACGGAATTGACAGTGAAGAGTGCCCACGCGATCTCGCCCATCTTTTCCGCATCATCTGTGCAAGGTTTCCGTAGGCCACCAAACTTCCGTATAACCAGCTTGTAGCCAAAGCCCCACGGACGGCTGTTGTTAGTCAACATATGACGACATTTTCTGGCCGACTTATATGACGCTACCCGGTTGCATGCTTCGTCACGGTTCCGGCACTCACTCCGAAGCTTGTGACACTCCCTTCGCTCCTCTGCGATTTCAGTTGGCCACAAGTACACTGGGGGCTTGCCGTGCTGGGGTTTTCGCCGGGGCATAGAAGCGTTGCAATTATTCATGATAATGCTCATAGCTGAGCTCACCACGTCTTGAGTAATTTTTCGTCTGCATTTGAGACAGTGCCCTCTAGAGCATTAAGCTTGGCTTGGAAAGATGATATCAATTCGTTCGGCGTTACGTAGACACTAAACAAGTCGGTCCCTGAGCACCGAAACCACACGAAATCATCCCCACGTCCACAGCTCTCCGCTTGGAAATCACTGTTCCAAACCCAGATGGCGGCAGTTTCAATTTCATCAGGATACCGTGATGCCGAAATTTTGTCATGTTGTTGCTCACTCAGCAGCGTCACGTCGGCTTTCATGTCCCTTGCAAACTGCTGAAGCAGATTTTGTGCGGTTGAACTGCGGTGTAGGTTTAGCTGCAGAATGTGGGCCATCGAAATTCTGATTTCGCCTTGGCTAGGGCTTCCTGCAAAACGCGGCACTTTCTTGATCCCCAGACGCTCCCAAAATCCAGTCTTGGCTCAGCATACTTGTAAAGAATACAGTGTACCTCCTTGTACACTCTTTGCTTTTTGTCCCATTTCACCGCATTTGTAACATAGGGAACTCCTGTCTGACCCTTTGCTTACTTGTGTGGTGTGACCGTAGCCAAGGCATTTGAAACATTGAGGAGGGTTTGGTCTTCGCCGTATCCTGCAGACAGCCCACCCTATTCGTACTTTACCCTTGTTCAGAAATTGTTCGGCGTCCTTTTCGGTCAATTCAATGATGGCCATGCGTTGTCCTCTTTGGTTGTCTGATGTCAGCCTTACTTTGATCCTACTCACAGTAGGGAACTCCCTTTTGATGGCCTGTTCCACCTCGGCCAGATCCGTGACACAGTCAATCTCTTTTATTTTAATCGTTGCCATCGGCTCGAATGAGGATATAGCTGTGTTTTTGCCGAGGGCTTTCTCTACTGCGTCGCAGCATGCTTCACTATTGTCGGCCTCTGCTGCCAATTCGACCAGTATGTGGCTCGACCGCATTAGTCGTACTGCTTTAATGGCGAAGTTGGTGTCTTTGGGCCTTATATTTTCACTGATATCCCGCGGCACATCCGCGTAGAATCGGCCATCTTGGGTTTTACGAGCAGTGCCTGCTTTTGGGATCTTCTTCGGGGCTCCCTTTTCGTCTGGTTCACATCAGGTATTTTTTCTTGTTGGACGTCCGTCGGAACGTTCTTTTCTGGTACGTTTTGAAGGAGTATCTTTGCGGCTTCCTTCGTTCCTTTTGTTAGCATGATCTGGAACCCCTCATCAGAAGCTCCACGCCCATCAAGTGCCTCTTCCTTCCTTCTTTTGTTGCGATCTCCTTCGATTGGGCTAGACGCCATTCTTTTATTGATTTTTTTTTATGGCGGAGCTATCTGCACGTGCCTTTTAGGCTTAGCCCTCAGCGCTTCTTTAGCCTTCTTGTTCTGACGCCTCCTCGATGAAATAAAACAATTCTCTTGAGTTAATTGAAATTACTGACTTTATTTTCCTAATTGCTTTGTTTTTATACATTCTAATATGGGAAAAAGTTCTGTGAGAAAAATCATTATGCTGACGGATCATAATGATCCGTGAGATAAATTCTTCCAGGTGAAAATTAACACTGGACATATCTTCTTACTGTCTGGTATTTGGAATTTGTAGATGAATCTGTTCATGTTGGGAATGTTAAGTGTATGAAATGTAGAATCTGATGATGTTGGGAATTTTAACCATGGGAATATGTGTTAGTTAATTAGATTCATGGGAATATTTTTCTTTATGGAATTTATGTGCAAACATTGCCGCCCACCAAGAGCCTACCCGGCTCTTAAACTTGATGTTCCTGATACCATGTTGATGATGCTTGTCTACAGTTTTGGCTACGTTGTTTCCGGTGGCACGTTTTACATCGAATTAGAACAACTGCGACTAGAACTAGGATGCATGAAGTCAATATTGCTGTTATTGCCGTGATTCCATGATACTGAACTTTCTTCCATGTAGTTTCTGTTGCTTCGGATAATAACTTTTCCTGCTCGGTAGCGATCGTTTCAAATGATTCGAATGGCTGAAGTATGATTGATTTTTAAAAATATGTTTCAGACCGATCGGTGAGCCGCTTAAATTAAAAACTGGTAGTGAAGGTGTGATGTATCGTAGGAATTGATGACTTTGCACTGTCTTTTAGGCCGACAGAATAAACTCCTTTTTATGAATGGAACAATCTTCAGCTAATTGAAGTAACCCCGTACCATTTAGTATGATGTTTGTCCTTGTTTCCTTGCAGATTGTGTGGGCATGGGAAGGTTTTGGTGCCACAAATAGCCAAAGGTTCCGTTATAGTAGTTGCTGTAACACGAAACCTTTCACAGTAAATCCATATGTGCAGTTGTCCATTGTACTATATACTCCTTATAGGTTTCTAGTACGTAGATCCACGGACACGCTGGAAAACTCTTTTCAAGCTCCAGAATATCTAATGCGACTTTTGAGGAACTACCTAAAGGACCGAAGCCTGCTCTACGACACGACACAGGCCCAACAAAGGATGGAAATTACATCGGGTGTTGCCCAGGGATCTATCTTTGGCCCGGACCTATGGAACGTATCTTACGACGGGCTACTGAGACTTGAGATGCCAGATGAGTCGCGCTTGGTCGGCTATGCGGATGATGTTGCGGCTCTGGTCGCCGGACGCACCGTTGAACAAGCGCAACTTAGGCTAGGTATGTTAATGCGTCGAGTGAGGGACTGGATGACTGCTCGCGGGCTCAGCTTAGCACTGGAGAAGACCGAAGTGGTTATCTTGACAAAAAAGAGAATCCCTAGAGTAAGGATGATCAGTATTGGAGATATACAAATCGAATCGAAGCCAGCGGTGAAGTACCTGGGGCTACTGATCGACTCGAAGATGAGTTTCTCTGAGCAAATCAGGGCAACGGCTGAGAAGGCTGCTTCGGGAATATCGGTCCTGAGTCGACTTATGGCCAACGTAGGGGGACCCAGCCCATCAAGAAGACGCCTCTTGATGAGTGCTGTAGGGTCAGTGCTACTGGACGGAGCAGAGGTATGAGGCGACGCTCTCAGCAAGGAGTTATACCGAAAACGATTGGCACAGGTACAGAGAAGAGGAGCACTGAGAATTGCATCTTCGTATCCAACAGTCTCCGACTCGGCGGTGAGAGTGATTGCAGGCGTGATACCTGTCGCCCTCCTTGCTAGAGAGCGCCGCGCTATTTACCTGCGCCGAAACGAGGATGCGAGGGAGATGGTTTTCCGCGAGGAGAGACAACGCTCGCTTAACGATTGGCAGCAGTCTTGGGTGAATTGCACGAAGGGAAGGTGGACTGCGCGCCTCATCCCGGATGTGAGACCGTGGCTAAATCGAAGGCATGGTGAGACTGACTTCTATCTGACCCAGCTTTTGAGCGGGCACGGGTGTTTTCAGTCTTACCTGCACAAGATCGGTAAGTCACGGTCTCCCGATTGTCGGTTTTGCCCAGGAGAGGAGGACAATGCCTGTCACACATTTTTCGCGTGTACAAAATGGGTCAGGCTGCGAAAGGAACTCTACAGGGAGACGGGAGAGCTCACCCCGGATAATATAGTTGCGGTGATGCTCGAATCGGTTGACAAATGGAACCAGGTGGCACATTATGCTCGGGCAGTCCTAAAATATAAAAGGGACTCACAGCAGCCGGAGGCGCTGGGGCTGGGGGATCGCTCTTATGGCATTTCCTCTTCCCCTCTCCCCTCCCGCTAGGAAAGGGACTCCCCAGCTTGAAGGCGCCCCACGGCGTAACAAAACGAGACCTGGCCCGAAGTAATGTGTCAAACGGTTCCAGGCTAGGTTCTCAGATTGACAGGGGAGGTGTTTAGTGGGTAGTCTAAGGGTATCCTCCATGGGAGTCCCACACTGCCAGACTCGGCAGGCGTAAATGCCTTCACCTCCCTACCACAAAAAAAAGTACGTAGATCAATTAGGATGGATGATGATAGAAGGTATTTATCGCTGCTGATTTTTTGGGCGTTGAGAACATCTGCTTCCGATGTCTCAAATTGTATTTTATCCTTGCAATTAACTTCACAAGGTATGTTTTCCCACTTTAATGTTGGGGAATGGAAGTGGCTTTTATTAAGTCGAATGGACGTTTGTCGACAATGGGTAGATGTCCTTGTATGTCAATATATTCTTCATTGCGAAAGACTGTTATATCTGCTGTTGTTATGTGTAGTAAATCCAGTTGAGGAGATAACAGAACATGTGCTCTCTGAATGTCAGTCTCCAGTTCTGCTAACTGGATGCAATCCCAAGTTCCAGTTCGTGTATAAAGAGCAGTTAGAATACGTTTGTATTTACTTTGCACTTCTTGAACGAAATTAATTGCTTGGTGAAACGTTCCTATGAACTGTATATTCAGTGCATTGTGGTCAGAATTCTTTCGAAACTGGTTTACCCGTTTCAATCCTTCCTCGTCATCATTCATCTTCTCTAAGAATAGCGTCTCATAGTCTAGAGCTATGTTTTCCAGCGCCTCTAACCCCTCAATATATTGCGTGCGTTCCTTGTGACTATGGTTTCCTGGAAATTTACTATTTTGCGATGCGTTGAAAACTACTCGAAGCTTGGTTGTTGTAGTAGTACGGTTTTTCGTGAATTGCATTGATTGGGACTCGTTCCATATGTCCAAGGTTGAGATACTCTTTCATGAATTCGTGGTATTCCCTGTGTAAGGCTGGATCTCTTTGAAAACCCTGCTCTAATTGACGAAATCGAACAAATGCTGCCTTCTGTGGGTCGCTTATATCACTTTCTAGGTTTGTATTTGATTTAAATGGTAATGGCACTGAATAGCGCCCATTCGAAAGACGTCGTGTGAACTTGTGGTAGTGTTCTTCTGCTTCCCTTTCCTCTGCTGTCAATGGCATGTATGATTGAGTTTCCTCAAGTTCCCAAAAACGACGCAATGACTTATCCAGTTCATCGTATGATATCATGACTTGAACTCTTTGTCTGTCTGTTGATTGTGCTACGGGACCAAATAACACCCATCCGAGCTTTGTCTGCTGTGCCGATGAATTTCCTGTTTTTAATCCAGGTAGTACAATAAGATTTCGCTGAGCATATTTGCTCCAATCAGTAGATCGATCTTCGAAGGCTTATGATACCTCGGGTCTGCTAGCTCCTCTGGCTTCAGCCCTTCCGGAAGATGTCTGGCTATTTGTACCGAAGATAAAGGAGTTGTAATGACGTTCAAGATGAGTGGGTGGAACATCAATCTTTCTTCCTTTCCATTTTCTCCTTTCACATACGCTACGATTGTCGTCTGTCCACGTGTGGCAACTTCATAAGCTCCACCAACAGCCTTTCTCTTCTTGGCATTTAGTACTCTCATAGCCGCTTCACTAATGAGTGATCTTTGCGCTCCATTATCCAATAATGCCCTCAGTGTGATAATTTCCGCTGGCTGTGGTCTAGTGTTGAAATGTGTGCACACACGAACCAACGCTGTTGCTAACAGAACTTGGCTTCTGTTGTCAGCTGTGCACATACATGTGCTGCTATTTTTGGTTCCTTCCGGGCTTACTGACTGTGCGGCAAACACATGCAATGTTGTATTGTGTTTTTTCCCGCACACCTTGCACCGACGTTTTAATTAGCACTGTTTTGCTACGTGCTGATCGCTGAGGCAGTTGAAACATAATCGCTTTGAATTGACCAGTTCTCGTCTTTTCTTGTACACATGTCTGACTAAATTTTGTGCAGTTGATTAGCCGGTGATCCTCATTGCACATTGGACATTGTGCACTGGTACTGGCTGAATAGGCGGCGACCGCAGGCCGTTTAACGGGTGGTTTCGTACAAGAAGTTGATAGGGCTTCCAGCATGACGAATCGGTTCTTCAGAAAAGCCAAAAGTTTCTGAAGAGCTGGAACGTTCTTTGATTGCCCGATTTCCTTCTGCCATTCATTCCTGGTTTCCTCATCCAGTTTTTGATTGAGAACGAATGTGGTTGCTACATTCGTCGAACCGTTGACATTGAGGGTTGAAAGCGAGGTCACCAACTGATTAGTTATATCGACCATGCGCTTGAGCTGTTTTACGTCGTCCTTGTTGCATCGTGGTAAGTCCCAAAACCTTTGCACCATCTCGTTTGAGATAGCTCTGTCGTTGTCATAGCGCTCGCATAATAATTCCCCCGCTGGCTGGTAGTTGGCTTCAGTGACAGTCAGGTGCTGGATGAGGTTATCTGCCTCATTTCGTAACGAGTTTCGAAGATATTGTAGTTTCTGCACAGCATTAAGTTGAACCATATAATTGTACAGATCCCAAAATGAGCACCACGACGAATATCGGCCATCAAAGGCACGAATCTTGATTCTTTCCAGTTTGATGACTTCCATCTCATTCCCTGAAGCTATCGCAGTGGAAGAATTTCCCTCGTAATCTTTCATCTTCTCAAAAAATAACGTCTCATAGTCTAGAGCTATGTTTTCCAGTGCTTCAAACTCCTCAATATACTGCGTGCGTTCCTTGTCACTCTTCATCTCCTGGCATACCAGTGGATGATTAGCTTCGCAGTTGCTCCAAAGTCCCTGCAGCTTTTGAAGCCTTGCGTTGAAATAAGCAAGACTGTAACGCCTCGTGCTATCCTTTTTGAACTACTCGATGAGCCTCTGGATTGCTCTTATGTTGAGATCCTGGGTTGCCTTTTTCCGACATCCTTGGCTAATGTTTAACCTCTGTCTTCTTAATCTGCTTCTTGACCTGCTTATGGTATCTGCTTCTAATGTCAGCTTCTGATATCTGGCTCGACGGACCAATGTTCTGACGCCTCCTCGATGAAATAAAACAATTCTCTTGAGTTAATTGAAATGACTGACTTTATTTTCCTAATTGCTTTGTTTTTTTACATACTAATGTGGGAAAAAGTTCTGTGAGAAAAATCATTATGCTGACGGATCATAATGATCCGTGAGATAAATTTTTCCAGGTGAAAATTAAATTAATCATCTTCTTACTGTCTGGTATTTGGAATTCGTAGATGAAACTGATGATGTTGGGAATGTTAAATGTAGGAAATGTAGAATCTGCTGATGTTGGGAATGTTAACCATGGGAATATGTGGGAGTTAATTAGATCCATGGGAATATTTTTCTTTATGGAGTTTTCTTCGACCTTCTGTTCATCTTCCTCCTTCAACCAACTCCTCCGACAATGCCTTATCCGGTATAGGAGCTCCTGTAGTTCAAAGAGCCCAATCTTTACTGCTTTGTTGATTTGTGGCGGATTGCATGCAGATTCTATACTTTTTAGAACATCTCCCGCTTTGTGGATTAGCCTTTCTTCTTCATGTCGCTGGATGGCAAATGTACTTTGCGACCACCTTTCTTGGGAGAGGTTATCGGCTTGTTTCCGAGTAAAGTACTTCCGCCACATTCTCGACGGTGACGATGGAGTCACAAAATGGCGCTTTATTTGTCTGGTCACTCCTGTCTTTTCCTGCCGTAATCTCCTCGTGGAGTTCAGGATGGCTCATTATTATTTCGGGGTTTACGACCCTTACTTCGATCGCTTCGAGAGCAAGCACAGCAGTGACCATCGAATTCTTGACGCTCTGCCATTCGCATTATTTTTTTGCTCCGCCCGAATGCCGTAGGAATCTCAGTCGGGCCAAGACTGTCTGCGTATCTCCATTTTTCGTTCGTTTTCACTGTCATTGTGTTCATCGCCGTGTTTGTCGTTGTTAATACCGCTCCCGATGTACTGTTAACATCATGGCTGCAGCCGCTGGTTGCGTCGTCATAGTTATTATTTTTGCTTTAATTTTTTGATCTTGCATGAGGGTTTTTTGTTGCTTCAGTTATATTGGCTCCCCTTTGAAGCCGCTATCTCCGTTCGAGCGTGTAGTCACCTTTTTGGTCCCATGGTCATCTTTGTAGGGCAAAGAGGCTATGAGAGGGTTGGCACAAGCCCTTATGGGGACAAGTGCTCAGAGCCAGATCAGCGCTAATCGGGAGTCAGTCTCAACCCAACCCACACCAACAGCGCAATGGTGCGAACTCCGAAGTTACTCCATGGCCTGCCGAGGTTTCACCAGGACGAAGACCGTGTGATATTTGAATTGGAGTCGTTCACGTACGAGTGTCACATCGGCAATACCGTGCAAAACAACTAGGTCCAAACCATCACATCCGCCAGCCCAAAGCATCATTTCCAGTTCGTTGTACAAGGCGTAGTACAGATTCAGTCAGGGTCGTGAACTGTCATGCTAGGAGAGAACCTCGCGCACCCCTCATACCCTCGGGTCTGGGGTTCCGGCGCTACCCAAAGAATGCTAGCCTCCAAGAGTGCCCCTGTTGGCGAGCATTCTTCCTGCTGTCAAAAAACTCAGATAATCAGGTTACATTGCATTCAGGGTTTTCAGAAGTTCTCATTTCTCTTAATCAGTGTTTATCTCGTGTTTATCAACACTTCAAAAATTCCTTATTTGGGATTGAACCCTTCTAACAAACTAGTCCAGTGTCATGTCTAAACAATACTTTTTTCTTGTTCAAATCTCATTATTCCATTTCCTGAGAAACCCCTGCAACGAAGTATATTTTCTGGGATTGCAAAAAGCGAGCGAATTCGTTTAGTTTGCGGGATCTCGGTTTGCTTAAGTCCCGGGAAAGACCGCTCTCAAGGACGGTGATGTGGTTGCAAGTGAGTTCGATCAGAAAGCAAAGTCGTAGCTTCTATCTTTTCTTAAATAACATCGACTAGCTAAGTTGTAGTTGGGAGTTTTACTTCGGTAAATATAAATTGACAAATACATGGTTTTGGTCGACTTACTAGAAATCATTTATTTTGCTCATTTTCATTGCGTTCTGAGTATGGAGGAGTTCTTCAAAAGTAGGTTTTCTTCAAACATACGAGTACATACCAGTTTGTACATGTGAAGCGCATGATGTGAATCTATATAGTTTCTACGTACTCAGGCGTCCCGTTTTATATGTTAAATTTGGATCTTGACTTCCAGATAGTTAATCTCTTGTCGTTCTGGGTTGCCCAATTGTCTATAGTTCCTATCGACTTTCATACGTCTGCAATTTTATTCATATTTTTAAGGCCATTTTAATATGAATAAATTGTCGCAGCCACATTGAGGTTATTTTTATATATACATTGCTTTCTTTAATAATCACGTTATCCCTTTGAAAAAAAGTTTAGGTCAGCAAAATACATTCATCCCAACTTTGTTTTTTATCGGCTTTTTAATGACAAATTTATTTATCTCCAAGGCAATCCAAATTAACCCTTTCTCCATCAAAATCCACTTATCCAGTCGGTTCTCATTACCGCTAACACCATCATCTCATTAAAAATTTGGGTAACCAATGGTTTTGCTTGATCTTCCCCTAATCCGAGAATGTCATTCTATACGTTTTTTTGAGCCGAAATGCTATCAAAGTTTACGATCTTTAAATTTCTTGAATGTTTTTTCTTTTTTGCTTGACGTTCTTCATGTCCAAGAAAAAGACTTCCATAAATCAGGATGAAAAAAACCTTAGAAAATCACTTGAAATGATGCGAGGTCTGCTACAGGCACTTTTGATTCTTTCCAACAGACTCACATCGCACGTATGTGTTGCCATACGACGACGTCTTCTTCATTAAAGAACCCTCGTTAGAGAAAAAGGTCTAAAATGGTCATCACATTAGAGAGACCCCGGGAACGCATTATGTATGGTCTGCATCGTCTTAAAACCAATGAAAATTGAAACCCGTCGAGAATTGGGATTGTAGTTTTTTGTGCTTCAATGGCTTATTCGTTTAGATTTTTTCAAGTGTTTAAACTATAGAAAGATGAAGCAGCGAAACCTTGAATAGTTTTTTAACTCAACTTGCTTACTAATGGGCTAGGTCTAAAATTCTAAATCGTTATGATGAGGGTTCGTGTGGTTTTTCCTTGCAACATTAGAGAATCAGAGTTCAATACGAAAATATTTGGTTTCATAGAAACGTATGATTTGGTACGATAAATAAAGTGTTTGGGCTTGAAAACGATTTTTGAGAACCATTTTTATTTAAGAAGGATCTTATCTGATTCAAGTTTCTATTGATCAGTAGTTCAGCACACTTTTGGTACGTGACAAGAGTATGGCTCTGAGATTTTGATACCGTGGATACAGTCTTGGTGGGATCACTTTGAATCATTTTCAATGTTGAATATTGTCTGAAATTAAATATAATCATAACTATTCACAAAACATTTTGCATGAAGCAAAATTATGAAGCGAAACATGTAAATTTGTATAAAGCTTTATTATGAACGTTTTTGGGGAAGGTATTCGGATATTAGTGTCAATAAGATCACAAGTATTGAATTGCAAACAGTCACGGCCTTTACGGTAATTAACCATATAGTCCTGAGCATGTATAGTATGTGCGAAGTCATTTAACTTGTCAATTCAAAATTTTAAACGATCCCTCGCAAATAAACTTAACTTTGCACAAGTTGCTCCTACCAAAAAGGATTTGTATCCAATAAAATAAACACATTTATCTTAAACTATTCGCAATGACATTCATTTAATAGTTTAGAACAATTTCATGAACACTAAATCCTCGGAGATAGTGCAAAACTCCATATTGTCGCGTGTTATCGGTTCGCGGCCTATAATTTTAACGTTCCGGGAAAGTGAAAACGCAATGTCTTTTAATTTAAGTTGATAAGAGTTTATTCAATTAAATAAAATGCACAATAATCAGTTAACACTTTCACTAATTTTAATTGTCACTATTAAAATTATCTAACACTTGTCCATAAATTTATTATCGCAATTGTCTTCTAAATTACTTCACTATTACGAAACACACTTTCCTACTACTCGAAGAATATCGCTTCCCACACACAATCGCAGTTCTTCTCGCGGTCGAATGAATGATGATCCCCCCATTCATTCAGCTCGCCTTTATATAGGGTCTCTACCTATTCACCCATTTCTCGTACGTTGGCGAATGTTCTACCGATAGGTACCTGGTAGATTCGAGCAAATTTAATGAATGGAGTGACGTCACCTGCAGATGTTGATCATGCTTGTTGGGTTCTCGTGGTTTCGAGTGAATTCGTGTTCTTCATTGTTGTGAAAACAATTGCGACAGTAGCTCGCAGAATTATTTGTACATGTAATTATTTGTACATGTAACACTGCCCCCACCTCAGTTCTTTTCGCCCCGAAAAGATGTGTCGCTATTTGTAGTCAATTCTCCCTGGGTGTAATATGGGGCAAGACGGTCCAGATGCACGATTTTCATTTTAGCTCTCGGCTTACGATGTTCCTGTATTCGGTATACGACGTCGTTGATTCGCTTTGTAACTCGGTATGGTCCCTCCCAATTATGTTGCAACTTTGGAGACCTACCCTTTCGCCGTTGCGGGTTATAAAGCCACACCAAGTCATCTTGCTGGAAGCCAGTAGAATTAGCCTTTAGATCATACCTGGTCTTCATGCGGTCAGTAGCCGATTCGAGGTGTTTTCGCACTGTCCGATGTATCTGGTTCAACCGTTGTCTTAGATCACTTGCGTACTCCGAGACCGTTTGGGGTTTCTCAGGGGGTGTTCCGAACTTTATATCGGCTGGCAGACGAATAGTCTTTCCAAAAATGACTTTGGCTGGGGCTTGGCCCGTCGATGCATGTTCGGCAGCTCTGTACGCCATCAAAAATAGTGGGATATGTCGGTCCCAGTCCCTTTGGTTCTCGTCAACCATCTTGGCAAGGTGGTTATTGAGCGTGCCGTTGAAACGTTCGACCATTCCATCGGATTGGGGATGCAGCGGTGTTGTCCTCGTTTTCCGTATTCCGAGCAGCTCGCACATTTCGCCAAAAACTAGTGACTCAAAGTTTCGGCCTTGATCCGAATGTAATTCGCAAGGTACGCCGTACCTACTGACCCAATTTAACACTAGCTGTTCAGCTACGGTAGTTGCTTCCTGGTTGGGAATGGAGTAGACCTCGGGCCACTTGCTGAAATAATCGGCTACAACCAGCGTATATCGATTTCCCCAATCGGTTTCAGGAAAGGGTCCTGCGATGTCAACAGCAATCCTTTCGAATGGCACGCCTACGTTATAGGCTTGCATTTGTCCTCTCAGTCGTCGCTTTGGGCCTTTGACGGAAGCGCAAATTGTGCATCTGCGACACCAGTCCTCTACGTCTTCTCGAGCGTGGAGCCAGTAGAACCGTTCCCGCAATTTCGCTAAGGTCTTGTTAACACCAAGGTGGCCTCCCGAGGATCCTTCATGCATTTCCTTAACCACATCGTGGATTCGGCTTTTGGGAAGTATAGTTTGCATCCTATAGGAGCTGCCATCCGCCGTTTCCCATTTCCGCTTGAGTACACCACCCTCCACCTGAAGGGAGTTCCATTGTGCCCAATAGCTTTTCAGGGTTGCGCCATGCGTTGAAACGTCCTTCCACTCAGGTCGCCCAGTCGTCTCCTTCCATACGAGCAATGGTCCAATGTCTTCATCGGCTAGCTGGGCATTTCGAATCTCCTCCGATGACCAACCTTCATCGAATTCGGCCGTTATTACTCGCAGATCAACGAGCGGCTCCTTTTCCTCAACCCGCCGGCAATGCTTGTAGTTAGCTGGACATGGATGACGAGATAGGGCGTCAGCATTTCCATGAACTCTGCCCTTGTGAAGCAGTTGGGGCCCCACTAGGTCTGGTCGGATCGTCGAGCGGGTTGCACAAGTGTCGTTTGTTAGGGTGCGATGTTCTTCATCAACTTGACCAGGAAGGCATCTGTCTGCTTCTCCACGATGTTGCCTTGGCACGGTGCTGGGTATGTCGATACTCCTAGCCAACGTTCGCCCCCCGAAGTTGGCCCTTGCAGTTTGATGATCCATTCTAGGCTCCTGACACGGTCTGGATCTCCACCACCCTGGACAATAGCTCGGTCTTCTTCCCTTCTTGCAGTCTCTTTGCAGGTGCCCTTTTTCCCCGCAATTCCAGCATCTAGGCGCACCATTCACCTGCAGCTCTCGCTCAATCCCCACGCGCTCACACCTGCAATTATCTGCCACTACCTCACGAGCCCGGGCAGTGGTACGGGTCACATTTTTGGCTGCCTCAAAATTTAAACTATAAGCCAATGCATCCTGGACTGTTTGCTTTTGAGCTAACCGCACGGCTTGTTGCAATTCCTTGTCCTTCAAGGCGCTGATGAATGCTTCTGCTGCTACGTCATCTCGATGTTCTGAGTCGTACGCTGGGTAAGCCAAAAGTGCCAGTCGCTCAATGTCTTGTGCTAGCTGCTGCAAGGTTTCACCAGACTTCTGCATCCGATGTCGTAGCTGTGCCCGGTAAATCTGCCTCAGATGATCGTCTCTATAACGCATGTCCAGCGCATTCATTATAGCAGCCGGGTTTGAATGCAGCTCAACGGGGATAGTCTGTAAAAGCTCGGCAGCTGGGCCTCTTAGAGCAAGAATTAACGCAGTTGCTCGTTCCTGCTGATTCCAGTGATTTATCCTAGCGGCTGCTTCAAACTGGATTTTGTAAATAGTCCAGACCGTTTGCCCATCGAATATTGGTGCTTGCACATTTCTAGATGAGCTTTGCGCTGCGGTTATAATTGGGGCTGGTGAGGCGGTTACTAGTGCCTTCGCTGCTTCTAATTCTTTTTTCACTTTTTCCATCTCATGGTTTATTCTCTCTTCGACCTGGCTGACCTTTTCCTCGACCTGGTAAACCTTTTCCTCGACCTGGTCAACCTTTTCCTCGACGCCTTTAATCTGCTTGTTGAGACTACCGAGCTCCGCTTTTATTGCGGTTGACTGTTTCTCCAGCTTCTGTGTGATGTCTGCCTTGATGTCTGCTTTGATTTCGATTGCTTGTTGGTCCAGCTTCGCTGATTGTTCGTTTAGCTTCGCAGCTAAACTGGATGTCTGTTCATTTAGCTGCGCTGATTGTTCATTTAACTTCGCTGTTAAATTGGATGACTGTTGTCGCTGCTCTTGCTGCATCAGCATCAACATTTGCATCAGCGCATTTTCTGGTTCCTTCGATTTTGGTGTTTCTACTTCTCCACCTTCTGCGCCTTTTTCCGCATCTGAGAACTCACCCGAATCCAGATTCACGCCTTCCGACTCGATCGCGTCACGCAAGCGTGCAATCAGTGTGGCCTTTGTACCTTGTGTGGCCAGATTCCGCTGTTCCAACTCCTCCTTGAGCTCCGATATGGTCAATTCATTAATTTTTAAGTTTAAGCTTCGTGGCATTTTTAATGTTTCTTTAAATTTTACTATTGTGCACTATAAAAATGTTCAAATTTTCACTTTCAAAATTTTTCTTTCGCACTTCTTGACACCATTGTCGCGTGTTTTCCGTTCGCGGCCAATAATTTTAACGTTCCGGGAAAGTGAAAACGCAATGTCTTTTAATTTAAGTTGAAAAGAGTTTATTCAATTAAATAAAATGCACAATAATCAGTTAACACTTTCACTAATTTTAATTGTCACTATTAAAATTATCTAACACTTGTCCATAAATTTATTATCGCAATTGTCTTCTAAATTACTTCACTATTACGAAACACACTTTCCTACTACTCGAAGAATATCGCTTCCCACACACAATCGCAGTTCTTCTCGCGGTCGAATGAATGATGATCCCCCCATTCATTCAGCTCGCCTTTATATAGGGTCTCTACCTATTCACCCATTTCTCGTACGTTGGCGAATGTTCTACCGAGAGGTACCTGGTAGATTCGAGCAAATTTAATGAATGGAGTGACGTCACCTGCAGATGTTGATCATGCTTGTTGGGTTCTCGTGGTTTCGAGTGAATTCGTGTTCTTCATTGTTGTGAAAACAATTGCGACAGTAGCTCGCAGAATTATTTGTACATGTAATTATTTGTACATGTAACAGTATCTTACCAAACCATCGTTTGATATTTCATCTTTAAACGGGGAATCCAATAACAGATATAGAGCCTTCTGCACGGCAATGAGTAAACTAGGTATTGTAATAAGAAAGTTCTAACATTTTAAAGTTTGGCTGTCACACAATTTTTATTTTTTGTGATAGGAAGATGCAGCTATTTACACTCTGAATGTGGGGTTCTCAAGAGAAAAAGACGTCTGGACTACTTGAGAACTTAGCCTGGAACCTTGAGGTGCCCTCAAGTTGGAGAACTTCTCCTCTAGTGAGGAGGGAAAGAAGACAAGGGATTGCTAGGAAAGTGATCCCTCAACCCCGACTGCTGCGATTCCTTTTCATCTTGAAGGGTTTCCCGAAAACATTTTCCACATGTTTCCATTAATTAACCGATGATGTTACAATTCTGAATTAGGGGATACCACTGAAGCACCTGGCTCACCATAAATATGGCCGCCTCTGCTTCATCAGCGAGGAAATGAACTTTAAAAATCAAGAAAACGGACTTAAATCTGCTTAAAGATAGTCGAGGAATTAAATTATTGTAATGTTATTTATGTATGTGAATAAGATTGTATTGTTAGAATTTTCCATATGTTACATCTATATTTAAGTAAGGAAAGAAGAAAGGAAGAAAGTCCGCCCCCGATAAGAATTCGACAGCCTCTTTAACTGTCCACACGGAAAATGGAAACGACAGATACTGAAGAATTAGTGGAACGTGGAACGAACATTTATAAAAAATAAAATTACAGCAACCCACGGCTCAGTAAAAAATATATAAGACCGTACGTTTGATTGTTCCTTCTTCTTTTTTTTTGCAACGGTGATAATTGTGGAACGACGATAAACACAAATGACCACGGGGAGCCCTACTTGAGATTGCACAAAGCGGAAAACAAGTTTCGAGCCTGAGGCCGAGTGCATGCTCGCGGATTGGAATTGAGTAAATCATTTCGCAGTTCGGAACGTTCGATCGATTCGAGTAGTTCATCGGGCACTAAAAGTTTGGAATGCCTCAGCACAATTAAACACAACAACATGTCGGAGGTGAAGAGGATTTCGACAGTAAGGGGTCTCCAACGGAAGACTAGTTTAGAATTGTCAATTTGAGAATTTAATTTAATCAACTAATTTTTATTAAAGTTTGTCTGATCAAAAGAATCATTTGGTTCTCCTTTTAAGCTGTAAAAGTCGATTAAAGTCCTTCTTTTTGCTTCAACCTATTTTAACAGGTATTGGCCGCCGGGTGCTTAGTGGGGCAGAGGTCTAGGAGGTTCGTAGAGAATTTAGTTTTGGATTTGAGTGTTCATTTGTGCATTTTCTGGTTTGCTTTGTTTTTAATATATATTTTTAAGTATAATTACGAGCCGTATTTCCGTTTAGTGGCTTCAAGGAGAAACGGGCGGCGCCAAACCTGCGACCGATGCAGCTAGCTAACCGGAAGCGCTGCCCCAGCCGGAAGTTATCCATTAAACCTAACAATGAAAGCATCTCTCCGATTAGACAATTTGGAGAGTGCTCTTCTGCTTCCTTGTAGAGGTCCCGGTACAGCCTATATTTAGCTTTTGCGAGAAACCTACAGTCGGGATACCGTGACTTACTAATCTTGTGCCAGTGAGACTGAAAACGCCCATGCCCCCTAAAGAGGTGAGTCAGGCTCACCGCCCGTTCGATTGAGCTACGGTTTCAGATCAGGGATGCAGCACGCAGCCCATCTTCCCTCTCGTGCTGCTCACCCAGGACTGCTGTCGATCATTGAATGAGCCTTGCCTCTCCTCGCGGCCAACTGTCTCCCTCGTCTCCTTGTTTCGATGCAGGTAGATATTACAGCCCTCTCTAGCAAAGAGGATGATAGGTATTACTTCTGCGATGACTAGCACAGCTGAAACAAAATCGCCATATATGAAAATGCCATCCTCAGTGCTTCATTTCTCTGTGCCAAGCATTTTCGATGCAGCCCTTGATGAGACAGTCGCCCCATATTTCTGCTCCGTACGGTTGCATCACCTCTACGATTATTATCAAAAGTGGCCTTCTGGATGGGTTGGATCCTCTTACGCTTACCATAAGTCGACTCAAAGCCGATATGGTTGAAGCAGCTTTATTAGCCGTTACCCTTATTTGTGCTGAGAAGCTCATTTCCTATTCGATCAGCAACACCAAATTCTTTACTGATTATTTTGATTCAACCAGTATTTTCCCTGATCGTCCCAACTCAGGGGACATTCTTCTATATTAGGATGACCGCCTCGGTTTTCTCCAGTACTAGGTTAAACTCACCAGCAGTTATCCAGTCTGTCATCCGGCGTATTAGCATGCCTAATCTAAGCGGCACTTGCGTCCAGAAACTAGCGCCGTAACCTCATCCACATAGCCGATCAGCTGCGAATCATCCGGCAGCTCTAGCCTCAGTTGACCATTGTACGGTATGTTCCACAGGTCTGGACCAAGAATAGTTCCTTGAGCAACACCCGATGTTCTATCCTTCATGGGCCCTGTATCATTTCATAAAGCAGGCTTCAGTCCTTCAGATAGCCACTCCAAAGCCGCACGAGATATTCTGGAACTTGAATATCCACCTATCTAGCGGAGTTGAGTATGTTACCAACACCAAGTGTCGCTAACGAGACCACCCTTCGCAACGTAGAATTTCAATTGTGGCATTTGCAACGTTACTTTTTCCTGTTTATACCTTGATGTCAGTTTAGTTTCTTTCCTCTTATTTATTCTTATGTAAATTGTTTCACCTATCTCGTAAGCTGTCTGGTCTTCTTGTGATTTGTCATGTCTTTCTGTTGTTTTAACTATAGTCTGTCTACATTTGTTAGGCGAATCTTTTCTAGTTCTTCTGATTCTAAATATATTCGTCCAAAATGTAGTTCGATAGGTTTTCTTCCTGTTGTAGACTGTATTCTGCAACTGTATTCGTGAAGGGCTCCTTGCAACAGATTTTCAAATGATCTAGGGGCCCAGCCTTTTTCAGACATCTCATGATTTCAGTGAGAGTGCTGTGCCACCGTTCCACCTGTCCGTTGACCTCACTCTTGTATGGCGGTGTCTTGTAGTTCTTAATTTTGAGGCCGTCCTCCATTAATGATGTTATCGAGGCTGATCTAAGTGGGCTTTTGTTGTCTATAACGACAATCTTCGGCACACAAAAGTAGAAGAGCAAATCAGTCAGGCATTGCTTTATGTCTTCGTTAGATTTGGAAGCGATGATCTTTGGCTGACTGAATTTTAAGAGCTTGTCTATTGTGGTTTTTGGTGCTGAACAAATCTATGCGGATTGTGTGGCCTGTGTATGTCAGAATTGGTGTAGGATTAAGTAAAGATTTATTGGGGTGCCGATCATATATGCTTTCTTTGCAAAAACTACATTGTTTTGCCAGATTTTTAATTTTTGCCGCCATCTTTGCAAATTAGAAATTTTAAAGGAGCTGCAGGCGGTTTTCTTCCGCGATTCGATGTGCCCTTTTGTGAGTCTGTATGATTTTTTCTTCCTGTTCGACATCGCTAAAGATATCCTCGACAAGTTTTTGAATGTACAGAATCCGATAGCTCTTGGAATGTGCAGGATAAACTTCTTGAACACAGGCCATGGTTTCTTCGAATGTAAGAAGACCATTTATCATGTTAGGATTCAGATAACGTTTGAAGATGCTTATTATGTCAGTTTTTCCCCGCAAAGGGAATGCCGGCCGACAGGAGTACTCTTGGAGGCTAGCATTCTTTGCGACGTTCCACCTCCACGGACCCGCGGATATGGGGGGCGCTATGAAGTGCACTCCTGGGCTTACAGGTAATGACCCTGATTGGATCTGGACTATGCTTTAGACAAGGAGCTGGAACTTATGCTTTGGGCTAGTGAATATGATGGTTTGGACCTAGTTGGTTTTCACGGTAGCGCCAAGGTGACACTCGTGCTTGAACGCCTCCAATTCAACGCCAAAAAATTTCTGAACCAGGGCAAAATCAGAATATGATGGGTTGTCTGTAGGATACGGCGAAGAGCAGCGCCGCCTCAATGTTTAAAACGCCTTAGCAATGGTCACACCGCCCAATTATGCAAAGGGCCAGAAAGGAGTTCCCTATGTTACAAATGCGGTTAAATGGGACATAAAAGAAAAATGTGAACGCAGGAGGCATACTCTATTCTTTGCAAGAATGCTGATCTAAGACCTGATTTTGGACGCGTTTTGGGATCAGGAAAATGCCGGGTTTTCCAGGAAGCTCTAGCCAAGACAAAATTAGAACTTCGATGACCCGCACCCTGCAGCTAAATCTACACCGCAGTTCAACCGCCCAAAATCTGCTTGAGCAGTTTGCAAGGGATATAAAAGCCGAGTTTATGTTGACGAGTGAGCGACACTATGATAAAAGTTCGGCATCATGGTATCCTGATGAAACTGGTACTGCCGCCATCTGGGTTCGAAATAGTGATTTCCAGACGGAGAGCTGTGAACGGGGTGAACGTTTTGTGTGGGTTTGGTGCTCAGGGACAGTTTCTTTAGTGTATATCTAACGTTGAAGGAATCGATATCATCTTTCCAAGTCAAACTTAATGCTTTGGAGGGCGTTGTCTCGAACGCAGATGGGAACGTGCTCGTTGGGGGGACGTCCACGCTAATGCAATTGAATGGGGCACGCCTCAAACAGATCCGCGGAGAAAACGAATCCTGAAAATGGCGGCAAAGACGAAGCTCGTCGTACTAAACATCGGAAATACGCCGACTTTCCGCCGTATTGGCTGTGAAGAAACCATACCGGACGTGACATTTGCCTCGGAGTCCTTGGTACGGAGGATACTCAATTGAAGAGTACTAGAGGGCTACTCAGCCAGTGATCATCAGTGCATTCTGCTTGAGATAACCGATGTTGTCTCTCGACGTCCAAGCTCTTGGCTTTCTACAATTGGATGGAACATCGGAAGGATGGACGTCGAGAGGTTCGTCGAGGTGCTCACAGCAGGTGCCCCGAAGAAGGGAGATTCGCAGGGGATGGAAGAACTGGCAGCTCAAGACATGGTACACTTAACTATGAGCATCATTACGACTGCTTGCAACGCTTCTATGCCCCGTGGGAAACCCCGGCACGGCAAGCCCCAAGTGTACTGGTAACTTTCGGCTTGAGGCTCAACGGGCACGGAACCGTGACGAGGAGTGCAACCAGGTGACAGCATATAAGTCGGCCAAGAAATGCCTTTGAAAACTGATTAGCAACAGCGAAGCTTGCTGCTAGCAAAATCTCGTGGACAATGTGAACAAGGATCCGTGGGGCCTTCGCTACAAGCTAGTATGCGGAAGCTTGGTGCCCTACGAAAACCTTGCATGCAATATGCGGAAAAGATGGGCGAGATAGTGCGGGAACTCTTCCCCGCCCATCCCGTCCATGTTGACGCTGTCTATGGTGAAACGGCAGTCGAGTGTCCACTCTTTACAGGAAGGCTCCAGGTGCAGATGGCGTTCTTGCTGAGATGTTGCAGCTTGTTTATTACCATTGTCCTGACTTGCTGCTCAGCACATTCGACGCTTGCCTCCGGGACGGGGTTTTCCATGTACGATGGAAGGTGGCGAGGCTCATGCTGATCATCAAGGGGAAGGGAAATTCCGGATCGCTGTCTGCACACTGCCATTATGCATGCTAGACACGGCTGGGAAAGTGCTAGAGAAACTCATTCAGGGAAGACTCACTGACATGATTCGTGCTGCTGGGGACCTATCTCCTCGGCAGTACGGCTTTAGAGCAGAACGCTCCACCAGTGATGCGATTGCAGAGGCGATCAGCGTGGTCCGACAGGCAGAGGCATATAGTCACGCCAAGCGATGGATCATCCTGTATATTGACACTCGACGTCAGGAACGCCTTCAACTCCGCTAGACGGGTGGACATTCTGGATACGCTGTAAAACCCTTTTCAAGTTCCAGAATATCTAATGCGGCTTTTGAGGGACTACCTGAAAAACCAAAACCTGCTCTACGATACGACACAGGGCCAACGAAGGATGGAAGTTACATCGGGTGTCGCCCAGGGACTTATCCTACGTCCGGACCTGTGGAACGTGTCCTACGACTTTTGAGACTGGAAATGACACATGAGTCGCGCTTGATCGGCTATGTGAATAGTGCGCCGAGTGAGGGACTGGATGACTGCTCCCGGGCTTGGTTTAGCACTGGAGAAAACCGAAGTGGTCATCTTGACAAAAAAGAGAATCCCCAGAGTAAGGATGATCAGTATTGGAGGCATATTACTCGAATCGAAGCCAGCGGTGAAGTACCTGGGGCTACTGATCGACTCAAAGATGAGTTTCTCTGAGTAAATCAGGACAACGGCGGAGAAGGCTGCTTCGGGGTATCGACTCTGAGTCGACTTATGGCCAACGTAGGGGGACCCAGCCCATTAAGAAGACGCCGCTTGTTGAGTGCTGTGGGCTCAGTGCTGCTATACGGAGCAGACGTATGGGTTGACGCTCTCAGTAAGGAGGTATACCGAAAACGCTTGGCACAGGTACAGAGAAGAGGAGCACTAAGGAATACGTTTTCGTTTCCGACAGTCTCTGATTTGGCGGTGAGAGCTATTGGAGGCGACAAACCTGTTGCCCTCCCTGCTAGAGAGCGCCGCACTATTTATTTTAGTCGAAACGAGGATGAGAGGAAGATGATTGTCCGCGAGGAGAGACAGCGCTCGCTCAATGATTGGCAGCAGTCTTGGGTGAATTGCACGTGGGGAAGGTGGATTGCGCGCCTCATCCCGGATGTGAGACCGTGGCTTAATCAAAGGCATGGGGAGACTCACTTCTATCTGACTTAGCTTTTGAGCGGGCATGGGTGTTTTCAGTCTTACCTGCACAAGATTGGTAAGTCACGGTCTCCCGATTGTCGGTTTTACTCAGGAGATGAAGACAATGCCTGCCACACATTTTTTGCATGCATGAAGTGGGACAGGTTTCGAAGGGACTTCTACAGGGAGACGGGAGAGCTCACACTGGATAATATAGTTGCGGTGATGCTCGGATCGGTTGACAAATGAAACCAGGTGGCAGGTTATGTTTGGGCAGTCCTAAAAGGCAAAAAGGATTCACAGCAAACGGGGGCGTTGGGGCTGGGGGATCGCTTGTCTGGGACTTCCTCTTAACCTCTCTCCTGCCCCTAGAAGAGGCATCCCCCAGCCTGAAGGCGCCAAGCGGCGTAACAAAACGATACCTGGCCGGAAATAATGTGTCAAACTGTCCCAGGCTAGTTCTCAGGTTGACAGTGGAGGTGTTTAGTGGGTAGTCCAGTCGCCTTCTTGCGAGCATGGGAGTCCCACACTCTGTATGTAAATGGGCATTCACTTCTCTACCACAAAAAAATATTATTCTGTCAGTATTTGGACTTTGTTGTGTTATAAGGGTATGTCTAAAATAATTTGGAAAAGGATGTTGGAGTTGCTATATGTCTTGTTCACCAGTTTTTAGAATGATTTGGTTTAAAGGATGTTGATTGGTGATTCCGCAATCGGAATCAGATGTTCGGATGAGCCTTCATCGCTGTGTATTGTTGGATTAAAAGAGTTGATCAATGTTTCTTTGGGAGGCCGTGAGAAAGTATTCCAATTGATTATCAGACTCCTCTAGGGTGGATTAACATCTTTTCATCTTACTATAAGTATTCTTGTTGTCAATGCATACGCCAGAGGTCGATGGTCAGTGAAAAGTTTGACTTAGCGTGAGCCATACAGATTGCCTCGTGATGAGTTAAGAGCCCAAATGATGGCAAGCACCTCCTTCGCATTAGTCGCATGGTTCTCTTTAGTTTTTGTGAGAGTTCACGACAAAAAAAAACGATGGGTCCACTATCCTGAGAAAGATCTGCACATATAACATTGTCGGAGGCATCAGTTGCTAAGTGGAATTCTTTTTCAAAGCTGGGAATTTTCAAAATCACTTCTTGAAAATCAGGCAGTTTTTGAGGTTCTTAAATAGGTCTAAGGCTGTTGAATCAAAATGTATTATTTTTTCTTTGACAAATTCTTGGACTCTCGTCCATCTTACCCTCTTAAAAAGGAAGTCAAACAAGTTAACAAATGCACGATGGGTGATTTCTGTGCGACCTCCAACGGAATTTACATAGAAGGCTTTTTCGTTAATCAAAGGATATTTGATGTGCTGGGGTTGTATATACAACCCCAGCACATTTGGAGCCGATGTCTACTAAAAATCACAATCGCTCTCCACTTCTTAAAGCATGTTCAAAAAAGGGAAGTGAAGAGCATTCCAGCCTAAAAAATATGTATTGTTCGTCTTGATGCAGGTGTGGTTCGTCCTGTGAATCTGTGTATTCTGTCAGGGTTTGGTCGTAATTTTCGTCTTCTTCCTCGATTTTACTCTCATATTGTTCGTCCGTAGCGTCCTTCGAAGCATCGGCGTCCGGTACTGAATAGCATACCCTTTGAACGTTGTGAAGTGAATGTTGTCTTTGGGTAGGATGTTGTGGCCGTTTTTGAGGAGAATATTGTTTCTGAGGCCTATTTGTATAATTAACCGCCTGAGTCCTTAAGGACTGGTCAACGTCCATAGGGACGGGGCTTCGTGGCGGTCGTGGGTGTAGTTTGTTGAATGCAAACTCACACTGAGGCTGTTTGTAGTTTTTTTTTGATAGAATCGTGGTTGTTGACCAATTCGAGGTAGAACTCGCGTCTTGGTGCTGGAATGGGAGCAGTCTCTGTGGGACTCGACATCATTTTTCTTGGAGGGACTGGAGGTGGATTATTATGATATCTTCGTGGAGCAGAGTTAGAGTTGTTGGCTTACCGTGCACGGTAGTCCATGTTCTGTAGTTTGAATCACAGATGTAATACTTGGGGCAAGTCCACTGTTTCCCGAATACTCAGTAATCTCATCAGATCTCCCTGTAGCCCCCTTATAAACATGTACAAAGCTTTGTCACGATACGCTTGTGTCATGATGTTCATGGGGTCCTGACTCATATTGATGGATCCCAATTTATTCAAGATCAACGAAAAATGGCTATAGACGTCTTAATAGAACTGCGAGACAGTATTTCTACCTTGTACCAGTGTCGTCACCTGGTATTCCAAGGTACCCATTTCACGCTTGTCTGCATAATGCAGAGCAAGGCACTAAGAAATTTTTGTCCAATTTAGAGGCGTATTATAGGACTCTAACGTTATGTCAGCGTGGCTCACGATTTTGTTTCGAATGACCGAAAGAATGCCAGAATATTTAAGTTTGTCTTTAAAGCGAACGAGGATTTTTAAAATCCTATCGACACTTTTTTGCCAAGAGCTGAGTCCTCCCGGTTCCCCAAAGAATGTCTTCAAGCTCTTGATGACGTCGGGAATTTGGTCCATGTCAGACAAACCTTAATTATGCCCAGCATCAACTGGCACATCGACATCATTATTTGCACCGGAGGTTGGATTCATGATAGAATCGAATATTTCACTCCTTGCGTTCGCAGAGCATCGGCGACCGCCCGTGAAATTAATTGAGCCAAATCGTTGCTGTTTAAGATAAGTGGAGCGTTAGGCATATTATTACCAGCTGAACCATCGAGTGTGGGTAGTGCGTGAGCGAGTTCGAAAGGTGAAGCCTCGGAGGGTGAATCGGATTACTGGGGTTGAAGCTTGTTTTTGAATCAAAATATTACTTCCGTTTCAAAATATAACGTGTTTTGCGATGGATTGCAGGCGCTCCATTCACACAATTTCTAGTACACTAGAAAGAGACCACGAACAAAAATTTTGGTAATGGATATTCAAATCCTCATCGAATTTATAAAAATTTCACTCCCTAATATTCGATTTCTTATTATAAAATATATTAGCTCTTGTTTTGAATAACCCTACAAGTAGCAATAAAATGTCTCCTAAAGAATATTATTTACATGTCAAAAAACGCTTGTAAATAAAACGAGATATTATTTTGAGCAATATGAGTGCTTATTGTTTTGCTTTATTCACTTTTTTATTATCTCGTTACAAAAGGATTCACTTTTACACATAACTTTCAAAAATTTCTTTTAAAAATATATATTTTGGGAACAAGACCCGTCTTTTCTGTTTGAATTTTACAATTCAACTAAATTTACATTTTAATTCTTAATTCTCAGTTCTAAAAACTGCAACACGACGGTGCCAACAGAATTGTGGAAATCCTGAGGGTTCCGATTTCGTGTCTGCAATGCAGCTCTGGCTTCAGCAGTTTCAGATTGTTGGAACATGTTAACTTATACTCGTAGGTTGTGTTTATCATATTAAGATTAGAGATAAGGTTTAACGCTAGGGTTAGGAACATTGTGTTTTTTTTGTTTTTGTGGTAGGGAGGTGAATGCCATTTATGCACAGAGTGTGGGACTCCCATGCGCGACTGGACTTCCCACTAAACACCTCCCCTGTCAACCTGAGAATCCAGCCTGGAACCGATTGACACATTACTTCGGACCGGGCCCCTTTCCTAGCAGGAGGGAAGAGGAAGTGCCAGAAGGGCAATCCCCCAGCCCTGGCGCCCCCAGCTTTTATATTTTAGGACTGCCCGAGCATAATATGCCACCTGGTTCCATTTGTCAACCAATTCGAGCATCACCGCAACTATATTATCCGGGGTGAGCTCTCCCGTCTCCCTGTAGGGTTCCCTTCGCAGCCTGACCCATTTTGTACACGCAAAAAATGTGTGACAGGCATTGTCCTTCTCTCCTGGGCAAACCCGTCAATCGGGAGACCGTGACTTACCGATCTTGTGACTGAAAACACCTATGCCTACTTAAAAGCAGGGTCAGATAGAAGTCAGTCTCACCATGCCTTCGATTCAGCCACGGTCTCACATCCGGGAGGTGGCGCGCAATCCACCTTCCCTTCGTGCAATTGACCCAAGACTGCTGCCAATCGTTGAGGGAGCGTTGTCTCTCCTCGCGCACAACCATCTCCCTCGCATCCTCGTTTCGGCGCAGGTAAATAGCACGGCGCTCTCTAGCAAGGAGGGCGACAGGTATCACGCCTGCAATAACTCTCACCGCCGAGTCAGAGACTGTTGGATACGAAGATGCAATTCTCAGAGCTCCTCTTCTCTGTACCTGTGCCAAACGTTTCCGGTATACCTCCTTGCTGAGAGCGTCGCCCCATACGTCTGCTCCATACAGTAGCACTGACCCTACAGAACTCATCAAGAGGCGTCTTCTTGATGGGCTGGTTCCCCCTACGTTGGCCAGAGCCGATATTCCCGAAGAAGCCTTCTCAACCGTTGCCCTTATTTACTCAGAAAAACTCATCTTCGAGTCGATCAGTAGCCCCAAGTACTTCACCACTGGCTTCGATTCGATTCGTAACTCGTCAATACTGATCATCCTTACTCTCGGGATTCTCTTTTTTGTCAAGATGACCACTTCGGTTTACACCAGTGCTAAACCGAGCTCGCGAGTAGTCATCTACTCCCTCATTCGGCGCTGCAGCATATTTAGCCTAAGTTGCACTTATTCAACGGTGCGTGCAGCGACCAGAGTCGCATAGCCAACCAAGCGCGACTCATCTGGCATCTCAAGTCTCAGTAACCCGTCGTAAGACACGTTCCACAGGTCCGGACAAAGAATAGATCCCTGGGCAACACCCGATGTAATTTCCATCCTTCGTTGGCCCTGTGTCGTGTCGTAGAGCAGGCTTCGGTCCTTTGGGTAGTTCCTCAAAGGCCGCATTAGATATTCTGGAACTTAAAAAGAATTTTCCAGCGTATCCAGAATATCCACCCATCTAGCGGAGTTGAAGGCATTCCTGACGTCGAGTGTCACCAACAGGACGATCCGTTGCTTGGTGCGACTATATGCCTCTGCCTTTTGGACTGCGTTCACCACTTCTGCAATCGCATCAATGGTAGAATGTCCTGCTCTAAAGCCGTACTACCGAGGAGATAGGTCCCCAGCAGCACGAATCGCGTCAGTGAGTCTTCCCTTGATGAGTTTCTCTAGCACTTTCCCAGCCGTGTCTAGCATGCATAACGGGCGGTAGAAGACGGCGGTTCGGGATTTCCCTTCCCCTTGCTGATCAGCACGAGCCTTGCCACCTTCCATCGTACCGGGAAAACCCCGTCCCGTAGGCAAGCGTTGAATGTGCTGAGCAGCAAGTTAGGACAATGGTGATAGACGAGCCGCAACACCTCAGCTGGAACACCATCTGGACCTGGAGCCTTCCTCGCTTTCAATGAGAAAATATTGTGTTAGCATTCTACTAAAAGATGGTCCAACCCAAACGCATGATCTTTATTGTAAATAAAAAAAAGATTACTGAGAATTATGTTAATATTTTTCACTATGACAGAAGGATGTATGAAAATTATGTGTGAAATTTCTGGCCACAAGAAGCCCGTTATCTTCTCGCAATAGCGCACACCATTCACGGTAACTGCTTGGCCGTCCTCATTTTCGAAGAAGTGCGACCCGATGTTGCCGCCAGCCCATAAACCGCACCAAACAGCCACTCTTTGTTGATGCATCGGCTTTTCAAGAATCACTTGTGGATTCTCATTTGCCCAAATGCGGCAATTCCGCTTATTAACGAATCCACTGAGGTGAAAGTGTGCCTCATCACTGAAGATGAATTTCTTTGTAAAGTCACCATTCCCTTCTGTCTGTTCAACCAACCATTCTGCGTATTGACGACGCTTGAAATGGTCAGCAGGCTTAACTTCTTGAGTCAGTTGAACCTTGTAAGCGTGTAAATTTAAATTCTTATTCAAAATTCGCATCAGTGATGTTCGTGAGAAGTTCAATTGTTTGGCACGACGACGAGTCCAGGTTCTTCTGCCACACTATCGCGAACGACAGTAATGTTTTCCGCAGAACGAACTGGGCGAACATGCATGCATGCATGCGTTATGCTCAAATTTGCATAAAATTAACCCAATCTTGTTGGTTGGCTTTCTCTCTCCGTAAAATTTGTAATAATTTTAATTAATTTAAATTTACCGTTGTTTTTTTGATTAAATGTTCTGATTGATATCGTATAAATTAGAGAGCCGTTTGGGCCATTAAGTTTTACTATTTTTATTGTTTGTAACTTCGTTTGTATTGTTTGAAACTTTATAGTATAGCATAGAATAAAGCGCTTTTGACTTTGACTATGACATAATCCACGTAGCCGAACAACGTGAATTATCTAGCTGCATAAGTCTCAAGAGCCCATCATACGAAGTTTTCCAATGGATAGAGCCCTGAGCGACACCCCTAGTAATTTCCATCCTCCGCCGCTCTTCCTTCGCATCATCGAGCAGATTGCAATCCTTTAGATAGTACCTCAAAATCCGCATCAGATATTTTGGAACTTGCAAGGGATTTTCCAGTGTTGCCAGAATATCCGCAAGTGTACTTTTTTCAAGCAGATTTATTTATATCATAAGTTTCTAACGCTCAAAATAATTTCCAAGTGCTCAAATTTCAAACTATTTGAATCCCATTACATTTATTTTCTTGTCCTCACATTGTTGTTTGCATTACAAAACTACACAAATTCTAATGTAATCTGATTTGCAGTTAAAACAAATTCTTTGTCTCAATGTAAATTCCCATGCAAGATGCATTCTTGTCTTGAATGTGGAAAATGATATGCACATGCAATTGTTTTGACTATGATGAATAACGTGAGAATTACACGTTGAAATGAAATGCTTAGAATTTCCCCAGACTACAATGGTAGAATAAGCAAAGTTTATGTATTTAAGAATATCAGTGAAATATAAAGTTAGTTGAGTTCCGACTACTAAAGCGTCTTCAGTTTTTCAAGTCAATAGGTACAGGACCTACTTTTAGTCTTCAACATACGATTTGGACTCTGCTGATCTTTCAACATTGGTGAGGTAGGATTCAAAGTCAACTAGTCTTTTTGAAGTTATCATTGGCATCACACTAGATACAGGATCTAGCGCATCTGTAGTAATCGAGCAGTTAGTTAAATTTACTATCTTGATAAATTCACATAGAATTCAAATTTTATTTATGTCCATTTATAGATTTTTTTTTATTTTCTTTATATATTCCGCACAACTAAAACTGCTCGATTATTCGGCGCCGGCAAAGGGTTAAAAGAAATTCATGCATAATATGTCCCAGATCAACTAATCAAACTAAAAACCAGCTGCTTTGTACTAATTGTATGGGACATCAATTTCCCTCCAATTTCATGACAACGAACGCTGCCCATGAAGATTGATCTGGTACAATTCGAGAATTGTGGAGGGGGAGCGCAGGTGGTCGTATCGGCGGGATTTGTCACTTGGCACGTCTGAGAAACGAGAATAAACAAATCTTGTGAAATGTTATAAGTGCGAGTTACCCATGTACTATTTGTGCGAACGTTTCAAACCTTTGTGGACAAGAATATCTCTTTGAATAAAACCCGTTGAGTGGCCGGAAAGCCGTCGGAATAGATGGGATCAAGAAAAGTCTGGCTGACGTCCTGTGTGTGCGTGTGTGTCGTCGCCCTTTAAAAAAGCATCAACCCGTAACCCGCCATTGAATGTATTTTAGGATTTGTCAGTATTTCCTATGCCAAGTAATTTGCCGAATAATTCGTGAGAGTCGAAATTCGTGTGATAAACTAAGAAGTCGCGACCTAAGCAGTGCACGCCATTCACATATTCTCCCGGTGAATCTTCAGAGGTTTTAGCAGAAAGTATTGTTGCGCAGGAATGATCAAGAAAACAAACGAAACAGCGTTACGACAAAGAACAAAATAAAATAACGTGTCTACTCGTTGACGGTCAAAAACAGACTGGTTTATTGTGTACTGAACTGAAGAACATGAGATGACTACGTTATAGAATTCAAACAAAGAAAATAGATCAGAGAGAGTAGAGAACGCATACATTAACACTCCCACTCGTTCCTTATCTCTCAAAAGAATACAAATTATTTTATATTTAAAGTATTACGTAGCTTCATAAAGGTTTCACGATTAAGTCCTTTGGTGAATAGATCTGCAAATTGGTCTGAACTACCAATCTGCTTAATCTTGATTTTGTTGTCAACAACCAATTGCCTCGAATAGCGAAATTTGACTTCTATGTGTTTCGTGCGACGGTGAAATACTGGATTCTCTATTAATTTCTTCGCTGCTACGTTGTCAGTATACAAGATAGTTGGCTGTTGTTGCTTACAGCCTATAGATTCTAGAAGTAATCTAGCCCAAATTACTTCCTTTGCCGCATCGTGAATAGCTACGTACTCGGCTTCAGTTGTCGATGTCGCTACTATTGTTTGCTTCCGTGAAGACCATATCACGGGGCTGCCATTAACCGTTAAAACTACACCACTGACACTTTTCCTAGTGTCTAGGCATGCTGCATAATCAGCATCACCATATGCATCCAGTCTGCATACATCGTTGCCCCTAAATGACAGTCCGATGTCCAAAGTACCTCGTAAATACCGTAGGACACGTTTTGCTGCTTGCCAATGCTCCATTGATGGTCGTTCCAAGAATTTTGATAACGTGGAAACAGCGAATGTAATATCGGGGCGTGTACCAACAGATAAGTACATCAATGCACCAATTAGTTGTCGATAGGATACATTTGCGACTTCTCCGGTATTTGCCACAAGTTTCGCATTGCTTTCGAATGGTGTTGAGATCGTCTTGCAGTCGGACATGCCAAATCGTTCCAAGATAAGTTTGGCATATGCTGACTGAGATATTCGAATAATAGAATCGGTCTCCTTTTGGATTATCTCAATACCCAGATAGCAGCTTGCAATATTGCTTTTAATTTCGAATGTATTGCTCATTTTTAGCAGCAGATCTTCAACGTCAGACTCGAGTCGACCACATACAAGTCCGTCGTCGACATACAGCACCACCAACAAATCGCCACCTTTGCAAATGTATACACATGGGTCAGCAGATGACTGCATCAACCCAGATTGCTTCATAAAATGATCGAATTTGATATGCCATTGTCGAGGAGCTTGCTTTAAGCCATACAAGGCCTTCCGTAAAAGATGAACTTTGCCTGTTCCATCGTCAAAACCATCAATCTGCTTCACATACATTTCTTCTGCTAGTTCGCCATACAAGAACGCTGTTTTGACATCGATTTGGAATACCCGATACTTTTTGGCTGCAGCAACTGCTAACAAAGTACGAACTGATTCAAACCGTGCCACCGGTGAAAACGTATCATCGTAGTCGATTCCCTTACGCTGACCGCAACCACGCACAACTAAGCGTGCTTTGAAGCGATCAGCAGTTCCATCAGGGTGTGTTTTAATACGATACACCCACCGTGTTGAGATAGCTTTCTTACCACTAGGCAATTCGACCAATTGCCCGAGAACACCATGATCGCTTAATGATTTCATCTCGTCTTTCATACAAAGCTCCCACTTGTTAGCATCGGCACAAGACCGAGCCTCTGATACGCTGTTAGGAATGACAGTATCTGCAATGAAAGCACAACCGGCATTTAGCAGTTCTGCCATATTTACGGAACGAACATGGGATCTTGTCCTTTTCGAAATCGGAGCTTCCTCAATAGATCGACTTCTCGTTCGAATTGGTGAAATATTCGGTAGATTATTGTCATCGTCAAACGCATCGTCAATATCATCAATGTTTGAGCCATCACTGACTCTGATTGGTTCGTTGATAATATCAACGGTTTCTGGCGTAGTTCGCTTCGCAACAGTTTCCGCATTTTCGCTCGTCACATATTGAGTTTTCCGTAAATGAGTATCTTCTTCTACAAATACGACGTCACGACAGGTAACTACTTTGTTAGTACCAGGACGCCACAATCGATAGCCTGCAGGCGCATACCCAACTAAACGCAAAATTTCCGCTTTTGGTTCTAGTTTCGACCGCTTCGATTCATCAATCAGAGCGTATGCCTTGCAACCAACTGTTCGTAATTTTGTAAGCTCTGGTTTTCGTCCGTACCATACTTCAAATGGTGTAAGACCGCGAAGACGATTGAGCGGTATCACGCAGCGTAAGTTAGCTGCAGTTGATAAAACTTCAGCCCAAGCTTCGTATGGCAAGCCATTACACAACATTGTGCGTGTCAATTCTAAACAAGTTAGATTTTGCCGTTCTGCACGACCATTCATCTGTGGACAATATGGCACTGAGTTTTCCATTTTGATCGAATGCCGTAAAAGTAAATCACGCATTGGTTTCCCCGTAAATTCACTCGCGTTGTCGCATCTGACCCGGCGAATATCCTGTCCGACAGATTTAGAATTTATGATCAGTCGTTCAAGCGCGTCGACTACTCTGTCTTTTGTTTTTAAAGGTTCGGCGAAAACACTTCCACTATAATCATCAGTAAATAAGACCGCGAAACGATTTCCTCCCCAAGACGGCACTTTCATCGGACCGATAATATCGAAATGGATAAGTTCTGCGCACTTTGTTGCTCGCTTCTCATTTTTTACATATGGTAGGCGATGCATTTTACCTAATATGCATGACTCACAAAATGTGTTTTCGTTCACGTCGCAGGTAGAATTATCATTTTTACTGTCTTCTTGCCCTTCAACTTTAATGTTTCCGAACAAATTTCGTTTCAACATTTCGGATGACCCAATCTTTCATGAAGTTGTCGAACACTTACAGACGCGACACATGCATTCGACGATTGAACTTCTTCATAGTCCATTTCAAATAGGTTATTGTTTACTTTCCAGGCACAGCCGACTATTTTACCATGTAATTTCAATACGGCTTTAGATCCTTCGGCTTCGTGTCTAGCACCCGTCTTCGAAATGAACGAACCTAACGACAGAAGTTTTCGTTTTAAGTGCGGTACATGATATACTTCTCTGATCGTTACGAGACCAGCCGACTTAGATACGAATTGTTGCGATTCCTTGCCAACTGCATAAATTATATGATCGTTTGCTACTGCGATAGGTTTCTCGTCTCTGCATAGCGGCACATAGTTGAACATGTTCGAGCAATCGTTTGTCATGTTGTCTGACGCTTCACTGTCTAATAGCCATTTAGAGTTGTTGTTGTGTGTGTTAGATGCATTGAATACAACATCTTCAGTGATTGCACATTTCGCATCCGCGCCGTTAGTATTCTTCTTGTTCTTTCGGCGATAACAATTTTTTGCCATGTGGCCAAGTTTGCCACATTCAAAGCATTTTATTGCTTTACGTTTAGGCTTACTTGCATACAATGCTTCGTTTGGTTCGACGTTGTTGGTACCTGCACCTGGTTGCAGTTGGTTTTCGATTATCTCTAATTGTTCACGCAACTTGTCAAAGGATAACGAAACTCCTGATGCGGCCGAAATCATGTACGTCTGCTTGAAAGTGGTGAATTTTGCAGGTAATTCGTTGATAACTTTGGCTACCATGTGTCCGTCGGTTATTTCATCGCCAGCTGTATGTAGCCTTTGTTTCAAAACGGACAATTCAGAGCAAAAGGCACCGACACTTTGGCCTTCTCCGAATTACTTGCCCATAAATGCCTGAGCCAACAAATATTTATTTGTTTCGGTTTTCGCTTCGTACAGCGATTTGATTTTTACGAACATTTCTCTTGATGTCGTACACTCACGAATAACCGCGTGATCATTCGCGTTCAGGCCTGCTTATAATATGCGTCTCGCTTTTGCATCCCACATCTTCCATACTCGGAGATCAGCAGCTACTTGAGGCTTAATTATGACGCCATTGGCAACCTCGTCAACACCACACATTTCCAAAGACGCGTTGACTTCGAAAAGCCACTCTTCGTATGTCGCCTTGCTGAGTTTCGGAACAGAAATCTTTTCTTCTTGTCCAGCCATTATCAAATTTCAAAAAAAAAAGAAACATAAAAGAAACCACATTGAAATACAAATGTCACTATGTCCGTAAAATACGATCCCGATTTTACACTTATTAAACTTTCGATTTTTGCACTAGAACTGGGCCCATAACCTGTTGCGCAGGAATGATCAAGAAAACAAACGAAACAGCGTTACGACAAAGAATAAAATAAAAAAACGTGTCTACTCGTTGAAGGTCAAAAACAGACTGGTTTATTATGTACTGAACTGAAGAACATGAGATGACTACGTTATAGAATTCAAACAAAGAAAATAGATCAGAGAGAGTAGAGAACGCATACATTAACAAGTATCTGTAAGATCTGCAGCAGTAAAACCTGATCATAAATTTCAGTACCGCAGAATTCGCAATTGCAACGAAAATACCAGTGAATTTGGTGGATAAATATAGTTGCTCCGTTCATCTCAAGATAAATTTTCTCTCGTTCCCATTCAATTTCCCATGGATGAAAATCCCTTTTCCGTGTGGGCAGCAAAGTGCGAGATATCGAGTTTGGAAGCGCGAATCTATTCGCCTATGTATCTTTCGTATCCTCCTGTAGTCCTCGACAATCGGGAAAAGCATGTGCAGTGATCGTACCTGAAAAGGGGAGTTCAATTTTAGCAAGCATAGACAAGTGAAGTAAAATAGGAATTCGACAGGAGTTTTAGAAAAAACGCTCAAGACGGATCTGGTGCACAAAGGAAAGGAAAAGTGTTTCCAAAAGGAAAAAAGAACAAGTGTTTTTGAATAGAAGTGGAATCTGTGAATTTCATTCGTTGAAGGATTACTTATTGGAGTAACCGAAATTAAAAACAAAACCAACAGGAGATTCGCCAAATAATATCGAAGTTGACGGGTCTTTTTTTTGCGGAAATAACTCGCAAGCATTGCGAGATAACATTAAAAATTCTGCATAAAGTCGCACTGGCGAGTTGCAAATTGTGGACAGAAGTGGCAAAACATCCGTTTGATTTCGGCGAAGATAATTTGCTATCTGAACTGATATCATTTATACGAAGTTCAAGTATTCACCGGACGTTCAGCGCAAATGAAAAGGCCTATCATGCATATGAAAATGCAGAAAACTATGGTGCAAGTGATTTAGATTGCAGTTACGTTTATTGTGACTGCCCTACGGATTTCGTAGATCGCATAACAAAGGTGAAGCCAAGTTAGCATTCGGATTAGTAAACCCTATTGTCTAATAGCACTGGTGTGGTGAAAAAGTTGGCCAGAACGTTTTTGGGTATGCGTCACTTTTTTTTGGACAATCGTTCTTTGTTCCAAACGGACGTGAGATCCCTCGTAAAAATGTTAGTGAAGATATGAATTTAATGATATGAGTGGAATCTAACATAAAGAGGCGGGCAAGCTTCGTATGGTGATCTTTTGGATTGACCGCGAATTGATGCTTGGATCAGGAATCAGTTGCGTTCGCGCTCAGTGTCGCTTGTGGGGTGGTGAAACGTTCTGTGCTGTTCGTTCAGGTTGTACTATAGGCAAAGTTGTTTTGGATTCGCAACGCTAAGAGAGCGTCAAATCAGTCTGTCCAAATGCCAACTGGAAGTTAATTTTAATCAGGGATTTCAATTTAGTTTTAGAAGAAATTGGCGAATGTGACAATGGATGGAATAAGTCATAAACTACAAGGATAGAAAATTTATAAACGAAGTTCATCATTATAACCAGCCTTCAACTTTAAATTTTTGTTTGTGTAACGTAGTGAGATTAAGGTCAAGGAGCTTAATTTTCTCCAAATTACAGGAGATACATGTTTTATTAGCATCTCACCACATCACCAGCGGGCGCCCGGAGTGAATGTTGGTGAGTACAAATTTTTATATTAATCAAATTGTATTTACATGCATGAATATTTATAAATTACGTATAGAAAAATAAAAACAATGAATTAAATTGTATTTACATGCATGAATATTTATAAATTACGTATAGAAAAATAAAAACCATGAATTAAATTGTATTTACATGCATGAATGTTTATAAATTACGTATAGAAAAATTAAACACAATGAAGTGCTAAAGTTGACACAAATCGGTCTTTCCATTTTTACCATTCAGACCGGGTATAGGACCCGGTACGGTGGCAGGCTCACCCCATAAAACATGAGCCGCCCCCGGGTACAACTAATCTCCTTTTGTTTTAGGTGACTTCGCGGGTTGAGTGGCCCAAGCAGAGTGCCTCTTTATGGCATAGAGTTATGTAATCGAATTGCATAATTCTATGGCATAAATTGGTCACCGGGGTACTTCTCTTGTGATGGGAAAGCTTATGCAAGTTAAGTTGTATGAGTTTTCCACTCAGAAGAGGAATACCTGGCCACTGCAACAAATATGGATTTAAATCCGGTTGGGAGGGTGCGCAGGGGCTCCATCACCACCCGGTTGCCCCTCTCTCATTTGTGGGCCATGAGCCTCTCCGGGTAAGGACGAGGTCACCCTGCTTCCACTTCTTTTTACTTGTTACTCTTGTTCTATGAACAAGTCAGTTGTCCCTGGTGTAGTTACCTACACTTTTTGCGACTTCGGTCGCCTTGTTTTGTTCGACCCCAGAAATTCGTGAATGCGAAATTCTTTGTAGTGGGTCCTTGTGCTGGGGGAATGAACCCGCCCCACGACACTGCAATGCTAGCCTGCCAGCGCATTCACGCGTCCCCAGACAATGGCATTCTCGGCAGATACCGACACCTTCTTCAGCCGAGGCAGCAGACCATCGCTGCAGTCCTTTACGGACTTTTAAACTTACCTTATTCACTACACACCATAGCGGGCGTTCTACAGCACAAGACGCAGGGACTTATACTCGTAACTTCTACACTTCGGATCATTTGACATCAGACTAGATATAGGATCTAGTTAAAGTTTTGTGTCTTTCAACATTTCAGTTGCAGTAACAGTTGGTAACCATTAGATAGCTGATCTAGCACAGGATCTGGTGACGCTATTGCTTGTGACTCAACAATTTTAACAAGTTCATAAGGAACTTACATGATCATAAGGAACTTAACAGTACTCTTATGAATTTATCCATGAAAATGTAAAATTGATAAATCATATTTTTACTAACAAAGCTTAGCTAATTTCGACATACATATTTCAAATTCAAATTCAAATTCAAAAGCGCTTTATTTAACACCAATCGTTATAAATTTTTAAAAAAACTTAAAGCAAATTCCAAACAATAAAACTATAAAAAAACTTAATGGCCCGAATGGCTCTCTAAATTTATACGTTATCAGCTAAACACATTTACTGAAAAAAATACACTTGCAAATTTAAATTAATTAAGATTATTAGATATTTTTTGATTCAATTAGAAAAAGGAGAAAAATCCAACCAGCATTATTCAAAACTTACTTATACTACTAACACAACAATGCACTTATATCATATAACTAATATGTTACACCCTAATTTTAAATAAGTTCAATCACAAAAAAAAAACAAAACGTTACCTTATATTGAAACCTTTACCTAATTTATAATACAAATAAACGACAATACTAGATGTAGCAATAATGAGATGAATCTAAAAAACTAAGTAACGAGAAAAAGCACAAAAACAGAAAATAAACACGAATAATTTAGACATTGTCATTCAGCCACCAATACCTAGATTGTTCCATCTCAGCTCGACCAGCCTCAACGAATCCAGCAAATGAGTATCTCTATTGGAATTGTTGGTCTCGTGAACTCAGATTCGGAGGATATTTTATCTTCTTATCGGTGGCCCGTTGATAATTGTTATATATGATTGGGACGCCGTCAGAATCAAAAACATATCGATTCATGTCCAAATACACGAATGCTTCTGGAGGAACGAAGCCAGTAGTGAGGCAAGTCACAATATACCCGTCTGTAGGGTGGAACGGCTGTGAAATCCAATGGTTTTCACTCACAGTTACAGATCTTGCGATATGATTCCGAAGAAGTTTCAATATGAAAATATCGACTCTTGTCACTTGAGCGGTTTGATAAATTTTTCTATTCGATATATAGTGCTTCCAATCCGTCTCAGGCTTTCTGTACAAACCAGTACATGCACGAAGACATTTCCTTTCGAAAACTCTTAATCTTTCCATTGTACTAGCACTCTGGTTGTACCAGATCTGGCATCCGTATGTCAAAACTGGCCTAACCAGGGTCTTGTAACAAATAACTTTGACTTTTTGATCAATGTATCTGGAATGAAAGAGTCGCCGAAGGGCCATGACTACTTTTTGTGCTTTACTGAGCATGATTTTGATATGTTCAGTATAGTACAGATACTGATCGAGATGAACACTGAGGTAACGAACACAGGATTTATGAGGAACCCCTTCTGAACTACCCTCACCAGCCATAATGTGGAAATCCTTTCAATTACGTTTCAAGTATTGACTGGCCCCCTGCAGCGTTGTCCGAAACAAAATTGTTTCGCACTTCTGCGCATTGGTTTTCATTCGCCAATTGTCGGTGTAGAGCTGCACATCATTGAACATTTTTTGAAGATTGCTCTGAACTGTTGTAGCTTTTCGGTCTGCCGTTAAAGATGATCAGATCATCAGAAACGCTACCAATGATCGCGTTGGCGAGATATTAAAATCAAAGCTGTTCAATAGCTTGCGAATGAATATTGAGAAAAGCAGGGGCGCAGTAACTGTTTCCTGCTGTAGACCATTCAAGACCTTGAACTCGCGCATTGTTGTCAGATTTCCATCAGTTACAACAAACGATTTCCCGTGTCTGGGGAACTTGTCCTGAAGGAGTTTAAAAACTAGTCCATCTAGCCACACCGTATCGAAGGCTTTCAACATATCAATGAGACATGCGCCAACGCATTTTCTATTATTTAGTTTCCAACAGATGTCTGAGGTTACTTTCGTTATTGCATGTATGGTCGAATGCCTGGCACGAAAACCAAATTGGCAATTCGGCATCAACTCATATTTCTCAATGTGGGCGTTTAATGCTCTGTTGAGTATCACTTCAAACACCTTGCTGATGTTAGGCAGCAAGCTGATTGGGCGATAGCTTCTAGGGCATGAAGATTCTTTTCCTTTCTTCAAGATCGGAAATACCTTAGCCTTTTTCCACTCATTTGGGAAATATGAATTGTTCAACATGTTGTTGAATAATATGCAATAATTCCTAATAGCAACCTCAGGCAAATGTCGGAGAACTATATTTGGGAACCCGTCAGTACCACATGATTTCTTGTTGTTTATTCTGCGAAATATGAAACACAAGTCTTCATAGCTGACAAAATAATCAATAAGATTCAAGGTCGGTATGAGGTCAGATGTTAATGTTTCATCGAAATGAAGAATTGATTGGCCGTTCAGGCTTGATTTGAAGTCGGAAACTTTTGCTTGAACGACTTCCGAAAATATTTCATTCCTTCTCTCTGGGTTTGGCAGATGAACCAATTCAAAATGTGTTCCAATCAGGGCAAGTTTCTGCAATCCATCACATATAATCCTGTTTCCATTTCTATCCGGAGTCGTACTATCAATTTCGATACCAGCTCTATCGAGAAGATTTATCTCATCACTAGCGACTTCAAGATTCGATACCTTCACTCGAGACTTCCTGCGGTATAAGCTATTCACTTTCGCGAAAACGCCATCTGGGTCCTGTGGGCTAATACCCCTCAGTTTTTCCGCCCATTGATTGCTGACCTCACTCCTGAAGTATGAACGGATTAAGTTCTGGACATTCTTCAGATGTAATTTCAACAAAGCCCACGAGGGATGGTTGTAGTCCAAAAATCGTCGATAAACATTGTTGGCGCGTGTGAGAAGAAGGCTTTTCAATCTTTTCAACCTTGCGATGGTTGGTGTTTCACATCCTTCCATATTGTTTCGATGTTTAATCTTGGGAACAACTTTCTCAATCGTTTCCAACGTCAGCTTCTCTAACTTCGACAAATAGAGATCTATTTCATCGTCATTTAGATTTCTGTTATTAGGAACCATTGAGCAAGCGTTGCCATCATCAGAAGAGGGACATTGCTTCTAGTACTCCCGATTAAACTTCTTTTGAAACTTTCCTCAGTCTGTTTTTTTGAAATTCAACCGATGGTTTTCATGTTGAACTGGAATGAGGAAGAAATCATCCCTTTGATGATTGATTTCCATTACAATTGCGTTATGGTCGCTATCGTAAGGAAGCACCTGCAGTTTCCGTTGAGGACTATTGAAGCTGAATTCAAGTCTTGCGTCAGCAATGCAGAGGTCCAAATATGAATTTGTCCTAGGGTATGTTGGGAGCTCCGACCCATATAGGTTGCACGTGTATTCAATTTGGTTCTCTGTTATCCATGATTTCAGGAATACACCTCTTGGATTATTGGTGGCGTTCAGCCATGATGTATGCTTGGCATTCAGGTCACCGGCAAAAATATAATAATTATGCAGCCTATTCAATTCGAGTATTTCAAACAAGGAATTGAGTTCGTCCTTGAGCTTGAGAACATTTTGATCAGTTGCATAGACAGAGATAACGAAGAGGTTATCCCCACCTGGCAGTGAAATTTTGATGACGGACACTTCAAGAAATTCAAAGTTTTTGAATTCGACTTTTTCAATATTTTGGAATCAATACGGTCTTCTAACCAATATCCCGGTGCCACCTCCCCCATCACCTATTACCATATCGTTTCTTACGAATGCGAAATCTTTGAATTCCATGGAATGCCATGAATTGAGGTGGGTTTCAGTGAGAAGTATGATGTCAGGCTTTTGCTTGACAATGAATTCAAGGAGATAATCACGTCGATGTATAGCCACGATAGAGTTGACGTTGATCGATATGAGGCGAAGCTTATCCATGGGAATATGACTGGATGACAAGTTATTATTAGGCATTTGAAAGACTTAAACGCTGAAAAGCAAAGTCGATTTTTGAATCAGGTTTGTCGATTCTCTCCGATAAAGAATTAAGTTGCTGGTAAATTTTGAGAAGCAGCTCATTATTGCCACTTACATTATTTACATTATTTCCAGCATTTTCTGCTGGTCCTCTAGCGGCGAGTGCCAATGATACTCCGGGCTTGACGAAGTTGGAAGGTATTATATTACGGTGTACTTGTGTTTGCTTTGGAGCAAATTTAACTTTTGCATCTTGGTATCGGGAGCATCCTCGATATGATGCTGGGTGACCAAAAACACCGCAGTTAACGCAGTATAATTTTTCTTTAGGCTCCGTCTGAGCCAATTTGCACTCACCGGGAGCATGAACGTCTTTGCATTTAACGCAACGATAGTGCATGGCACAATTGGCAGCCGAATGTCCAAATCTTTGACACCGGTAACACTGGTTGACTTCTTTTTTCTGGAGGCGTTCCCACCTCACCACTCTGAAATTCAAGTACTTTATTTGTTGAAGGGCACTTGGACTGCTCTTATTTGCAATTTGTACCAGCTAAAGTGGTAAATTCTTCCTTTCTATGGTCGACCTTCTTGTCGCAAAAGCTTTGACTGAAACAAAATCAATGTCTGGTGCAGCCTCCTTGAGCACCTGAAGAAGATCGGCCGTATCCTCTCCGCTGTCCAAACCCTTCAACAAGAAGGTCTGATTCTTTTCACTTTTTGGGGTATAGGTGAAGTGTGGAACCTCCCCAGAAATCAGCGCATCTTTGGCTGACTTGAAATCAACCAGTGATTTCGTCCTTATAGTGAATTTTTTGGCATTAACTCTTTTGATTTCGAAATTGGCCAGTTTATTTTCGGCTGCCAATAGCCGAACCATATCTTTCCCGGTCTGTCCGAACACGTTGATTGGCGGAACTTTTTCTGTCTTGCTGGAAGCTTTTTCAGAGGAACTAGCAGAACTGCGGGCTGGTTTTTTCTCCTCATGTTTGTTTTTAAAATATTGAATAAAATTAACGTCACTATCTTGATTAAAACTACCTCCGATGTTTTCCTCAATTTCCATATCTTCGGTTAATCCCTCCAGCGCTGCAAAATAATTTGGCTCTCGTTGGCGCCACCAGCACTTAGAACTTCCTCTGGAATTGCTCGCTTTGTTCTTTTCTTCGGCTTTGTTCCCTGTTGCCATTGATTTTGTGGCTGCGTCTTTTGAGGCTTCATCCCTTTCTTGAAAAGATCCTTGAGAGACTGTATCTCTTGCCTTAGTTCATCGTTTTCTTTCTGCCATTTGGCCATTTGTTGATTGTCCGCTATTATTTGCAGCTTGCACCCTCCATCTGCGGAGTTTTCTTCGTTATGCTTTCTTTTGGTGATTATTGCCAGTTTCGTATTCGTCGTTTCCCCAGGTTGCCTCAACGGTGGGAAGCCGTCGGGCTTCTCCATACCAGCGGCGAAATTTTCTTTGTGAATTTGTTTTTCGTTACCAATCGAAGTAAAAATATTCGATAGAAATTTCCTGAGTCGGACTAACGTTTTTAAAAAATTAATTTAATTTTTGAAAACTTTTGACAGGAGCGATTTAAAAGACGTCTATACGCAAAGACTACTACGATCCATTCTCGACATACATATTTGTTGTTATACTTATGAAGGCCTACTTTAATGTATTTTTCAGATTTTTCGGATCAAAGATGCGGAAAGCAAAAATTTCGTACATTTCCCCTCCTCTGCCGCCGATGTGGATTGTGTAATTTTGTGAGGTGTTCTGAAAAGATCTCATTGAGACGTATCATATGACACTGATTACCTTGGATAAAAGAAGTCTTAAGAATCAACCCGCTATATGGGGGGACCACCTTAAAACTCTGAAGAATTGTTCACTACAAAACTTTCAAGAAGTTATTATTTCCGGTCCCTCCACAATATTTCATGGCTATAGCTCCTGTAGTTATGAAGAAAAATAGCTGCAACACAAGACGGGTGAACGGATGGACCGACAGATGAACACAGGTCGTCGTTCCAATAGGGTTATATGGTGTAAAGCCTAAAAATCGGTAAAACAAGCCTTTTTGCGATGCAGCCAACCATCGAGGAAACATATTTCTTGCTCTTACCAAAACTAGCACTCAATACAGAAATATATATGGACTTTGAAAGCGGCAAAAAGTTAATCAAAGTATATCTTTCATCCAAATATATGTAATTGGAAGTGATTAGTAGAGCACACGCTCTAAACTCGAATGAAATCCCCATCGATTTCATTACAATCCATGGCTGACATAAAAGCCAACATGATAAGAGCACCTAAATAAAATACCTAAAAAAATTAAACATTTATTTACGACACGCGCCGAGAATAGATATCAAAGAATCTAAAAATGGATTCCATTGAAATGATAATCTTCCACTCAATGAATTAATACCCGATTGTCCCGTCATATGAATTTTAGTTGACATTTCCTTCGAAAAGAATGGCAACGTTATCGAAAAGACCAAAACCACAAAAAAAAACTGCTTTTAAATGTTGATAACCTAGTCTTGTTTTTATTTCAATTCAGGCTTTTGCACAAGAAAGTTAACATCTGACAATTCTAATTGAAAGCATATGTAAATATCTTCAAGTAACAGAATCAATACTCGAACATGACTTGAATAAATTCGAAAATATTTAATTCACGCTTCAATGTCTGCTGAGGTGCTTTTGTTAACAATTCTGAAGAGCAAGAAAAAATATCTATAAAATGGTAAAAGTAATGTTTATGTAAATTTTCAAAAGAATTTCACTAAGGAACCAGCAATGCAAGATTCAAGTAGAACCAGAGGCGCTGTATGACATCATCGGTGTTAGCAAGCATTATGCGGTTACGACTTGAATTTCTTAATTGGATTCTGAAAACATCCTCGTAGACAGCTTTAGCTCTTGTTCTATATTAGCTCGAGGGTACTTGATTAGTGACCAGTTGTCCGAACTGCTTTTAAAGTATTCTGAATGAGATGATTTGGCGGATTTACATTGCAAATTTGTTTGTTTGGTCGAGGGGTATAAGCGGCGCATGTTAAGCAGCAGGAAATGTTTTAGTGGAGTTTTTGTTAGATTATTCTCTAAAATTATTCATTTTTGTGTTTAAAAGATGATTTTTAAGATTGAGAACAAAAACTCCAGAATTTACATCAAATTTATTTTTTTGAATATCTTTGATTACCAAATACCGCTTAGCTTCAGTCAAAACAAATTTCATCTCTTTAAATGATTGCACGGTATAGCTCACTCAAAATAAGAATTTCAGTTGGCAATAATACGCATAGAGCTGAAAATTGGCGCAGGTCTTAAATACACCGTAACAAATGAAAACGATCCTATCTGTACGAAAAAATCTTGTAAATACAATTGTTTCTGAAAAATGACTTGGAGTTATACATCCTATTCCAAAATATTAGGAACACTTAGATATTTCTTAGAATTTTCTGTTTTCTTCCTTGCTAACTTTGTTACGTAGATCAAGCAATTTTCGAGTCTAACGTCACCGCGCCGAACTGTTATAATTGTAATTACCTAAGCATTACATTTGATTTAAAGTAGCTGCCTTGTTACTTTGAGATACTTATGGCGAAGGACCCCCGATACCGCATACAACGTTCAACTTAAGTAAATATGAAAACGCGAGAAGAATGCTGAGGAGACCCCGAACCAAAGTATTCTATTCATTCATTCATGGATAGACGATAAGGTATTCAAAAGCGGAAAATCTTCTAATAAGAATAAAATCTGCATACCAGCCATCAAAAGGAGTAAAGAATAGGCTCCTTAAACTAGAGGCCCAACAAGAAAAAAGACCCGATGCGAAACAGGAGAGTAAGAAGCGCCGATGAAGACCCCGGTAGCAAGCACTGCTCATAAAACCCCAAGATGGCCGATCTTACACAGAAGTGCTGCGGGATATCAGGGTAAATGTAGGGCGCGAAGACACAAACACTGCCAATAAAGCTACTACTAACGCAGTCGGGCCACATACTGGTCGAATTCGGAGCAGAGGCCGACAATAGGGAAGCATTTTGCGACGCAGTAAAGAACGTCCTTGGCAAAAGCGCAACTATAGTAAAGCCTCGCTCGAGCCGATGGCAACGATCGAAATAAGAGATATTGACTGCGTCAGGCACTTGGCATAGGTAGAAGCGGCACTCAAAAGGGAGTTCCCTAGCGTGGGTATGATCAAAGCGAGGCTGACACCAGAAAATCATAGGGAACAAAGCATGGTCATAATTGACACGGTCGAATAAGAAGCCGAATAATTTTTGAATAAGAGCAAAATAAGGATATAAATAAGGTTATCGGCAGGATACAACGAAGGTCAGTGCCTCGTCAATTCTCCAAATGCCTTGGCTGTGGTCACGCGGGACAAGTATGCAAAGGACTCAATAGGAGTTCCCTATGTTACAAATGCGATGAAATGGGACATGAAAGAAAAGAAAGTACAAAGGAGGCTCATTGCATCTTTTGCAAGGATGCTGAATGCCGATCCAAGAGTAGATCTAGTCGCGCCTTGGAACCAGGAAGTCCTAGGTAAGGCGAAATCAGAACTTCGATCCTGCAGCAGTTCAACCGCGGTAAATCTGCTTGAGCAGTTTGCTGCTGAGCGAGCCACACCACAATAAAAGTTCAGCACGATAGTATCCTGATGAAACTAGTACTGCCGCCGTCTGTACTCGAAACAGTGATTTTCAGGCGGAGAACTGTGGGCGGAGATGGTTTCGTGTTGGTCCGGCGCTCAGGGACCCCCTTGTTTAGTGTGTGCCAAACGCCGAACGAATCGATACCATCTTTCCAAGCCAAGCTCAATGCTTTGGAAAGCGGTGTCTCGAACGCAGACGGGAACGTGCTCGTCGGGGGCGATTGCAACGCTAAACCAATCAAATGGAGCATGCCTCAAACAGGAAAACGAATCCTATAAATGTTAGCTAGGATGCCGCTCGATGTACTAAACACCACAAATACACCGACTTCCCGCCGTATTGACTCTGAAGGAACCATACTGGACGTGACATACGCCTCGGAGTCCCTAATACGGAGGATACACAATTGGAGAGTATTAGAAGACTACTCAGCCAGTGATCATCAGTGTATTCGGCTTGAGATCCCTGATGTTTCCCAACGTCCGTGCTCTCGCCCTTCTATAACGGGTGGAACATCGGAAGGATGGACGTCAAGAGGCTCGTTAAGGTGCTCACAGCAGGTGCTCCGCTGCTGGATGATTCGCAGGGGACGGAAGAACGGGGAGCTCAAGAGATGGTGAACTCAACCATGAGCATCATCACGACTGCTGGCAGTGCTTCTAGGTGCTGGTGGTCGACTGAAATCGCCGTAAAGCGAAGAGAGTCTCACAAGCTTCGGTGTAAGGCTTATTAAGAACAGCAAGAGGTTCAGAAACTTTTCTCAAACAATTTAAGCTGTTAGATAAACACAATTATGGTCGGTATTGATTAAAATTTAATAAGTTTTTCACCCTTATGGACCGCAAATAGCGCTAGCTAATAACAGTTCATTTAGCTGTTATTAGCGTATGACTTTGCTTTTGTTGCAATTATTTCAGTACTAGTTTCGCGTGTAGCGCTGAAGACTCAACGAGAACAGTCTGCAAAAGCTCGACAGCTGGGCCTCTTAGAGCAAGAATTAAAGCAGTTGCTCGTTCCTGCTCATTCCAGTGATTTGTCCTGGCGGCGGCTTGAAACTGTGCTTTGTAGATACTCCAGACCGTTTGCGGTGAAATAGGCCATAGAAGAAAAGAGTAAACGATGCTGATCCAAGGCCTGATTTTGGACACGTCTTGGGATCAGGAAAATGCCGGGTGTTCCAGGAAGCCCTAGCCAAGGCAAAATCAGAACTCCGATGACCCGCATCCTACAGCTAAACCTACACCGCAGTTCAACCGCCCAATATCTGCTTGAGCAGTTTTCGAGGGACATGAAAGCCGACTTCTTGCTGCTGAGTGAGCAACACCATAATAAAAGTCCTGCATTATGGTATTCTGATGAAACTGGTACTGCCGCCATCTGGGTTCGGAACAGTGACTTTCAAGCGGAGAGTTGGGGACGGGGGATGGTTTCGTGTGGGTTCGGTGCCCAGGACCACCTTCTTTAGTGTGTACCTAATGCCTAACGAATCGATATCATCTTTCCAAGCCAAGCTTCAGGCTTTCGAGGGCGCTGTCTCGAACGCAGAGGGTAAAGTGCTCGTTGGGGGCGACTTCAATGCTAAAGCAATCGAATGGGGCATGCCTCAGACGGATCAGCGGGGAAAACGAATCCTGGAAATGGCGGCCAGGACGGCCCTCGTCGTACTAAACTCCGGAAATACGCCGACTTTCCGCCGTATTGGCTGTGAGGGAACCATACCGGACGTGACATTCGCCTCGGAGTTCTTAGTACGGAGGATACACAACTGGAAAGTATTAGAGGACTACTCAGCCAGTGATCATCAGTGCATTCTGATTGAGATAAGTGATGCTGTCTCCCGACGTCCGTGCTCTCGGCCTTCTACAACTGGATGGAACATCGGAAGGATGGACGTCGAGAGGTTCGTCGAGGTGCTCACAGCAGGTGCACCGCTGCAGGGAGCTTCGGAGGGGATGGAAGAACTTGCAGCTGAAGACGTGGTGAACTCTACTATGAGCATCATCACGACTACTTGCTGCGCTTCCATGCCCCGTCGAAGACCCCGGCACGGCAAGCCCCCCAGTGTACTGGTGGTCGACTGAAATCGCTCAAAAACGTAGGGAGTGTCACAAGCTTCCACGTGAGGCTCAACGGGCGCGGAACGGTCACGAGGCATGCAACTGGGTGGTAGCATATAAGTCGGCCAGGAAATGCTTTCGCGAACTAATCAACAGTAGCAAGGCTCGCTGCTGGCAAGACCTAGTGGACAATGTCAACAAAGATCCGTGGGGCCTTGGCTACAAGCTGGTCATGGGGGGGAAGCTTGGTGCCCTACAGAAGCCTTGTATACATGACGTGGAAAAGATGGATGCGATAGTGCGGGGGCTCTTCCCCGCCCATCCCGTCCGTGTTGACGCTGTCTATGGTGAAAGCAGTCGAGTGCCCACTCTTCACACAGCTGGAACTGGAGGAGGCAGTCCTCTCATTGAAAGCGGGAAGGCTCCAGGTCCAGATGGTGCACCTGACTTGCTGCTCAGCACATTCAACGCTTGCCTACGGGACGGGGTTTTTCCGGTACGATGGAAGGTGGCGAGGCTCGTGCTGGTCAGCAAGGGGAAGGGAAATCCCGAATCGCCGTCTGCATACCGCCCGTTCTGTATGCTAGACACGGCTGGGAAAGTGCTAGAGAAACTCATCAAGGGAAGACTCACTGACGCGATTCGTACTGCTGGGGACCTATCTTCTCGGCAGTACGGGTTTAGAGCAGGTAGTTCTGCCATTGATGCGATTGCAGAGGTGGTGAACGCGGTCCAAAAGGCAGAGGCATATAGTCGCACCAAGCGACGGGTCGTTCGGTTGGTGACACTCGACGTCAGGAATACCTTCAACTCCGCTAGATGGGTGGATATTCTGGGTACGCTGGAAAACTCTTTTCAAGTTCCAGAATATCTAGTGCGGGTTTTCGAGGAACTACCCAAAGGACCAAAGCCGGCTCTACGATACGACGTAGGGCCAACGAAGGATGGAAATTATATCGGGTTTTGCCCAGGGATCTATCCTTGGTCCGGACCTTTGGAACGTGTCTTACGACGGGCTACTGAGACTTGAAATGCCAGATGAGCCGCCCTTGGTCGGCTATGCGGATGATGTTGCGGCTCTGGTGGCTGGACGCACCGTTGAACAAGCGCAACTTAGGCTAGGTATGCTAATGCGCCGAGTGAGGGACTGGATGACTGCTCGCGGGCTCAGTTTAGCACTGGGGAAGACCGAAGTGGTCATCTTGACAAAAAAGAGAATCCCTAGAGTAAGGATGATCAGTAATGGCGAATCGAATCGGAGTCAGCGGTGAAGTACCTGGGGCTACTGATCGACTCGAAGATTAGTTTCTCTGAGCAAATCAGGGCAACGGCTGAGAAGGCTTCTTCGGGAATATCGGCTCTGAGTCGACTTATGGCCAACGTAGGGGGACCCAGCCCATCAAGAAGACGCCTCTTGATGAGTGCTGTAGGGCCAGTGCTACTGTACGGAGCAGAGGTATGGGGCGACGCTCTCAGCAAGGCGGTATACCGAAAACCTTTGGCACAGGTACAGAGAAGAGGAGCACTGAGGAATACGTTTTCGTCTCCGACAATCTCTGATTTGGCGGTGAGAGTTATTGGAGGCGAGAAACCTGTTGCCCTCCTTGCTAGAGAGCGCAGCGCTATTTATTTTGGTCGAAAAGAGGATGCGAGGGAGATGGTTGTCCGCGAGGAGAGACAGCGCACGCTCAACGATTGGCAGCAGTCTTGGGTGAATTGCACGAAGGGAAGGTGGACTGCGCGACTTCTCCCGGATGTTAGACCGTGGCCAAATCGAAGGCATGGTGAGACTGACTTCTATCTGACCCAGCTTTTGAGCGGGCATGGTTGTTTTCAGTCTTACCTGCATAAGATCGGTAAGCCATGGTCCCCCGATTGTCGGTTTTGCCCAGGAGAGGAGAACAATGCCTGTCACACATGTTTTGCGTGTACCACATGGGTCAAGCTGCGAAGAGAACTCTACAGGGAGACAAGAGAGCCCACCCGGATAATATAGTTGCGGTGATGCTCGAATCGGCTGACAAATGGAACCAGGTGGCACATTATGCTCGGGCTGTCCTAAAATATAAAAGGACTCACAGCAGCCGGGGGCGTTGGGGCTGGGGGATCGCTTTTCTGGCATTTTATCTTCCCCTCTCCTGTCCCGCTAGGAAAGGGACTCCCCAGCTTGAAGGCGCCCCACGGCGGAACAAAACTAGACCTGGCCCAAAGTAATGTGTCAAACGGTTCCAGGCTGGGTTCTCAGGTTGACAGGGGAAGTGTTTAGCGGGTAGTCCAGTCGCGCATAGGAGTCCTACACTCTGTGTATAAATAGATTTCACCTCCCTACCACAGAAAAAAAACCAAAAGACCGTTTGCCCGTGGAATATTGGTGCTTCCTCATTTCTGGATGTGTTTTGTGCTGCGGTTATAAGCGGGGCTGGTGAGGTGGTTACTACTGCCTTCGCTGTCTCCAATTCCTTTTTCACTTTTTCCATCTCATAGTTGATTGTCTCCTCGACCTGGCAAACCTTCTCTCCGACCTGGTAAACCTTTTCCTCGATGCATTTAATATGTTTGTTCAGACTACCGAGCTCCGATTTTATGTCGGTTGCCTGTTTTCCAAATCTGCCTAGACTTCGATCGCTTGTTGGTCCAGCTTCGTTGATTGTTCATTTAGCTTTGCTAATTGTTCATCTAGCTTCGCAGTTAAACTGGATGACTGTTCATCTAGCCTCGCTGATTGTTCATTCAGCTTTGCAGTTAAACCGGAAGGCTGTAGTCGCTGCTCTTACTGCATCAGCATCAACATTTGCATCAGCTCATTTTTGGGATCCTTTGATTTTGGTGTATCTGCTTCTCCACCTTCTGCGCTTTTTTTGCATCTGAAGGCTCACCTGAATCCAAGGACATGCCTTAAGATTCAATCGCGTCGCGCAAGCGTGCAATCAGTGTGGCCATTGTGCCTTGCGTAGCCAGATCCTTCTGTTCTAACTCTTCCTTAACCTCCGACCCGGTCAATTCATTAATCTTTAAATATAAGCTTCCATTTATTCAGCTCGGCTTTATATAGGGTCGTTAGTCATTCAATCCGTTTCTCGTATATTGGCGAACGTTCCAACGAGAACTACCTGGAATATTCGAGCAATCCTGAATTCACGCAGTGATATTGATCACGGATTTACTTGGTCCATTCTTATGCTTTCGAGTACATTCGTTTATTGATCATGATGTTATTAATAGTTGCGACAAGAATTGTGACAGTAGGCCACGGGATTGTTTGGACTTGTAAAAAAAAAATATATATATATACTCGTATACATATACGTATTGGATAGTGTGAAAGGTATTGAGCCTTTTTTGTCACTAGATGGTGTTCGTTGATATAGATCGGGCAATACTAATTAGATTGAGTCAAACTGTCATACGTTTGAACTCCAGTCTACAATTTTCATACGGACAGTTTTGTATTTCGTCATTCGTGTCAAAAGTTATATTAATATAAAACTGAGTGAAATTTCTGAAAAAAAATTTTTATATTTTACAATATCACTACGATCAAGATGAGAATGCATCGTTCATATAGTATGTACCCAAATTATACAGAGTTTCTTTCATTAGCACACAACAGCTGAAATTTGCTCCTGGTTAATAATTTTTCTGAATGTTCAGCCAATTTAAGATTTTCAAATCTAATACTATTGCTTAACTTTTAAATACAATCCGAAGAAAAGAAGAGTGCCTCGATCGATTTGAAATATGTACGAGCATCAATCATCAACACATTAACATTACGACTTTAAGTTTAAGGGTACCAATGTGATTTTATGGGCGAAAAGTCAAATCAACGAATCACATTATTATCAGCAGAGTTGAGCGAATTTGGATTTCTCAGGTATTTGTTGCCCCTGTAGACATACCTAAGTTGATCGTCAAAAATATAACTGAAACATTGTATCCATAAACCGAACCAGACAACCTCTCTCTAAAGAGAGGTTTGGAAAACACAATAACCGTTAAGTGCTATCAGAAACAAAGGTCAATCGGTCAAGCGGGAAACATTCTGTGCCCCTTATACCGATGTTTTAGCATTCCCTGGAGCCATACGTAGGAATCGACGACGTGTGAAGTGCAGATCGCACGAGCGTTGTGCGACGATGAAAGAGTGATGGAGAAAGTGCTAGGGAATGGAATTATTTTAAAAAAAAGAGGATCAAATCTGAATGTGATTCGCAAAAAAACATTAGCAAAGGTGTAAGGAATAGGCTCCTGCAGCTAGAGGAGCTCTCAGACCGCATGTGGCATAATCTTTGGAGCTGGTTGAAAGCTGAAGAAGAGCAGAAGACCGAAGAAAAGCTGAAGGCTGAAGTATAGCTAAAGGCTAAGTCTACAAAGAAGCACTGGTAGCGCTACCTCCAAACACCATCAAAAGAATAGCCTCTAGTCCAATTGAAGGAAACTGGTATAAAATGAGGGAAGAGGAGGCACTGAATGGGCATGCAACGTTAGATGAAAAGCTTCAGACCGTTTTGAGAAAAGCCGCCACCAAAACCTACCCCTAAAATGTTCCACAAAATCAAGTTCTCAAAGATGCCCAGCAATAGGAATTCGAGAAAAAGCCACGATAAAAATCTCGGTGACAGTTACTGCTCGTGAAACCCAAGGATTGGCGATCCCAAGTGGCAGCTCAAGGGAGGTGTTAAGCCCGAAGACACCAAAACGGCCATTAAAGCCGTGCGCCTAACCCGGTCTGGCCACATACTAGCTGAATTTCGAACAGAAGTCAATAATTAAGAAGCATTCTACGATGCACTCAAGAAGGTTTTTTACAAAAGAGTAACAGTAGTTTCGCTCTAGCCGATACCAACTATGGAAATTGCCTGCACGACGAACCTGGCGGAAGAAGATAAGTTCATCAACCGTAAGACGAGTTAAAGCGAGGCTTACATCAAAAAACAAGAAAGGAAAAGTATGACTATCATCGATCTGACTGAGAAGGTCACCGAACAACTTCTGATTGAGAATAAAGTAATAACATTGCGGATCATCTGTTGAGTGTAGCAAAGAGAAGTAGGTCTGCACTGATTTAAGCGCCTAGGCTATGGTAATACCACACAGGCATGGAAGGGATCCAATAGGAGTTCCCTTTGGTGCAAATGTGGTATTAAGGATAGAAAAGAAAAGAATGCACGAGCGAGGAACACTACATCCTTTGCAAGGACGCTGATCGGAAATCGGATTCCTAGCATTTCTTAGGATCAGAAAAGTGTCAGGTTTCCCAGGAAGCCTTAGTCACGGTTAAAGCAAAACTTCGGTGACCCATATCCTGCAAGCAAACTTACAAAGCAGTACAACTAGCCATATACTACTTGAGTAGTTTGCCAGAGACATAAGAGCTTGTTAAGCAATGCATGATAAAAGTTCAATATCATTGTTCCCTGAAAAAATGGGCACTATCGCCATCTGGGCTCGGAGCAATACTGACTTCCTTGTGGAGAGCTGTGGACAGAGGGATGATTTTGTGTGGGTTCGGTGCTCATTGACTACATTCTTTAGTATATACCTAACGCCAAACGAACCCATATCATATTTCCAAGCCAAACTTAATACTTTGGAGGACACTACCTCGATCACTACTGATCTGCGGGGAAAACAAGTTCTAGAGATGGACGCTAGAGCAGGGTTTATCGTGCTGAATATCAGCGATATCCAAACTTTCTGCCATGTGGGCTGTAAAGGAACCATACCAGACGTGACATTTGCCTCAGAAATCCCATTGCGGAGGGTTTGCAACAAGAGAGTATTGAAGTCAGTGTCAGTAATCATCAGTACATTTTGCTTGGGATCTGTGATACCGTCTCCTTATGCCCATGCTCACGACCATCCACGATTAGGTGAAACATTCGGAGGATGGAGGAGAGAGGTTCCTCGACGTACTCACGGCAGGTGCTCCGCTATAGTGTGATTCACAGGGGTTAAAAGAGCCCCGGCACGGCAAACCCCCAGTGTACTGGTGGTCGAATAAAATCAGTGAACTGTCACAAGCTTTGGCGTGAGGCTCAATGGGCATGGAACCTTGACAAGGCATGCAACCTGGTAATAGCATATAAGTCGTTCAGGGAATGGTTTCGCAAGCTGATTTACAACAGCAAGGCTTGCTGCTGGAAAGATCTAGTGAACAATGTGAACAAGGATCTGTGGATCCGCTATAAGCTAGTTATGCGGAAGTTTGGTGCCCTACAGACTCCTTGCATATATGAAGTAGTTGTACGAGATAATGCAGGCACTTTCCCCTCCCATACCGTCTGTGTTGATGCTGTTCACGAAGATATAGCAGTCGAATGCCCATTCTTCACAAAGCTGAAACTGGAAGAGGCAGTCTACTGATTGAGAACGATGAAGGCTTCAGGTCCAGACCGCGTCCCAGCTGAGGTGTTGCAGCTTGTCTCTATTGTCCTGACTTGCTGCTCAGCGGGAAAGGGTCTTCGTGGAACGTTGAAAGGCAGCGAGGATTGTACTGGCTAAGTAAGAGAAGGGAAATCCCGGATCGTCACCTGCATACCGAATGTTATGCATGTTAGACATGGCTGGAAAAGTGCTAAAGAAATTTGTGAAGGCAAGACTCACGGACGCAATTCGTGCTACTGGGGAACTATCTCCTCGATCAGTACGGCTTTAGAGCAGGGCGCTCTACCATTGATGTGATTCCTGAGGTGGTCCCAAATGCGGAAGAATACAGCCGTACTGTTGGTGACTCTTCATGTAAGGAACACCTTCAACTCCGCAAGATGAGTGGATATTCTGAATCAGTAGAAACCCATTTTCATTTGTCAGAATATCCTATGCGGCTTTTGAGGAACTACCTTAAGCACCAAAGCCTGCTTTATGATATGAATGGAATGAGAGCTCTCTTGGCTAGCATTTTCTACCCTTTTTCCTTCCCTCTGATGGGAAGAGGGATCCCTGCAATCCGATTACATGTAAAGCATATAGAACGAGGCCTAACATGAAGTAATGTGTCAAATGTTTCGATGCTACATTCTCAGATTGGCAGGCGAGGTGCTCAGTGGCTAGTCCAAGATTTTTGAGAGCCCCATACTCAGAGCATAGATAGCCTTCATCTCCCAGCCACAAAAAATAGCTCGTCACATTGCATGTGTTGAGATTACATTTACAGCAATCTGTAAATTATTGGCAGTAATGTGTAAATGATCGCATTTGTTGACGGTTTGAGGCTCTCGCTTTAGTCGAACTCAATTCGTGCATACGGAAATATGGGTTGTTGCACATTCCCATTTGAATTCGGGTTGGGACTAGTTGATGATTTACCTAACGTCGAGTTCGCTTTGGCGAGTGAACAGTTTGTATTACTGCGACATTCGGCACTATTGGTCAGTAATGATAATATCATGGAGGCAGGTTATTGATCCAATCTCTCAGAATGTAGCTCGCACTCTGAACTGACTGACGGTGGTCTAGACGACATCAGAGGATCGACTCCTCAGCTGTCAAATCCCGGGCGAGATGTAGTTGTGTTTCCTGTAGTTGCATCACACATTCAAAGCCAATGGTTCGGTGCTTTCAATTTATACACCTCGCACCAAAAAATTGATCGATTCTCCCCTCTCGAAATCTGACATGAAGCGAAAACCATGCGATAGCAGCGCTTGCCTCATGTAGTCTGATTTTTTTTCGAAAATGCGTGTGGATTGTGGAGGGGTTGCAATCCGTCTTGAATTCGTACAAGTAGATACTATGTAGATAATATACGCTCTCTCTTGGCTTGGAATCGTTAATGTGTGATTTTAATTCCTTATATATATTAATTGCTTCTCCGAGTTCTTAACTTCCACCAAGCTTCCTTTTTTTCATGATTTATAATAATCTTATATTCTTAGTTTTTGTTTCCTGTACTGGCAGATACTTTGTTTGTATTTATTAGCAGTGGTCGGCTTGGTGACCATGACTGAAGTGACATTTTATTTAAAATATATTATGAAGTACATAAAAGATAAATAAGAGCGTGACAATGAACATTCGAATTATAGGGTGACTCTAACACTCCTCCTTAGGACGATGGTTCTTGTTGAATTCCCATTGCTTCTCTGATTTGTGCATGTTTGGTCTTGTCCAGGGATTTTGTAAGAACATCTGCAATTTGGTCAGTGGTGCTTATGTAATCGACTTTTATTTGATTTTGATTGAGTACATCCTGTATGAAGTGATGACGTATGTCAATATGTTTGGTTCTGGGATAGAACCCTGCGTTTGAGGTGTCGCAATTGTGCTTTGGTAGTCACACCGGATTTGAAGTGACCGCTTCCTTTGACCAAGTTAAGTGACAAGTCCGTCCTACCACAAGGGCCTCTTGTAAAGTAGCTGAGAGCGCTATGTATTCAGCTTCACACGGCGAAATTGCATCCATCTATTCCACCTTGAGGTTTAATTGAGCTGCGATTCCGAAAAGATATTGCAAAGAACTATGTCGGACAACAGGTGAGTATGGGTCCTCATAGTCCACCCCCTTTTGCTGCGAGTATCCTCTTATGAAAAACCTGGCCTTGTAGTGATCAATTTGTCCGGTGAGATTACGTTTTGTACGGAAGACCCATTTTGATTTTATTGCCTTTCGACTGTTTGGTAAGGCTTGAAGTGTCCATGTATCACTTGCTAGTGTGACTGCATCTCTTCTTCCATAGCCAGCTTCCATTGGTTCGCATCAGGTCTAGATAATACTGCTTCTGGCGTCGCCGGGTCATCTTGGAAATAATTCTGGTCAATGCATGTTCTGAGAAACCTTCGACCGGCTCAATTTCATCTTCAGAAAATGAAAAAAAAAAGAAGAACCATCTTTTTCTAGCTGAAAAATCATTATGAGTTTTGCGCTCCTTTTCGTTGCGTCTCAACACCTGCTGTTGCGATGGGTTAGAGTTCGATTGCTGAAAGAGCGCCAAAAAATCTGAACCAGTTTATGCGACAGCCTCTTGAAAACTGTCTTTGTGTATTGCATCTTCTTGTTCGTTGCTAAAAACGACATCTTTGACCAGATCGTTGTGATTGTTTTCAGCTTCACTTTGATTGCTGATTTCGCTTGGTTGCACTGCGTCTTGGTAGATGAGTTCAACTTTGTTACTTGTTTTTGACGTCTTAAATGTTTCGGATGCAGAAATACAAAAGTCTTCATTACAAAAGTATGCATCTCGACTTTTAAAAATACAATTTTTAACTAGGTTGTAAAGGCGGTAGCCTTTGGTTTTTTATCATATTCGACCATAATACATTCGCTGGCTTTCGGAATGTGTGCCATAGCCGTTTTTGCAAACACATTGATATGAGCAAGGTCAGGTACTTTTTGACTCCACGCTTGAACTGGTGTTGTACCGGTTCCCTTCGATGGCAAACGGTTTAGAAGATATACAGAGTATGCAACTGCTTCTCCCCAAAGTGTTTTCGACATTTTCTACTAGGAACGCATACATCTCGCCTTTTCCCCGATTGAGCCATTGTTGCGTTCTGCCAAGACATTCTGCTCTGGCGTGTGCACATTGGTGGTTTGTTGATAGATCAAATTTTTCCGAAGTGTAGCTTGAAATTTGCCGTTCATAAACTCCTTACAGTTATCAGAAAGTAGAGTTTTGAGCTTGTGACCACTTTGCTTTTCGGCGAACGTCATGAAGTCTTCAAAACATGAGAGTACTACCAAGTTTACAAAAATTTTCCTGAATTTGTCATCAACAAATGTTATAAAATAACGACTTCCACCATGTGAACTGTGTCCTATGGGTCCACTCATGTCAGTGTGCACTAACTCAAGCAGCTCATTAGCTCTGCTGCTGCACTTATTGAATGGCAACCTTTGGCGTTTGCCAATCGCTCACACCTTGCAGTCTTTGTAAATTTTGTTAGTGACATATATTCCAGTTGCCAGGCTACTGCATAGTTTGTCTAAACTTTTGTTGTTTAGGTGGCCCATTCGAAGATACCAAAGATCTTTAGTGCATTTTCAACTACACGCGAATGCAACATTCTTTGACGATTTTGTGTCCAATTTAAACAAGTCGTTAACATTAATGCCTGTTGCAATTACTTGTTTTTTTTTTTTGAGTTTATAACTTAGACACATTTGTTGTTGAACTCTACGGTGTGATCTTGTTTTAGTATTTGACCAACAGATAAAAGATTGATGGATAAATCAAGAATTATCTGCACATCATTGACTTTAAGTGCAGACGTATTGCATACTGGTATTATTGTTGTCGTTCCACGCCCTATTACCTGCATCTTGCTTTTGTTTGCAGCAATCACTGTGCCGACATCTTCAGATCAACAATCCAGCATGCTTTCGTTAAAACTCATGTGCAAAGTGGCTTTTACATATATATGTTGCTCTAACTTCTTGAGCGGCAGTTTTTCACAATATGGCCAAAATTGTTACATATACTCTACCTGTGGCCTTTACATGATTTTTTGAATGTCGCTTAGCGTGTATCTGTGTGGAAAGCTGAACTTTCACTGCCAGGACGTACGTTTTGCAATAACTTCGTTTTTATGACATCATCATTAATTCTTTTGCCTGAATTCTCCAAAGTCATTATCAAAGGCTGATAATCATCTGGAAGTCGAGGAAGCAGTATAGAGTCAAACCATTCCTCATTTATAGGAAATCCAATTCCGTTTAGATTGAGCTGTGGCAATAATTTCCTTTATATATATGTCCATGGAACCGCAATTTGCAAGCGAAGTTGTAATGAGCTTGCGCAAAAGTGCTACTCGACGTGTTGCATTTGCTAGCTGCTGCCCCAACTCCTTGGCTGATTTTGCACTCTGTATATGGACATAGCACGTAGGATCAATTATTAAAGTCAACTTATTTTTTACACGTGGATCCTTCTCAGTATCGACAGCGGCTTTGGGACTTCCTTCTTCATCGAGTTCATAATCAATTGTCTTTGTCCAAAGATTATCCAAATCTAAGAACGCTTGTGCAGCAATATTCCATGTCGGGTACTTTCCCTACCGAGCAGTCTATCTATTGAAATACTTCTTCTTCTTCTTAGCACTACAGCCCCTTTTGGGTCTTCGCTTCCTGCAAACAGCGCCTTCAACTGTCTCGGTCCATTAACCGCGTCTTCCAATTCCGAAATCCGAGCAGCGATGAACTATCTTCGTCGACAGAGTCAGACCACCGTTTCCTCGGTTTCCCCACTGGCCGCCGGCCTTCAATTCTCCCAACAAATACCTTCTTGTGTGTCCGTTGTTCGTCTATACGATTCATGTGTCCAGCCCATTGCAGCTTCCGCAGTCTTACAATCATTGAGACCTCCGGTTCGTCGAAAATTTCATACAGCTTATGGTTGTATTGAATTCGCCATTGGTTCCCGTCTAGCTACGCTCCGTTTATTCGCCTCAGGACCCGTCGCTCAAAGGCGTTCAATATATTTGCGGATGCTTGAGTTGGGGTCCATGTTTCGCACCCATAGCATAACACAGGTCTTATCACAGATTTGTATATTTGGAATTTCGTTTTCTGTGTATGCAGCTGATCTTCAAGATCGTCAATACTGAATAGAATATTTTATTTGCGAACTGTATTCTTCGGCGTATTTTGTCTCTTTCATTGCCCGTTTTCGTGATTTTGGCACCTTAATACACAAATTCGCTAACATTCTCGATACTGTATTCGCCAAGTGCGATATTTTGGGTGTTTGAGGTATTTTTCCTCGACTGCGTCATGAACTTTATTTTATTTTCGTTGATTCGTAGCCCATCTCGTTTCGCTTCGCTGTCGACTTCCAGGAAAAGTTCTTTGCCAGTTGCTAATAACCGTGACAGAATGTTGATGTCGTCCCCATAGGCCACTACTTGGCTCGACTTGTATAGTAATGTACCTCGCGTATCGACAGGTAGCTTCCGTATGACGTACTCCAGAGCCAAATTGAATAGCGATGGGACCAGCCCATCTCCCTGCTTTAGTCCGATATTTGTGTCAAAGGCATCGGTGAGTTGGTTATTGATGCGGACTTGGGAGGTTGTCGACGTCATTTTCATTTTGGTCCGACGGACTAATTTGGTTGGGATACCAAAACCAAGCATTATTTGGTACAGTACGTTACGATCAATACTGTCGTATGCTTGCTTGAAGTCAACGAAAATGTGGTGAACGTCTATGTTGAACTCCCAGCATTTTTCAAGCACCTGCTTGACTGTGAACAATTGGTCTGTTGTTGGTCTATTTGCCCTAAAACCACCTCGATACTCCTCAATTATACTGTCGGCGTATGATCCGATTTTATTTTCTAAGATTTTAAAAATATTTTGTACACCGTGCAAAGTAGTGATATACCTCTATAATTTTCGCACTTTAGCTTGTCATCTTTTTTGTGAATAGGGAATATAATTGATTGGCTCCATACTTTTGGCATATGTTCTTGTTGCCAAATGTACTGGATGACTTTGTGAATAGCTTGATGAGCACTCCTGCCACCATATCTGATGAGCTCCACTGGAATCTCATCAATGCCCGGCGCTTTATTATTCTTTTGGGCTTTGATGGTGGAACAAACTTCATATCCAGAGTTGGGGGGGGCCAATGGAAGCTCTCCGCAGACACATATAGGCTCCGATGTTCTGGAGCTGTGCGGAGGATTAAGGAGGCTCTTGAAATATGATGCCCATCTTTCCTTAATCTTGATTTCATCAGCGATTATACTGCCGCTGTCATCACGACAGAGCGTGATTTTGGGCTGATAACCACGTTTCAGGCTTTTCACTACTTTGTATGCTTGTCTTGTGTTGTTGCTCGCTAAACTCACATCTATACTTCTCAATTGGTCGTCATAGTATTTTCTTTTCTTAATCCTAATTATCTTATTCGCTACTCTTCTCAGATTTTCGTAGTATTCTCTCGTCGTCCTGGTTTTCCTACCTACGCACTCCTTGTACGCCTGATTCTTTTTATCTAACGCATTCTGGTACTCATCATCGTACCAATCATTCCTCTTGCGCCGGGCTTGATGTCCGATCGTCTGTTCTGCCAGGGTTCTGATAGCCGCTTTCACTTCCATCCAGAGCTCGTTGCTCTTCTTAAACGATGCGTCTGATAAGATGGGAGCCAGCTGGTTGTCGAGGGTCTCCGTGAAATTTTCGGCCACGGGCGCCGTTTGGAGCCTTTCGATGTCAAATTTTTGTAGCGGGCTGGTCTTCGCTGAATATGCCTTTGACATACGACCTTGATAGGTTAGTTTGACCAAGTAATGATCTGAGTTACAAGTGGCTCGTCGATATGTAGGGACGTCAAGTATGCTCGAGGCCCAACGTTTTTGGATGAGAACATGATCAATCTGGTTTTGTGTGTTGCCGTCCGGTGATACCCAGGTCATTTTATGAATGCGTCGATGTGGGAAGCAAGTCGAACTTATGACTAGATTCCTGCCATATGCAAAGTCAATCAGGTGCTGGCCGTTGTCATTTGTTTCATCGTGGAAGCTACATCCTCCAGTTATTCCCCGATGAGATAGCTCATTGCCAACCTTAGCGCTGGAATCACCCACTATAATTTTTGTGTCGTTTGTGGGCGATGAGTCGACTAGTCTTTCCAGGTGATTGTAAAACGATTCCTTCGTTTCATCGTCCTTTTCTTCGGTCGGGGTGTGAACATTAATTGGTCAGACTTTGAAGAATTTCGCTTTTATACGGATCGCACACAACCGTTCATTGACTGCCTCAAAATCAAAAACGTGCGATTTAAACTCCCTATCCACAATGAAGGCCACTCCGAATTTTCGTTTTCCAGTAGGCTTCTCTATTGTGTGCGATCTCATGTCTTGAATGTCGTTTCCAGTCCAATTTGTTTCCTGGACTGCCAGTATTTTTAATTGATATTGACTGGCCTGTTGTTAAAGGTCCTTAACAGCGCCAGGGTAATTGAGTGATCTGACATTTCAGGATCCAATGCCATAGTCCTTTTTTCGTTTGCGAGGTTGTTGCCGTGGGTCCAATCCATTCCGAGGCCTATCTGAAGGTTTCGAAACAATTGAAGGTTTTCCAGGGGCGAGGAGTTAGCCCGTCGTCCAACCTTCATTCCGACGGCATGGTTATTACGTCGATTCCGTTATCAGGCGTGGAAGATTCGCCTTCACACTCTTACTACCTCACAAAGGAGGTGTAAGTAGGATTTAGTAGCAGAGCTGTAGATGTATTCACAGTTATTAGCATTTCTCAACATTTAATGTTACATTATTGGGGAACCAGTAAACCCAATATGCACCCCGAGAGCATTTGCTACCATTTAATTGGGGGGTTTGGGATGAGGAATCATGGAAGCTATGGGTTGGGGAAACAAGGGGTTCCATCATTTTTTAACTTTTATGAAAATTCAACAAAAAAGCGAAACGTTTTCAGAACTTCTATTTTTTCGCGAGGGGCCCATAACCTATTAGCAGAGAAGAAGGAAAAATATGTGTGATCGGCATGGTGACTATGACAGAAGTGACATTTTATTTAAAATAGATTATGAAGTACATAAAAGATAAATAATAGTGTGATAATGAACATCCGGAATATAGGGTGACTCTAACAGTATTGACTGGTCTGCTGCAACAAAGCTTTGATAGCACCAATTTGTTGGTGTGATCTGACATTCTAGAATTTTTATGTTTGCGTGGTAGTTTTTCTTCGTTCAATTCATTTCGAGGCCTCATTATTGATTTCATAGCAATGAGATAATGCCAGGTAGGCTTGCTAGCTCCAGAAATATATAGTACCAGGTTCAACGCTACCGCCTTTGATTGGTTATTCACGGAAATCCTCGAGAAATTTATAATTCGACATTACCCGTCTCATGAAAATGTAATAAAGCATCTGACAAGCAGATTAGATTCACCACAGGTGACATGGTCTTATATTTATTTTGAAGGTCCTGTCCGTCTGTCCAAAACTGTAGAACTTAGATAGTTAAATTTTGTGGGAAGATTGGATGTAGTGTTTCTCAAAAGTCTAAGTGTTATTAAGCATTTCCAAATTTGTTAAGGGGTCCCCCGTTTTGCTAAAGTGATCTTTAACCTATTTTTACCAAATGTAGTCGAGTGGGGTATCAAATGAATGGCCCTGATTAGAACTTTCAGAATCTGAAACACAAAGATTATTTCATGCATCAGGGGGTCTAGGAGAAGGCATATTGAAAGAAAACTGCATGTCCCCTCCGTGCAATTGGACGCTTTTAAGCTGAAAAATCTTAAATATATTACGGAGGTAGGCCTTTCTGAAACGATATCCCTAAACTTCTTAAATTTATTGAAATCAGATCACAATCAAGTGAATTAGAGCCATTTAAAATTGTATGGAAACACAACAAAAATAACACGTATTGAAGGTTGATATATATTTCAAATCGACCTAGGCACTCTTATTTTTTTCGAATTTTCATCAAAATTTGAGTGTTTAATTTGAATATATTCAATTGGCCCAGCGTTCAGAAAAATTACTGAAGCTGAAAAAAAATGGCAGCTGCTATGCGCTTATGGAAGAAACTCTGCATCTTTTGAATAAATTTGAACGATTTCTTATAGAAGTATTATATTGGATGAATGATTCAAGCCATCGATTCATGCCATCAGAAAACTTGTTTCGAAACCTGGGACAGTGACAAGGTCCCTCAGGTGGAAGCACTTCCCTGCTTAATCGACTTGTTTTCTACTGAAAACTCGAAATTAGAAACAGATGGCTGCAATATTTTCAGAAGCTATTCGCAGCATCGCCAACAACCACCGAAGCTGCGAACATTCCAGAAGCAGAGCAAGAGATCCTGGTCTTACCACCAACTAGAGATGAAGTACAGGCAGCAGTATGGAACCTTAGGAAAAATAAGGCTCCTAGAATAGATGTAATACCAGCGGGACCGCTCCAGAGTGCATCGACTAATATGCAGAATATGGTCAGAGGGGCAGTTACCAAAGGACTACCGAAAAAGTATGTACAAAAAGGGGGGCAAATTAAGGTGTGCAAATCATAGAGACATCGCTCTACTGTATGCATTTTGTAAAGAGCTCTTTTTCAAGCGAGGAAGACAACTCCAGGTCGAGAAGACCTGACCGTAGACCACTACAACCTTGAAAGTGTGGATAATTTTGCTTATCTTGGAGCTGATCTGAATAGAAGAGGTGCCAAAAAGGACGAGATTGGACGCCGCTGAAACGCCGCAAAGAAAGCATATAACTCCATACTTCCCATTCTAAGGTCCAGTGTTGTGTTTAGAAAAAATAAACTCCGCATTTGCAAATCACTAGTCAAACCTTTGCTGTAATATAGAAGTAAAACATGAACCCTGACGAGCGAATCTGAAAAGGCAGTGGACATATTTGAACGTAAAGTGCTCCGGAAAATCTACGGCCCAGTGAAACAAAGGGCGGAGTGGAAGCTACGTTACAACGATGAGTTTTATGAAGTATTTGACGTTCCACTTGTTTCCTTTTGCGTAAAATTATGCAAATGGGAATGGTCGGGCTATGTAGAAAGAATGAAAAAACCTGGCTTCCCAAAAGAACGTTAAAGGGTAGCCCACAAGGTAAACGTCGATGGGAAGACACGATAAAAGCTGACAGTAGATCCTTGCTGGAAGCACACACCTGGCGGACAAGGTCACCGAATCGTGATGGTTGGTGGAGAATAATCCTGAAGCCAAAGCCCGGTTTAGGCTGTTACGCCATTTATGATGATGATGATTTAAGAACTCGCTGCATTTTATTTTACTTACCTTGATGTCTTGTTTTCGCTTCCTATTAGCCAAGTGGGGTGTCTTTTTCGTAACCTGCATGTTTTGTTTTTCAGGTTTTATCTTTCCTTGCTAGATAGCTGCATACCATTCTAAAGTTCTTTTCCTACTTATTCAGTAGCAATTCTCTGATGTACTGAACATTTTTCTCAGTGGCTTATCCTGCAGCCTTGCAAGTGTTCCTTTGCTGATGATTTTTCTCTTGACGGAAGCACTCGTCCTTTTGGAGTTATCCCCTTAGAAAAGTGTTAATACCATGGAGTAAATTTAGTTTTAGTTGCCTCAATATCCGAGTTAGTTGTTGGCTGGTTTTTCTTGTTTTTCTTTTTAACCATTGAAAGGTTACATGATAGACTCTCCACCGTCAAAACCCGTTTTATGGTGGTAAGACTCTTTCACTCTTGAACGAGCTTGGAATCAAAAAGCAACTTGATATGAGTTTCTGATAAGAACAAATTTGGGCTCGTTATAAAGTCAGCAAATTTTCTGAGAACAATCAATCGTGTATGGTTATAATGAATTTTTCTGTCTCTTCTTCTTGGATTCCTTTTGATTTCATTCTGTGGTATTTCATGACTCTTATTATAAGACACAAGTAAGTTGGTCAATCTCATATTCAGATATGTAAACAAATCATCTTTTTCATTATTAAATAAGATTTCTACAGGTTTTTCCAAATGATACACTTCCAATTTTCTAAAAATAGAAAACGTATTGTATATCTACAACTTAATTTTCTGACAATGTATGTAGTGAATTTCTTCAGGTTTAATGAAACAGATTATATCTACCAACTCAAATCTCGTTTTTCAATGATAAGACTACAGTTATAGTAAATTTTCCCAACTTGGTCGGTCATTCATCATCAAGCGATGAAAATGCTTCGCGATAAGATTGAAGAGATTTAACACTTTCTCGAGGACTTTCTTGTGTTTACATTGCGATAAGATTTATGAATGATCATCATTCGACAAATAAACACTCGTGTAACTTGAAGTCATTAAATAAATATGTATCTTGTGTTCGTTTAATTTTTAATGTGATAATATTCATTCGATAATGGGTTGCCAGTTGGGAAATTCGCGCGAAACACTGATAAAAAAGAGGAACCATTGTAGGCAGAAGCAATATCTCTAAAACTTTTACATTAATTGTTAATTTAAATTAAGTGAAAATTGCTTTTATATCTTTTTCAGATCAATTATTCCATTCTTCTCGTAAAACATAGAAGTCATCAGCAACACTGCCTTTCTCTGGAGACTTATCAACTATGCCATGTTCCTAATCACTTCTTGTTGGGGAATTTCATAAGCTCTCTTATCGTCATCGTTATTCATATCATCAAACAACTCCCAGGTAGGTATAATGTTTAATAATAAATTTATATGTTTTTCTTACAAACGCGATAACCGCGTCGTCTTGAAGATTATTGAGTTGATCCAGTTGTGCTGAGGGAGACATGTTTTCGCCAAACATAAGACTACTAACTCATGTGTATTATCAGTTAGGAAATTGTTGACTGGTAGGAATCATTTCCTGTTGATACGCTTACTCTAAGTGAAGGGGAGGTATGAATAAAATGTTTTGAAAGGATAGCCGTCGATTTGCAAATAATGAACTAAGAAATTTGGCAGATGTTCAAATCTTTGTGTAAATTTTTTATTTGTGTAAAAATAAATACTATTTAAACATAAACATAAGCCTAACAAGCGATAGGCTTATGTATCGTGAACAAACGGAACTTTCTTGTCAGCCAAAATTATCCAAGGTGATTTGGATGTAGCCCTGGGCTAAGGAGAATATCGTTTCAAACCTGTGAGTTGGATAAAAAGTCCAATAAGTTTCGGATTCATAGCAGTTGTCGCGAAAAACCATCACACCGAACGCTTACAGTTGAGGAACTCACTCTGCTTTCAAAGGCTGTAAGGTTTCTTTTTCATAGAATAGATGAAGGAGAAAAGGCTTACGGTGGAGGGGATTGGATCACCAGTACTGGTGACAAAGCGCAGTGAGAGAGCAGGCTCCCGGCCTTCGTCATCCTGCGATTGCAATATTATAGATATGATGAACTTGGCTTCTTATACCAGACACATCTGAAAGCAAACCTGAATCTGAATTGAACGATCCATTGAAACGAAGACCTTTGTTGGCACAAACACCGCAAAGAAAGCCAACAAACCTCAAAAATCAAGCCACAGCAAATGGCTCCAAAAATAACGCAGAATCTTGGCGTCGACGAAATTAATACCATCTGCAGTCACGCCTACAATAATGGCAAAATCATCGAAGACGGAAGACACGTGGTCAAAAGAGTCCAAATTACAAATGGAGAAAATAGACCAGCTGGACATGGTTGCTGCTTTAGAACACATAAAAAATCACGCGCACACTGGCTGAAGCAAAGAACGAAGCAAGCCGCAACAGCAATACAAACGATACAGGAGAGTTAGGGACGCTGGGCAACTAAATCACTAGAAGAGCGGCTCATGCGGGAAGCAGGAACGGTCCTAAAACGATTAAAAGTAAACTGTAACGTCTAAGAATACATAAATAAGAAGTGGCAGAAAGCACAGGCAGACCAGGAGGCTGGGCCACTAGAGCGAGTCGTCCCTACCGCTACCACTAGCAAAAAGGTTGCGTGCAGTCGAATTGAAGGTAAAAGAGAAAAGATGAGGTCCCCAAAATGCATACCAATCTAGCTAGTCATATATATGGCAGCGAAAAAACGGCCAAAAAGCTCCTCCTAATGGCGAACGAACAAACGGGTCTCCTTAGGAACCTAGGCGCAGAAAAACATCCAGGGTATCTCGAGCTAGCCTTGACCTTTGGCACAAATCCTTCTGGCAAGCTCTGCTGATAAAGCCTATCGACGCGATAAGGGGTCCTATGTCGATGATCTTAGGGAAATAAAGGGAGCGGTCAAGCTGAGCGACATGCAAATCGCGATTAGAATAATATGGCCCACCCGCCCGAGCGATCTACTGGTGTGATTCGGGTCAGACTCTTTTTGTGATGTAGTTAAAAGGCCCTCAGTGATAGCGCTACTGTAGCCTCGCGCGAACCGATGGCAGCGCTTGATATTAGGGATATTGACTGTGTCACGGATTTGAGCGATATAGAAGACACCATTTAGCGCGAGTTCTCTAACATACCTGAGGTTCAACTTAGGTGCACCACAGAAAAAACGGGGGCAATGCATGGCCATCGTTGATCTTCCTGAAGAGGAAGTAGAACGAATTCTTAGTAAGGGCAAGTTAGGATACGACCAAGAGCAGTATCTGTTCGCTACTTTAAGTGTCTTGGTAATGACCACGCTACTAAAGGATGCAACAGGCCTGATAGGAGCTCACTGTGATGCAAATGTGGTAAAGTGGGCCATAAAATAAAACAATGCACAGATGAGGTATAGTGCGTTCTCTGCAAGGCTACTGATCTTAGCGTTGATGACTCCGAACATCTTCTAGGGACGGGGAAGTGTCGAGTATTCAAGGAGGCTCTAGTAAAGGTCAAAGCTGCCCTGCAGTGATCCGAATCTTGCAGATTAATTTGCACCGCAGCATAATATCGCAAAATCTACGTGAGCAGTTCGCAAACAAAAAGAAAGCCAATTTGCTGCTGCTCAATGAGTAACTCCATACTAAAAATTCATCCGCTTGGTATTCTGACAAATCCGCTACTGTTGCCATTTGGGTTCTAAACACTGCCCATCTTCAGGTAGAGAGCCATGGGTAGGGACATGGCTTTGTATCGGCTGAATGCTTTGGAAGGACTTTGTTTCGTGTGTGTAACAAATAATGAACCATTGCCGTCCTTTCAAATCAGACGAATAGCATGTTCTCTTTCGAGGAGACAACAATGCAAAAGCAATTGAATGGGATATGCCTCAATCGTATGCCTGAGAAAAATAGATTCTTTAGATAGAAGCCAGAACTGAGCCGGTTATACTGAACGCTGTCAAAACCCCTGCCATTCACCGCTGGCGCTACATCGGAACCATTTAAGATGTAACATTTATGTTGGAGCCCCAATTATCAAGGATACAATACTGGGAAATTATAGAGAACTAATCGGCCAGTTAACACCAATACACAGTATTTGAGATCAGCAATGATGCTCCACGGCGCACATATTCTAGGGCTCTCAGGCACGGATGGAACACTGGAACGATGGACGACGAGGGGTTGATCGATAAACTCTGAAACGAACATTGTGGCTGCAGTATCGCAGGAGAGTATAAGATTCACAGCTGCAGATGTGGTCAACTCAACTATGAGTACCATCATGTCTGCCTGCAGGCCTTTCATGTCCCGTAACAGACCCCGACACGACAAGCCTCGTGTGTGTAGCAGTTCTATTGTCAGAAGCTCGTCATAGGATATGTTCGATGGGTCTGGACTGAGGATAGAACCTTGAGGAAAACCGTGGTTGTTGTTACCGGTGTGCAACTTTCGTATCCATATGCCGCATCGTGTCACCGTGTGTAATGTTAAGTGTGTGTAACACCAACACCGCACCGCCGATGGTCGCATGAATCATCACTGCCATGCTTCGCATCTTGTTGCTGCGTTCGTCTGTGTTCAGCTGTTTCTTATACACACCGTCTCCCACTGTGTATTCGTTTGCTGTCTGTGAATGCCGCTACACCAGCATTTGGAATTTGGTCGATACGCACTCGACATCGACCTTCGATTACTTTGTATTTTGATGTAACGTTTTCATGACTCTGGTCAAAATCGATTCTCTCATTGCATCAATAAATGATCAACTAAGGTCACGTGGACCCAACGTCTCCGGTAACAAGGCTGCGCTTATATTGCGGCTCACCGGGGCCGTGGGAGGTCCTGAAATGGAAGTGGACGAGGTGGATGACCCCGAACTATCGAAGCAGCACTCAATCGCGAATCTGACAGCGATTGTTGAACGACTTAGTGCCGACGTGCGTATTTTGAGTGGGAATAAACAATCCGCTCAAACGTGAACTTCACTCCCCGAAAATACAGGCGCCGCATCGAATTTGTCGGTTGATGAGCGAACCGACTGTTGATCAATGTTCCACAACGTGAAGGACGTAATTAACCTCCTTCCGGACCTCGAACTGCGAAAAAACCGTATCCGAGAATAGATTGGTGATCGGTACGAACGATGACGATTGGTTGCTATCAATGCAAAAACGTAATAACCAATTAAACGATATTGTCAACATCTTCTTCTTCTTAGCATTACAGCCCCTCTTGGGCCTTCGCTTCTTGCAAATAGCACCTCCATCTGTCTCGGTCCATTGACCGCGTCCTCCTATTTTGAAATCCGAGCAGCGGCGAACTGTCTTCAGACCAGCGTTTCCTCGATTTTCGCACTGATCTTCGGCCTTCAGTCTTCCCAACGAATACCGTCTTGGGTATCTATTGTTCATCCATACGATTCATGTGTCCAGCCTATTGCAGCTTCCGTAGTCTAAAAATCATTAGACCTCTGGCTCGTCAAAAATTTCATACAGCTTATGGTTGTATCGAATTCGCCATTGGTCCCTGTCTAGCTTCGCTCCGATTATTCGCCTCAGGACCCGTCGCTCAAGGGCGTTCAATATATTTGCAGATGCTTGGGTTAGGGTCCATGTTTGACATTCATAGCATAACACAGGTCTTATCGCAGATTTTTATACTTGGAGCTTTGTTTTCCTGTGAACGCAGCTGGTTTTCAAGATCGTTAAAACTGAAAATAATATTTTATTTGCGAGCTATATTCTTCGGCTCTTTCATTCGTATTTCGTCTCTTTCATTACTGGTTCTCGTTATTTTGGCGCCTTTAAACACAAATTTAATAACATTTTCGATACTACATTCGTCATGTGATATTTTCTATACTTGAGTAATTTTTTTCGACTGCGTCATGAGTTCTGTTTTATTTTTATTGATTTGTAGCCCTACTAGTTTTGCTTCGCTGTCGAGTTTCAGGAAGAGTTCTTTGCCAGTTGTTCTTGATATCGTTCGCATAGGCTGTGATACCCCTCCCTCGAGGGCGCTCCGATTGAGGGTTCTGCGGGCCCCGGTTTTGCCCGTCAGAGACGGGGTGGGCGCCACTCGCTTCAGCCTTAAACCCTCACGTTAACCGCCAAGCGAGCGGACGGTTTGTCGGAGAAATTCCACCGCCGTACCGAAACTGAGAATCTCTAACGCACGAATGGAAACTGCACCAGAAATCAACCGCTAAAGGAATCCCACCGACACAACCTATCCTCGAAGGCGATTCCCACTAAGCTGGGAGGCAGGAAAAATTATGAGGCGGTATCCCGAAATTTTATAGGGGACCCTCTGAAACTGATGTTCCTTACTTTTCAGCGTTATCCGCGAGCCAAGTTAACAATACCAGCCAAAACTAAAATTTTCCCAAAGTTCAATAATTCACGCAAATCTGAAACGTTTACATAATTCACTACAAAATCACGCTTCAATTAAGGGGAAAATATATTTCTGCTTTAACAATAATTGAAATTGAATTACTTACTATTAAATCTACATACATAGGGGACCCCCCGTATTTCCGCCGTCAATCAAAGATTCTTCCTCGCTACCTCCGGTGATTTTGCCACCTTTTCCAGCTACCGATTTAAATCTTTTTGTTCTTGTGGCCCTGATTCTGCACACTGGCCTTCCGCCGCCAACCGTAACTCCGCCGTTGTTGCCGCTGGGAACTCAATCAATCAATCTTCGTTTTTCTGCTTCCGTCGCCACCAAAGGTCGTTCCGCTAAATAGGGATATTTCATTGTTTCCAGGTCCCTCGGCAATTCATCTCAAACGGGAACCCGTTAAGGTTTTTTTTTTGGGGAGAAATGAACTTTGTTCTACCTGTGCGCAATCTACCAGCGGCACTCAAACTGTTTTGATGTTGGGCAATCGAAATATAAATTTCCCTTCATGTAGCACATTCGTGAATGTTTACTTATTCAAATAAAGAAGACTTGTTTTTAAGCAAAAACGAAAAGCTGGTGGCATATTCCATCATACGCGGTTCTTTTCGTAAGTTTTTCATACTTGAACAGGATTCTTCGATTGATAAGTGTTGAATGAGTTTGATCGGTGAGTTGAACGAGTGTATTTATTCCTTGAAGTCGTATTGATCCTAGCATCATTGCTAGTTGCAGTTGCTGTAATTATCGTCGCCGTAATCTGTGTTGGTACCCCGAAATCGGCCAATTTCGCATCTCCGTATGCAGAGCGTTCGCTCGACTTATGTCCCTTTGAATTTTTTGCATCGATTGTTGTACTCCAACCTCTTGTGCACTTCACGGCACTTATATGTGATTTTTCGTTCCGTTAGCGGACCCGATACTTGATGGATATCCTGCAAACTGCCACTACCACAATATCCCGTTAGATCCAAAATTACATGGCACCGCAAAGCGACCATATGATAGTTCCTACGTCCTGATGTTCAAGGGCGCTATAAATTGAAGCTACAAAGTTGGAGCAATCGCAGTCGATGGCCATTTGTTCTTATTGTTCTGGCGTCCCGTGAGAGGAAACTTTTCCTTTTCCTTGTCTGGTGTGGAAGTGGTTTTATCTTGCAGACTTGCGCACTAGTTATATACATCATTACTTTACTTTACACAGTGTTTTTGTTTTTTTTTAATTTGAACATCTATCTGAATTTTTCTTTCACAATAATTTGGGAGGTTTTTGACGCCATTGTCATTTTGGTAAAACGGACTAGTTGGGCTGGGATACGTTTGCTTAAAGTCAACGAAAATTTGGTGTACGTCTATGTTGAACTCCCAGCGTTTGTCTGGTACCTGGTAGACTGTGAACAATTGGTCTGTTGTTGATCTACCTGCTCTAAAACCACCTTGATACTCCCCAATAATACTGTTGCCATATGATCCAATTTTATTTTCTAAGATCTTTGAAAATATTTTGTACGCCGTACAAAGTAGTGATCTGCCTCTTTAATTTTCGTACTGTAGCTTGTCACCTTTTTTGTGGATAGGGAATATAATTGATTGGCTCCACTCTTTCGGCATATGTTCTTGTTGCCAAATGTGCTGGATGACTTTGTGAATAGCTTTATGAACTTTGCTGCCACCATAGTTGATGAGATCCACTGGAATCTCATCGATGCCCTGCGCTTCATTATTCTTTTGGGGTTGGATAGTGAAACACACTTCATCCAGAGATGGTGGGCCCAATGGAGGCTCTCCGCAGACATCTATAGGCTCTGATGCTGTTAAGCTCTGCGTAAGATCAAGAAGGTTCTTGAAATATGATGCCCATCTTTTCTTAATCTTGGTTTCATCAACGATGGTATTGCCGATGTCATCACGACAGAGCATGGTTTTGGGCTGATAACCACGTTTCAGGCTTTTCACTGCTTTGTATGATTGTCTTGTGTTGTTCCTCGCTATACTTACATCTATACTTCTCCATTGGTCGTCATAGTATTTTCTTTTCTTAATCCAAATTATCTTATTCGCTACTTTTCTGAGATTTGCATAGTGTTCTCTCCTCGTCCTGGTTTTCCTACCTATGTAATCCTCGTTTGCCTGATTCTTTTCGTCTAACGCATTCTAGCACTCAACCATTCATGTCTCTTGCCCCGGGCTTAATGTCCGATCGTCTGTTCTGCCACGGTCTTAATACCCACTTTCACTTCCATCCAGAGCCCGTTGCTTGTCTTTAAAGATGCGTCTGATAAAATGGGTGGGTGGTTGTCGAGGGTCTCGATGATATTTTTGGCTAAATAGGCCGTTTGGAGCCTTTCGATGTCAAATTTTTGTAGCGGGCGGGTCTTCGCTGAATATGTCTTAGACATTATGAGTAATGATCTGAGTGACAACAGGCTCCTCGGTGTGTACGGACGTCAAGTATGCTTGAGGCCCATTGTTCTTCGGTCAGAACATGGTCGATCTGGTTTTGTGTATTGGCATCCGGTGATACCCAGATCATTTTATGAATGCGTCGATGTGGGAAGCAAGTCGAACGTATGACTGGATTTCTGCTACATCCAAAGTCAATCAGGTGCTTGCCATTGTCATTTGTTTCATCGTGGAGGCTATATCCTCCAGTCATTCCCTGAGGATAAGATAGCTCATGGCCAACATTAACGTTGAAATCACCCAGAATTATTTTGGTGTCGTTTGTAGGCAACGAAGTGACTAGTCCTTCTAGGTGATTGAAGAACGTTTCCTTCGTTTCTTCGTGCTTTTCTTCGTTTGGGGCGTGAACATTGGATCGGTCAGATTTTGAAGAATTCCACTTTTATACGGATCGCACCCAACTGTTCATTCATTGCCTTAAAATCAGTAACTGCGATTTGAACTCCCTATCCACAATAAAGGCCACTCCATATTCTCGTTTTCCAGTAGGCTGGCCTCAAACGGGCTTGGGACCGTCTACGGCGATGTTTCGTCAACATCTTACGTGACCAGAAAACTTGTCTGCAAGCGAAACAAATAAAAAAGGGCTTACATACGTAATAGAGGGAGGACGACTCATGCTAAATTGTGAGGACGATCCGAAGTTTGTCGTACCTGCCGCGATATGATGGAGGATTGTACGAAGTTGTCACGATAAATCGGGACATCCATGTTCCGAGGGTACAATCCAACAGATCCAGAAGGTTTTTTGGTTTCCCCGAATACGTCGCCACGTTAAGTCTAAGGTCAGCGCTTGCATCAACTGTTTTCTCAACAAAGTACCAGCCGGTAAGCGAGAGGGGGTGAATGTTCATTGAGGAAATTCGTCCCTATACCTTTACCTGTGGATCATGTCCTTTTCTGAGAAGGAAATGTGGAAACATTCATATGATAGCACAGTTTGATCCGTTTACCAAATACACGATACTCCGGGCTGTTCGAGATACGAGCGCCAAACACATAATCGCAATGCTACAAGACGTAACAACTTTCTTTGGGTTGGCGATGCGCATTATATCCGATAGAGGATCCGCTTACAGATCGAAAGAGTTTTCCGAATTCTGTAGTCTTCAAGACATTCAGCATGTCCAAGTACCCGTACGCACTCCACGCATTCTTCCACAGGATTTACGCCGAACCAGTTGTTGTCCGACTTTCGACTACGTGATGTAGCAGCCAATTGAGTGGCGTTAGCTCTATCACCTTTTTAAAAGGGGTGCCCCGGTCAGGCTCATTTCGGCCCCGGATAGCTCCGTCAGAGACGTCGTAGGCGCCTCTCGTTCGCCCATGGAGCCGGATTGGAACCGTCAAACGAGGTTACGGCTCCCCGGAGAACAATTTGTGGAACTCTACTAAATTGAAACACAGTCGGCTGATATTCGCTACAAAACCTAAAAGAAACACTTCAAAACCCAGAAAGAAGATCCGCACTGAAAAGTTAGTTCTAGTTTTCTATGTATTCAATTCTTCTAAGTTTTCAATTTTACCACAAAATATTAATATGAATCTAACAATGTAATATACAATCGGATATTAATAAATAAAACGGTTGGCTAATACTTACACCGATGATTTTGCTGCCGTTGATGTAGGGATCCCCAAATAATTTGATTTTGCGCTGCTCAAATTCTCGCTAGTTCCGCTGCCAATTTACTGATGCGACTTTCTCCGCTCTGCTCACGAACGCTGCCAATTTAGCTGTAACAACTTCTTCCAGTGTAGATCCTCCGTCCAATACGTTCGTCACCTAACTCTTATTCCAACCGGTACACTTCGCAGGATGATTTGCAACAATGAAAAGAAGAACGGGACATCCTTCCGTCCCCCTTTTATCAGTTTTCAAACCAACGGCTCATTCTTGTAGGTCGAGCGCCTTATAAATTCCACTGCGTGTGGTCGGCTGTGCAGGTTTCCACCACTGCTTTTGGGTGTTCACGAGAATCTCACTCCTACTAAACTAGTTTGGGGAAATGTCAGTGAGATAATTCACTGACAGTTTAGATTTGTTTTTTTCTGGAGCAATATTCAGAATTCATAAGTTCGTCAACAAACGCGAATCGAGTGCTGATTGACGAACGTTGTGCTGTTCGTGCGTGAGTGCCATTAATAAGGATGACATCGCGAAAGTTTGGGTATGTCAATGCATTTCCGCTAAATCTAAGGACAGAACGTTGAGCAAATAGTGCTTTTGACGGGGCGCCAAAAGTTCAGTCAATCGATACTTATCAGATTTCGTAAGTCTCCCAGCTTCGTATAAAACGCACGAAACGTCTTGTTTCATATTGCCAAAGGATGAGGCTTGATGGTTAGTTGATTAATTCATAGTTTTTTTTTTGTGTATGTTGAGTTCACATCATACCTTCTTCGCTTGTCATGTTCCACAGATATGTTCTGCAGCAACAGGTTTCTTTTCTGCAGCAATAAGTCAACGCTACCTAAACCTAAATCTTCTTACTTTTACTGCTACTTTGGTTAAATTCAATATCCTTAAATTTATATGCATACATATATATCTACATATTTATGTATATAGAGAAGTAATAATTAATAATGGCATATTGCAAAATTTTCGTGTACGTCACTTTACGCCACCTGCTTGTGAGGTTTACGTTTATTCGCGGCTGATTGCGTAAAGGCGTGCCAAGATCCCTTCGTGGTCGTCGCGAATTTAATATACTTGGCGATACCCCGTAACAGCTCTGAATGTCGACTATGAGACTACTTGAACCTCCGAAATTCGACAAACCGCAGCCGACGGTATCCTTCACGCGGAACAGTGTTGGAAACAACGTTTCGACGAAAAACACAAGCAACCGAACCAGTACCGAGAAAGAGACCTGTTCTTAGTCGAAACGTTTCTACCGCTTGTGGCGATTCACTGAAACTCAAGCCGAAGTATAAAAGACCGTTTCAAATCATGAAGGTCCTTCGCCACGATAGGTACGTAGTGGAAGATCTGCCCGATTTGCGAAACCGAGGGGGAAAATACAGCGAAGTATATACCACCGACCGATTCAAGCTGTGATGTCACCTCAGCCCGGAAATTGACTATATCAATGTCGAGGTCGATAACGATCATCAGGACGATTATGGGTCAAAAGTGGCCGATCTGTCAACTTCAGCCCATCTGGCAGCACTGACTTTGCCGAAGAGTGTTGAGCAGCTCAAGATTTCAGGGACTGAGTAACGAGCCGTCATCGCGAGTGGTCGTATTATCTCTTGTCTTGCATAAGTTGCTGGTAAACATAAGTACACACTATAATATATCGTGTTTCAATCAGCCATCTACCATTTAATCCATCCTTGATATATCTTGAACGTTAAGAGACTATTAGTCCTTCATATGCAACTCTATATAAATAATAGGTGAAATATGTCAATGATTATGTTCCAGGTTTCCTTACTTCGCGTTTCATGGCAAAGAAGCAAACGTTTCAATAATGATACACTGAAAATGACTTAAATCAGTCGAAACGCGTCCTCTTACTCAAAAAAAACTCTAAGGGCTTTTCAAGAAAAAGATTTAACAATTATTTATGTATACTTTTCGTTGTAACAAGAAATTTTTTTTAAATTAAAAACAAAAGCCCATGAATCACGTTGAAACTCAATTTCATCAATTACATGCCAATTTTCAATAAACACAAGTTGCAATCGCAACTGGTAATTAAAAAGCTTAACCCGGCAATTATTTTCATCAACAATGGCGTGACCTCAACTGGAACTCCCAGTTGCTTTGCTATAGTGGCGATGGCATGTGTCTTATCTACATACATGCATGTTAAGCCCGTTCTAAACATTAGCATCAACATTAATTTTGCTACAAAAATGTTATCAACAATGAACGAACAAACAACGAACGAATCGTCTGACATCATAGTCCGAACGACATGGATGAGCTGACAGACCTCAAATGACGATAATGATGTTGAAGGAAAAGGTCTTGTAGGGTTCATTGCGAGCAAGTGATCTGCGTAAGATAATCTCCCTGATGGCTTTCTAGATGAGTAGAAGCCTATTAAAATATTTTAACTTGCCTTGTATGGTCTTATAGAGCGCGATAACCATTCCGTTTCAGTGCCGTTTTAGTGCCGCGACACAAAAGTACACTTCTTGGGGCTTTGGTAGGGTCATCTTTGAAACGAATTGTTATTAGCGAAGCCAAGTTAGAGCCTCTAAACTGCTAGCAATTAAGAAGAACTTGCTTTTTCAGAAGAACCACAATGTCTAATGAAACGCTGCTCCAACCCAATTTAATCTTTTGTATGGGGAAATCAGATGCGGTCGAGGAAGCAAATAAATCTCTCAGAGTGTTTGTCGGCTCAGGCTTAGATGCAAAGTTTTCTTAACGAATGCTAATCAACTTTATACGCAAATGGGCTCTGGATGGCCTCCTCATTGACTTCTTAATCATATGGTGTGCCAGTTGCTCGGCTCCCGGTTCAAGTAGATGGAGCAAGTTATGAAAGATAATGCTGGACTTTCCAGGAAAATCAACTCATCGAGGAAATGATCCAGAACGACAACGACGACTTATTTGGGAAAAGTCGCGATGACGCCACAATATTCATCAAAGTTAATCTCTTAGGTCAAATGTTTCTGGATGAGTGATCGCTGGCTGTCCGAAATATATGAAATGTTGTTAAATTAATTGAACATAATTGCAATCAACGAATACTGCAAAGTAGCCCTTGAAAACTTAGTTAATGTGTAAATTATATGCACAACTCAATTTCCCTATAAATCATTAAAAGTAGTTTTGCCAGCTTGTATGACTTCATTAATCATTATCTATTGTTGTGAAATTTTTGACAAGGATGAAAATTTTGGAGACCATCAGTTCTACACCATTCCTGTGATGGATAAACAGATGGATAGATTGACGGAAAGCCAGACTAGACGGGAAAAGTAAAGTATGTTTTATATAAGCCTAAACAGGGAAAAATCCAGTAAACTATATGTTGATACTAAGTAGGTAAACAGAGTTAAGGGAGTCATCCCGTGTGATGGATCAAATGAATTGAAAAAGTGTTTTTGCATAAACTTTAGCCAAATACAGTGTTTTGAAGGAAGCTGAGGTTTTACTTAATGTAATCAGAGGTAATCCAAAGTGAAAATGGTTATTCGATTTTTGAAACCGTTTTCTATTCCTTATAATTCTAGTCATAAGCTTGTACTAAGTTTATTCTCTACAGGTTAAAAGACGATTGAATTTTTTTTTCACTTAACTTTAATAGGACGCTTGTAATTTTGGCAACCGCAAAACATCCATTTTTCAAGATGGGTGCATGAATCTTTCTTCAATTCAACTATGAGCACTATTTTTCTTCTGGAAATAGTTTCTTTTATTCTCGATGTGTGAAAAAATATACGGCAAAAGATTCACATTTACATTTCTATTGAATGTTGAGAAAAACATATTGAAAAACCCGTAAAAAACAGAGATCTCAAACGGAATGACCCCCTTAAGACTACTTGCAGCTTCTTGCCTCTCATCAAAATTTTATATAATGCAAAAGCTACGAACTGATCTTCGTAAGTATTTTTTATCAGGCTTGAACGGTTTTAATGACTGAAGTATTGCAGAACTACTTCACTGTTTGTTAAGGTTTTTGATACCTATTCCCTTCATGTTTCTCCAAATAAAGGGAATCTCGACAGCACTAGAGTTAAGACTAACGCCAGCATTGGCGCTTCTCTCACTGAGAGGTTTAATTGTTCATAATCTTCAGCCCCCGGACACGCTGATACTCCGTACAGAATATTTTTTTTATTTATACCTACTTTATTGAGTTTGATTCAACAATCTTCAATGTCTAAGCTGAAGATTTCACCCGTTTTCTACCTGCTTGGCAGATACTTATTGCAATAGCAGATATATCTGTCTGAAAGCACCCAACTAGAAATAAATTAAGAATGTTTTGTTACCATGCCTGAATTCAGTGCAGAACACGAAAAGTGATTATGACAGTAGAGATTTAGTTTCGAAATTTAAATTAAAAATTTTCCGATGAAATTTCTTTTATACATATTCTCTGATTTCCGCACGGAATGCAGGCTGGCAACTCTTTTCTAGCTCACTTTCGAAATCCTTAAATGGGAGGATTGATGCGAGACCCTGCTCTGAAGACTGGTTTGGAGTGGAGGAGACGAAAAATAAAACATTATTTAGAGGCACTATGCCTTTCAAAAATCAATAAAATGGGTGATGTTCCCCGTACGAAATCCTGCTCGAGAATTTGTAGTTATCGGTTTTATCTATCATCGAATTGAACTTTGTTATCGGTTAGTTCCTCTGCACTATCTCTTGGAACTGAACGCACTATAGCTATAAGTCGTGCGCTATGGCCGAGGGGCTCCAACTTTTTAATTAGCAATGCGATAATTTACGCAAAAGGAATATTTATTGAAACTAAACTGAAATAACAACATCACAAGTAGGAAATAAATTAGGGCCCAGATGAAGAATGACGTATTGTTCATTGCTAAATTCGGATATGCATTTGCTCGGTGTCGTTGGCGGTGACATCTTTATGCCAAGTTGTGACCGTGGCTGTCAGAGTCACCTCATCTCCCGTATTGTTATGTGACGAAGCGCGACCATACGTTCTGAGAGGTGTGCGTTGTTTTACAGAAGGACGTAACAATTACGGGATGCTGCTTTTGAAGTGGGGGTTGTTTCCGCTATGGGTACTGTTACTGCTGTAGCTGCCATGGGATTAGTTGCCGCAGTGCAGCTGTTGCAGCAATGTGGGCTTGTTACGTTACATCAAGCGATTCCGGTTGGGGGTCTTGGGATCCCGGCTAACTCGTGAATACGGGGTAGGCAGGTGCCACTCGTCAACTCTAAAACTGCTCCCAGGAGCCAGTTGGTGAGCTTGAGGCTCCCCGGAATAATTAGGACACTATAAGACACTGAGCTGTGTCACACACGCCAGGCCTATACCTTGTCCTGACTGGCTAATTTTCCCTAGCCTCTAATAGTTCTTGCTCGGCTCGTTGAGCCGCCTACCAACACTTCCACAAAATCCAACTTGAACCCCCTCTTCATAATCACCACCTATACAATTCGAAATCCCCGACGGGAAGGCTTCTTGTGACTCCTGTCGTTATGTACGCCTTCCAGCAACATTACAAGCTCCAAGCGCAACCACACTTGCTGAAAACACTAATCGCATGCAAAGAATACCAAATTACAATCCATTGTTATTTAATATTTTTCCTCAAAGGGGTAAAGATTCACAAACTTACAATTTTCTTTAAATTTCTTACGGGGCCCCGTTGATGGTCAAGCTGCAGCTCATAAGATCCTAGCGCCTTCCGATTCCTCCACTTCTTCCGCTTCTGCCCAATTTCCGTGCTTTCGATGGAACTCCCGCAGGGGGAATGCCGGTCGACAAGAGCACTCTTGGAGGCTAGCATTCTTTGGGGAGTTCCGCCCCCACGTACCCGAGGAAACTCCGCAGGGGGAATGCCGGTCGACAAGACCACTCTTGAAGGCTAGCATTCTTTGGGGAGTTCCGCCCCCACGTACCCGAGGAAATTCCCGCAGGGAGAAAGCCGGTCGACAAGAACATTCTTGGAGGCTAGCATTCTTTGGGGAGCATATGGAGGGTGCCGTGAGGCTCCCTCCTGGGATGACAGGTAACGACTCTGATTGGATCTGGACTACGCTTTGGACAACGAACTGGAATTGATGCTTTGGGCTGGCGGATGTGATGGTTTGGATCTAGTTGCTTTGCACAGTAGCGTCGAGATGAAACTCGTGTGTGAACGGCTCCAATTCAACTATCATACTGTCTCCGTCCCGGTAAAACCTTGGCAGGCCTCGGAGTACGTTCGAAGTTCGCACCATTGGGTTGGTGGTGTAGGTTCGGTTGAGACGGACTCCCGATTAGCGCTGGTCTGGCTCTGAGCACTCGTCCCCATAAGGGCTTGTGCCAACCCTCGCATGGCCTCCCTGCTCTGCAAAGACAACCATGGGACCAAAAAGGCGACTACACACACGAACGGAGATAGCGGCTCCGAGGGGGGACCCAATAAAATGGAGCAAACAAAATCAAAAGATCAAAAACATCCAAAAAATGAAACCAAAAATAATAACGACGACGCAACCAGCGGTTGCAGCCACGATGTCAACAGTACATCGAGAGCTGTACTAACCACGAAAAAAACGAAGACTAACACGACGACAGTGACGGTAGACGAAAAACGGAGAACAGCAGACAGTCTGGTGCAGACTGAGATTCCTGCGGCGTTTGGGCGCAGCAAAAAAATTATGCGAACGCCAGAGCGTCCTATTAAGGAGAAGCGGGAGACTCGGCAGGATGCTTCAGGTGTTCGAGCAGTGGAAGATAACATAAAGAGCACCGAAAATTCGATTATCACTGCTGCGATCGTTACTGAAGCGACCGATGCAAGGGTCACAAATCCCGACATTGCAACGAAAAATCCAGAAGCAAACGAGGAGATTACGGTACTAAAAGCAAAGAGTGACCAGACACCGCGTGATTGTACCGCCACCGTTGAAAATGTGCCGGAAGTACTGCACTCGGAAACGGAACGCGAAAACCTCTCCCAAGGATGGCTGCAAGGTACAATTGCGGCCCAGCGATACGAAGAGGAAAGACTACTTCGAAAAGCGGGAGATGTTCTGAAAAGAATACAAGCTGCATGCGACTCCCCAAAAATTAGCAAAGTAGCAAAGGAAGGGCTCCTTGAACTAGAGGAGCTCCTAGATCGCATAGGGCACTATCGGAGGAGCTGGTTAAGGGCCGAAGATGAACAGAAGGCTAAAGAGGCGCTTGGGGCAAAATCTAAAGGCGACATGCAGATAGCTCCATCATTAAAAGTCAATAAAAGAATGGCGTCTAGCCCAATCGAAGGAGACCGGGATAAAAGAAGGAAGGAAGAGGCACTTGACGGGCGTGGAGCACCAGATCAGGGGTTCCAGACAGTGCTTACAAAAGGAGCGAAGAAAACCGCAAAGAAACTCCTTCAAAAAAAGCCAGAAAATAAAATTCGCATGGACGCCCAATTAGAAAAAGGACCTCATGCAAAACAGGAGAGGCAGAAGCCCCGACGAAGACCCCGGCAGCAGGCACTGCTTGTAAAGCCCCAAGATGGCCGATCCTACGTGGAGGTGTTATGCTATATACAACGTCGTCAATTGTCTAAGCTCCGCCAAGTGTATACGGCCAAGCACATACGCCCATTGTCATTAAAACATGTACTTGTCGACCAACGGCAAGCGTAAAGTCTTCATAATCCATACCATTAGCGACGACGACCATGTACATAAGAAGCTTCGGGGTGTGCTTATAGAATTATCGACAAGCTACGCCCATTGTCGTCAAAGTATGTACTTGTCGACCAACGGCAAGCGTAAAGTCTTCATAATTCGATCTACATAAACCACAACATTAGCGACGACAACGACCATGTACATAAGAAGCTTCGGGGTGTGCTTATAGAAATATCGACAAGCTACGCCAAGTGTTATACTGCATAAGCCATAACATTAGCGGCGACAACAACCATGTACATGAGAAGCTTCGGGGTGTGTTTCCAGCGGAGTGACACTGTGCTAAACCCTGCCTTCAAACCATTTATTAAATTCGCCACAAAGCTTCACCATGCGAGTAGAGAGACGTGCGCGGAGGAAGAAGTTTACGTGGAACGAGAACGCACGTTTCAACTACTCAGCGAATTTAGGGCGAATTGAGGCCGCAAGAATCGTTTAAAAGACAATTGATCGAGCGAGAAACGGCGAGGAGTAACAACAGCGGTTACGGTTTTGTACGCGAAGTGTATTCCGCCGCGAAGTAATCACCGAGGCCAGAAAGTATAACGAGTTCCGGTACAGTTGCAGGAAACCAACACAACAGTTAGATGGTGAGGTGTAGGCTTGAGCCGCGAACCTCATTCGGCTTGGATGCGTTTTTACGCTGCGTAGCCACCATCGATTAATTCCTACTTTCTTCCAGGCATCCTCCGTTCGAGTAGATACAGTGTAGAAAGATGTTAAAATAGTTAAAGAAGTGCAAAAGTAATTGATTTAAAATATAAAATAAAACTAAATTGTTTGATTATGTAATTCTATTTCTTTTTGTTGATCTGGTATTAAATGGACAGAGTAGCAGGTAAGTGGTGTTAATAGGACTTCTTTCCCCGGGAGCCTTGATGATGTATATTGGATACACATCAAATGTGCTCCCAGTTCCTACCAGTATACATAGGGTATACTGGTTCGTAACAAAATTGGCGCAGCCGGTAGGATATCGGTTTTGCAGAGACCACAGTGTAGTGCGCTGTGTAGCAAATTTAAATGGGCTGAAAAATCCATGCACCCAGCCGATATCTCAAACCATTCAACTCCTGTAAGACACCATTGCTACTCATACTGTCCATCAAACTAGATCAGCTTTCCTAAAAAAAAATCAACTAATAATTTTAATCATTTAAAATAAACAAAAATATTGTATCAATATCCCCACATCATAATAATGCTTCTAATACAGTGCATAAAACTAAATCAACCTTCTTAAAACGAAAAAAAAGTCAAATAATTATTTCAATCATTTAAATAACAAAAAGAAAGTATGAAACTTTACCAGTCTTCCTAAAAGAATATAGGATCATGTTAATCGTTTAAACAACAAAAATATAATATCGGTTTAACGCTACCCATACTGGTCAACTACCCAGATCACCCTTTAATCGAAACAAATAATTATATTGATCATTTTAATAATTAAAACATAATATCAACATTCCAATATAATATTATTTCTACTCATAATATCCATCAAATGAGACCAATCCCAAAATCAAATAGTCATCTTGAACATTTAATTCTTCATTCATTTACTCCCCCATTCATATATCTTAAATTTCATCTTTCTTATCTAAAGGTCATTCAAATTAACTACTAACTCGTTCAAACCCATCGTAGAATTTATAAAGATATAAAGTTTCAATCAACTTACATTCAAAACACAAAACATTACAAGTAAATATTAAACACAAATAAGCAAGACGAAAACTTAATAGCGAGCAAACAAACGCGTGCCCATTGTTATCGAAATAGGATACCACTTATCACTCCAACTGCTTGGACAATACGCGTACCTACATGCATATTAAAGTCTTATCTCTTGAATTGAATGAGCATTCGAATTAACAGAAGCATAATTAAAAGAGCAAACAAAAACAAACATTTAACTGCAAATTGAATAGATAGACATCTGGGCAATGTTTTTAAATGCAATAACATTGAAGAGCAAACTAAATTAATTAACTGCGCTACATAAATACAAAGAATAATTTGCATGAGAACGGCAATTTCCCAACGCAAATAAACATGAAACTAACTTACACTGAAACAATTTAAGTATGGGAAATTTGAAACAGCAGAATTTTAGAACATTACAATAATGCAAACGATTTTACCCCAAAACCAATTATCTCTTTCAAGTTCCTCTGCAATTCACTCTTAAACCAAATTTACATCTAGCACTAAATGTGCCATTTCATAATATAAAGGAAACGGGAAAAGTGGCAGTCGAGTCGGTAAAACCCCGGCAAAACTATCAGCAGACACGCTTTGTCGATGTCTAAATTGCACGATCACTGGAATGAAAACCAGTTGATTACACAACAGCCTCTGAGCCGTCGACGTAAACTGTCGGCGGACACGCTATTTTTAGTAAATCCCTAAAGAAATACATAATAGCCTCTGAGCTGCCCGATTTCAACTTTCGGCAGACACGCTACATATAGTATTGTCATATGCAAAAGAGACATCAATTTACCATCCAGTCGTAGCCTCTGAGCTGTTGATCCAAAAGGGTTTACAACACGCTATCAATCATGTACCCTTTAAATAAGCCACTACGTTTCCTTGCACAATAAATACCTTATATAACTGCTAACTGTTAGAAAAAAAGTCACAAATAAAACGCAAGACAATTCAAAGCCCACCCATTTCCCACCCTTTTACTTTATATATGGCGACAATATCAAATAGCGTCTTAGGAGATGTCTTTAAGTTGCTTTAAACAATCAAGATCGAGATCAAAAATTTATTCACGGCTAATGAAGTGACCTCGCACGGCACTGTACTGTCTTTCAGTAAGGTCCAGGACAGCATTATGCCAAACTAAGTAGACACACACTAGGGAAAAATTAGACGGAACACATATAGGGTCTTGAATGAAGGTCGAAACTATATGTTCCCAAGCCCATATAGTGATAGTGTCTCTCCTTTTAATTTCAATTTAATGAAACAGATCATCATCACTCACAACTCATACAATATTTCTATACTTAACAAAAAACCTTCATAATAAATAGTAGATTCCAACTTATAAATAATCCACATCTATTTACACATACTGCTGAATACATTTCTAATAACCCTCCCTTTTTACAACTACAAATGAATAAAAAGTATGTGATTTTCAACTTAAGCCAATTAAACGATAATTAAATGCATATACCTCAAAAGCTCTTTCTCCTACACAATCGTATAGCATAGATGAATTAAAAGCCCTGCCCACTGTGAAATGCATTAAGCCGACTTAATTAAAAACAAATGCTCTTCAAGGCAACCACGAATAAGTACATACATATCATATACGTCACATACTTCCTAGCAATCAGCGCATGTAAAAGCTACAATACATGGCTTCATTCAATTATCTCATGCATCATTGCAGAAGCAATGCTAATCATATCTTCAAAGCTCGTTAGCGGCGAGCAAAAACAATCACATAAACCTTCAATCCATGACTCCCATTCCCAGGGTTGCAGGGTAGCCCAAAAGCGCAAGCACCCAATCCCTCACATAGTACCCAACCCCAAAACTCCATGCATCATCCCGCCCGTTCCTTTCAACTAGTCTAGTTATAGGCAGAAAAAAAAAAATAATGGAAAAACAGAACATAAGAAAAAATAAGAAACAAGAAAAAATTAGAAAAAAAACCCAAAAAGTAACCAAAAAAAAGGGGCTGAGTTCAAAATAAAAAATACTAATATAAAAAAAAATTCATAAGCAAAAACAAAAAAAAATATTACAGAAATATTAATAAATGATATAAACAAACAGGACGCTGGTACGAAAAAAAAAGGAAAAAAAAAACGAATTTCAGACAAAGAATGCTATAACTTTGTAGAATCCTATAATAAACATCCGACCAACTAACAACTATTAATCAAGTAACAGCTGTGCACTGATTTGTTTTCACCTCGCACACGTTAAGCATAAAGCCATAATTTCGGCAGCGAAGCTAATGCTTTTAGAAAAATACAATTGACTAGCAGTGAATTTACCTATGGTCTCTTGCGACGACCCGCCAGATCCAATTCGCACATATGTGGTGATAAGCGCAGTACGTTCTTCCCTGATAACGAACTTCAATGATCGTGCGAACTGTTCAGCCAAAAGCTTAATCATTATCACACCATATGAAGCAAGTAAGCGAGCGTACCTGACAAAATTCCCAATCCCGATGGAAACCCATGCGGAAGCTTTGGTAAGGTAGCATTCGCTGCCACCACAATGGAAGTTTTTCGCTCGGCTGAAATAAGTCCGAAGCTAATTAAGCGATTGGAGTGAACAATCTTATCAACCATACGAGTATGAGCGAATAGAATGCCGTCAAGCTTGACGTTCTATCCCTACTAAATATCCACACATTCCATCCCATTAAAAATTAATTCATAACGTTCCGCCTACATACTAACAAAAAAAAATTCCCACTAAACTATTGGCACAATAATTAATATGTACAACTTTAAGAAAGCTTAGTTATCGTATTGAATAAAATTAATTAGGAACTATAGTAATGTTAAAAGCAATAAGAAACAATTATGTAAACAATTTAATAAGTAAAATCTGAAATATTCAAAGTAAAAAAAAAAGGAAACAGTAAGAATAATGATATTAGTAGATATAAAAGAACGTTAATCGAATAGAAATTGAAAGTAACAATGAATATAAAGACAGAACCAAAAAAAAGAAAAGGAAAAGAAGAAAATAATAAGTGCCGTTGCACCTGCACCGTTCACACTACATCCTCACTAACGCTAACAGGTTAATTTGCTAACACCTGTACTACAACCTAGTAACGCACAAATAGGTGAACCAATAATATACAATTCTGATTTAAAGAAAAATCGGCAGCAAATATGGAAGTTAAAGGAAAATGTTTTGTCTCATAAAGTAAAGCCAATTAAAAGAAATATTGAATTCCGGCATCCCTCAAATGAAAAATAATTTTATATAGATAATAATTTTATTCCCAAGTAAAAACGATTTAGGACCGGAAGAAATGTTCAGTATATTCTTCAGCATTAGAATCTAACGTAACACTATTCCATTATTGAATACAATCAAATGAAATATTGAGTTGTTAATTTATGTTTATATAAGAATCAAACCAAACACGAACCTGCTTGGCTCAAAGTTGTATCAAACAAAAACCTTTGTGAATAATTATACTAATAAACAATCAAAAAAAAAAATCTTAACTCACTGTATCAAAAGAAATACTAAGTATCAGACAAAACATCAATTTATAATTAACATATTATGTTAGTATCAAGTAAAAACGTAACCATACAGATTAGCGACTCAGGCAAGCAAATCATGAATCCGTAACGATATAAAATCAAAAATGAAGTAGTTTTCAATTGTAACGTTGTATTATGCCATAACATGTTAAGTAGCGTAAATGAGGAGTTCAAGATACACGAAATTAAACGGTAGAATTAAGTATGTTAATCAAGAACCAGCAGCAAAACAACAATCAACAATAGGCAGTGAGAAGTCCAGCGGACAATAGTAATGGCCTTAGCAGCGCAAAATACAACTTACGCATTAAGTAATTCGCATCATTGGAACGGAACAACGATTTACTTCACTCTCCAAGTACGTAAATCAGTCAAATCCGCTAGAGGAAATGTTATGCTATATACAACGTCGTCAATTGTCTAAGCTCCGCCAAGTGTATACGGCCAAGCACATACGCCCATTGTCATTAAAACATGTACTTGTCGACCAACGGCAAGCGTAAAGTCTTCATAATCCATACCATTAGCGACGACGACCATGTACATAAGAAGCTTCGGGGTGTGCTTATAGAATTATCGACAAGCTACGCCCATTGTCGTCAAAGTATGTACTTGTCGACCAACGGCAAGCGTAAAGTCTTCATAATTCGATCTACATAAACCACAACATTAGCGACGACAACGACCATGTACATAAGAAGCTTCGGGGTGTGCTTATAGAAATATCGACAAGCTACGCCAAGTGTTATACTGCATAAGCCATAACATTAGCGGCGACAACAACCATGTACATGAGAAGCTTCGGGGTGTGTTTCCAGCGGAGTGACACTGTGCTAAACCCTGCCTTCAAACCATTTATTAAATTCGCCACAAAGCTTCACCATGCGAGTAGAGAGACGTGCGCGGAGGAAGAAGTTTACGTGGAACGAGAACGCACGTTTCAACTACTCAGCGAATTTAGGGCGAATTGAGGCCGCAAGAATCGTTTAAAAGACAATTGATCGAGCGAGAAACGGCGAGGAGTAACAACAGCGGTTACGGTTTTGTACGCGAAGTGTATTCCGCCGCGAAGTAATCACCGAGGCCAGAAAGTATAACGAGTTCCGGTACAGTTGCAGGAAACCAACACAACAGTTAGATGGTGAGGTGTAGGCTTGAGCCGCGAACCTCATTCGGCTTGGATGCGTTTTTACGCTGCGTAGCCACCATCGATTAATTCCTACTTTCTTCCAGGCATCCTCCGTTCGAGTAGATACAGTGTAGAAAGATGTTAAAATAGTTAAAGAAGTGCAAAAGTAATTGATTTAAAATATAAAATAAAACTAAATTGTTTGATTATGTAATTCTATTTCTTTTTGTTGATCTGGTATTAAATGGACAGAGTAGCAGGTAAGTGGTGTTAATAGGACTTCTTTCCCCGGGAGCCTTGATGATGTATATTGGATACACATCAAATGTGCTCCCAGTTCCTACCAGTATACATAGGGTATACTGGTTCGTAACAGAGGTGCTGCGGGACATCAGGGGAAACGTAAGGCCCGAAGACACCAATACTACCATTAAAGTAGTACGACCAACGCGGTCGGGCCACATACTGGTTGAATTCGGAGCAGAGGCCGGCAATAAAGATGCATTCTGTGACGCAGTAAAGAAAGTCCTCGGCAAAAGCGCAACTAAAGCCCCGCTCGAGCCGATGGCAACGATCGAAATACGGGACATTGACTGCGTGACGGATCTGGCCGAGGTAGAAGAGGCCATCAAAAGGGAGTTCCCTAGCGTGGGAAGAATCAAAGCGAAACTGACACCAGAAAACAACAGGGGACAACGCATGGCCATAGTTGACTTGACCGAAAAGGACGCCGAACAATTCCTGAACAAGGGCAAAGTACGAATAGGATGGGTTGTCTGTAGGATACGGCGAAGAGCAACGCCTCTTCAATGTTTCAAATGCCTTGGTTATGGTCACACCACACAAGTATGCAAAGGACCCGATAGGAGTTCCCTATGTTACAAATGCGGTGAAATGGGACATAAAAGAAAAGAGTGTACGAAGGAGGCACACTGTATTCTTTGCAAGGATGCTGATCCAAAACCTGATTTTGGACACGTCCTGGGATCAGGAAAATGCCGGGTGTTCCAGGAAGCCCTAGCCAAGGCGAAATCAGAGCTTCGATGACCCGGATCCGTCAGCTAAACCTACAACGCAGTTCAACCGCCCAAAATCTGCTTGAGCAGTTTGCGAGGGACAGGAAAGCCGACTTATTGCTGCTGAGTGAGCAACACCATAATAAAAGTCCTGCATTATGGTACTCTGATGAAACTGGTACTGCCGCTATCTGGGTTCGGAACAGTGACTTTCAAGCGAAGAGTTGTGGACGGGGGGATAGTTTCGTGTGGGTTCGGTGCTCAGGGATCACCTTCTTTAGTGTATACCTAACGCCTAACGAGCCGATATCATCTTTCCAAGCTAAGCTTAATCCTCTGGAGGGCGCTGTCTCGAACGCAGAGGGTAAAGTGCTCGTTGGGGGCGACTTCAATGCTAAAGCAATCGAATGGGGCATGCCTCAGACGGATCCGCGGGAAAACGAATCCTGGAAATGGCGGCCAGGACGGCCCTCGTCGTACTAAACTCCAAAAATACGCCGACTTTCCGCCGTATTGGCTGTGAGGGAACCATACCGGACGTGACATTCGCCTCGGAGTCCTTAGTGCGGAGGATACACAACTGGAAAGTATTAGAGGACTACTCAGCCAGTGATCACCAGTGCAGTCTGCTTGAGGTAAGTGATGCTATCTCCCGACGTCCGTGCTCTCGGCCTTCTACAACTGGATGGAACATTGGAAGAATGGACGTCGAGAGGTTCGTCAAGGTTCTCATAGCAGGTGAGCTGCTGCAGGGAGCTTCGGAGGGGACGGAAGAACTGGCAGCTCAAGACGTGGTGTACTGGTGGTCTACTGAAATCGCTGAATAGCGGAGGGAGTGTCACAAGCTTCGGCATGAGGCTCAACGGGCGCGGAACCGTGACGAGGCATGCAACCAGGTGGCAGCATATAGGTCGGCCAGGAAATGCCTTCGCAAACTGATCAACAGTAGCAAGGCTCGCTGCTGGCAAGACCTAGTGGACGATGTGAACAAGGATCCGTGGGGCCTTGGCTACAAGCTGGTCATGGGGAAACTTGGTGCCCTACGGAAGCCTTGTATACATGACGTGGAAAAGATGGACGTGATAGTGCGGGGACTCTTCCCCGCCCATCCCGTCCGTGTTGACGCTGTCCATGGTGAAACAGCAGTAGAGTGCCCACTCTTCACACAGCTGGAACTGGAGGAGGCAGTCCTCTCCTTGAAAGCGAGGAAGGCTCCAGGTCCAGATGGTGTTCCAGCTGAGGTGTTGCGGCTCGTCTATCACCATTGTCCTGACTTGCTGCTCAGCACATTCAACGCTTGCCTACGGGACGGGGTTTCCCCGGTACGATGGAAGGTGGCGAGGCTCGTGCTGATCAGCAAGGGGAAGGGAAATCGCGAATCACCGTCTGCATACCGCCCGTTATGCATGCTAGACACGGCTGGGAAAGTGCTAGAGAAACTCATCAAGGGAAGACTCACTGACGTGATTCGTGCTGCTGGGGACCTATCTCCTCGGCAGTACGGCTTTAGAGCAGGACGTTCTACCATTGATGCGATTGCAGAGGTAGTGAACGCGGTCCAAAAGGCAGAGGCATATAGTCGCACCAAGCGACGGATCGTCCTGTTCGTAACACTCGACGTCAGGAATGCCTTCAACTCCGCTAGATGGGTGGATATTCTGGATACGCTGGAAAACTCTTCTCAAGTTCCAGAATACCTAATGCGGCTTTTGAGGGACTACCTAAAGGACCGAAACCTGCTCTACGACACGACACAGGGCCAACGAAGGATGGAAATTACATCGGGTGTTGCCCAGGGATCTATCCTTGGTCCGGACCTGTGGAACGTGTCTTACGACGGGCTACTGAGACTTGAGATGCCAGATGAGTCGCGCTCGGTCGGCTATGCGGATGATGTTGCGGCTCTGGTCGCTGGACGCACCGTTGAACAAGCGCAACTTAGGCTAGGTATGCTAATGCGCCGAGTGAGGGACTGGATGACTGCTCGCGGGCTCAGTTTAGCACTGGAGAAAACCGAAGTAGTCATCTTGACAAAAAAGAGAATCCCTAGAGTAAGGATGATCAGTATTGGAGATATACAAATCGCATCGAAGCCAGCGGTGAAGTACCTGGGGTACTGATCGACTCGAAGATGAGTTTCTCTGAGCAAATCAGGGCAACGGCTGAGAAGGCTTCTTCGGGAATATCGGCTCTGAGTCGACTTATGGCCAACGTAGCGGGACCCAGCCCATCAAGAAGACGCCTCTCGATGAGTGCTGTAGGGTCAGTGCTACTGTACGGAGCAGAGGTATGGGGCAACGCTCTCTCTTCGTATCCAAGTCTCCGACTCGGCGGTGAGAGTGATTGCAGGCGTGATACCTTTCGCCCTCCTTGCTAGAGAGCGCCGCGCTATTTACCTGCGCCGAAACGAGGATGCGAGGGAGATGGTTGTCCGCGAGGAGAGACAACGCTCGCTCAACGATTGGCAGCAGTCTTGGGGGAATTGCACGAAGGGAAGGGGGACTGCGCGCCTCATCCCGGATGTGAGACCGTGGCTTAATCGAAGGCATGGTGAGACTGACTTCTATCTGACCCAGCTTTTGAGCGGGCACGGGTGTTTTCAGTCTTACCTGCACAAGATCGGTAAGTCACGGTTTCCCGATTGTCGGTTTTGCCCAGGAGAGGAGGACAATGCCTGTCACACATTTTTTGCGTGTACCGAATGGGTCAGGCTGCGAAGGGAACTCTACAGGGAGACGGGAGAACTCACCCCGGATAATATAGTTGCGGTGATGCTCGAATCGGTTGACAAATGGAACCAGGTGGCACATTATGCTCGGGCAGTCCTAAAATATAAAAGGGACTCACAGCAGCCGGAGGCGCTGGGGCTGGGGGATCGCTCTTTTGGCATTTCCTCTTCCCCTCTCCCCTCCCGCTAGAAGAGGGACTCCCCAGCTTGAAGGCGCCCCACGGCGTAACAAAACGAAACCTGGCCCGAAGTAATGTATCAAACGGTTCCAGGCTAGGTTCTCAGATTGGCAGGGGAGGTATTTAGTGGGTAGTCCAAGGGTATCCTCCATGGGAGTCACACTGCCAGACTCGGCGGGCGTAAATGTTTTCACCTCCCTACCACAAAAGAAAACGCTATTCAATTCAATTATCTTCATTGTTTGCTCCTATTACTCATACCTTTTGCTTACTTGTCGTGGTGGCTATAATTCCACTCGTGATTACCCAATTTCCAGCAAGATCGTCCTTCTTGTCGTTGAAAGAATCTGTAAAAGGTACCGCTGCGACCGTCGTTGGCTCTTTCATTAACTTGTCGCAACGGGTCTTTTTCCTGAGTTGAAGAACCGAAGTTCAAGACCACAACAACCACCACGCCTGCTCAACCCTACAGCGTTTTCCTTGGATTTGAACCCAGGTTTTTTGTTGTTCATCTTTCCTTCGCGCTCAATCATCTGTATTATCGATAACAGCAATACCGAATCGTTTTGGTCGTTATGTCATTTGTTATTTTAATACTTCTTGGGGAGTTTGCAGGCACGATCGTTATTCCGGTTCTAGCAGTTAGTTCTTCATTTGGTTTTCCTCGCGTGGAAAATGTTGCAAATATTAAAGTCCATCGCGAAATATTTTAAGATAAAGAAGGTACACGTTTAAGGTGGCGTATTTCGTTTACACAGTCAGGTTAGAGTGATCCTTTTCGTTGCCTGTGCCATCATTGTGTGGCGAAGGAATATTTTGGCAAGGCGATAGGTCTCGGATGATAAGATCAAGGATTTCGTAAGTAAATTTTGTTGTGATTGTGCGAAATATAATTTGATTTTTAATATCCTCTTTAATCTTTGCGATACAACTGCTTTTACCCAGCATATTATTGGGGTGTTCAACGTTAACCTCATTAGCTGTCCAAGTGTATACCTTAATCGTATTTCGATCAAAGAATAAGCCCATTCAGACAGTTTTAGAAGCTACGATACTCTTCCTCTTGATAACGAATTCATTGCTTCTTCTTGCAGTCGCAAGACAATTGATGTGATTTTTTAACCGAATTTTCATGCATCTAGCCAGTAAGATTTGAAATTCGCCATACCTGGGGCTTCAATCTGACAGATATAGACATTCATCTCATGCCAGAAGCACTATTGAAACGCGCAGATCTACGTAGTCCAATTCAACCAAGATCTGGAATACGACAATCAAGCTCCAGTCAAAATTAAAATGCCAGCAACAAGGACGATACCGAAGAAGGATCTCAGTGTGTGATATGCCAAGAACAACAAAGATGTATTGTACTGTTCGCTTGCAAACATTCGTGTTTGTGTGACGATTGTCCTCTATTTAGGATTTATATTAACAATCAACCAAGAATTCATGTAAAGTCTGGTATACATAGATTATAAGTTTGATTGGATTTTACGAAGGAATATTTCGGCAGGGCGATAGACTGCGTGTCGTACGATAAGATCATGGATTTCGGAAGTACATTTTGTTGGGTGAGAGAAACTTGCATTATGGAAAACTTCCCACAAGAAATCGGGCTGCAAACCACTAGTCTAGGTGTGACGGGAGAGGTATATGGGGAGAGGGTTTCAAGAGTGCCTATAAGAAACTACCAGCGGTATTACCCCTGGATAGTGTTATTCCTGTTTTTGCAAGCAAAAATATTAAGCTTTACGTTCTCGTTTGCCATTCTGGCCTGGCAAAATCATAGGCGGGTAAATTATCAATTCTACAGCTTGTGATTTTCAATTCCTTGACCACTGGTCGCACTATTGACTTAATTTATTGTTATTTTGTATGGTTTGGTGGAGCTTTTGTTAGTATCTTAATTTAATATTTGCTGTGTTCCGATTACTTTGTGATTACTGGACTTAAGAATTTCAATGAACTTGCTTTCCAAAGAATCACATCATGTTGAAAGTTACGCCAGCATATCTTCAAGCAACAGCGTTTCTAAAGTTTGACTACCTAGGCAACAGATATTTGTAGATTTTACATTAATCCAGAGGAATCCCTTTGTGGTTTATTTCGTATATGCTACGAGTATATCTACTAACTTATCAGCTAACCATCCATTAACCATCTAGAAGCCAACGAAGCACTAGAGTGCCCCGAGTATATGCTGCGAAAACGGCTCAAAACAGTAACACCTTAGCGTTGGATATCTTTGTGCACCCCGGAATCGTTCTTTGGGAGATTGCACTTCTCTAGCTCCGAATTTTCCTGCCAATCCTCATCGTGGGAGCGGAGTTGAACTTCGGTGGCGAAGAATAGCTGCTTCCTCTTAACTTAATCCCTAATCTTACTTATGACTAACAATTACATGGTTTATACTAATATTAGTTCAACTTAATAAATTAATTCTTCTTACCAGTCTTCCAGCACGTGAAGTGGCTTGTTGTGAAATTCGTATATGCATTTGCTTGGTGTCGTTGTCCACGCCATCTACAGGTTTCCCAATTAGAAGTGTTATTTTGATATTAAAAGAAAAATGCCATTTTTTAATATAAATGATCTAATGTTTATTTCACTATAAAGAAGAAGCAATGCCGTTAATAGTGGAAGATAACATTAGGCAAATGACCATCACGACCACGCTTACAGGACCATATCCTTTTCATGAAATTTTCCATAACCAAATCGTTAAGTGGCTGCCCTATGTCCACAATAGCCTCACGAATTCCATCTTTGAGGTCTTGAATCGACGCTGCGCTATTGGCGTAGGCCTTCTCTTTCACGTGGCTCCAAAGGAAGAAATCGCAAGGTGTTAAATCACAAGATCTCAGTGGCCAATTGTGATCACCTCTTTGATAGATAACGCGGTCCGGAAACTTTTCCCGTAAAAGATCTATGGTTTCGTTGCTTGTGTGACACGTAACACCATCTTGTTGAAAGTAATCGTTGTCCAGATCAATAGCATCCAATTCTGGCCATAAAAAATCATTAATCATCTCTCGATAGCGCAATCCATTCACCGTAACTGTTGCTCTAGCCTCTTTTTCGAAAAAGTTTGCTTGTTGACGAAGCCACCGAGGTAGAACTGCGCCTCATCACTCAAGATGATTTTTCGATGGAATTCCAGATCATTTTCATACATTTCACGGACCCATCAGCAAAAACACGACGTTGTTGATGATCGACTGGCTTGAATTCTTGTGTTAACTGAAGTAAGCCTTAAGAACCATATCTTTATGCAAAATACGGTGGAATGCCTAACTCTAAAGAACGACGAGGAATGGACAAACCAGGGTTTTCTCCAACACTTTCGGCTACAGCAGCAATATTCTCGGCTGTTCTTGAGTGACGTGCATGGGTTTTATTCTTCATATCACTAAGTTGTCCCAACAGCTCGAATTTTTCCACCAATTTCTGTATTGCAGTCCGACAAGGTGCTTCACGACGACCCAAAAATTTTCGAGTTTTACGAATCGTCTCTGCCAAATTTTCACCATTTTTATAGTGAATTTTAGTAATTTGAATGCGTTGTTGAAGCGTTCATCGTTCCATTTTTATTAATGGCGTAATTTCTACTTGTCAAAAATGACAGCTTCAAAAGTGACAACTACCGAAATAGCGGGCTATTCAAAATAACACCAAATCAAATTGAGACACTCATCGTCGCAGCACCTTGAAAACATTTGCAACCAGTATCAAGATAACTGACAGCAAGGATTATTCGTGTGGAAATTGTGAATCCCGATGAGAATCATCATCTTTTTTTTTGTCGCTGGGAGGTGAACATAATTTAACCACTGAGTGTGGTACTTCCATGCTCGCAAGCGACTGGACTTCCCACTAAGTAGCCCGACTACGTAGCCTGGAACCCTTTGACACATAACTTCGGGCCAGGTCTCGTTTTGTTACCCCGTGAACCACTTTATAGTTGGCAGATCCCTCCTCTGATAGGAGTGAAGAATTGCAAGGCAAGCAATCCCCGAGCCCCAACCTCCCTGATCACCGTGAGTCCCTTTTCTCTTCGAGGACTACCTGAACACAATGATTCCCATTGGCAACCGATCCAAACATCACCGCGACTATATTATCTGGGATGTGCTCTTCCATCTTCCTGTAGAAGCCCGGTCGCAGCCTGTCCCATTTTCTGTACGCAAAAAATTTGTGGCAGGCATCGTCTTTTTCTCCTTGAGAAAACCGACAGTCGGGAGACCGTGACTTACCACTCTTGTGCAGGCGAGACTGAAAACACCCATGCGCGCTCAAAAGCTGGGTCAGATAGAAGTCAGTCTCACCTTGCCTTCGACTCAGCCACGGTCTCACATCCGGCATGAGGCGCACAGTCCACCTTTCCTTCGTGCAATTAAGTGAGCGCTGTCTCTTCTTGCGGAAAACCATCTCCCTTGCGTCCTCGTTTCAACGCAGGTAAATAGTGCGGTACTGTCTAGTAGGGAGGGCAACAGGCATCATGCCTGCAATAACTCTCATCGCCGAATCAGAGACTGTCGCATACGAAGATGCAATTCTCAGTGCTCCTCTTCTCTGTACCTTTGCCAAGCGTTTTCGGTTTACCTTCTTGCTGAGAGGGTCGTCCCATGTTGCTGCTCCGTACAGTAGCACTGACCCTACAGCACTCATCAAGAGCCGTCTTCTTGATGGGTTGGGTCCCCCTACGTTGGCCATTAGTGGTTTCAGAGTCGATACGCCTCAAGCAGCCTTCTCAGCCGTCGCCCTAATTTGCTCAGAGAAACGCATCTCTAGCCAATCAGTAGCCCCAGGTACTTCACCGCTGGCTTCGATTCGATCGGTAAGTCTCCAATGCGGATCATCCCTACTCTAGTCCTTTTTTTTCAAAATGACCACTTCGGTGTTCTCCAGTGCTGAACTGAACCTGGTAGCAGCCATCCAGTCTCTCATTTAGCGCATCAGCATACCTAGCCTAAGTTCCGCATGTTCAACGGCGCGTCCAGCGACCAACAAGGCAACATCATTTGCATAGCTGATCAAACGCAACTAATCTGTCATCTGCAGTGTCAGTAGCCCATCGTAAGACACGTTCCACAGGCCTAGATCACGAGGTAACTTCCGATCTAACTTCCATCCTTCGTTGGCCCTGTGTCGTGTTGTGAAGCAGGTTTCGTTCCTTCTAGTACTCCCTCAAAATCGTATTCGATACCCTGGAATTTGAAAAGCGGTTTCCATCGTCTCCACTCATCTAGCGGATTTGAAGGCGTCTTAACGTCGACTGACCAATAGGACCATCCATCACTTTGTTCGGCTATATGCCTCTGTTGTTTGGACAACGCTCACCACCCTTGCAATTCCATGATTGACGGAACGTCCTGCTCTAAAGCCGTATTGCCGAGGAGCTAGTTGCCCCGCAGCATGAATCGCATCAGTGTGTCTTCCCTTGATGAGTTTCTCTAGCACTTTCCCAGCAGTGTCTAGCATCTAAAACGGACAATATGCACTTGCTCATCAACACGAGCCTCGCCATCGGGAAAACCCAGTCCCATAGACAAGCGTTGAATGTGCTGAGCAGCAAATTGGGAGAATGGTGGTAGAAAAGTTGCAACACCTCAGCAAGAAAACCATCTGGACCTGAACGCTTCATCGCTTTTAGTGAAAGGATCACTTCTAGTTCCGGCTGTGTAAATAATAGACGGGATGGGCGGGGAAGAGTCCCCAAACTATCTCATCCACTTTTCCGCATCATAATCGTATATGCAAGGCGTGTATAGGGTAGCAAGCTTCCGCATAACTAGCTTGAAGCCAAGGCCACATAGATCCTTGTTCATATTGTCCACTAGATCTTGCCAGCAGCAAATCTTGTTCTTGTTAATCAATTTGCGAAAGCATTTCCGGGTCGACTTTTATGCTGCTACCCAGTTGCATGCTTCGTCAGGGTTCCGTGCCCGTTGAGCCTCACGCCCAAGCTTGTGACACTCCCTTCGTTTTTCAGCGATTTCAGCCGACCACCAGTATACTGGCTGCTTGCTGTGCCGGCGTTTTCGAGGGAGCATAGAATCGTTGCAATTAGTCGCGATGATGCTCACAGTTGAGTTCACGTCTTGAGCTGCCATTTCTTCCGTCCCCTGCCAATCTCCGTGCAGCGGGGCACCTGCTATGAGTACCTTGACGAACTGGTCCACGTCAAGCCTTCCGATGTTCCATTCAATTGTAGAGAGCCTTGAGCACGGATGTATGGAGACTATATCACTGATCTCAAGCAGAATTCACTGATGATTACTGACTGAGTAGTACTAGTCTAGTACTCTCCAATTTTGTATCCTCCGTACTGAGGCTCCAAGGCAAATGTTACGTCCGATATGTTTTCTTTACAGTCAATACGACGGAAAGTCAGCGTACTTCTATTGTTTAGTACAACAAGCGCCATCCTAACCGCCATTTCTAGGATTCGTTTTCCCCGCGGATCTGTTTGAAGCATGCCGCATTCGATTTCTTTGGCGTTGAAGTCTCCCCAAACGAGCACGTTGCCGTCTGCGTTTGAGACATCGCCCTCCAAAGTATTAAGCTTGACTTGAAAAGATGATATCGATTCGTTCGGCGTTAGGCACACACTGAAGAAAGCGGTCCCTGAACACCGAACTCACACAAAACCGTCCCGCCGTCCACAGCTATCCACCTGGGAATCACTGTTCCGAACCCAGATGGCGGCAGTATCAGTTATGAGGATACCATGATGCCGAACTTTTATCATGGTGTTGCTCACTCAGCAGCATAAAGTCGGTTTTCATGTGCCTCACAGACTACTCAGGAAGATTTTGGGCGATTAAAATGTGGTGTAGGTTTAGCTGCAAGATGCGGTTCATCGAAGTTCTGATTTTGCCTTGGCTAGGGCTTCCTGGAAAACACGGCATTATCCTAATCTCAAGACGTGTCCAAAATCAGATCTTGGATCAGCATACTTGCAAAGAATGGTGTATGCTTCCTTCGTACACTCTTTTCTTTTATGTCCCATTTCACCACATTTGTAGCATAGGGAACTCCTATGCCGCTTTGCTTACTTGTGCGGTATGACCATAGCCAAGGCATTTGAAACATTAAAGAGGCTTTGCTCTTCGCCGTTCTCTGCAGACAACCCTCCTTCTTCTTACTTTGCCCTTATTCAGAAATTGTTCGGCGTCCTTTTCGGTCGTCAATTATGGCCATGCGTTGTCCCCGGTGGTTTTCTGGTGTCAGCCTCGCTTTGATCCTGCCCACGCTAGGAAACTCCCTTCTGATGACCTCTTCTAACTCAGCCAGGTCCGTAATGGAGTCAATGTCTCTTATTTCGATCGTTAACGTTGGCTTGACCGAGGCTATAGTTGCTTTTTTCCCGAGGAATTTCTCAATTGCGTCGCAGAATGACTATTTATTGTCGGTCTCCGCTCCGAATTCGACCAGTATGTGGCCCGACCACGTTGGTTGCACTGGTTTAGTGTTAGTGTTGGCGTCTTCGGGTCTTACATTTCCCGTGATATTCCGCAGCCTTTTCGTGTAAGATCAGCCATTTTGCGATTTTTATGAGCTGTACTTGCCGCCAGAGTATTTTTTCTTTCCTGTTTTGCGTCAGGTCTTTTTTCTTGTTAGGCGTCCTTGCGAACTTTATTTGCTGGCTCCTTTTGAAGGAATTTCATTACGGCTTTCTTCGCTGCTTTTGTTAGCACTATCTGGCATTGCTGATTTGGCGTTCCATGCCCATCAGGCATCTTTTCCTTCCGCCTTTAATCCCGATTTCCGTCGATTTGGCTAAAAGCCATCCTTCAATTGTAGTTTTGTGGTGGAGCTGTCTGCGCCTGCCCTTTAGGCTTAGCCCTCAGCACTTCTTTAGCCTTCTGTTCTTCTTCGGTCTCCTGGTCCTCTTCGGCCTTCAACCAGGTCCTGCGGTAATGTTCTATACGGTCTAGGAGCTCCTTTACTTCAAGGAGCCCAATCTTTACTCCTTTCCTGATTTTTATCAAGTCGCATGCAGATTTTATTCTTTTAAGAACATCTTCAGCTTTTCGGATTAACCTTTCTTCTTCATGTTGCTGGGCGGTAATTGTACTTTGTGACCACCTTTCTTGGGAGAGGTTATCGGCTTCCATATCCGAGTAAAGTACTTCCGCCACATTTTCGACGGTGGCTATGAAATCACACAACGGCGCTATTTTCATCTGGTCACTCCTTTCAATTCCTGCCATGAACACTTTGTGGACTTCAGAATGGTTCTTTATTGCAATATTTCAAGGTTCACGACCCTTGCTTTGGCCACTTCGATAGCAATCGCAGCAGTCACTATCGAATTCTCGATGTTCTTTATATTTTCTCACAACGCTCAAACATTTGTTGCATCCTGCAGAGTTTCCGCCTTTTCCTTTTACTACATTCTGGCGTTCGCATCATTATCATCAACATCGTATCTACTTTGCGAATGTTTGGACTAGTTCTTCCTTGTCTTTAAGTGTCTCGACATCCAACACACAATTTCTCTGCAAGAGTTCTTCGAGTCACTTTACACCAGGGCCAAGCTGAGTTCATGATGAAGTTTTCCCTATAGAAATACGTGAAAACAAAATCTGAATTCTATTGTTTGCTTGGTAGCGATTTCCGGATATGCTAATTTTACCGGGCCAGCATTGCGAAAATTTCTTCTAGTGCACACGGTTGACATCTTGAGACATTCAGTCAATATTAACTGAAGAAATCTTCACAGCAAATTTAAGACAAATGTAAGGAGGGAAGAACCTGGAATCTATGACTACGAAAATCTCAGAAGAGTAGCGAATAAGATTATTACAATCAAGAAATGAACATGCTTTGACGACCAATTAAGAAGCATCAATGTAAATCTAGCGCGCAAGAACACAACACAAGTGTACAAAGTAATGGAAAGTCGCCATCAACTCTGGATGAAGTCAATTCCACCATCAAAGCCCAAAAGATAATAAACCGCCGGGCATCGATGTGTTCAGAAAGCACCATCCATAAAGTCATCCAGCACACTTGGCAACAAGAAAGTACAAGTATGCCAAACAAATGAAGCCATTCAATTATGTCCCCTATCCACAAATAAAGGTGACAAGCTACAGTGCAAAAATAAATGAGGCATACCACCACTTTGTTCGGCGTAAGATATTTTCAAAAAATATCTTAGAAAATAAAATCAAATCATAACCCACCAGCATTATTGGAGAGTATCAAAGTGGCTTTAGAGCAGGTAGATCGACAATAGACCAATTGGCGTTCAGCATAGACGTACACCAAATTTTCATTGGCTTTAAGTAAGCATACGACAGTTTTGATCGTGAAACACTGTAAGAAATAATGCTTTGCTTTGATATCCCAGCGAAATTCGTCTGTCTTACCAAAATGACAATGACGTCGACAACCTCCCAAGTCTGCATCAATAAGCAGGTCACCGACGCCTTTGACACAAATATCAGACTAAAGCCGAGAGATACCCTGGGCCTATTGCTATTCAATTTGACTATAGAATATATCATATGAAAGCTACCTGTCGATACAAGAGGTACGTTATTATACAAATCGAGCCAAGTAGTGGCCTATGCGGATGACATCAATATTTTGTCAGGGTTGTTAACAATTGCCAAAGAACTGTTCGTGAAACTCGACAGCGAAGCAAAACTAGTCGGACTACAAATCAATGAGGCTTAAACAAAGTTCTTGAAGCAACCGAGGAAAAGAACCCGAAATACCCTAAATATCACACTTGTCGAATAAAATATCGAAAATGTGGGGGAATTTATGTATTTAGACGCCAAAATAATGAGATTCAGTAATGAAAGAGACGTAATACGCCAAAGAATACATCTCGCCAAAAAAAATATTTTTTCAGTTTGGATGATCTTGAAGACCAGCTGCATACACAGGAAAACAAAGCTCCAAGTATACAAATCTGTAATAAGACCTGTGCTACGCTATGGATGTGAAACATGGCCCCGCAAATATATTGACCGCCTTTGAGCGACGGATCCTGAGTCGAATAATTGAAGCGAAGCTAGACGGGAGCCGATGGTGAATTGGATGCAATCATGAGCTGAATAAGATTTTTGACGAACCGGAGGTCTCAACGATTATAAGACTGCGGACATGCCACATGAATCGAATGGATCAACAACGGATACCCAAAAAGGTATTCTTCGGGAGAACTGAAGGGCAGAGGCCAGTTGGGAAACCAGAAAATGCTGGTCCGACTCGGTCGATGAAGACAGTTCACCGATTTTCTGATTCCGAAATTAGATGTCTTGGTCAATGAACTGAGAGAGTTGGAGGTGCTTGTTGCAGGAAGCGAAAACCCGAAAGGGACTGTAATGCTATGAACAAGGAGAACCATTAGAAAGGCCATTCAGAACTCTCGCTTTTCAGCAGGCTTTCGACTTTTAAATATTGTGCGTTACTATACTTACAAAAATTCATTCTTCCCTTCGTATTAACCAAATTTTATACCATTGCCAATGCAAAAATATTAATATAAGCTTTAAAATGCCGTAAGCAATTGATTTTGCCTGTTCGATACATGAGAAGTTATTGGAAATGGGCTTAGATGCTAGCGCGATGCACTCCCAATTTAGGAGTCTACCGGGACTGTGGGTTCGAGTTCCCCCAGCGCAAGAAAAGTCTTCGTTATTTCGTCAAATGTAGTTAATTCCATGGGTATGACGATTTGCATGTAACTAAGCGTTATCATGGTTCTATGCGAATCGCCATATATGAAATTAGAATTGTTGCATTTGTCGAAAGTGAAAAAATGAACGGAAGAACGAAAGTGAAGTGTATTGAACGTCAATCACTTTACCTCTTTTCGGCAGCGAAATCGAAACAAGTTGGGTAGACAGACCTACGCTCATGTCAGAAGGGTTTTGTACTCAACTTACAAAATGCAGTAACCAGCAACGAATGAAATCGAGAAACATGTAAAAGACGATTTTATTGGAGAAAATGTGAAATTCGAGGATCATACTGTTATTAACAAAATTGAACGAATTTTGACTTCTGAGGTATTTGTTGTTATACCCATAAATATCTCCCTTGATAATTTTTTCAGATTTTATAGATCACAGGTGTCCATTCGCGAGGGAGGAAACACATTTTTCACGTCTCCCCCCCTGCGCCCCCACTGTAGCAAATACTGTCAGTTTAAGAGCTGTTTTGAAAAGCTCTCATGAAGAATTTTCATTTGATACTCATATTGGCTACCTTTGATGAAGGAGCCACTCCCCTGTACTGTAATCATCGATTCATGGCCTATTATTTAGAATCCTAGAATGGTTACAAAGCCCTTTTACTAGGAGCTCTCTCCTGCCTCTTCGACTTGTTTTACCTATGAGTCTTAGTTGTAGGTACTCATCTGCAGTCATTCATCAAATTGAATCAAGGTTCAAAGCATGCACCTTAAACGTTGATATAGGGGAAAAATAACTCAAAATTATTCAATCTTCGCATTTAAAGCAGCCACCATTTTGTTTTACGATTACTGATTCTACTAACTGAACCGATTCTCAAAGATATTCATGATACCTATCATTTCTCAAATTTTCATGCAAATCCTAGCAAAACTATAGTGTCTTAGTCAGTAAAAAGCGTATATGGTTCCATAGCCATATGTTTCCATGGTAATACAGCGCATATTGTTCCATAGTAATACAGGAAAATCACTATAACTTTGTTAAATACACTTAGATCTTTATGAAAATTTAAGAAAAGATAAATCTTATAAATAGTCATCTGTGTGCTAAACTTTGTTGAATTTAAGGGTACCATTAAGATTTTATTAAAGAAAACATAAAATCAATAAATCATACTATTCCTAACAAAGTTGAGTGAATTTCGACTTCTCATGTATTTGTTGTTGTTGTACTCATAAAGGCCTACATTCATGATTTTCTTCAGATTTTTCGGTTGGAAGGTGTCCAATCGCGAGGGGGGGTACGCGAAAAGTTCGTACATTTCCCCTTCCCCTGCCCCCCTCGGTACCGATTGGGCAATTTTATGACTTGTTTTGAAAAGATCTCAGTAAGGCCTTTCCAATGACACCCTACTCGACTACCAACGGTGAAGGTTTTTTTTGAGAGGGCCACCTCCTTATATGGGGAGACCCCCCTTAAAACTCTTTGAACAATTTTTTCCACCCTTGAACTTTCAAGAAGTCACCACTTCTCACCTTTCTATAAAGTTTCATGGCTGTAGCTCCAATAGTTTCGGAGAAAAAGTGCTGTGATATACAGACGGACGGACGGACGGTCAGACGGACACAGGTCGTGATTGCAATAGGGTTTTGTATTTTAGTACAAAACCCTAAAAAAAGGTTTACGGAATCGGACAGTCAATTTTTGTTGGTGACAGAGTGAAGAAAACGAATTGAGAAGATAATGATGCAAAAAATTGATGGCGGGAATAAATTAAAAACGACTTGTTGTGCAGGGAAACGGATAAAATTGTTTTTATTGATGCAGAACTAAATTTTGCTGCTGGTATCAGTGACTTAATTGTGTTGTTCCGAATGGAAACTAATAAAAATTGCCACTATGATGTGAGTTAACTATTCTTTCATTTCTCAATAGGAACCCCTCCTTTTCCTCCGTTATAATACGTTTTTTGTGCAGGGTGGCACAGTACGGGCAGAGGATGTCTGGCAAGATCCGCGATACAACTCACCGTTAGCAGGCTTTAGTATGGGGACCAAACGCAGTACGTCTAAGTTAGGCACAACCAAATGTACGCTTAATAGGGACCTTATGAGACATGCTTAACTTGAGTAAGCTCGAAAGTACCCCACTTTGGCCTAATACGGAAATTGATAGGAGTGTCTAAATTAATATTTCTAAAGTTAGGAAGAATTCAGGAGTTTCTCACTTTTTCTAGGTTAGGCATTCCTATGGCGGGCCTGATAGAGACGAAATGGTGTATGCCTAAGCTAGGTATGCCTTATGCGAAACTTATTATGCATACCTAAATTAGAAAAGTTCAGGTATAAAAGAGAAAATATACAAATATATTGAGAAAGTAAATTTTCCCGAAAGAATAGGCCTTAATTAGGCATGCGTGAAACTGGCGTCACTGCATCAATTCCTAAACAGAAATACTTCAGGTATGGATGGACTTTTCTGCATGAGGGCTAATAGGGTTTCCCTAGACAATTCATGTTTTAGGAGCTGATGGGGCTTTCTTTAACACTGCCGAATTTATTTATTTAGTTACCAATCAATGTTTACAATTGATTTTACAATATTTGGTAAGGTAGATTTTTTATTATTTATACTAGGGTTAAGCACTGAGGGACTTCGATAAATTGGATTTAAATTGGGACCTAGAGATCGTTTGGGAGTAGAGGTGGCTCAGACTGTAAAAAATTTTGACACATCTATTAACTGGCTCATTACCGCCATAGACAGTAAGATTATTACTTTCTACCAGGAAACGTGAATGTCTTCAATATTATTTTGTTGTTTAAATATTGGACTTTAAGGGTTCCTCTGAGAACATCAAATCCAAAGCAAGAGCACAATATGGTCCTACGGAAGGCAAGTGATGTCATATTAAGTAAAGACAGCCGATTATCATTTTGGATCATAGAGTGATCTCAAAGCAAACAGTTAAAATTGTTTCTGAACTGACTCGAACCTTGCTGAGTGAACCTAAAAGACCGGACTCGTAACGCTATAAGCATAGTCGAGAATTGGGCGATGTGTATTGCGTTTTCTTTACCCACAAGTCTTTAAATTCTTTTGCCCGTCATTTGATGAAACCTAGAAGTTTGTTGGCTTTGCAGAGAAACTTATCGGAATGCAAATTAAAGCGCAGTTTCTAATCCAAGTGGACCTCAAGATCTACTACACTGTCTACCCTTGAAAGCTTTGCATTGTTGAGGTGTTAATCACACAATAAAACTGTTTTTATCCGGGAAAAACTTATTCCATGACATTTTTCAAAATTTAGATATAGGTGATTTTTGTTGGACCACTCTTAACAGAGTATTTATTTTGTCTTGTAGAAACAACGAATCATTTTGGGATGTTATAACATGATATAATTTGAGATTATCCGCGTAAAATAAGTGCGATGTATCGGATAACACTTCAGAAAGGCCCCATGTAAAAATGTTGAAAAGTAGAGGCTCAAGGTGACTGCCTTGAGTTACACCGGAATGTATATGAATTTTATTGTACACGTATCCCTGAAATTTAACGGTTTGAGCTCGATTTTTAAGATACGAGTTCAGCCAATTAAGCTAAGAGCCAGTTATTCAAAATTTAGGCAATTTATGATCCAAAATTGCATGATTTACGTGATCGAAGGCTTTACCAAAGTCCGTATAAATCGCATCAACTTGGTATCCCTTTTCCATTGAACAAAGAATGGTAGAGACCGTAAATGTTAGGTTGGTGGTTGTGAATTGATTTATTCTGAAGCCATGCTGTTGGTCATTGAGACGTTGTTCTATGATGGGAGATATTTTGGAGCAGACAATTTTTTCAAATAATTTTGTGGCAGCGGATAGTATAGCTATCCCTCTATAATTTTGAACATTCCTATTAGTTTTGTTTTTATGGATTTGAGTTAAGTGGGAAGATTTCCAGTACGTTGAGGCCACGCCACTTGTCAGCGATTTGTTAAAAATAATATGAAGAGTTGTGGATTTTCTGAGTTTTGACCTCGTGTTATTGATTGCTGAGTAAACTGTAAGCAAACCACTAAAGAAGGGGTCAACTAGATCCCGAAATACGTATATGGGGAAAAAACAAAATAAACCTGGGCATAAGGGAAATACGAGTTTTATTTATTTAGAAATATGAAGAGGTAAAATTAATTGTTCTTTGCACTGAAATAAAAAATATGGTGGAAGTGAATCAGGGCCGCGTCCATGATTCAAATCAAGAGTTTCGATTGCAGTGAAAATTTCACCTTCTGAAACTGAAATTTCTTAAAGTATGGTCCCGAGTTTTGCGTTAAGTGGTGAAAAATAAGGTGAATCGTTTGTTGAACAATAAAGTGTTTGAAAATGGTCTGCAAAACAATTGACGGTTTCTTCAGGGAGAGTGGAACTGCAGTTTTTGTATGTCATTTGCTTAAGATAGCCGTGAGCTTTGCGCTTGATGTTGACAAATTCAAAACATTTCTTGGGGTTTTTGATTATATTTTCACCTATAACATTAACATAGGCTTCATAGGCCTCATGCGATTTCAAATGAAATTCTTTGACAGTTCATCATACTCTTTTTTAATTTCATTGTTCACATCACACCCCTTTTGCGTAATTTCATACAGTTTATACCTTCATTTCCTTATAGATCGAAGATCACTATCCAACCAAGGCTCGGATGATTTGTACTCTTTCTTAATTTTGGGTACATACCTTACAGCAGCGTCCAGGATGTGCTGATAGAATAAATTTACTGCATTATTTATTTCTAACGTTGAAATTTGAAATATGATTTTTAATGCCCTCGTAATCAGCATTGCTGAAATCAAATTACTATACGAAAGAGTGTTGGAAGCTTCAACAGTGGAAAATTCAATAGACAGTGCGGAATGGTGGAGGGTATTTGAGAACAAATTTTCACCGTCGCTAGTTTGAATAACCAGTAAATCGTCATATGCATTGGTGAAAACATGATCAAGCCGATTCCCATTGCAATTTGATGTCCGAGCTATCTTTGAAAAAGGATGGGGTTATCATAAACAATTTCTAAATACAAAAATTTTTGGTGGGATAAATATAGAAAACTAATGCTTAACCTTAAATATTTTTCTAGTTAGGATATAATAAGGAATTCCTTACTTTCTTAGGTTAGGCAAACCTTATGTGGGCCTCATCAAGATCTGATGCGGTATGACTAACTTCGAAAAATTCAAATCAAAATAATTCGTCGCAGATCCGAGTTTTTGGGTTTATATATTGGATAGTCTAAAAAGTATTGAGCCTTTCTGTCACTAGATGGTGTTCGTTGTCATATATCGGGCAATACTAATCATGCGTTTGAAAGGTGACATTTAAGTCTACAATCTTCATATGGACAGTTTTGTATTTCGTCATTCGTGTCAAAAGTTATATTCATTCAAAAATGAGTGAAATTTCTGAAAAAAATCGTTATATTTTAAAATATCACTACGATCAAGGTGAGAATGCATTGCATTATCAAAAGTCACAGCCAAGAGATGGCTCGCTCGGTTTCGTTCTGGAAAGTTTGAGGTCAAAGATGCACCTCGCTGTGGTCGACCAATCACTGAAAAAGCCAATGAAATCTTACAAAAAATTGAAGAAGACCGACACATAAGCAGCCATGACATTGCTTAGGAACTGGATATTCATCATCAAACAGTTTTGAACCATTTCCGTAAGGCGGATACACAAAGAAGCTCGACGTTTGGGTGTCACATGAATTAACACAAAAAATTTGATCGACCGAATTTCCAATTGCTAAATGCTAATAAAACGCAAAGAAATTGAGCCATATTTGAAGCAAATCATTACGGACGATAAAAAATGGGTAAGATACGGGAATGTCGTTCAAAAAGATAGATAATAACGGACAATATGTACTTAAATAAAATCCATTCTAAATAAAAGAAATATTCAATCGAAAAATGACAAAGAACGGCTCAATACTTTTTAGACTTACCATATCTCAGGAAAATTGAAAAAAGTGAAGAAAATAGTAAGTATTTGGGATAATCCACAACGTTCAGTATTAGAGCCTAATAACCGTTTAGGAATGCCTAATCAGGGCCCGATCATTTCCCGAATAGAATTTCTAGTCGGAAATCAGTCCCAGCGGTTCAAAATATTTATCAAGAAACAAATTAAGTTCATCCTGCAAGGACTTATTAATTTTCAAACAATCGGTTAAAATCGGGAGAATATACATCAGTCACCCACTTAAATCTGTTAGAAATTCTTGGATATAAAATGATTTGATACACACTGAAATTTTGACAGGTTAATGTTCACACCCTTCAGATACTAACACTACTCCTTAGCCACTTGCTTATTAGGGATGCATCAGACTACGACTATTTAGCCGCACACTGCGATTTTCGACAATTTTTTCCAGGTCGGCAGTCGCAGAAATTAGCGATTTATCCTAAAACCAGTTTAGTAGGTAGTTTTTATGATACTCGCGCAGGCGCACATCATTCGGACATTTGACGCTGACGTGCATGGAAGTTTCTTGCATAGCGCACAAATGAGTTAGCGCATGTGTTCCTGGCAAAGACATACCTTCAAATGAGCATATTAGTTCTGCGCATGCCTGAAGTTCCTTCGGAGATCTTGTCGCAGTGTGTTCGTATTCGCGTCTAAAAATCGCTGGTTACGACTGTAAAATCGCAATGTGGCCGAACCCTTAGGCGAATAACCATCAGTCAGCGTCAAAAAAATACTATGCACTGTTTGGATCTAAGCTTTAACTGATCGCCTTACAGAGGAAACTGGTGAGACTTGCACCCTCAATCAATCGATTGGTTGGTGCAATAAAAAATTAAAATTATTTTTTTATGTAGACCTTGCTCATAGATTTGGCCCTCTTATATATCGTTATTTAGAACTTACTTCTCATAATAATCTCTACAATGCTCTTCCTCAAAATTATTCCTTTAAAGTCTATCAATACGATTAGAATTCCTTTGAAGGTTGTATCAGTCAATATTCCAAAATGATCTTTAACCATTGATAATTGTGTGTTCTTACTCCTCAATAAAGTGGCTCAAGACAAGGACTTCACAGCATATTCTTCTTCTTTATAGGAATGGCTGATATGTCCCTTAGGTTAGATGCACTAACTTCCTTAGCACTATCAATGTTCAAGCTAAACTATAACATATAAAATAAGAATTGGTTGTATAAACCGAAAACGTATTCTACTAAAAATATTAATTTCTTTTCAATAACAGTCTTTCCTCGTCATCCCTAAAAAAATCTTTGTCAATACTTTGCTGCAACACAACTGATTACTCAGAGTCAATTTCACATTGCATTGACATTCATCATTTTTTTTCTTTTGTCAATTTCAATTGCACATGTCGCAGGATATTTTTTTTCACTTTGCTTTCTCATATGGTTTTTTGTCCTTAAATCATTCACTACTTGCATGCACACTTATCCGTAGTGCAATGTGCACATGCACACAAAACGACAAAATGCCTACAGGAGGAAGATTTGAAAAGTTGCAAAAGGCCAAAGTGCATCATCATCACACCATACCAATGCATTACGATCCTCATAATTTTCAAAGGCACATACGCATGTGCAGTCAGCAGAAAAATGCGTGGGAATTTTGACATGTGCAACATGTTGATGTACAACGCCTTTGTTAAAAGTTTTCTTTCTTTTTCGGTTATTTTTATATTTCCTACCAGAGGAATCTTTTCTTATGCTTTCCGTGTTTTGTACCGAAATGCATTGTATTGCACATCTTGCACATGGGATTTTGCTGCGATTATAGGATAGTGAAAAGGACTGTACGGTAATGGGGGAACGACTTTTGGTCCGTTTTAATCAGGAAGATTTCGCTTTGTTTTTTTTTTTAATTTTCATGGATCATTGAATATTTATTTCGGGATTATCCGAAATTAATATTTGAGAGTTTTTAACTAGACTTTCATAGCTTTTAGCTTGAATTTCCAACAATGTGATCAGATTGGATACTAAACTTCCTCATTGAGAAAAAGGAAAACACCGGCTCATTCAAGCTTCGAATGTATCCAAATTCATCATATCCCAATAGGAAATATAATCTCGGATAGAATACCAAAATCACAGACAAGAATAAACTAATCATGGTGATTTTTTATGGACGAGTATATAAATACCAGCTGAGGTACCTGGCTATGCCTAGGGAGTTAGTATGAGATGATTATGTGGCAGTTGGAATGAAAGGACGAATTTTAAAATATAAAAGCTAAAAAATATGCTAACATATTTTAACTATTTACAATACTTGCTTATAAACAACATTTTCCATATTGTTGTCCGGGTAATGCATGTATGAGTTTTTCTAATTTTCTACCCAAGAGATAGCTACGTATATGACCGTGATGTTACGCGATAAAACTATCCCGAGAAGATGATCCAACCATACCTGCCGACTCCGGCCGGGGGTGTTTTGGGTCCCGGGTCGCTCCCTCGGGGACGGGCGTGGGCGCCAGTCGTCTACCCGTAAATTTGTCTTCAGTTTTAGGGGAAACGATCACTGCTTTTATCTGCGTACCAACCTAGAAGAGGATAATCCCGCCATCTAACTACCCTGAATCCTAATTTGCGAGAAATTACCTTCGCCGGGAGCTGGGATTCGAAACCAAACAAAAGACCAAATATACCCCAGCACTTGCGGAATATTGGCGTAGAAAATGGGTGCTTTGAAATTTACACATTCACTCCCGAACCAAGTCTCACACTTCACTTCTAGCGGCTTTTTTGATTGGAAGAAAAAAAAATAAAGGCAAATCCGATTCATTGCAAGTCCAAGTATAATTCATGATACGCACTTGAAACAGTCTCAATAAAATTTTTATTTAACTCTATCATTCTATTTCTTCTTCTTCTTCTTTGTAGCACTACAGCCCCTCTCGGGCGTTTGCTTAGAGATAGTTAGAGAATCTCATTTTCATGACCGTATTGATTTTTTTTTTTTTCGGAAGTTGGTTTGGTCAGTACCAATGCTCCCGTGTGCCCGCTCAGCTATTATATGATCTGATTAAATCAGTACATATCACCACTGAGTGAACACTCATAGTCTGTCCGAAAAATCCCCTGGACTAAATCACGTTGCTCCCAACGAGATTTGAACCTGGAACCTTCGGCTGATGCGTTCATGCTCTAACCACTAGGCCATACAGACTACTCATTCTATTTACCTTAGTTCAATTAACTCGACGACGGAGGCCCCGGTAAATTTTCCGCTTCGATCGTGTCCCGTGGCTCCAACCTTCTTTGCTGCAAGCTTTTTCCCTGTGTTTTTTATTTAGTTGTTCTTATTTTCGATGCTGATGGCCGTCAAGTGTCTTCCATTTGTTTGTGTTTATTTTCTTCAGCAGTTGATGATATTGTGTGTTAGTGAGTCGCCAGTGGCGTCACAAGATTCATTACACCATCTTAAGATTGGCATGTTGTCTTCCTTGATGACCACCAACATCCCTGGTTTGGCTTCCATGCATACTTGCTTGCATTTATGTCGCTGTTGTAGTTCCGTCATAAATTTATTTCCATCGCTTCAGCAGGCTCATGGAACCTGGCTGTGTATCTGGATCCACCATAGAAGTCAATGGCTCACCAATCAGAAAGGGTCCCGGTGTTAATGCCGTCAGATCGTTTGCATCTGAAGACATTGCAGTGACCGATCTTGAATTCAATATGGTCTCTATCTCTACAATAACGCTTTCTAGCGCATCATATGTGAGGGACGCTGGAGCTACGTTCCTAAGTAGGACCTAAGCCGACTTCACTGCAGCCTCCCACAGCCCACCAAAGTGAGGAGATCTTGGCGGAATAAATTTGAACTCGATGCCCTTTTGAGTACAAAATCGAATCACCCTTTGTTGGGTAGTCTCAGATAATAAGTTTTCTTTCAGTTCAGCCAGCTGGTTCTTGGAACCAACAAAATTCATGGCATTGTCGCAATACAGTTGTTTACAGTATCCCCTATGGTCAACAAATCTTTTAAGGGTATTTATAAATGTTTCCGTAGTTAAATCGGGTACGAGTTCCAAGTGTGTTGCCTTTATGGTGAAGCAACAAAATACCACTAAATAGGCTTTTTGAGGACACCCACAACGGTCCCGCAAAATCAACGCCCGTATTTAGAAAGGGCCTGGCTGGTTGCGCTCTATCGGTTGATAAGTTACCCATAAGCTGTAACATTAACTTTGGTTTCGCACGGCTACATCTGACACACTTCTGGACGACGGATCTAACAGCTGTTTTTCCGTTTATTGGCCAAAACCGTTGCCTGGTTGCAGCCAGCAATGTCTTTGGACCGGCATGCAGATGGCGAACATGCAAGTCCTCCAATATCAGCCCGGTGATGTAATGCGCATGGGCATACGGAAGGATCGCCGGATGTCTTGCGTCATAGAATAAATTCGAAGCCTCTAGTCTGCCGCCAACTCGAAGGACCCCATGTTCATCAAAAAATGGGCAGAGATCCCTTAGCGGATCCCTTGGGCCAATTTGTTCGGCAGTCTGCAATTGTTGGATAGATTTGCGGTACGCATCCGATGGAGCCTCATGTAGCATTCCTCGAAGTGCGTTTTCCAATTGGTGAACGTAGAGGTTTTTCTCTTGTTGCCTGCTTGCGAAGGTTGTTTCCAAATCGGAAGATGTATGCTATTACCCGCTAAAATCGTCGAAATGAGTTACGATGACCTATTTGGTGTATGAAAATTGCCGCAGCTTTTGTAACATTAAGGATCACCTTTACTTGTTTCTTTTCTAACGTAACATCGACAGTGCGATGCCCATTTGGCCAGGCCGTCTCCGAACCATGAAAGAAGGTCCATAAAACCTTCAACTTTTCGGGGGCTACGCCTCTTGATGCAAGATTGGCTGGATTTTGTTTAGAGTCCACGTGCCGTCATTGATCAGCGTTTGCAATTTGCTGTATGGCTGCCACACGATGATGCATCTGCGTTTATCCAGTTCAAAACTATCTCAGAATCCATCCAGAAAAAAACATTTAAGCCTTCTCGCAGGACGCTGGAACCAGCTGAAGTCCATCGAGCGAAAAATGCTATTAAGTTGATAGCTAAAATGCTCGGATGAAAGAACAATGTAGTTCTTTCACTTAGGACAGCCAGCATTCCTTAAACAAAATTTCTTATTTGAGCCTTGTTACGACCAAATCATGACTAACTCGATCAGCCAATCCAGGTTCGGAAGGGTGATCTTCTTCAAAGGGGCCACTCTTGATTGTGCACACAATAGTCGTACCGTACATAGACCATCCATACTAGTTGCACGAATATAGGCAACAAGACCATAGGCTTGCTCTGATGCATCAGCAAATATGTGAAGCTGCGTTGTTTTCGGCAACCTGCCTCCGTAGACCTGACGAGGAATTTTCACGCTGCTAAGCGCATCTAATCTTTCAGCATATCTTTTCCACTCTGCAGTCAATTTCACTGGTACAGCAGCGTCCCAATCAATCTTGAGCTTCCACAATTTTTGCAAAAAGATTTTTGCTGTCACTGTGTCACCTCAACGTCTTAATGTGACTATCCCGTTCGTCTGCAAAGTGTACAATCCTCTGCCGCAACCCTTTTAACAATTGGAGGTGATTTGCACACCACTTTCTAAGTTTAAATCCAGCCGGGTCTAATAAGGATAACAATTGTGATTGCTTGTCCAATGCTTCTGATAGACGATCAGCGCCTGTCATCAGGTCATCCATATAAAAATCTTCGGTTAACAATTAGGCCCCAAGTGGGTACTCCTTCATAATCTGAAATCCTAGTTGCTGAAGGCATTTGGTTGCCAAATATAGTGCTGATGACGTTCCATATGTAACTGTAACATCTTATATTTTCAATGGGCTTATATCTCCACATAATTAGCTGATAATTACGATCTGGTTCAGCTACAAGCACCTGGCGATACATTTTCTCTATATCTGCCGTAAACACATATCGAAGGAAATGGAATCGTAGCAAGACGGTAAAAAGTTCCGGTTGAATGGTAGGCCCAACATGCAGTAGCTCATTCAAACTCACCCCTGAAGTGGTTTTAGCCGACGCATCAAAGACCACCCTTGATTTGGTTGAGGTGCTATCCGGCTTGGAAACGAAATGCTGTGGGAGGAAGTAATGCGGGGATGGGATATAGTTAAAGTTGGTTTCACGTATGTGTCCCAGGTCCTCGTACTCCCGCATAAAGGTGTGATATTGATCATGCAGTGGTTTATTTTTTGATAGCTTCCGTTCGACTTGGAGCAGGCATGCAGCAGCTGTGTCATACGAGCACCCTAAATTTTCAGTACTGTCACGGAATGGAAGCCTCACCTCAAAACGCCCATCAGCAGTTCGTTTTAGGCCCTTCGCAAATTCAGTTTGACACTTTATTTCTTGTGATGTCATGGAGGGTGCTCTTGCATCGATTTCTTCCAATTTCTAGAACCGCTCCATTCTTTCGCTTAGTTCATCGTCCTTGGCGTTAAAATGCCAAACAGAAGAATCGATTGGTTTGGGATTGTTAATCCCCTAATGAATATATCGAAAACCCCTCAAGTGAATATATCAGACATCTATATTTTTTCACGGTCGTTAACAACCGTCAAAGAACTTTTCTAGAAACTGGACACCGAAACAAAACTAGTAGGGCTACAAATCAATGAAAATAAAACAAAGCTCATGACACAGTCGAGGAAAAATACCTGAAGCACACAAAATATCACACTTGGCGAATACAGTATCGAAAACGTGGGCGAATTTGTAACATATATTTAGGTGCCAAAATAACGAGAACGTGTGATGAAAGTAACGTAATGCTCGGAAGAATACAGCTCGCAAATTGAATATTTTATTCAGACTTGACGATCTTGAAGACCAGCTGCATACACAGGAAAACAAAGTTCCAAGCATACAAATCTGTAATAAAACCTGTGTTATGCTATAGGTATGAAACATGGACCCTAATCCAAGTATCCGCAAATACATTGAAAGCCTTTGAACCAAGCTAGATAAAGACCAATGGCAAATTCGATACAACCATCAGCTGTATGAAATTTTAGACGAGCTGAAGGTCTCAACAATCGTAACATTGTCAAAGCTGCAATGGGCTGGCCACATGAATTGTATGGACGAACAACGGATATCCAAAAAGGTATTCGTTGGGAGAACTCAAGGGCGGAGACCAGTGGGTAAACCGAGGAAACAGTGGTCTGACAGTTCATCGCTGCTCAGATTTCGAAATTAGAGGACGCGGCCAATGGACTGAGACAGTCGGAGACGCTATTTGTAGAAAGCGAAGGCCTGAGAGAGGCTGTAGCGCTACGAAAAGAAGAAGATATCAAAACCATATGGAAGACAGTAAGAGATGTGGTAACAGAACCAGCCGAGTAGGTCTTGGGATACCAGCTGAAGAAAAATAGGTACGACTGGTACTACAAAGAATTCAAGGAAGCGATTAAAAAAAGGAACTGGGCCCACAAAGTATACATTGTGCGACCAACACGGGCCAAAGAAGAACAATATAAACTTCATCGATGTCAAGCTAAAGAAATGTGCCGAAAAAGAAACGAATGACCATCAACACCAAGATCCAACAGATAAACGAAAACGTGACCCTACATGGAGTCAGATCGGCACATGCCTCTACCAAACAACTAAGAGACGGCTTCAATAAACAAACAAGTCTTTACAAAAGCACACAAAGAGCAATGATAAGCAAACTAGTCGACATTAAACATAGATGGCTGCAATATTTCCAGAAGCTATTCACAGCATCCCCAACAACAGCTGAAGCTGTGAACATTCCAGAAGCGGGGCAAGTGGTCCCAGTCTCACCATCAATCAAAGGCGAGGTACAGGCTGCCGCTCGGAACCTCAGAATTGATACGGCTGATGGAATAAATGGAATATCAGCAGAACTGCTCCAGATCGAGGACCTCCATCTAAATAACCTTCTGCATCGTCTTATATGCAGAGCCTGATAAGTGGAAAAGTTACCAGACGACTGGCGAAAATGTATGATATGGCTTGTACATAAAAAGGGGGACAAATAAAGGTGTGAAAATTATAAAGGTATCGCTCGACTGTGCACGTCTTATCAAGTTCTCTCGAAAACGTAGAAAGAAAATTAAAGCCGTGCTATGAAAGCAGGAGAGTATCAGAGAAATCTTTGCAGACTTCAAGCAAGCATACGACAGTGTCGAAACAAATGCACTGTAAAAAATATTGCTTGAATTGGCGTCCCAACAAAACTAGTCCGCATGGTCAAGGCGAATAATCGGAGCGAAGCTAGACGGGGACCAATGGCGAATTCGGTACAACCATGAGCTGTATGAAATTTTTGACGAGCCGGAGATCTCAACGATTGTAAGGGGCTGACCAGATAAATCGTATGGACGAACAACGGATACCCAAAAAGGTATTCGTTGGGAGAATTGAAGGCCGGAGACCAGTGGGGAAACCGTTCCATGAAGATAGCTCATCGCTGCTCGAATTTCAAAATTGGAGGATGCGATCAATGGACCGAAAGAGTTAGAGGCGCTATTTGCAGAAAACGAAGTCCCAAGAGGGGCTGTAGTGCTAAAAAGAAGAAGAGCTTCAGCCATGGTTGCCAACCCAGTGGCCAATTCGCCTCATGGCCTGATTGATTTTCAACTGCGTGATGTTCGCCGTTGCGATGTCATCACGACCGCTTCGTCATCGGCATATCCAACTAAGAAGGTGTGTTGCGGCATTTCTAGACAGAGTCGGTCATTATAGGTTGTATTCCACAAATCAGGCCCAAGAATACATCCTTGAACTACACCGGCGGTGATTCGTTTCGTTCTCGGTCCATCGCAGGTTTCAAACAAGACCGAACGATTTTTGAGGTAATCACATACCACAGCGTACAGGTATTCTGGTATGCTTGAGGGTATCAATCCTCTTCATTGAATTTAAGGCATTTTTTACATCCAGAGTAATCAAACGACGATCGGCTTGGCCTGATGGCAAGCTTTTTCTACTGTTTTGTTCACCACTTCAATATCCTTTTCGGAAACCATGCTGTTTCAATGAAAGGTCACCTGCAGCCTTTGTTGCGGTCGAAAGTCTTGCTCGTAATATACTTTCAAAAAGCTTTCCAATAGTATCCAGCATACAAAGTAGTCAGTAATCTGACGGGAAACTCACTTTGCCTTTGTTTTTAGGTATACGCACGAGTCGGGACACTTTTCATCGATGGCGTTAAACATTCACAAAAGGAGCTCGGGGGCATTTTAGACGACGAATTTAATTACTTTTACTGGTATACCATCACCCGGTGCGTTCCTGTTTTTCATTTTCGAGATGGCATCTGAAAGCTCTTCCTCAGTGATTTGAGGAATATTGCACGCCAGTAGTGCATGCGGTTCATCCCAACTTTCTTGATGTCTCGAGAATAGATCACTAACAATGTGGCTTCAAGTACGCTGCTAGGTCTCATACCGCTTAGTTGGCGTGTTGTAATCCTGTAGCCATCACCCCATAGGCCGGTGTCTATTTCTTCTCATACCGCTGCAAAATGTTTCGCAGCAAGTATTCATTCTTGCTCATTGCACTCTTCGCCGAAGTAAGAGGGCATTTTGTCTGAGAGAATCATTCATCGGTCCCTCAGTAAGCCTGGTCTTTCCCGTGAAATTCGTTTCGGAGAAACATGAAAGCGGCACATGCTGGCCGGATGTATAGCATAGTGGCTTTAATCTGTTCTACATTTATTCAACTTGCTAGCATTCCAACCATAAGTTTTACATGGTCTATTCATTTCGTTGGTTCTGCTTTTTAGGTCGAAAGTTATAAAGTTATGATCGCTTGCAGTGTACTGCTCAGTGACCTTCAACCCTTTCACAAAGGCACTGAAGTCTTTCGCCTTAGTTGAGGATGATTAACTTTAGTCTGGCTGTCATTTGAACGATAAGCCTTGCTCTTTTATTTTCGCGAGGAATCCCCCACTCTATAGACCTCACGTTGAAATCACCACCTATCAATAATTTCTCAGACATATCATGCAGCGCATCTTCCCGGTCTATCAGTTTCTCCTTGAAAACACATATTGGGTCATTTGGTGATAAGTAACAGCGGACAATATACATATCCGTGGTTCTTATGCACACAAATCCGTTACCGCAACCTTTCTTGCACACGCAGACTTGCGTGGGGTCAGCATCCTAGATACCAATATATCCAGTAAAGTTCGTAAGTTATTAAAATTTCGACTTCAGACTACCTCGCTGATTAACACTAGTTGTGTCTAAATCTCCCGAGTGAGGTGTGTGAGTAGCTCTTCTCCGCTGCCTTGCAACGTGAAAGGTTGCCCTGAATAACTCTCATTTTCTATCTGTTCGTTTACGTTTCAGGGAATTCAAAGCTTTTTGAAAAGTAGGACATCTATGGGAACACAAAATATGAGCCGAATCTTTTTGACCATGCTCTTTTTTGCATATTATACAACTATGTTGCGCATCACATTTTGAGGCCACATTTCCATCATATTTTGCTTTGGTCTTGGCCATTGCATATTATTTTGACATGATTGAAGCCAAGACATCTGAAGCAACGAATTATCTCGATTCTTTGTCAGACTCGTACGCTTATCCAACAAACTCTTATTCATCCAGTACTTCGCAGTTCCATGACCGCCAACCTTTCCTCCCTGTTATTTGGGAGCGAAAGTCTAATTTTTGCGTCGCCAACTATGTGTGTCCCGAGTTCACTCTGGAGGATTACGAAATTTCGTCCTCAGAAGTAACACAGTCAAGGCCAGAAAGTTCAATTTTTGCTGTTGTCCAGAGGACCTTAACCTTCCTTTGTATTCTAACCACCGCTTAAATATGTTTTTGCAGCTTGGCATGGTCCTCACTTTTTGCTAGCTGCAGCAAGACGTATTTGCGTACCTTAGTCCTCTGGTCGGACTGATGTTCGGATTGCTCCCAAGACATCTGCGTATGTCTTCCCCTTAGCTCGCCTGATAACAATTACTTACTTTCTACGGCTTTCGTTTTCCCTTCCATTTATGGGAGGAACCTTCATTGTAAAGATCTTCGTTTCCTATGTTATCTAGGGTTTACACGTCCGTCTGTTTCTTTTTCTTCATGACTGTCTACCATTCGCTAGGTGAGTGATCGACTTTATCAGGAGGCGTTTCTATTTTAAGGCGCTTTGTTGGGCGTTGTTGCTCCTTTGATGGCGTAACAGTGGTTTTTTGGGAAGGAATAGTGGTTTTTTCACTGCGTTCATTTCATGCTCAATCCGTTTCCAGTTCGACCGGCATGCATTTATTGAATCGAACATTTCCTCGAGGTCGAGAATGCCATCCTTGACTTGTCGGGCGAAGTTTTTTTTGAGTCATTGATTGGATGATTTTTTTCAATACTGCATTGCATTTAGCCCTGGTGTCTACCACTAAGTTCCTGTACTGATCAATGTTTTCCTTCCTGTTAGAAGGATTAGATTGATTTGGCCTCGAGTACTGGCTATCATTTTGCTCCTCTTGAGGGTCGATACCATTAAGATTTATAATACTGGCCTCCAATTCTATACAGGCCATAGGGTTATTCAGAGCTTCCGTGCACCTAAATTTAAATCTTTCACTCAGGAGCCTTTGCCGAAATATCCGCGGGCTCTTTTGATATTTGGTTTCACATCAGGCGGTCTTTTATCGATTGGTTTTATAGTTTCACTCGTCAACTCTGCGCTATCATTACGAGGAGGTATCCGAAGCAACTTTGATCTCGGAGTAAATACTTCTTTCTCGTGTTCGCTTCGTATCTATTACAGACGACGGCCGGGAGCCTGCTTGTTCATCTCCCACTGCCGCCGGTACTGTGTAATGATTTTCTACCTTCAACTCGAACGCGGAACCGACCTCTCATCGGTTCTAGACGTTAAGTCTGAGTAGTGCCAACGGATGGTACCGACAGGTCAACCGATCCGTGCACCGTAATCCATTCACGCGGTGACTGCTTGTCGGCCAGCTAGTTCGGAGAGGATTTCGGTCGCGGGTCTCCGAATGGATTACGCTCAATTACAATATTTCAGTCACCTGAAATTGCCCGTTTTCTAAACGCGTCAACAATTACTCATCCAGAACGAGAAACCTACATTACGTTAGTTCTGGATGGGATCTATCCACAGATCTCAAATCAAAAGCTACAAAAATCCACAGGCGCGTTACCGATTCACCGACGCGGTACCGAAAAATATACTACTCGAACTTAACCCGAAGAAAACTACTCTAAAGAAGTGACGAAACAAACAAAGGTACCGCGTACCGCGCGCGACGCGAAACCGACCTCCGCGGATTTGCAGAAACCCTACCCTCGCGACGGCATACTTACCCTACACTCTCTGTTCCCCCTGAAATAGAACGAGTTACTGAAAAGGAAAGTCGTGGTTTAACTTAGCAATTCATTATATTATTAAATTCAATCAAATTAGGATTTCGATTATAAATATTAGTATCCTCCATTTACACACGAGAAAATTCTCTAACCTACAAATCTGTAACAAAAAAAAAATCGTGCAAATATTTATCCTAGATACTTCTCCTTATCTGACATGATTTTAGTATTCTACTTTTTCTTATTTTAAGCTTACTTTGAGAAAACACAAACTATCTTTTATCTATGTTTTGGATTTTAACTTTTGCTTTTAAAAAAAAATATCACTAAGGATTTTCGTATATTCTAAACATTAAACAAATTTGCTGGTTGCTTGTTTGTTGTAAATTTAGTCATATCGAGCTTATTTCTCAAGGGGAAAGGATTCGAGGGCTAGAAATGGTTTGGAATTTCTAAAACGTTCACATGTATCGTGTTCAAGAAATAAGAGCGATTTATCACTAAAGAAGAGTTAAACTGATTAAGTTTCAAAAACTAACATTTGCACAATTTAGACCTTTCAAAGGAAGTATAGGCTGCTTTTCCGTTTTTTTTTCTTAAATCTTTCAATTGCATGCTTACTTAAATCGAATTAATTTAAATTTATGACACATACATTGAATATTTTTCCACGGTAATCATCTCTATGCATTTTGAAATTAATTAAGATTTTTTATTTTTTCTTTTTTTTTTACTTCATTCGCTTCAAATAAACTTTATCTAAGTTCAAATTGGATATAAATTTTATGTATTGGATTGGTTTGTAGCGTCGATGATAATCTCATGGTAGGGACCCGACTCAGGTATAGAGTTTATCGTTTCCCTTTCTTGTATAATTTATTTAAATATTTACTGTTTGCTGAACCGACAGCATACGATTAAATTTCATTATTTTTTTTCTTGTATACTTCTTGGTACCGATGTAAAATAATTGTTTGTAAGGGGCTCTCAACCAAAAGTTGATCTCAAATTTCTCAGAAAAAAAACAAGAAAAAGAATCTTCTCCGACGAATTCCAATTGGCCGAATTGTACGTATTCAGACTTTCAAACTGAGCCGTTGATTAGTTGCTTTCAAACTCATGATAATTTAAAATTATTTCCATAGGAAAACGAAGAGTACTATAAATTCGATCTGTAAAGAACGCCCCAACTATTTTATATCGGAATCAAACAAAACTAGGAACGTTAATTCGCGTAAGCTTGCAAACTTAAGCAAATATACACGACGTTAAACAGGCAAGCAAGCACAAACAATTACCATTTGCATAAAAAAAAGGAATAGGCTTGGCTATCCAAAGAATTTTCCATTTTAAAAAAAATCTATAAATATTTACGTTAGAATGTAAATTTTTCTTTAAAATAGGGCAAGTAGACACAGACAATTACCATTTGTAAAAATTAATTTCATATTTAAATCACCTTTCCTAGATATTCCATTGTCTTCATATCAACTAGTGAACTGCCAAGAACATATGGATGTTGTACTTTTACAGCCACTGTTTCACCCGATTTTAGGCTCGCCTTATGCACTTGAGCCAATGAAGCAGTACCAAACGATTCTGGGTCAAAGCTATCGAATAACTCGTCTGCGCTTTTCTTTAAATCTTGCTTTACCACTTTATATAAATCTTCGACTGGAATACTTGGAGCATCACCATATGTTGTCCTTATCCCATTGACGATAGAATAGTTGATTTTGATGTTAGTCCAATATTCCATACGGTGATTGCTGCTTTTCCCAAACGAACAACTCCCAATGAATCTACATATATCGTAATCGTTGGCATGTAAACTTAATCTTGTTCCAGCTGCTGTAGCAGTTAAAGCTCAATACTTTATCACTCTACGAATCATGGCAACTTAATAGTACGGCACGTCATCTTTAATGCACTCAAACATTACACTTTTCAAGTTAAGTTTATCGAATTTCCTTGTTCACATGCAAAAGTATGAAACCAAAATTGAAAATAAATTTGTTGTTTGTTGTGATGACCTTCTAACGTTGAACCCCGTTCTGAACAATTTTGGAACCGATCGCTTCGAGTTGCATTAGTCGCTCGATTAAAATTAGACCGGTTTAATGCTATGAGCTGAGTACCAGTTAGTGTTATGATAGTGCCGTATTCTGCAAAAGCACCAACTGTTCATGGCCAAGTACAACAGCAGCAAATCTCGTTGGATGTATTCATTTTACCCCGTAGTTGATTTGCATGAGCCACAGATTTTATGAAAAGGATATTGTGTTGCTGCGCTCTGATGTGATATGAACTTTTCAATCACATTGGCTCCGAGCTTGTAGTGAAAAGTTGAAATTCTGAAATCCAGTTTTCTTTTATGTTCACTAACTGGTTATTTGCTATTACATAGCATCCTGTTTCATGTTATGCTCGTCGAGTATTGGCGTAGTTTGCTCTCTTCTGAGGCAACATTGGTATGGTTTATTTACTTCAGTTTTTCACCGCTGATTTAGTACCGGCATACATCATTTGAAGACTCATATGACTGTCTCTTGGTGTATAAAAATGAAGCACATCGGGTATGAAACTCGACCATCGTCATGAACCATACGATACGTGTAAACAATATAACGTGGCTGATGACCCGGTAAAAGTTCTTGGAGCTCAGCTATCGAGATGTTCTCAATGCATTCATCCCAAACAATCAGTTGTTTGTCGCGATCAACTTTCAATATTAGCGCCGCATTTTTGATAACGTGAGAAGCATACCCGCGAACAAGGTTGATCCCTTTTAATTACCTATGTTTATACCGTACAATGTACGTTGCTGAATCGAAGGCTGCAGTCTGTACTGCGGATTGCAAGCGATACGCCAATTGATCAATCTGAACAAGGTAGCAAGCGTTACTTCGAATTTCCGCATGAAGAAGTGTCAAATCATTTTGGTGTTGAATTATTCTCCTACTGGATTCATTAAGAGAAATTGTTTTATCGAAGGTATATTCCCACTTAGTCCGCAGTTCACACTGCCTTCCGCTGCAGACTAGACAAAATATTGCTAAATTTTCTAATTAGTTATTAACTAAACTAACCTCTTTCCCAATGTGTCTGCTCCGGTGAATGTCACTGCCTCACGAATAAAGTTTTCCAAAAACTCTTTAAGCACACCACGCGTTTCTTCACAGATTAAACAGGGAATACGTTTCACTCCACCACGTCGCGCCAAACGACGTATAGCTGGTTTTGTAATACCTTGGATATTATCACGAAGAACTTTGCGATGACGTTTAGCGCCTCCATGTGCTGTCAAAAGTTCCGATTGTCACCTCGGACAAAACATATGTGCGTGGAATGGCACTTCATATGGCGGAAATGTGCTTCTTCAGATGTCGCCAGTGGCATAGTTTTCTCGATGGCCACGGTGGAGGGGCATTTCCAGATGGCTATGTCTCGAAATGTGCCGGGGTTGGATTAATTCTATATTTCGAATATTTATATCCACGGATCTAAATAATTGGACAGAAAAAAAAATATTTTCTGCACAACGATATCCGCACAACAGATGAAGTCCGCTGGCACTTCGAGGACATATCCATCTGGCAGGTTACAAGGGTTCGGGATCGGAATCACTTCGATTCCTGGGCGCAGGCGTCACATTACACATTCCCCCCCCCAAAATCGAAGTAATTACGATCCCGTCTCCTTGGTAACAGGTCTTGGTTAGGGACGTGGCGGGTCGAAGATCCGTTTCGAAGGATAGGCTACAACCCTGTTCGTGAAGACTCGGCAGTGACTATATAGTAGGAAGTCAGGTGTTATTCGGAGGCCTTCGTCTAGGCAGAGATTTGGGATAAGCCAAGGTTTCTCGTGGGAATTAGTTGCACTTCATCGTCTAAGATCTTTTGCGTGGTAAATTCCCAGGGTCTTACCAGTCATGTCCGCGATGAGGTATCGGGTGGGGCTTATGACTTGTATGACTCGACACTTCACGAATTTCTTGTCTAGTTTGGCATTGTAATGGCGGGTGGCATCGCTCTGTCGGAAGTTTCGACGATATATTTCGTCGCCGGCCTTAAAGCCAGAAGGATGAGATCGCAAGTTGTACCGCTCCTCTCCCATCCGTCTACTTTCTTCAATCTTCTCCCGCAGTTGATCTCGCAGAAGTTGGAGCTTTTCGTGCGGTTCTAGAACCACGATTGGGTCCTCTAGCGATTTCAGCTGCCGCAATAGCCGGTAAGCGCTCCCATGACAGATCATATACTGGCCGAACACTGCAAAATACGGCGAAATGCCGGTCGTGGCGTGGTACGACGAGCGCAGTGCACTAGTGATGGCGGACAATTTGCGATCCCAGTCCCTCTGATTCGGGTGGACATAGGCGCGAATGGCCGCTATGAGCGTACGATTCAGTCGTTCGGATGCGTTGGCTTGTGGTGAATAGACGGCAGTTCGTTGGTGGATGATGCCGTATTTGGACATTAGGTCTCGGAACTTGCTGGAGGTGAACTGGACCCCATTGTCGGAGACAAGTTTCTCCGGAACTCCAAACATGTGAAAGACTCGGTTCTCCAAAAAGCTGATTATTGGTCCAGTGTGCATGTTACGTAGTGGTTCTATGATAGGGAATTTGGAGAGCTGGTCCAGGACCACGACAGCTCCCGTGTGACCAGAAGCAGATCGAGGGTAAGGACCGATAAGATCAATGTACAAGCGCTGGAACACGCGTTCGGGGACCTCAACCTTACCCATGGGTGGTCGAAGAATGGTGTTGGGCGCTTTAGTGCACTTGCATAGCTCACAGGAGGCTACGTACGCTTTTATCTGTTGTGCCATCTTAGGCCAAAAGAAACAGGTTTTCAACCGCCTAAGTGTACGACCGTATCCGCCGTGCGCACTTGATGGGTGGTCATGAGCCCGTCTGATAAGATCAGTGGTTAATTCTTCGGGCACCCACAACTTCCACTGTTCTTCTTCTTGTATGGGGTCTCCGGATGCGTGTCCCATCCGTTTGTAAATGAATCCATCCGTCAACCGCAGTTCAGGAAGCTGGGACAGTTGATTCTGGATAGTGTGAATCAGTTGGGTGTAGCTGGCTGACTTGAAGGCAGGATGGTCCAAATCGATCAATTGGGGGCTGTCGTCCTCTTGGACCAACTCGGCTCCTTCAGGGGCGAACATTCTGGATAGGGTGTCGGGGACTACATGCTGGCTTCCTTTTCGGTGGCGAATTGTGAAGTCAAATGCCTGTAGTTTCAGTGCCCACCTGGCCAATCTGCCGTTGAGATCAGTCTGGCTCATTAGCCATTTCAGAGAAGCGTGATCCGTAACGATTTCAAAGGTGTGTCCCTCCACATAGGCTCGGAAGCGTTTCACTGCCAACACCGCGGCTAAACATTCTTGCTCGGAGACCGTGTAATTTCGCTGGGCTGGGTTCAGCTTGTGAGACATGAAGGCTATAGGTCTCTCCTCGCCGTCTTGTGCAACCTGGACTAAGACTGCTCCCACCCCATGTTGACTCGCGTCACAATGGATTGAGAACGGTTTGTCAAAGTCCGGGCTGTGCAGTACGGGGGCCGTAGTCAGACTCTTCTTTAGCTCTTCAAAGGCTCGCAAGCTGGGCTCTTCCCAGACGAATTTACGTCCCTTACGCAACATGTCGGTCAAAGGAGTGGTAATGGTGGCATAGTCACGTACAAAACGCTGGTACCATCCGCATAAGCCTAGGAATCGGCGTAACTGTTTGGTGGTCTTGGGTAGTGGAAAAACGTCAATCGCTTGAGTCTTTTCCGGATCGGTCTTGATATGCCCATGCCCAATGATGTGACCTAAATACTTCACCTCCGTCATCACGAACTGGCTCTTCCTTATGTTGATGGTTAATCTTGCCCTCCGGATGTGTAGAGCCACCTCCTGAAGCAGGTCGATGTGTTCATCGAAGGTCTCGGTTATAAGCAGCAGATCGTCCAAGTAAACGAAAACTTGGTGCCGCAAATGAGGTGGTATCACCTTATCCATAAGGCGCGTCATTGTTTGGGGGGCATTACACAATCCGAATGGCATGGTCACGAATTGATATAAGGGCCGGCCTGGGACTGTGAAGGCTGTTTTCTCCTTTGAACCGGGGTCTAAAGGAATTTGCCAGAAGGCGTCCTTGAGGTCTAAGCTCGTGATGAAATGGGCTTTAGGCAATCGACTCAAAATGCCTTCTATCAACGGTAGAGGATATGCGTCCTTGACTGTGACGGCGTTCAAGCGTCTGGCATCTAAGCATAACCGGACCTTGTTCGGCTTGACAACTAAGGTGACTGGGGAAGCCCACGCGCTCTGTGATTCTTCGATTACGCCTAATGATAGCATTCGATCCACTTCGGCATATAACGATTTTTCCTTCGCCGGAGATATGGCGAAATGTCTCTGTTTTATGGGTTTAGCATCCCCCACATCTATAGTGTGGAACACCAGGGCAGTCCGCCCGAGACCTTCCTTCTCGTGCGAGGGAAAAGCCGATATAGCCGAGTCGAGACGCAGTTGCTGAGTTACATCCAGTGTATGCCGTAATAAGTTAGTGGGTTGAGATTGGTCAGGAACGGTGGTGACGGACTCCAGGGTCGAACCGGAAAATAGTGCCGGGGCCAAGTTAAATTTTCGAACGAAATCCACTCCTAAATAAAGATTCTGGGTTAACTGAGGTATGATGAAAAATTCCATAGGTTTAGTTACCCCTTTAAAGGTGACATCCGTCATAATTTTTCCCACTACAGAGTGACGAGTTCCGTCCGCCGTGCTTAACCAGGAGGTGAAATGACGGATTTGGTCCGCGTGCTTTGCCAGTACCTCCCCTGCAAACTCGGCAGATATGCAATTCACACTGGCTCCCGTATCGACTAAGCCTGATACTCGTTTTTGCAGGAGGTGTACTGACGCATATGGCCGAACATCATCCCTCAATAATTCGTCTAAGTATATGTCCTTCAACACTTTCCTCGACTGCCTGACTTTTCTCCAGAAGCTCCGCATCCGACGCGTGGCTCGCTTGCTTCGCGGTGGGACATTGGTGGCCAACTCCTCATGGAAGATGCGCTGTCGAGTAGCCAAGTAATTCCGCAGCCTGACATGAAAAGGTTTTACATGCCAAGGAACTTTCGCCTCGCTATCATTTCCCTGCGCATTGGCCTCGGCGAAGGACGGCGTCGGTTGTGGAACTTCGGGAGAACTGTGGTTAGCGGTGCGAGTCAGCAGAGTTGGAGTCATGTTGGGAGCTTGGTCATAGCTAGGGATAGTGTCCAAATTGGTTCGTCCGGGGTTTAGGAGTGCCGACGGGTGGTCGCGGCACTCGGTGGCAAGTTTTTTCGCCCTTTGCAATTTGCACAGTCAGGTGCGTATGTGTCGGCCTTCCCGCATCGGTAGCAGAAAAGCGTTGGCTCCGCTGGACATGCGTAGAACCGATGTCCCGGTTGTCGGCAGTTCCAACATACCGTCGGGCTTGTAATTGCTTCAAGGGAGGGTCGATCAATCAATGCTGGGTCCTCAAGCTCCGGTGGTGCTCCGCTCCTCGGTACTGGTACTGGATCAGCAAGCAGGTGGTCTGCTGCCATCAACTCCGCGGTGTGATGATTTCGGGGATTCGGTCCCGTTATGCGAGGTTGTGGGCGGAAGGTACCTCGTCGCTCATCCAAGTGTTCTTGTCTACGCGCATGGAGGCGCAATCCCTGTATGGTGTTGATGGGAAAATGTAGCAGGCTGTTCTGGAGATCCCAGCGCATGTTCTCTCTGATAATTTCTACTAATTCGTCCTCGGGCATGGTATTTCGCAGGCGAGTGCTCAATCTCACAATACTGGTGTAGTACTGGTCGAACGGTTCGTGAGCGCCTTGTTTCCGTTTCTTTATTTGCTCTCTTAGCTCTCTCTCAGTGAAGCCATCCTCAAATCGATTGCGGAAGGCTGCACTGAAAGAGTGCCAAGTGGGACGTGGCGTTGACTCTTTAAAGCTCCAGTACCAGTCGGCAGCGTCGCCGCTGAACAAAAGATGTGCATGCCGGAGGAAGGCCGAGGAATCCCCTCCCAGGGTGCTGGATATCAACGCCTGAATCCGGAAAAGGAACCGGTCCGCCGATATCATATCGTTGAACCCTGTAAAGTTCAGGCGCCAACTCTCCATGATACGAGGCGTCGGGTCTCGGAAAAGTGTCAATGCGTTCCCGGGGGGAATCACATCCTCTACTGACCTGTTGTACTGAACTGCCTCGGGGGCTGGAGGTACCAACGGAGGTCCGGTACGGTGTCGCGGTCTGTATTCGGGAGCTCTGGGATCCATTCCCGAGTTCCTTGGGGGCGGGACCCATTGCTCGGATTGTCGGGAGTGGGGCATCGCCACACTGGGATTTGGCTCCCAGCCAAGCGGAGTTCTCACGCGGCTGGGTGGTTGGCTCAACGGGAGATTCTGGATCTTTCCCTCCAGGTTGCCAATCCTCTCCGACATATCCCTCATCAACGCCACGAGGGTGTCAATGGAGTGGGCGGAAGGCATGGTTGTCACCTCGGACACGACACTTGCAGCCGGAACTTCACCGCCTACTGCTCCTTGCAGGTCTAAGAGTGGGTGTGACGGTTCGGCTTCTGGAGCTCCTTTCGCCACTGCTCCACGCGTTGGTAGGGGCGTTCCGAGGGGGACGTCTAGGGCAGACCGATCTATGGGTCGCCGGCATAAGGGACACAGTTCTGACGTGAGGAGGAGCTGTTGTACACAGGCACGATGGAATAAATGTCCACAATCCAATCGCACGCTGTGTACGCCCTCCACTACGTCCTCGAAACAGATTCCACAGTTCGCGGGTTGGACCGTTTTGGACCGTGTCCATCGCTTTTCTGGGGTCCGCTTCGTTGCCATTATCGTGTGGTTGCTAATATTGAGAAGAAAAATAAATATAAAATACACTTATTTCTACTATAAACCTAATAAACCTAATATATATATAGAAAACCTAAAAATACGTTAGTAGCCGATAGTGGCGAGCTAATGATAAGTGGAGAAAAAAAAATATTTGACAGTCACTTTCCTTTCCAGTAGTCGACTCCTTCAATGGGAAAAGAGAGTGCGTGGTAATCTGCCGAAGAAAGGGTGCTTCGGTCGATTTACGAAATTTAACCCCACACCCACATACATTACAAAAAACCGTCTCTAAACTACGTTAAAGTGACTCGACGAGACAAGTGGTAGAGCTACCGTAACGACTTTGTACGCGGTCAAAACTCCCGACGCGTAGAAGCATTCCGGGCTTCGCGACTCCAGCATACGCCACCGAACGTTGAACCGATACCACTCGTCTAACACGCATAAGAAATAGTTAGAATCCTTCCGCGACATAAAGGCAAGGTAGCCTTCTATTTTCTTGAGAGTCCATGCTGATAGGTAAACCCATCAGACTGGCAGTTCCATCAAGAAAATAGAAGGTCCTTACAGGGGTTACCCTGGGACAACACATCGGAAGGATTCTGTCGCGAAAGCAAAATCAAACAAAGGAGAGCGGAAGCTACAACTCACGTGAAGCGACCTCTAATGTGTATCACACAATTCCACTGCTCCTGATAGTGGGACTCGAGTACCAAAGTACCTTACATCCTCCGTAAAGGACCAACTCGTCAGAAGACGCGAAGTTCTTTCCCCCTTAGGATGTTTTTGGCCCCACGTTGGGCGCCATTTGTAATGATTTTCTACCTTCAACTCGAACGCGGAACCGACCTCTCATCGGTTCTAGACGTTAAGTCTGAGTAGTGCCAACGGATGGTACCGACAGGTCAACCGATCCGTGCACCGTAATCCATTCACGCGGTGACTGCTTGTCGGCCAGCTAGTTCGGAGAGGATTTCGGTCGCGGGTCTCCGAATGGATTACGCTCAATTACAATATTTCAGTCACCTGAAATTGCCCGTTTTCTAAACGCGTCAACAATTACTCATCCAGAACGAGAAACCTACATTACGTTAGTTCTGGATGGGATCTATCCACAGATCTCAAATCAAAAGCTACAAAAATCCACAGGCGCGTTACCGATTCACCGACGCGGTACCGAAAAATATACTACTCGAACTTAACCCGAAGAAAACTACTCTAAAGAAGTGACGAAACAAACAAAGGTACCGCGTACCGCGCGCGACGCGAAACCGACCTCCGCGGATTTGCAGAAACCCTACCCTCGCGACGGCATACTTACCCTACACTCTCTGTTCCCCCTGAAATAGAACGAGTTACTGAAAAGGAAAGTCGTGGTTTAACTTAGCAATTCATTATATTATTAAATTCAATCAAATTAGGATTTCGATTATAAATATTAGTATCCTCCATTTACACACGAGAAAATTCTCTAACCTACAAATCTGTAACAAAAAAAAAATCGTGCAAATATTTATCCTAGATACTTCTCCTTATCTGACATGATTTTAGTATTCTACTTTTTCTTATTTTAAGCTTACTTTGAGAAAACACAAACTATCTTTTATCTATGTTTTGGATTTTAACTTTTGCTTTTAAAAAAAAATATCACTAAGGATTTTCGTATATTCTAAACATTAAACAAATTTGCTGGTTGCTTGTTTGTTGTAAATTTAGTCATATCGAGCTTATTTCTCAAGGGGAAAGGATTCGAGGGCTAGAAATGGTTTGGAATTTCTAAAACGTTCACATGTATCGTGTTCAAGAAATAAGAGCGATTTATCACTAAAGAAGAGTTAAACTGATTAAGTTTCAAAAACTAACATTTGCACAATTTAGACCTTTCAAAGGAAGTATAGGCTGCTTTTCCGTTTTTTTTTCTTAAATCTTTCAATTGCATGCTTACTTAAATCGAATTAATTTAAATTTATGACACATACATTGAATATTTTTCCACGGTAATCATCTCTATGCATTTTGAAATTAATTAAGATTTTTTATTTTTTCTTTTTTTTTTACTTCATTCGCTTCAAATAAACTTTATCTAAGTTCAAATTGGATATAAATTTTATGTATTGGATTGGTTTGTAGCGTCGATGATAATCTCATGGTAGGGACCCGACTCAGGTATAGAGTTTATCGTTTCCCTTTCTTGTATAATTTATTTAAATATTTACTGTTTGCTGAACCGACAGCATACGATTAAATTTCATTATTTTTTTTCTTGTATACTTCTTGGTACCGATGTAAAATAATTGTTTGTAAGGGGCTCTCAACCAAAAGTTGATCTCAAATTTCTCAGAAAAAAAACAAGAAAAAGAATCTTCTCCGACGAATTCCAATTGGCCGAATTGTACGTATTCAGACTTTCAAACTGAGCCGTTGATTAGTTGCTTTCAAACTCATGATAATTTAAAATTATTTCCATAGGAAAACGAAGAGTACTATAAATTCGATCTGTAAAGAACGCCCCAACTATTTTATATCGGAATCAAACAAAACTAGGAACGTTAATTCGCATAAGCTTGCAAACTTAAGCAAATATACACGACGTTAAACAGGCAAGCAAGCACAAACAATTACCATTTGCATAAAAAAAAGGAATAGGCTTGGCTATCCAAAGAATTTTCCATTTTAAAAAAAATCTATAAATATTTACGTTAGAATGTAAATTTTTCTTTAAAATAGGGCAAGTAGACACAGACAATTACCATTTGTAAAAATTAATTTCATATTTAAATCACCTTTCCTAGATATTCCATTGTCTTCATATCAACTAGTGAACTGCCAAGAACATATGGATGTTGTACTTTTACAGCCACTGTTTCACCCGATTTTAGGCTCGCCTTATGCACTTGAGCCAATGAAGCAGTACCAAACGATTCTGGGTCAAAGCTATCGAATAACTCGTCTGCGCTTTTCTTTAAATCTTGCTTTACCACTTTATATAAATCTTCGACTGGAATACTTGGAGCATCACCATATGTTGTCCTTATCCCATTGACGATAGAATAGTTGATTTTGATGTTAGTCCAATATTCCATACGGTGATTGCTGCTTTTCCCAAACGAACAACTCCCAATGAATCTACATATATCGTAATCGTTGGCATGTAAACTTAATCTTGTTCCAGCTGCTGTAGCAGTTAAAGCTCAATACTTTATCACTCTACGAATCATGGCAACTTAATAGTACGGCACGTCATCTTTAATGCACTCAAACATTACACTTTTCAAGTTAAGTTTATCGAATTTCCTTGTTCACATGCAAAAGTATGAAACCAAAATTGAAAATAAATTTGTTGTTTGTTGTGATGACCTTCTAACGTTGAACCCCGTTCTGAACAATTTTGGAACCGATCGCTTCGAGTTGCATTAGTCGCTCGATTAAAATTAGACCGGTTTAATGCTATGAGCTGAGTACCAGTTAGTGTTATGATAGTGCCGTATTCTGCAAAAGCACCAACTGTTCATGGCCAAGTACAACAGCAGCAAATCTCGTTGGATGTATTCATTTTACCCCGTAGTTGATTTGCATGAGCCACAGATTTTATGAAAAGGATATTGTGTTGCTGCGCTCTGATGTGATATGAACTTTTCAATCACATTGGCTCCGAGCTTGTAGTGAAAAGTTGAAATTCTGAAATCCAGTTTTCTTTTATGTTCACTAACTGGTTATTTGCTATTACATAGCATCCTGTTTCATGTTATGCTCGTCGAGTATTGGCGTAGTTTGCTCTCTTCTGAGGCAACATTGGTATGGTTTATTTACTTCAGTTTTTCACCGCTGATTTAGTACCGGCATACATCATTTGAAGACTCATATGACTGTCTCTTGGTGTATAAAAATGAAGCACATCGGGTATGAAACTCGACCATCGTCATGAACCATACGATACGTGTAAACAATATAACGTGGCTGATGACCCGGTAAAAGTTCTTGGAGCTCAGCTATCGAGATGTTCTCAATGCATTCATCCCAAACAATCAGTTGTTTGTCGCGATCAACTTTCAATATTAGCGCCGCATTTTTGATAACGTGAGAAGCATACCCGCGAACAAGGTTGATCCCTTTTAATTACCTATGTTTATACCGTACAATGTACGTTGCTGAATCGAAGGCTGCAGTCTGTACTGCGGATTGCAAGCGATACGCCAATTGATCAATCTGAACAAGGTAGCAAGCGTTACTTCGAATTTCCGCATGAAGAAGTGTCAAATCATTTTGGTGTTGAATTATTCTCCTACTGGATTCATTAAGAGAAATTGTTTTATCGAAGGTATATTCCCACTTAGTCCGCAGTTCACACTGCCTTCCGCTGCAGACTAGACAAAATATTGCTAAATTTTCTAATTAGTTATTAACTAAACTAACCTCTTTCCCAATGTGTCTGCTCCGGTGAATGTCACTGCCTCACGAATAAAGTTTTCCAAAAACTCTTTAAGCACACCACGCGTTTCTTCACAGATTAAACAGGGAATACGTTTCACTCCACCACGTCGCGCCAAACGACGTATAGCTGGTTTTGTAATACCTTGGATATTATCACGAAGAACTTTGCGATGACGTTTAGCGCCTCCATGTGCTGTCAAAAGTTCCGATTGTCACCTCGGACAAAACATATGTGCGTGGAATGGCACTTCATATGGCGGAAATGTGCTTCTTCAGATGTCGCCAGTGGCATAGTTTTCTCGATGGCCACGGTGGAGGGGCATTTCCAGATGGCTATGTCTCGAAATGTGCCGGGGTTGGATTAATTCTATATTTCGAATATTTATATCCACGGATCTAAATAATTGGACAGAAAAAAAAATATTTTCTGCACAACGATATCCGCACAACAGATGAAGTCCGCTGGCACTTCGAGGACATATCCATCTGGCAGGTTACAAGGGTTCGGGATCGGAATCACTTCGATTCCTGGGCGCAGGCGTCACATTACAACTGGGGTTCCGACCCCCTGCGCCGTAACTATTTCCCTTCGTCGACTTTCATCACTAGTTTTCTGCCTGCGTTCCTTCCCATAGCGCTTTACCTACCCGCGAGGATATATGGAAACTTCATGACGCCATTTATTCCGTCATGTCACAGAGAAGATCATTGACACTCAGGTATTTGTGGTGGTTGAAACCACCCCTGAGACTCTCCCTTCCCTGCCGACCGCTGTCCACAGCTGTTTATTGGGTATTCACAGCAAACTTTCCGAAGAAAAAGTCTTCCCCTATCCGCAAGCCGCGGACGCGCTCGGTTCTGCGGTCTGACGGCGCTGCTGAATCGATGCATGAAATGACACGAATTAGAACCTCACAGGTGACAAATCATATACATATGAGCTTATGAGCTGGAAACAAAACAGCCATCGACCGTGCAGTTATTCCAAGACGAGCCAAATCCTACAAATGTTGTTCGGGCACGAAGCACTGCGAAGCAAATCGTCACCTGTTTTTTCGGCCGAATGGGTCATGTGGTCACGTTTCTGCTTCGAGAATGTAGAATAATCAATTTTGAGTGGTACACGACCATTTGTTTGACGGAAGTATTCGGAGAAATTCAAAAAACAAACAAGAGAAGGCGAATCATTCTCCATCACGACAATGCAAGCTCTCACACGTCAATTCAAACTAGCGCCTATTTGGCCGGTCAAAACGTTGACCTGATGGGTCATCTACTGTAAAGCCCGGATTTGGCTCCCCAATGATTTCTTTTTGTTCCTTAAAATAAAAAAAAACTGCATGGTAGACGTTTTTCTACGCCCGAAGCAGCTGTTGAAATCGGAGTTGGAAAATTGCTTCGATAATTGGTTTAAGCACTTCCAAAAATGCATATTTTGAAAAAAGCAAAAACTATGTTTGATAAAAGCCGAGTGCGTTTTCAAATTTTTTAAAATAACTTTTTTAGTGGCTCTAACCAAGTAAAACTTCGAAGTTAAATTTCTTGTACGCAATCCTCATGCTCTGACTTCCACATGCAGCGCAAACATGGTTCAAATGCTTGATTTACCAAAATAAAAATTAATTCCTATATTCAAAGCCATTAAAAGAGGTATATTAGGCTAAATATATTTTCCTATAAAAATTTGTAGTACTTTGAAATGAAATTTTGTGGTCAATTTTAAAAAGTGCCTCATCAAACTTGCTAAGGGTGATGACGCATCTCTTAAGCAGAAACCAGCTAGTACTCAACTGCATCATCTTGTTAGCGTACATAATTAAAGCAAATACTCTGCGGAAGACCCTGTTCTTTAATATTCTTGGGCATGGCCTGCAACGTCAATACTTTTTCACAGTGGCTTCAAATGTGCTATTATACTATTCCCCGTATCTGCGATTACATTGTCGGAACGTTTGTTTTCATTAGCTGCGTAAGTACGAAAACTTCTTTAACGAATGCTACTATATTTACATCTTCTTGTACTCTGTTCAATTTAGATATTGCCAGTACTATACTCGTATGTGTATGTACCACATGTTGACAAAGAAAACAGAATATTGTGGAAATTGAACTCTTTGAATGTCGCGCAACGACTTCTGTTTATCCGATCAACACCGCCACGCTAATATGTGTGGGAGTGCTGATCACCTTTTGTACTACAAAATGCAGAAGCAAAGATGAATGGTAATCGGATTTCTTTGAAAGAAGGGAAAATTATTGTTCATTTTCAGTTTGCAGAAAAATATTTCAATTTACAAGTAAGTTACTAATTAATTTTGACTTTGCTTCAGTGCAGACGTTCACCATGAACCACTTGAACTTTTATGCACTTTAGCCGATAACATCCAAGGATGAATAGTCAAAGCTAGTTGAACTTTTTCAAGGACCATTTTGGTGCTAGCTAGCAGATAGATAGATAGTTAGGTTTGTTATGATGAAGTCAACGAATTACAATGATATCTAAATTTATCCACCGTACGTTGATTAATTGAAGTTTGGCAAAGTACTATAATAAAACAAGTTGTATTAGCAGGAGGAGACTCCTACCAGCAGGGTTTTGTAAACAAATATCACCAAAAATAACAATCTTCAGAGATTTGTCATGTTCTCAAGAAAATAATTAAGCTTCTAGCGTGCGAATCAGAGGGCATTTTGGTGATCGATATATGGTCACTAGTCGCACTCCATTGAGGTAAAAAGAAATTTCTTCGCAATGAACACGCTGGTCATGCTGTACTGAGAATGATTTTATGTTCAGGTCTTTTTGACGAATTTCTGAAGCTAAAGTTCTTTTGATACAGGCAATACAACCATCACCTATTCGAAGTTGACCGAGATGGCCCGTTAGTTCGACCTATTTCTACAAAATTTTCAAAATTAAATACGTCAGATTCTGTACTACAAGCTTCCACGAATAAGATAATGTCTGACGCTTGAATTGCTAGATCTGAGTGTTTTTTTAAGGACTCAAAGTTTTAGAACTAAATTTGCCTCTCATTTTGCGCCCTCTCTTCTTTCAAAAACCTGAAAATGGGAACCAATAATGTTTCGCGTAGTCTTCTCATTTCCAAAACCCATGAGTTATTATTTCCAGGAGGAAGGGGACTCTTCAAGCTCGTATTAGAGACAATAAACAACCCTTGTGAAGTAGTTGTTCGAGAACATGCAACATACATAGCAGATCTGGTACATTTGGAAGACAATTGACAACTACTTTTTCCATTGTTCCAGCCTCTGCAGGAACTAAAGGAAATTGGGTGGGACGCACTTAGAAATTAGAAGATTACCACCTTTTGATTTTAAATGAAATTTAATCAATTGGAGACAAATGATTTAGTCATGATCGAAAAGCACCTTTCAATTGAGCACTATTTGATCGTTTACTCTTTGTGAGGTTTACATTGGAGAATAGCAGCCATAATCGAAGAGGTCTTCGCTCCCCAGAATGCTTATTTCTTCCAAAATCAATGGCTTTTAAAACCCCAACAGCTCCATTCACAAGCCCATCAGCTGAATTGCTATTCATTGTCACCATATATCGGGCACCAACTTTGAGATGGACACTTAGAGGCAGCCTAAACGTTTTTGATAGTGGCTTAGACTGTACTGATTTAATAGCTTTTTCTTTTGCCTCAGAGTTTGGGTCTCCAAAAACTTCATCCAGTGCATTAACAATAGCACCTTCAGAAACCATTTTGGACAATATCCTTTCATTATGCTCGTCAACTTGTTTGTTACTATAATAAAGATTGACAGCATCGAAAGCTTCAGCAGGAAGATTTTCTTTAGAAGAGCATCTTGAACTGATGAGAGAAACATTACTTTCAGTCATTGTCCCACCCGCCATGTTATTTAACGCTCTGGCAAATGCAGCATCATCCTTCTGTCGCGTTATTTTGTTGAGCTCAACTAGTTTGAAGAGCTATTAGTTTAAAACCTGATAACTTTGAATATAAAGTGTATGCCATACTTGCAGAGTGAAGAGACTGACCACCTATTCCATACACAGCCTTTCCATTTGGAGCACAAATATTTTTATTTCATCAGGGTTGGAGCCCGGTTCCCATTTAAAGTGTATACTTAGGCTTTGAAATATTGCTTCAATGAAAACACTTTTCCCCACACCTGCTCCACCGCTAATAAATATATATATATAGGTGGAGTCACAGAGTTCATGGTCTGGAAGAAGTGGGTTATAAACAATAAATAATCTCGCTGGTCAAGGTTCAAAGAACGCGTTATTTCCATATATGCTTCATTACTTAAAGTAGTGGGTTGCCGAACAAACTCAACAATATTCTCTCCGGCATCAATAATTGGCTTTGCTCCTGGTATCAGATCCTCCATCACATCATCCAGTAGTGGCTCATATTCAATGTCTTTTAGTGGCTCATCGGCGTATCTGTTTCTACCTCTAAATATTCTGCATTTTCTTCTGCCTCACGAACAAAATCAAGAAGCGCTCAAATTGTTCAGGTGTCCCTATACGGTTAAATAGTTGGCTATTGGTTGATATCATGTCTTTATTTTCTTGAAATTTTCTATTAAGATCTACATTCAAATCTAATAGCTCAATATTTTCATTTCTCCATGGGACGTAAAGCATTAATTGGTGGCGATAGAAGTCAGCATGATCTTCAATAATGGAAAACTTACTAAAACGTACAACACGAGGTTTTTGACGGCGCCGAATGAATCCCCCCCAATAGTTTCACCCACTTACCATCACTTTGTTTGTTTGAGTGAAGCGAATCATTATCTGATGAATCACTTTGATTGGTCTTCGATCCAGTTTTGGCGTGCTTTGTAAATGTATGGAAAGCAGCAAAATATGTCAGACACATATTTTCAAATTTTTGATTTTTAGGCCGATTTATGTACATAACGGTCTAGCAAACCTGCTTGAAAAATGTCAGTGCTGTTGGGATCCATACTTTTAACCACTTTCACACTTTTCAGCATGTGTACTCTATTATCAAGAGGGTTTGAGTGTTTATGAAAATTTCACTTTCACTAGCTATTGACATAGGCAACCCAAGCAAGCAATAAATGGCTTCTTGCGCCGAAATTTCAGAAGCATTCAAAAATACATTTGATATACTTCAAAGTGACTCACGAATACCTTTATTGCCTTGTTTTGCTTCTTCAACAGCAGCTCTTAGCAATTTGGACATGCCACGGTCAGCTTTGTTTACATAATTCACTATATACAATAAATAGGACAAGCAAAAGGGTCGAGAATTTGCTCTATGAAGTGTTAAAATTTTTTTTGCATATGCATTTATCATCACTTTTTGGCTTTTGCAATAGACTAAAAATAGCCATAATATAATCATTGTGAGAAACATTTAAGAACAGTAAAAAATCATCAAACGTTTCTATTTCATTTGAAATAGCTTCCAATTGATCGCGGACTAGTTTCCCTAGTTGTTTCCACTTGTTCACTTCTGGCTCTTCAGAGTCTTATTTAGTTAAAAGCTGAGTTTTATTAATTGGATAAAACGGTATATCAAATCTGCAAGGACGCCCAGGCCTTAGGTGGCCTTCATGAGTGTGTTGATGGGTTTGCAAGTCAATAAGATCTTGGGGTGATTTCTTTTTGCTACATGATATTACGAGGTGTGACAATTAAGTAATGAGATTGATTCCATGAAAACCGTATATTTAAAAATTATTCTACAACTCTGCCATCCCCTTCAAAGTAGTCCCCTTGAGCAGCTATACAACGATTCCAGCGCGTTTTCCATGCTTCGTAACATTTCTGAAATGCTTCCACTGGGATGTCCGCGAGTACCCTCGTCACAGCCGCCTGGATGTCCATAATCATCACAAAATGGGTTCCTTTGATCACCGATTTTGTTCTAGGGAACAAAAAAAAGTCACAAGATGACATATCGGGCGTACAAGGCGGCTGTTGCAACACGGCGATCCTTTTAGAGGGCAAATATTGGGACACACTGAGGGTTCCTCAGAAAGGTTCTTTGGAACCATCTTCGCGTACAGCTTTTTCATCCCAAAATCGTCGGATAAAATTTGTCTGACTGTTTCACGGTTTATACCCAGTTCCGAGGCCAACATTCGAACTGTTAAACGCCAATCTTCACGGATTTGGATGTGCACACGCTGCGCATTCGCGTCAGTCCGCACCTCGACTGGTCTCCCGCTACCGCGCCTGTCTTCAACGCTTTCACGCCCCTCCTTAAACTCTTTATGCCATCGAAACACCTAGGCACGACTAAGAACACTATCACGATGCAATTTTAGCGTACATTTCCGAAGCTGTTTCGTCCAATCTGGCGCAAAATTTTATCGCGACGCGTTGCTCTTGATTTCGTTTCTCCATTTTCGTGACGAACTAAACAAGCTAGAGCCATAGTAAAAATATCAATGAAGAGCGAAAGGATGCCGGGGAAGGGAAGAGAATTTCAAGGTCGCAGGTTTACTATAAGCACGCCAATAAAATCAGTCTCATTACTCAATTGTCACACCTCGTAGCTATGTACCTTCGAGAAAAATTCTAGGAACTCTAGAAAAACCTGAATAAAATACATGTCAATGAAAAATGGTGAAATGTCAATGAAAAGTACAGTTTTAAGTTCTTGTTCGGTTTTGATGAGAATTATTTTTGTTTGATGCTAAATAATTTTTTTTTCATTTTTCCACTGTAGAAATTTTTAGTTATTCAAGAGTTATTGTTGGAAAATGTTGACAAAATGGAGAAAAAGGCAATTTTTCTAATATTTCATCTGATTAGACATGTTCAACTTAATTTTTCCGCATTCATTTCTGAATAAAAACTCTTTATCGAAGTCTCTTCTAAAATATTGTTCAAAACTTGTATACCAGATAGAATTAGGGCCCTAAAACTGAATAAATGAAAATCAAAATCTTCGGCGATAAAAAAAATTTTGACCTGAAAACGTCAAACCCTTTGGGAGTTTTACTATACTAGTCTAGCACTTTCACCCTGAAGTGGTATCATTAACCCCCCAGACAACGACCCTGAAATGGCCGCAGAGTGTAATTGGCACTTTTCGTACAAAAGACCATTTAAATTCAATTTCTCGATATCAATGTATCGTATTGAACTGCTAATATCTACAGAGGCCTTGAAAGTATTACCATTCTGTACCGAAACATTTCAGATCAATATGTTGCCCTTCATCTGAAACCTCTACAAACAAAATCCTTACACGCTTCGATCAGTTATGCTGAAAAATCGCGATGAAAGTCGTAAATTTTTTAGTTTTAACGATAATAGTCCTTTACTGTTACTTGAATTTCTTATCCTTTAAATGGGACCTAACAGGTTAAAATACGTATCATTTGTCGAAAAAGGACTCTTCTATCGATCTCCGTTTAAAAGTTATGGGTGAACATACATAAAAACAAGTTGAAGTAGCAGGAGAATGCTCCTGCCTGAAGGGTTTTATAAAACAATGTCAAGTTTGCCCGGCATCAAACCCGTGTGCTCTCGAGACTCTGCCCAGTACGTGGAAGGACCTGACAGTGAAAACCAGTGTTGCGAATTCCGGCGTACCAAGGTTCTCCCATTCGCAACTTCAAATTGCCGCCGTAACATCTCCACCTTCCTTTGGGCATTTATACCTTTTCCCCTATTATTTATTTAATTTTATTAAAATTTGACCAATTTCCCTATAATTTTAATTTCCACATCATCACAATCCTACCCTTTTCCCTTATTTCCAATTACAACAAACTATTAATATAATAATAATTTAAATTTTCCCACTAACAACACTCCCTACATTAATTCCTATTAACAAAATTTCATTCTATTCATTTTTCCTAACAAAACCTAATTCCTTCCTTCATACTAACTAATTCTATTCACTAGTTCCCACAAACAAATTTTATTTTTTTATACTAACGAAAATTCATTCACGTTTCCCTACTAACAAAATTCAATCTCATACCCAGATGCATCGTTGAAGTTTCTTATTAGATGAATGGAAAATCAATAGAAAATGGCTCCATTGGTTGAGTCACGAATTCTCGACTGGTGGTCTGCTGGAACCCTGGAAAAAGATGTGTGGGTAGCCAAGAAGAGGGAGTTTTTTGCGGTGTCGAGGCTGATTTTGGGGTGGAGATATGATTGGTTTTGGATTAATTACGGTGAAAAAGTGAAGAATCTGTTTAATTCGGAGGTAAACAGTGAAAAAATTCGTACGTGTATGTAAAATCGCGAGTTAAAGAAAGGGAAAAAAAGTTTTATAGTTTGTTGATATTACTATTATTATTGAATATTTTAAAAATAGAATATTAAAACAAGTTTATAGAGGGAAAATAAGAATTATAATTGAATTCGTAGTGCAGCTAACGAACTTCTTAGCAGGAGATAGACCAAGTGGATACAGTGAATGAATTAAAAAAAAAAAAAATAACAGATGAAGAAAAATTAAGTGGCAAGTGCTAGTCTTAATAATAGCTGAACACTCAAATGCCGGAACTCGTAAATTATAGGAAAAAAAAAACAAAAAAAGAAAAACGCGAGAAGAATATCAGTGGGTGAATTACTTTTGGTAGTGATAATAAACTAGAAGGAATAATTGGAAGTAGCCGTGAAGTGACTATTTGAACTATGATGGGGATAAACTGCCGTACAGTGGATTAGTGGCTGTGTAGATTATAGAATTAAAGTAAAGCTTATATTGTTTTTTTTGTTGTTTTATGCCAACGTAAAAGAAAAAAAAACATAACGTAAAGTTCGTGGATTTAATCTTTTTCAGTGATTTTTTTTTCAGTGCCTCTCCCTTCAGTTGCCGAGCACTAAGCAGCATCAATAGGGGCGAGTAATGCACACATTTTAGTTTTCAATCGTATTACTTTTCGTTATATTACAAATTTGTTGGTTGTAGTACCTTTTCACATGATAATTTTTGTCGATTTCTGTCAACACTTTACAAATTCATTCGAAAACCAAGAGGCTTGTTTTGTTTTACGATATTATTCTTTTTTTCACGAATTGTTGTTGTGTGTTTTTCTAACTTTAAATAAAAACGGCCACAATGTTCTAAGATAAAAATTATTTTTCATTTCTCAATATGACCTCTCCTTTCCCGTCCTTTTCCCTCCGTGCTAGTGTTCTTATTTAGGATGGCTCAGCACGAGCAGAGGGTATCCCGGAAGTCCCACGACACGACTGAGCGCTAGCCGGCCTCCGTATGCCACCCCGGGTAACGCACTCCTCTGTCAAAACTTAATGTCTGCAACTGCCGTGACTTCCGTGGTTGCAACACCAGATAAACCCGAGAGGATCGCAAAGTGCAAGATCGAAAACCCCAGTTTTGCGTTATTTGAGCTCCAGGTTATCTCGAATCGAACGAGAACCATCCCAGCTCGACACCGGACCGCCCGTTCACATTTCCCTTGCTCGGAAAACCAGCGTAGGGCATCCCACGAGTGTGGTGTTTGTGATTGAGCTACTTTCGCTGTCCAGTACGCAAATCCGCGACTACCCACCATACAGTCCGTGCAACGATTGAAAAATCGACGCAGGATCAAGAAGTGAGGAGTCGCGCAAAACCCCAACCAACTCAAGTTTTGCAAATCGCAATCGGGGCCCAGAAGTCAACAAGAAATTCAAGTTCCAAGAGTCAGTCCGCGCTGACCGTGGATTTGTTGTTTTCTTTGCACACATTTTCTTCGACCGGTCGGCATCGCTGCCGTTATTTGTGTGGTGGGATTTGTCTGGTTCGAAGAACACAGGCGAGACTGAAATCACGTCAAAAATTCTTTTCGGGATCTGAAGAAATCTAGTGCGTTCTTGGTCGTCCTTCTTCTTCTTCTTAGCACTACAGCCCCTTTCGGGCCTTCGCTCCCTGCAAACAGCGCCTCCAACTGTCTCGGCCCGTTGACCGCGTCATCCGATTCCAGAATCCGTGCAGCGATGAACTGTCTTCGTCGACCGAGTCAGACCAGCATTTCCTCGGTTTCGCCATTGGCCGCCGGCCTTCAGTTCTCCCTACGAATACCTTCTTGGGTATCCGTTGTTCGTCCATACGATTCATGCAGTTTCCGAGTCTTACAATCCTTGAGACCTCCGGTTTGTCAAAAATTTCATACAGCTCATGGTTGTATCGAATTCGCCATTGGTCCCCGTCTAGCTTCACTCCGATTATTCGCCTCAGAACCCGTCGCTCAAAGGCGTTCAATATATTTGCGGATGCTTGGGTTCGGGTCCATGTTTCACACCCATAGCATAACACAGGTCTTATCACAGATTTGTATACTTGGAGCTTTGTTTTTCTGTGTATGCAGCTGGTCTTCAAGATCGTCAATACTGAATAAAATATTTTATTTGCGAGCTGTATTCTTCGGCGTATTTCGTCTCTTTCATTGCCCGTTTTCGTTATTTTAGCACCTAAAGACACATCCTATATTGGCTCAAATTTGCACCAAATTTCACTGAATAATTCCGCGAAGTGACCTTTGGCGTTGACTCGCGTTTTCCACGTTTGTTTGAAGAGCAGAACGATACACCATAGCATATGGTTCCAGTGGGAAGGAAGAAGATGTGTTGATGATTTTACAGTCATCGACATTATGAACAACTTGGGAGTAGTTCAACCGGAACTCCTCAATAGAAATTCAAGCACATACAATAAGAGGAGATACTGCTAGACGATCGCTGTTACATGTGTAAAGCATTGAATTCTTGCTAAATGATACATTAGAGGCGACCTTCTCCAATGCCTTTTATTACCACTTTTCAGTCGTACACGCTATCACACGTCTGAAGTGAATTTCTATTGTGATGCAAGTTGCATACGCAATAAATGGTAATGGCGTAACAAACCAAATAACTCGTGGAACATGTCGGAAAGGGGTGACCCTGGATGTTGATCTGTTAACACGTTCTAAAGAAAACTCCGAACTGCTCTTACTAGCACAAAAACTCAACGGGAATATCGTTCAAGATAGTAGTAATAATATTATAGATCAGAAAAGCCAGACAAGCGATAATATCGTCGTTCTGACGCCTAGACAATTTTAATCTTTCATTTTTTTTTCAAATGACGTACACTTAATTTCATTCATTCATTTATTGTTGCTTCTCTCCAATCGGTATTTGTATTGTGTTTATAAAAATTGGATGAATCCAAACTGGTCCCCGTTGTAGGGAAACGACCCCACCTTTAGGCTGGCTACCTGTGTTTTATATTCAAAATACATTTTTCAAACAACTTCATCTCCCTCTATTCAGAGGAAAAGGGCAAAGTCAAGGTTGAGAATTTATTTCAGTTTTGTTTTTTTGAAACGATTCTCAAGAATGTATGCTGACTTCTTGCCAATTTCATTTGCATTCAAATAGAAATGACGAAAATAAAACAAATAATGCATTTTCTATTTTAAATATTAATTTTAAAATAAAATTGACTTGCCCCCACAAAAAAACTCCTTGACCAAAATAATTAAAAAAATTTTCCTGTTTAGTCATAAACAAGTACATAATGCAAATAATTTTCTGCTTAAAACTTCTCTTCATCATTGACTTTTTCAAAAAACCAATTGAACAAATGATACTTGAATAAATGCATTTATTCTTCCATAAAATATATATTACATAAAATATATTCTTTGAAATTATTGCTCAAAATTGTGTTTAATCAATGATAGAATAATAATTAAAACATTCAAATTGGATTATTTTAAATTGTTTTAAACATAAATTATTAACGAAATGTATTGAAAATAATTCAAATTGTACAAAGAAAAATTTACACTGCAAAAATATTTAATATTTGTAAACGAAACAATAATTTTTTAAATTTTATTATTGGAAAAAAAATATTTTTGAACAATTTTAAATGTTTCGTAAGTATTAAACATTTTTTAAAGTAATTTACAATAAGATTTTTAATATTTCAAAACATTTCAAAAAAATTTTAAATAGAAGACTACAAAAATATTTCAAAATATTTAATGACTTATTACTGCTCTGATGTTAATTCAGTAAAATATGTTGCTCCTTTTTATATTTTTCAAAGAAAATCAAAATAATCTCAATAGAAGTGAAATTTTTCAAAAATTGTTATTTAAATTTAAAGATATTAATAAATCAATTTTCATTCAACATTTTTTCCTTGCTAAATATAACATATTTAATATCCTGTAGATCTTAAAAATAAAAAAATAAACAAAAGATGTGAAAAGAAAACATATCGCATGAAATACGAATTGAAAATATTTTTTTACGTAAATAATCCATTTCAATAATAATTAAAAAAATAGACATATATTTCGTTTGAAATATTTTGCTAAATATATACTCTTGTTCATTGTTTGCTTATAGAATTTTCAAGAAAAGAAGTAGATCAATATATGTATTTATGTATACACAATAATTTTTTAGCAGTAGTAAAAATTAAAAATGATAAAATATAAAAACAAATGAAAAGACACAAATTTCTATTGTGATCTACATTTAAAGTTTGTTCTTTCCTTATAATCAATATTTACATGAAAAGTTGATTTTCAGTTTTAATTTCTCAACACAATCTTTCTTGAAAACAAACAAACAACATAAAATAAAATGATAACCTTCTCTTCTTTAGGAGTTGGTTAATTAAACTTTTTATTGATTTATAACAAACAAAAATATAGATATTGCCTGCTATATATGAAAAGAAAACAAAAAAAGGAAATTTTTTTTTTTATATTGTAGGATGTATATGTATGTATATTAAAAATCAGTTTTTCATGCAGTTAAAAAAATTCTTAGCAATTTTTATAATTCTTTTATTTTTATTCGTAACTGTAGACTTAAAATACAAAAATAAATTATGAAAAGTTTTAAAAACTGAATTAGAGTATTTTAATTTTTCATCTGAATTAATCCAGTTCCTGTTTTCACAATGTTTATTCTTAAAAATCTCTAGCTAGCAATTTAAATTATAATTGATGATAACTATTCTTATCGTACAAATTATGACTTTTTTTCCTTATAATTCGAATTATTTATTAAATGAAAAAATTATATCTTCGGTCTTTCCTTTTTCTTTGAAAACCTGACCAGGTACAGGACTGGCAACGATGGCAGGCTCCTCCTCTAAAACGGGCTAGCCGTCGGGCGCGTTTCCATTTTTTTTTGTTTGCTTAAAAGGGGCTCTTACCGGGTAGAGTGGCCTTACGCTCGCATGCTCTTTTATGATATTGAGTTATGTGATTTCATTGCATAACGCTATGGCATAAAGGTGTTACGTTCGTATTACTCATTTGAGGGAAAGAGTCATGCAAATTATGTTTGTATGACTTTTACACTCAAATGGGAAATACATGGCCACGTCTACGTTTTGACCCTGATCTGGTTGGGAGGGTGCGAAGGAGCACCGCTTCCATCTGGATACCCCACTCTTATTTGTGGGCCATAAGTACGGTCGGTAACGATGAAGTCTCTTGAATTACGTCCGTTTTTGCCCGGCCCAATTTATTCTTCGAACGAGCATTTCAACCCTTAGTAGGTTACCTCGGCCTCGACACCAGTCGATCGGCATTTTTACATGGTTTAATATGTTAATGCGAAATTTTTTTGTAGTGGGTCCTTGTGCTAGGGGGAAAGAACCCGCTCTACGACACTGCAACGGTAGCCTACCAGCGCATCCACACGTCCCCAGATAAGGCCAATCTCGGCGGATCCCAACATCCTCTTTCGCCGAGGCAGCAGGCCATCGCTGTAGTCCTTCACGGACATTCATAGCAACCTAATTATACTACAGCACATCAAAACTTGACTAATATACAGATTCCATAAATTGCGTTCAAAAAATTATTATGGGTATTATATTTTTAAATTCGCCGCCATTTCGTTTCAAATTTTTTGACCTCGTCGCTTATTTAGTTATGATAACACATCGATGTTCTGAACCATTTCTAAAATTTTTATCAAAATTCCTACATATTTGTAGTGTCTAGGTTCTCCTTAGTATTACGTGTTAATGGTGTAATTGTTAAATATTCAATCGGCTGTAATTTAGCTGTTTTTTGTTCAATTATTGTGAGATTATCAGAATTCATAAAATTTTCGTACATTTCCCCTTCCCCTTTACCACTCAAAGTAAAATTTGTCTACATGCGATGAAATTTTTTTTTTCAAGGGCCACTCGCTTATAGGGGAGACCCCCCTTAAACACCTTATAAATTTCTTTTCGTGGTGAAACTTTGAAGAGGGCGTCACTTTGCATCTATCTACAAAATCTTACCTTTCTAGCTAATGTAGTTTGCGAGAATAAGTGGTGGATTTTAGTAAGGTTTTGTAAATTGATTTTACAAAATCCTAAAAAAGAGCAACAAAAAAAATATAAAGTACGTGATGAATTGATAACCTTCTTTCCTTTGTAAGTCGGTTAAAAATCTGTACTTATTGACATAGCAAATATTCTAAATAAACTTATCTTTGAATTCATTGAGTATTTGGATAATTAAAAGTATTTTCTAGTTGAATATGAGTGGACCTTTTCCATCTTATAATCAGCAGAATATCAGTAAATAAATAATGCGACCATATTTAACGCTCAATCTTGTTTCCGTCAAGCTGATGTTAAGTACTACGGGTAAGAATTGTACTGAGAAAGCATGACTCGTAAATTAGACACATGTTTTCTACAATATAAGAATGTTTACTCCAGTTCTTCCATTGATAACGCGATTAGGAGCGTGCTGTTAAAGTCCCAACCCCATTATCGGTGCATCTTGAGTAGTCTTTAAAAATTATCAAGCCTTGCTGTCGCTCCACACAATCAAGAGTTGATTAAAAGCGAAAACGTTTACAACACTTCAAACCAACAACATCCACCTATCTAAGATACACGCATGAGTAAATAAGTTATTACTTGACTTATTCAGCTCCAGGGGTAGTTTGTCTTGATTTCCTTTGACAAACATGACCCAAAACTACAATCTTGAGTTTTGATATCTTTTTGAGTTATTTGCCCATAATACGAGTATATTTAAACACAACACACGATACTAGAGCTCTTAAGCCGTGTGGCAATATTTGGTCAAAGAATTATGTAAATCTAACGCTTGAGGTCCTGTGGTGGACGCAAAGTAAAGTTTATACTTATCTAAACATCCTATACCAACAGAAAGAATTTTAAACCCCCCTGAAAAAAGTCACAGAAAAAATCCAAATTTTAACGTACGTACTCGTGCGTCTGTGATGAGAATTATTTAGCTCAACAAATTTTTGTGTATTTGTACTATGAATTGTAAATATGAAAATGTCATATTTACCGTGAAACTTTTTTCTCCAATTTTTGTTCTCTGGTTGCGGATTTTGGATGGAATATTTGCTTGATATTTTGTTTATTTACTTGCAATGTCGTAAATTGTATGCAAAATATTGATTATATTTATTTTAGAGACTAGATTTGTGGTGAGTACAAGGATCAACAATTTAGCCATTTTATTTAGGCTGATTATAAGTTAATGATTTTAACGCAGGTTTCTTTAAAAAAATTATTGTTTTAGGCAAGGGCCGTTTTTATTCAAAGTGCGTTGCAATTGAACTATAAGCTAATTATTGATTCTCACTTATCCTAATCTCTGCGCTTGCATTTATGTTTTTCCTTCCAACACGTGCAATTATTCGCGATCCAACTGGATGTTGCGATGCAGGCCGGTCGTCAGCAGTTTTGCATCGTGTAAATACGTTCACTTATACTTAAATGATATTCGTGTACACTATCTGGCATATTAGTTAGCCCAAACAAAATTGCCAATAACTAAAACAAAAAACCGATTGCTGAATATTTTTATATATTTTTTTCATAATCGGTATTTTGGATTACATGTCAGCTTGAAAAGAAGTTTTGCACCGATTTTCACTTGATAACTCAAACACACTTTACACTTATTGCACGTCGTCCTGCTCTTCCGGTCCTTGCTCCTAGGACTAAACACACAATTTTTTATCTAATTAACAGGAACGAAAGTTTGACGTGGCAGAATTTTGTTTTTGATAATTTCTCCAATGGATTCCTTTACATCCCTCTTCAAAGTTGGTGTTACCTGTAATGCTTTTCACACATCTTGTTCGAGAGAGATTTCCCGTAAAAAATCTCAACCAACCTCTCATCGGTTCATGACGCGAACTCTTGGAACGGGACAATGGACTGTACCCATCAGGTCGACAAGTCCGGAAACTCTTAGTCTACTCCGAGGTGGCTGCTGGCTAGCTAGCTAGTTAAGAGAGGAGTTTCGATCGGTGGTCTTACGCGAGCAGACTAACTCCGAATTACAAAACTCAGCCATCGGTTTAAACGCCCAGTTTAAAACGCGTCGAACAACTTACGATGGCTCTACTTTGAATTAAGTGATTCCATTTCAAAGAAAAGGAACGAAGACAACCGCTGAAAAAATACGCGCTGCCTAATATTACCAACGCGGTGCCCAAGATAACCTACTCGATTTTAAATCGAAAAAATCTATTCTAAGAAAAAAATGCAAATTTAATCTAGGGCACCGCGTACCGACACAACGCGAAACTGACCATTCACGGATATCTGGAACCCTACCCTCTCGGCGGCATACTCATCTTTCGCCTGCATTACCTTGCTAAAAGGGAACGGGTTTGCTGGAAAGGAAAGACGTCAGTATGAATTCAACAAAGCATTTTAATATTGGATAGTCTAAAAAGCATTGAGCATATTTTGTCACTCGATGGTGTTCGTTGTCATATATTGGGCAATACTCCTCAGATTGAGTCAAACTGACATGGGTTTCAAAGATGACATTCCAGCCTAGAATTTTCATATGGACAGTTTTGTATTTCGTCATTCATGTCAAAAGTTGTATTCATTTAAAAATAAGTGAAATTTCTGAAAAAATTCGCTATAAGTTACAATATCAATATCACTACGATGAAGATGAGAATGCATCGCAGGCTCTTGAAAAAATTTTTGGTTTCTACGGTCACAATATTTTATCCACAGTCCCAGCCAAGAGATGGTTCGCTCGCTTTCATTCTGGAAATTTTGATGTCAAAGATGCACCTCGCTCAGGTCGACAAATCACTGAAAAAGTCGATGAAATCTTACAAAAAATTGAAGAAGACCGACACATAAGCAGCCATGACATTGCTAAGGAACTGAATATGCATCAACAAACAGTTTTGAACATTTCGTAAGGCTGGACATACAAAGAAGCTCGACATTTGGGTGCCGCATGCATAAACAAAAAAAAATTTGATAGACCGAATTTCCATTTGTGAAATACTAATAAAACACAACGAAATCGAGCCATTTTTAAAGCAAATCATTACAGGCGAAGAAAAATGGGTAAGATACGAGAATGTCGTTCGAAAATAATCATGGTCAAAAAAAGGTGAATCATCACAAACGACTTCAAAGTCAGGATTTTTTTTTTTTGCGGTAGGGAGGTGAATGCCATTTATGCACAGAGTGTGGGACTCCCATGCTCGCAAGAATGCGACTGGACTACCGACTAAACACCTCCCCTGTCAACCTGATAACCCAGCCTGGAACCGTTTGACACATTACTTCGGGGCAGGTCTCATTTTGATACGCCGTGAGGTGCCTTCAAGCTGGGGGATCCCTTTCCTAGCGCGAGGGGAGAGGGGCAGAGGAAGTGCCAGAAATGCGATCCCCCAGCCCCAACGCCCCGGCTGCTGTGAGTCCCTTCATATTTTAGGACTGTCCGAGCAGAATGTGCCACCTGGTTCAATTTGTCAGCCGATTCGAGCATCACCGCGACTATATTACCCGGGGTGAGCTCTCCCGTCTCCCTGTGGAGTTTCCTTCGCAGCCTGATCCTGTTTGTACACGCGAAGAATGTGTGGCAGGCATTGTCCTCCTCTCCTGCGAAAAACCGACAATCGATGGATCGTGGCTTACCAATCTTTTGCTGGTAAGATTGAAAACACCCATGCCCGCTCAAAAGCTGGGTTAGATAGAAGTCAGTCTCACCATGCTTGCGGTCTCACATTCGGGATGAGGCGGCAGTCCACCTTCCCTTCGTGCAATTACCCTAAGACTGCTGCCGTTGAGTGAGCACTGTCTCTCCTCGCGGACAACCATCTCCCTTGCGTACTCGTTTTGGCGCAGGTAAATAGAGCAGCACTCTCTAGCAAGGAGGGCGATAGGTATCATGCCTGCAATTACTCTCACCGCTGAACCAGAGACTGTTGGATACGAAGGTGCAATCCTCAGTGCTCCTCTTCTCTGTACCTGTGCCAAACGTTTCGGTATACCTCCTTACTGAGAGCGTCGCCCCATACTTCTGCTCAGTACAGAAGCACTGACTCTAGAGCACTCATCAAGAGGCGTCTTCCATAAGTCAACTTAGAGCCGATATTCCTAAAGCAGCCTTCTCAGTCGTTGCCCTGATTTGCTCAGAGAAACTCATCTTCCAGTCAATCAGTAGCCCTATGTTCTTCACCAATGGCTTCGATTCGATTCGTATGTCTCCAATACTGATCATCGTTACTCTAGGGATTCTCTTTTTTGTCAAGATGACCACTTCGGTTTTCTCCAGTGCTAAACTGAGCCCACGAGCAGTCATCCAGTCTGTCGCTCCGTGCATAAACATACCTAGCCTAAGTTGCGCCTGTTCAACGGTGCATCCAGAGCCGCAACATCATCCGCATAGCCGACCAAGCGCGACTCATCTGGTGTCTCAAGTCTCAGTAGCCCGTCATAAGCCACGTTCCACAGGTCCGGACCAAGGATAGATCCCTGAGCAACACCCGATGTAGTTTTCATCCATCATTGGCCCTCTATCGTGTCATAGAGCAGGCTTCTGTCCTATAGATAGTTCCTCAAAAGCCGCATTAGATATTTTGGTACTTGGAAAGAGTTTTCTAGCGTATCCAGATGATCCATCCATCTAGCGGAGTTGAAGGCGTTCCTGACGTCGACTGTCACCAACTTTTCGGTCAAGTCAATGCTGGCCATGCGTTGTCCCCTATGGTTTTCTGGTGTCAGCCTCGCCTTGATTCCGCCCACCCTAGGGAACTCCCTTTTCATGGCCTCTTCCACCTCGGCCAGATCCGTGACGCAGTCAATGTCTCTTACTTCGATCGCTGCCATCGGCTCGTGCGAGGCTATAGTTGCGGTTTTGCCGAGGACTTTCTTTACTGCGTCACAGAATGCTTCCCTATTCTGGGCCTCTGCTCAAAATTCGACCAGTATGTGGCCCGACCGCTATGATCGTACTGCTTTAATAGCAGTGTTAGTGTCTTCAGGCCTTATGTTTCCCCTAATGTCCCACAGCACCTCCGCGTAGGATCGAACACCTTAGGGTTTTACGGGCAGTGCCTGCTGCCGGGGTCTGTGTCGGGGCTTCTTTCTCTCCTGTTTTGCATCGTCCTTTTCCTGGTTGGGCGTCCGTCGAACTGTAATTTCTGACACTTTTTGAAGGAGTTTCTTTGCGGCTTTCTTCGCTCCTTTTGTAAGCACTGTCTGGAACCCGTAATCTGGTGCTCCACGCCCATCAAGTGCCTCTTCCTTCTTTTATCCCTATCTCCTTGGATTGGGCTGGACGCCATTCTTTTATTGATTTTTACTGCTGCAGCTATCTGCATGTGGCCTTTAGATTTCACCCCCAGCGCTACTTTAGCCTTCTGTTCGTCATCGGCCTTTAACCAGTTCCTCCGATAGTGCCCTATGCGGTCTATTAGCTCCTCTAGTTCAAGTAGCCCAATCTTTTCTGCTTTGCTGATTTTTGGGTCGTCCATGCTGATTATATTCTTTTCAGAACATCTCTCACTTTCCGGAATAGCCTTTCTTCTTCGTGTTGCTGGGCGGCAATTGTACTTTGCGACCATCCCTGGAAGTGGTTATCGCTTTCCGTTTCCGAATACTTTACACTTTATTTGTCTTGTCACTCGTCTCTTTTCCTGCCGTAATCTCCTCATTGGCTTCAGGAGGATTCTTTATTATGTCGGGATTCACGACATTTTCATCGGTTGCTTCAGTAACGATCGCAGCAGTGACCTTAAAATTCTCGATGTGTTTTATATTTTCTTCCACCGCTCGAATACCTGAAGCGTTCTGCAGAGTTTCCCGCTTTTCCTTTACAGGACGCTCTGGCGTTCGCATAATTTTTCACTTCGCCCGAACGCCGCAGGAATCTCAGTCTGGACTAGACTGTCTACTAATCTCCGGTTATCGTCTGTCTTCACTGTCATTGTATTATTCGTCGTTTTTGCCATCCTTAGTACCGCTCTCGATGTACTGTTAACGTCGTGGCTGTAACCGCTGGTTGCGTCGTCGGTATTATTTTTTTTGGTTTTTTTTTAATCTTTTTTTATATGTTTTTGGTTGCTCCAGTTTTATTGGGTCCCGCCTCGGAGCCGCTATCTCCGTTCGTGTGTGTAGTTCCTTTTTTGGTCCCATGGTTATCTTTGCAGAGCAGGGAGGCCATGCAAGGGTTGGCACAAGCCCTTATGGGGACAAGTGCTCAGAGCCACCCCAGCGCTAATCGGGAGTCCGTCTCAACCGAACCTACACCACCAACCCAATGACGCGAACTTTGAACGTACTCCGAGGTTTTATCGGGGCGGAGACGGTATGATAGTTGAATTGGAGCCGTTCACACACGAGTGTCACCTCGGCGCTACTGTGCAAAGCAACTAGGTTAAAACCATCATATCCGCCAGCCCAAAGTATCAATTTCAGTTTGTTGTCCAAAGCGTAGTCCAGATCCAATAAGGATTGTTACCTGTGATCCCAGGAGGGAACCTCACGGCGCCCCCCGTATCCTCGGGTCCGTGGGGGCGGCGGTCCCCGAAGAATGCTAGCCTCCAAGAGTGCTTATGTCGACCGGCATTCCCCCTTCGGGAATCTCCTCGGGTACGTGAGGGCGGAACTCCTCAAAGAATGCTAGCATCCAAGGGTATTCTTGTTGACCAGCATTCTCCCGGCGGAGGCACACTTACGTTGGGAGTGGAACTATGCTCAAATCGGGACAGAATTGAAATGTTAAAAGAAATATTGTTTAAATCCACAACGCATTTCACTCAATGCACTTATTCTATGCATTTGGATGATTTTAAGGGCTACTAAAGCCTCGATGGTAGTTTCACTTATGATCGTTCTGCCCTGTGTTTAGATTTAATTCATTAATTCCCAATACTGCAGCTGTCTATGAGCTCAGACAGCTTTTATGGGAGCTGCTCCCCGCACACCACTGGATATATCTGTTTGAGTTTCAGGTGCATTCATATTAGCCGCTGGTACAACATATTGTCGCGTTTTATTGTTCGCGGCCGATTATTTTAATGTTCCGTGAAAGTAAAAATGCACTGTCTTTTAAATTGAGTTAAAAGAGTTTATTTACCAAGAATGCACAATCATGAATTTTACTATTTTAACAAAAAATTTATCAAATTGTTATTTTTCAGTTTTCTATAAATTTATATTTCAACTGTCTTCAGTATCAACCAATATCGCCTTGAAGTCGCACTCCATACTATCGCAGTTTCTACTATCGCGGTTTAACTATCCCTCCCCATTCATTCAGCTCGGCTTTATACAGGGTCTCTAGTCATTCAATCCATTTCTCGTATATTGGCGAATGTTCTGGCGACAACTACCCGGAATGTTCGAGCAAGTCTGAATACCCCGCATTGATTTCAGATATTGATCGTGCTTGGTCAATTTTTGTGCTTTCGAGTACATTCGTTTATTGATCATGTCGTTATTAATAGTTTCGACAACAGAATTGTTTGGATATGTAACAATATCTTGCACCACTAATCCTATTGCTATTAATCATATCTTCACTACGTAATTTTTCCACCGTCACTGTTGATTTGGATCTTTCGGTTGTAATGTATTGTACTTTTCCCAGATATCGAAGATTTATAGTCTTCACGACCTTTTCCGTATAATGCGAATTTGAAGAATTCGTAGGTTGACCAACAAATTGCTGTCGCAGGCATTGAATATAAGACTCGAGCTTCTAAGCGTTTGCAGAAGTTTATATAATTTTTCATTATTTAATATATTTTGCGAAAAATTCGTTTGTCGTGAAGTGTATTGCCTGATATGCCATATCAGGAAATTTATAATCAATTGTGTAGAGTATGAGCCATAAAATGCACCGAACCCTTCGTTTCTATCGATTCCTCTCGTGCATTCTATAACTGAATTATATGGCGAATTATACATTTGCAGCCTATGCTTTATCACGTCTGCTGGATTCGATATGTATAAGTGTCGCGGCACTGCTGCTACCATGTAGTTGATTTGATTGTGCTTTGTGTATCTTGCCAACGTTTCTTTTGTATTGCAGATAGAATGTTGTTACTATCTTTCCCATTGTCGAATTTAACACTGTGGACACCTACAACCAACAAACCATCTTCAATGCTGTACTTTTCCTCGAGTTACTTGTAATCAGGTAGTATATGCATACAATTGATGCAGCAATATGTCAGGAAGTCCAGAACAACTACTTTGCCTTTAAGCGATTGCGTAAATGTTAACGGGTCAATTATGGATTTCGTCTCCAAATTAGCTTCCTCTAAATATTTTCTCAATATTTCTTCAGTTTCCTCAGTCGTTTTCGCCAATCCCAAATATTTTAAATTCAAATTGGAGTCCTCCATTAGTATTTGGCATTCCGCTTCGAATCTACTTAGTCTAATCGTGTCAAGAAAATTACAACTGAAAATACAATATTTAATTTCAAAAATTTACGTTACCAATTCTTCTTCAGTGTGGCTGGCGTGAAAAATATTACCTTCCGCTCGTGGGGGTCTTGCTTGTAGGATCGCGTGTCAAAGTGTCCCGTGAACAAATTTGGAGCGTTATCTGGTGGCCCTCTTGAATCATGTACTTCTGCTGATTGCCACCAACTTATGTTTCCTTAAAGTGCGTTATACAGTAGAGATTCACAAAAGTTAACCCGTTTGTTTTCAGGCCTGTCAACTTTTGTTAATTGTCAACTTTTTAGGAGACTAATATAATTTAAAAGACAAATGTTTGTAAATATACATGAAATAACAAATAAGCAGCGATTTTACATAATATGTATGTTTTATTAATACTTCAGACTTTTGTCTGGGTTTTTCATGTATTTCATAGAATGGCACATTCGGATTCGGATGGCACTCAACTGGTCTTTGTACCAGCGAAATAATGCGTTAACTTTTTTTGACAGATGCGTTGATCGAAATGCGAGTTTTCTATGTCGGGTGGTAGTTCTAGGAGCTGTAAAATATGTTTTTTTGAGAGCTGTGCATTGTACTCATTCCTTTTGATCAATGTATTCATCGCACATATTGCATCGTTGTACGGAACAAACTCTGGATTTTCTACAAAATTGTCATCATCTGTCGCCATTACTTGTTCATCGAGCATATCGAAGTTCCATGCACTTATCTCTTCCGTCGATAGAGCACAATTAGGTGCGAGTGCTGTAAATAGCTATTGTGCTTCTTCGAAGATGTGATTATAAACAAGTTCCGATGGAAACAGTTCTGATAAAGGGATATCGTTTTCGTTTTCATACTGAAATTCATTTCAATACTGCAGTTGAGTCATGCTTTTTGCAAAACACTTTAGGGGCACTCTTCGCAGGCGAGCTCTAATTGCATAATTGCTTTGCGAAGATCGTGCTTTTGCAATAATTCATGAACCGCGAGAGATTTCATGAGCCACAATACCTGCCCATAACTGATTTCGATAAGACAGTTTAGTCACTCTAATTGGATTCTGGTCTATAGGTTGACAGCTGTGACATTTGGTGGGAAAATCATACAAATAATATTCCCTTCCTGAGAGTGAAGTTCTTCAATAGGTGAGTGCGCTGAGGTATTGTCCAATAAAAGTATTGCCTTTGGAGGCAAGTTAATTAATGCACTGAAACAATGCACTTGTGAGCATATAGAAACATAAAATCAATGATTTCATCAACATAAATGTTTGAGAAACGATCCATGAAATCATGTTTTAAAAATATTTGCTGTCATCCATGCGTTTGCTGAGGAATCGTAGTCTACCGGATTGTTAAAATTCACAAAACAACGCGGCTTAGTAGCTTTTCTGATCACAAGTGGCTTAAGTTTGTGCGATCCATCTGCGTTGACGCATAACATAAAGGTAATTCTTTCTTTACGTATTTTTCTCCCTGGTGCGGTTTTTTTTTACAAAAAGCAACTTAAATTTTATCAGGAAGACATCGAAAAAGAGTCCTGACTCATCAACGTTCTACAGATGTTGGTTTTTGATTCGCATTTCATTCATTTTTGCAAGCAGAGAGTGAACGAATGGTACTACTGTTGATGTTTCGCTAGATAGAAGCTCTCCACATACCTTAAGATAGCGTATTTCATATCGACACTTGAATTTTAAAACCAGCCTTGACTTGCCTTAAAATTATTCACAGTTTTATTTGGGAAGATTTGTGAAAAAATATCTTTCGCCTTCGCTTTTAAAATAGAGCTACTAATCGGATAGTTTTTCTTGGGTTGATCTAAGAACCATTTATACAGCCTTTTTTCCATATCTTCGTATTCTGCCTTATGTAAAGTTTTCCTGGAAATTTTCTCACATGTACTCGACGCTGCTTTGTATATTTGTCCTCTATTTGACTTAATTTTGGAAAAAGTCGCCTTAGAAACACTAAACTCAATTGCTGACCGATTGACCGTAACACCTTGCTCTAGTTTTTTTAAGATGTAACATTTTTCGACAATTGTCAACCGCTTTTGTTTATTGTATCCTGGCATTGTCACAATCACAACAAATAACGCACGTCCACTGAATCTAAAGAATACAAATTGAACTGATCGAAACAACTGTTTTATTGTTTCTTGCGAATATCCAAATAGTGATATTCGATACAGAATCAAACCGTGAAAAGAACAGTGAACGAAAAATTTAACTTTTTAGAGTTGTCTGTATTGGCGGAAGCCTAGTTAACTTTTCCGTATATATAACTTTTGTGGGTCTCAACTTTTGTAAGTCTCTGCTGCATTTTATTGAATAATCCGGAATGTGGTATGCTAATTCTCCGTCTGAATTTATCGTCAATTCTTGTGTTTTCTTCGAATAGTTTTGAGAGCTCGTTCTTAGCCAATTGGTGCTTCTTTTTCTTAATCATACTCATATTTTCGATAATTTTTCCTTTGATCCTCTAAGTTTCACCGTTTCTAAAATGTATGCTTTTTCTGTCGGTTATCTTGCTTCTGATAGTGCTATCTTCACTCAACGGTGGATTATATTGCTGCACACTGCTAACTTTTGCGAATATGTATGGTATGAAGTCGCGGGTATAGTTCTCCGCGTGCGAGTGGGTTTCCGGAATATTGCATTTTCCAGCTTCCCATTGTTTCGAATGAGCTACAAGAAGGGAATAATATCGTCTCTTTCTATCTCAATAGTAAATTTTATGTTTCCGTCGACTTAATTCAACTTCACAAGCATCTCTAACACTTTCTCTTTCGCTATAACAGCGATAACCTCGTCGACATATCTTCACCAGGTTCTCAGCAAAATTGCTTTTTCTTCGATTCTTTTTCCACGCATGTCATAAACACCTTAGCAAGCAATGGTTCCCCAGGCCAGCCCTTTGGTAATTTTGTAAAAATCTTCCGAAATAACATGATAGCGCCCTCCATTGACGGTAACATGATCGTCATTTTCATTAAAAAAAAGTACGGCCCAATCACACCTCCGGCATAAAAACCGCACCGAACGGTTTTTTGCGGATGCAACGGCGTCTCAAGAAGCACAGGTGGGTTTGTTGCTGACCAATAACTCATATCTTGCTTATTAACAAAGCCATTGAGCCAGAAATGAGCTTCATCGTTGAAGATGATTTTTCGATGAAATTCTTCATTTTCTTCAAGCTTTGTCAGAACCCCATTGGAAAAGTTTCGGCATTTCGAATGATCAAGTGGCTCTAGTCCTTGAGTTAATTTGATCTTGTAACTATGTAGGCCAAGATCTTCTCGCAAAATACGCCATAGTGTCGCTTGAGCGATGCCTAGTTCTTGAGAACGATATACCCACGGCTGCGATATTTCCTTCGCTTCGAGCGGTACGATGTCTTTTTGGCACCGAAACGTCTCAGGAAGAACAGGTGGGTTCTTGAGAACGATATACCCACGGCTGCGATATTTCCTTCGCTTCGAGTGGTACGATGTTTTTTGGCATCGAAACGTCCAATAGTGAAAATTTGGACTCAAACCTATCCACTATAGCACGCCCAGTCTGTCGGGAGAGACGATTATTCCAGCCGAAAATCAGAGTAAGCGCACTTAAAGTTGTGACCACCGACTCAGAATATCAGTAGTTATTTTTAATCATTTTCAAACGTTGTTGGCTTGTGAACTTTACCATGATAAAAATGTTGACTTTAACTAGCCTTTGGTTATTAACAGTTTATTCAAAAAACCTAAGGGTCCGTTCATATATAGATACAAAATTGTTATGTTCCTAATGGAAAACCCTGTACTATCATTAACAACGTTGCGTCGATTTCAACTTCTAAGGTATTTGTTATACTCATAAGAATCTACCACCATGATTTTGCCAACTTTGAAATGTATGTTTTGATCACGAGTGAATAGCCTGTACCTTCAATGCGGAAGTTGGGGACAAATAACACAAATTTACTCAATATTCTCATTTAAAACGGACGCCATTTGGTACTACGATAACTAAAATCACTCGATGACCATATTTTCAAAGATTTGCACGATGTGGATCCTTCCTGATATTTCCGTGCAAATCCTAACAAGCCCGTAGCGTTTGAGTCGATTGGAAGCGCATATTGCTTAAATACCATCCGATTCTTTTGAAATTTTAACGATTGTTATATTTCAAGTAATCATGTGAATACCAAATTTCATTGGATTTAAGTGTACTCTTACATTTTTATACAAGAAAATGTATAAAAATGTAAGAGGCTGTCTGGGGCCAGACATGGGTTGGCCTCAATTTCTTTTTGTTATTCCGCTTCCCCTGCCTACCTCATTATCGACATTGCAACGTTAGCAACTGATATTCAAAGATCTCATCAAGAATTTTCATTTGTTACCCTAATCGACTGTCTTTAGTGAAAAATAAAAATGCTAAAGGGGTTACATCCTTATATACGAACATCCCCCTTAAAGCAGCTGAATTTTTTTTTTTTGATTACAGAACCTTTATGAACCTCGGTATGTACGAATGTCTAGTATGTTCGAGACCCAATGTTGTTGGATCAGAACATGGTCAACTGGGTTTTCCGTGTTGTCACCCGGTGATACCCAGTTCATTTTGTGTATGCGTCGATGTGGGAAGCAAGTCGAATGTATCACTTGATTTCAGCTACGTGCAAAGCCAATCAGACGCTGGCCGTTGTCATTTGTTTCATCTTGGAGACTTACATATATCCTTCGGTTGTTCTCCGATGATCAATATCATTGCCAACCTTAGCGTTAAAATTATCCAGAATTGTTTTTGTGTCATTTGTAGGCAATGAGTTAACTAATCCTTCTGGGTGATTGCAGGAAGTCTCCCTGTTTTCTTGGTCCTTATCTTTAGTCGGAATGTGCACGCTTATCAGCCAAATTTTTGAGAATTTTGGTTTTATACAGATTGCACACAATCGTTCATTGACTGCCTTAAAATCAATAACATACAATTCGAACTCCCTATGTACAATAATTGTCCGAGTAGACGCTTTCCAGCTGGCATCCCACTTTTAAATATTGTGTGCGATATCATATCTTGAATATCACTTCCAGTCCGATTCGTTTCTTGGATTGCCAATATGTTTAATTTATATTGACTGGTCTGTTATAAAAGGTCCATAATAGCGCCAGAGTTGTTCAGTGACCTGACATTCCAGGATCCAATTTCATAGTCTTTTTTTCAGTTGCCAGGTCGTTATCGTAGGTTCAATCCTTTCCAAAGCTTTGTTGCAGATTTGGAAACAATTAAGGGTTTTCCAGGGATGGGGAGGTAGCCCACCGCCCAAACTCCATTTTGGCGGAATGGCTATTACTTTCAATTCCTTTATGATGTGCAGAAAAATTGTCTTCATCCTCTTACATCACCGTGTAAGCAGGATTTAGTAGCAGAGCTGCAGGTGGAATTGCAGTTATCGGCTCATCTCGGTATTTAATGGCCCATCAATGGTGAACCAGTTATTCCAATGTGCGACCCCGAGACCATTTACAACCCTTTGGTCGTGGGATTTGTGACGAGGAATCATGGAAGCTGATAGTGGGGGAAACATTGGATCCCTCCTCTTTTCTCAACCGCTCTTGAGACCGTCTACGGTGTAGTTAAATTTTTTTGGTTTTATATTGTTTAATTTAGATTTGCATGGGGACCATTAAGTTGTTGAGCACTCTTATTTTTAAAAACTTGCTTGATATTGAAAACTTATGACAGTTGAATCAATAAAGCGCATTTAAATTTGAATTACCTTATTTGAACTCCCCCCCGCAGGGGGAATGCTGGCTGACAGAAATACTCTTGGAGGCTAGCATTTTTTGGGGAGTTCCGCAGGCGGAATGCCAGTCGACAAGAGCACTCTTGGCCTCACTGACTCGAGAATATGGGGGGCGCCATAAGGCTCCCTCCTGGGATGACAGGTAACAACCCTGACTGGATCTGGACTACGCTTTGGACAACGAACTGGAATTCATGCTTCGGGCTGGCGGATATGATGGTTTAGACCTAGTTGCTTCGCACGGTAGCGGCGAAGTGACACTCGTGGGCGATCGGCTCCAATTCAACTATCATACCTTCTCCGTTCCGTAAAAACCTTGGCAGTCCTCGGGGTACGTTCGAAGCTCGCACCATTGGGTTATTGGTGTAGGTTAACGCTAGTCTGGCTCTGGGCACTTGTCCCCATAAGGGCTTGTGCCAACTCTTGCATGGCCTCCCTGCTCTGCAAAGATAACCATGGGACCAAAAAGGCGAATGGAGATAGCGTCTCCGAGGGGGAACCGAATAAAACTGGAGCGCACAGCACATCGAAAGCGGTACTAACCACGACAAAAACGACGATTAATACAATAACAATGAAGACGAACGAGAAACGAAGATTAACAGACAGTCTGGTCCAGACTGATATTCCTGCGGCGTTCGGGCGCAGCAAAAAAATGATGCAAACTGCAGTGAAAAGAGGTTGGATAAATGTCCGTGCAGGGCTGCAGCGATAGTCTGCTACCTCAGCAGAAGAGAATGGTAGTATACGCCGAGATTGGCCTAGTCTGAAGATGCGTGAATGCGCTGGAAAGCTAGCGTTGCAGTGTCGTGGGGCGGGTTCCGTTCCCCAGCACAAGGACGCACCACAAAAAATTTCGCATTCACGAATTAAAAAATGTCGAATGCCGAGGTAACCTACTAAGGGTTGAACGGGTTCCGTTCCCCAGCACAAGGACGCACCACAAAAAATTTCGCATTCACGAATTAAAAAATGTCGAATGCCGAGGGAACCTACTAAGGGTTGAAATTACTCGCTCAAAGAACGAATTGGGCCGGAAAAAAACGGACAGACTTATGGCCTCCAAATAAGCGCGGAGCATCCAGGTGGAAGCGGTGCCCTCTCGCACATTTCCAACCGGATCAAGATCCAAACGTAGACGTGGCTATATATTTCTCATTTGAGTGAAAAACTCATACAATCTTAATTTTCACGAATTTTTCCATCACATGTGGAATATAAACGTGGCGAATTTATTTTATAGTATTATGTGATGTAAATCACATAACACTATACCATAAAAGGACACGTGACCCGGGCAACAGCCCTTATCAAACAACAGAATGGAAGAGCGCGCTCGATGGCTAGCTCATATCGGTGGAGGGGCCTGTCATCGTTGCGGATCCTATACCCGGTCAGGTTAGGGGAAAGGAAAAACCGAAGGTATATGTTTAATAATTCACAGTAATCATAATTTCTGTATTTTTTATATTATTTTAAATGATTTAATTCAATATTTTCTTATATGAATTACACTGGCAATTAGAAAAGTAAGCTTTTATGATGCAGAACATTTCTAAAGGAAACTATTCATTCTATTTATCTATTAAATAAGCAAGAACAAATTTCTAATAAATAAATTTAAAAAGAACAGGTGTACTCGGGCCGGGCGCGCGCTGGTGATTTGGTGATGCTCGGAAATTGAAGTACGTTACAAGTGCTTGCGCCAAAGTTATTTCATTTTACACTTATTTTTTTTTATCGAATTAAAACTTATTTTCCTTTGATTATGAATCGCACCGTTTATACTATACAAAAACCAGAAAAAATCATTTAATTTTCACAATCCAACAGCAATCTTTCAAAATAAGTTGAGCTCAACTCAACCAACATTTCGCCATTTAATATTGCACGTTTTTTTTCCTCCCGGATAGCTCAGTACCGAGCGTATTAACTAATTTCAGATTTCAGTTAATAAAACGCGAAGACTCTCGCTATAAATCAATTCGTCCTGCGCCACAATCCAACAAGCCATTTTCATATCACCTCCCTCAATCAATTTTTAAGCAATAGAAGGACGACACTTTCTTTTCCTTTCTTATTTTTAACGTCGTCTTCTCTTGCAACAGTTTTCGTGACTTTTCAGTCTTCCATCACTTCACTTAATCCTAACAGCTTCGTATGTAGAATAATGAATGATGGTTGAATGTTTCAAAGCACAAATTATGCGTGATGGATGACCGATAACCAGATTATATCCTGCTAACATGCTTTCACCAGCTTAGTCATATTCACTTGTTTCAGGAACACATTAGCTCCACAGTTCATACATCGGGGTGACAAAGATATCAAAGAATTAAACACTTTTCAATATCCAGTGAGATGTCTCAAATCTCCTCGTGATCACGTCAAATTATTTATCTTCTTAAATCGAAAACTTTGAAGCTCGCATTGACACTCGTAATGGAGGTGTCGCATCGATGTGATTATCTTGCCCTCCTGCTTGGCGATCTCAATCAGACTCCCCGTCGTTGCTGCTCGTCGCCTTGCGGGACTCCTCCCAACAGCAGTTGACAAGCCTTCCATCCACTTTCCATTGGATTACGCAATTGCAATTCGTGGATAAGTTCCGCTGTAAAGGGGTCGCCGTGACCAGATTTAATTTGCAAATTTAATTATTAATATTATTTTAAATTTACAATTGAAATTTGTATCAGCATTATGGTGGTTTTCGAGCAGTTTGCTTAGGCGACTGCTCGATTACTACAGAACGCCAGAGTGGCCTATTATGGAAAAGCGGGAAACTCTGCAGGGTACGCCAGGTGTTCGAGCGGTGGAGGAAATATAAAGAAATTCGAAAACTCGATGGTCACTGCTGCGATCGCTACCAAAGCGATTGAAGCAAGGGTCGTAATTCCCGGAAAAGAAACGAGTGACCAGGCAAATAAAACGATGATGTGTGCTTGCATCGCCAATGTCGGATAGGTGTCGCAAGTACTGCATTCGGAAACAGAAGCTGATAACCTCTCCCAAGGACAATGGCCGCAAAGTAAAATATCCGCCCAGCGACATGAAGAGGAAAGGCTCTTCCAGAAAGCGGAATTTGTTCTGAAAAAAACACAATCTGCGTGCGACTCGCCAAAAATCAACAACGCCCCAAGACCGCATAGGGAATTATCGGAGGAGCTCGTAAAAGGCCGAAGAGGACCAGAAGGCCGAAGAAGGGCAAACCGCGACAGAAGCGCTTGAGGCAAAATCTAAAGAGCACATGCAGATAGCTCCACTATCAAAAATCAATAAAAAAAATGGCGTCTAGCCCAATCGAAGCAGATCGGGATGAAAGAAGAAAAGAAGAGGCATTTGATGGGCGCGGAACACCAGATCAGGGGTTCCAGAGAGTGCTCACAAAATCAGCGAAGAAAGCCACAAAGAAACTCTTTCAAAAAGTGTCGCACGGACTCCCAACAAGAAAAAAGACCCTATGCAAAACAGGGGAGGCAGAAGCCCCGAAGAAGACCCTTGTAGCAGGCACTATTCGTGAAAGCCCAAGATGGTTGACCCTACGCGGAGGTGCTGTGGGCCATCACGGGAAACGTAAGGCCCGAAGACACTAACACTGCCATTAAATCAGTACGACCAACGCGGCCCGGCCACATACTGGTCGAATTTGGAGCAAAGGCCGAGAATAGGGAAGCATTCTGCGACGCAGCAAAGAAATTACTCGGTAAAAGCGCAGCTATAGCCTGGCTCGTGCCGATGGCAACGATCGACATAAGAGACATTGACAGCGTCACAGATCTGGCCGAGGTAGAAGAGGCCATCAAAAAGGAGTTCCCTAGCGTGGCCAGAATCAAAGCGAGGTTGACACTAGAAAACCATAGAGGACAAGAAATGGCCATTATTGACTTGACCGAAAAGGACGCCGAACAATTTCTAAATAAGAGCAAAGCACGAATAGGTTGGGTTGTCTGTAGGATACGGCGAAGAGCAAAGCCTATTCTATGTTTCAAATGCCTTGGCTATGGTCACACCGCACAAGTATGCATAGGACCCGATAAGAGTTCCTTATCTTACAAATGCGGTGAAATGGGACATAAAAGAAAAGAGTGTACGAAGGAGGCACACTGTATGCTTTGCAAGGATACTGTTCCAAGACATGATTTTGGGCACGTTTTCAGGAAAATGTCGGGTTTCCCAGAAAGCCCTAGCGAAAGAAAAATCAGAACTTAAATGACCCGCATCCTGCGGCGAGACCCACACTGCAGTTCAACCGCTTAAAATCTGCTTGAGCAGTTAGCGAGGGACATGAAAGCCGACTTTTTACTGCTGAGTGAATAACACCATGATGAAAGTTCAGCATCATGGTATCCTGATGAAACTGGTACTGCCGCCATCTGGGTTCGAAATAGTGATTTCCAGGTGGGGATCTGTGGACGTGGGGATGGTTTTGTGTGGGTTCGGTGTTCAGGGACCACGTTCTTTAGTATGTACCTAACGCCGAACGAATCGATGTGATCTTTCCAAGCCAAGCTTCAGGCTTTGGAGGGCGCTGTCTCGAACGCACACGGGAACGTGCTCGTTGGGAGAAACTTCAACGCTAAAGCAATTGAATGGGGCATGCCCCAAACAGATCCGCGGGGAAAACAAATCCTAGAAATGGCGGCCAGGACGGCACTTGTCGTACTACACAGCGGCAATACGCCGACCAGCCGTTACATTCGCCTCGAAGTCCTTAGTATGGAGGATAACTAATTGGAGGGTATTAGAAGACTACTCAGCTAGTGACCATCAGTGCATTCTGTTTGAGATCAGTGATGTTATCTCCCGACGTCCGTGCTCTCGGCATTCTACAATTGGATGGAACATCGGAAGGATGGACATCGCGAGATTCTTCGAAATACTCACAGCAGGTGCACCGCTGCATTGAGATTCGGAGGGGACGGAAGAACTAGCAGCTCAAAGTATGGTGAACTCAATTATGAGTATCATTACGACTGCTTGCAAAGCTTTTATCCTGTCGAAAACCCCGGCACGGCAAGCCCCCAGTGAAATTGCTGAAAATGAAGAGAGTGTCTCAAGCTACTCGTGAGGCTCAACGGGGACGGAACCGTGACGAGGCATGCAACGGAGTAGCAGCATATAAGTCGGCCAGGAAATGCCTCCGCAAATTGATCAACAACAGCAAGGCTCGCTACTGGCATGGGCTTGTGGACCGTTCCAGCTGAGGTGTCGCAGCTTGTCTATCACCATTGTCCTGACTTGCTGCTCAGCACATTCATCGCATGCCTATAGGACGGAGATGTCCCGGGACGATGGAAGGTGGCGAGGCTCGTGCTGATCAGCAAGGGAAGGGGCATCCCGAATCGCTGTCTGCATACCGCCCGTTATGCATGCTAGACACGGCTGGGAAAGTGCTAGAGGAACTCATCAAGGAAATACTTACTGACGCGATTCGTTCTGCCGGGGACCTATTTTCTGGGCAGTACAGCTTCAGAGCAGGACGTTCTACCATTGATGCGATTGCAGAGGTGGTTAGCCCGGTGCGGAAGGCAGAGGCATGTAGTCGCGCCAAGTGACGTAATGTCCTGTTGGTGGCACTAGACGTCAGAAACGCCTACAACTCCGCTAGATGGGTGGATATTCTGGACACGCTGGAAAAGTCATTTCAAGTTCCAGAATATCTAATACGGCTTTTGAGGGACTACCTGAAGGGCCGAAGCCTGCTCTACGACACGACACAGGGCCAACGAAGGATGGAAATTACATCAGGTGTTGCCCAGGGATCTATTCTTTGTTCGGACCTGTGGAACGTGTCTTACGACGGGCTACTGAGACTTGAGATGCCAGATGTGTCGCGCTTGATCGGCTATGCGGATGATGTTACGGCTCTGGTCGCTGGACGCAACGTTGAACAAGCGCAACTTAGGCTAGGTATGCTAATGCGCCGAGTGAGGGACTGGATGACTGCTCGTGGGTTCAGTTTAGCACTGGAGAAAACCGAAGTGGTCATCTTGACAAAAAAGAGAATCACTAGATTAAGGATGATCATTATTGGAGACTTATGAATTAAATCGAAGCCATCGGTGAAGTACATGGGGCTACTGATGAGTTTCTCTGAGCAAATCAGGGCAACGGCTGAGAAGGCTGCTTCGGGAATATCGGCTCTGAGTCGACTTATGACCAACGTAGGGGGATCCAGCCCATCAAGAAGACGCCTCTTGATGAGTGCTGTAGGCTCAGTGCTACTGTATGGTGCAGAAGTATGGGGCGACGCTGTCAGTAAGGAGGTATACCGAAAACGGAGCACTGTGGATTGCACCTTCGTATCCGACAGTCTCTGATAAGGGTTAAAACTCGTTGCAGGCGTGATACTTGTCGCCCTACTTGCTAGAAAGCGCCGCGCTATTAACCTGCGCCGAAACAAGGATGCGAGGAAGTTGGTTGTCCGCGTGGAGAGACAGCGCTCGCTCAACGACTGGCAACAGTCCCTGGTGAACTGCACGAAGGGAAGGTGGGCTGCGCGTCCTATATCGGATGTGAGACAGTGGCCAAATTGAAGTCCTGCTTCCTTCTCCCCTCCCACTAGAAGAGGGGTTCTTCAGCTTGAAGGCGCCTCACGGCGTGACAAAACGAGACCTGGCCCTAAGTAATGTGTCAAACGGTTCCAGGCTAGGTTCTAAGGTTGACAGGGAGGTGTTTAGTGGGTAGTCCAGTCGCTTTCTTGCGAGCTTGGGAGCCCCACACTCTGTGCGTAAATGGCATTCACCTCCCTACCACAAAAAAAGAGGAAGACGACATCAATGGGGGGTCCTGCGGAATTACAGACATTAGAGCACATAAAAGCAAAAAGTGGTTGAAGCTAATATTATCATACCGTACGACCTTAACCGCAAATTATACGTAGCATGTGACGCACCTGAAAAAGGAGTAGGAGCTGTCTTATTTCATAAAATTAGTGTGCAAAGCGCGAAGCCTATTGCCTTTGCTTCTCGCAAACTCACTTACGCCGAGCAAAAATAATGTGTGGTCGATCGCGAAGCCTTAGCAATATTTTTCGCAGTAAGCAAATTTGATCAGTTTTTACGAGGTACTATGTTCATGCTAATCACAGACAATAAGCCGTTAAAGCGTTTGTTTGGCAAAAATCGGAATCTGCCGAAATTGGTCAATAACCGACTGACTCGGTTGGCGCTCTTTGTCGGATCGTATAACTACAACATAGAATATAGAATTGGAGTTAACAACGTTATTGCGAACTGCTTATCACGACGTCTGAATAATGACGAACTAGCAGCTACAGAAGAGCAGTGGATTAACAAGATATCTGAGGAATTACTAAGCAGTAAATACGAAGATTTACAACTATCACAGAAGATTTTACAGAACACAACAAAAAACGACCCTGTGCTACGAAAAGTTTTATGGCTAGTACAAGCATGTTGGATAGCAAAAAAGTAACGAACGAGCTTAAACCGTACTTCGATAAAAAAAAAAGACGAAATCGCTACAACCGACAACATTCTAACTTGGCAGGGTAGACTAATCATACCTAACAAACTTCGCCAACCCATGTGAAGACGTCTACACATCGGACATCCGGGAATAGTTGCTAAGTGTGCAATAGTCCGTTTTTAAATTGCTGGTGGCCACTAATAAATGCCGACATCGACACATTTGTAAAAAATGCAGGCCATGCCAGGCGCAAAGGCTGCAATGCACTGAACTTCCAGTGTTTTCGTGGACTATTCCGGAACGACCATGGTAACGAATCCATGTGAACTTTGCTGGACCATACGAGGATCAGCAATGGCTAGTGGTAGTTGATGCCCATCAAAATGGGTCGATATCCGACCTTTCAAACAAACAAGAGCCGACCATCTATGTGATACGCTAGATGATTTTTTTACCAAATTTGGATTACCGCAAATCATTGTATCGGATAACGAGCCATAATTTTTATCCGAAAAATTTCAACACTTTTGTAAATCACGATGCATAAACCACATTAGATCGTCATCATACCATCTTCAAATATTTCAGTATATTACCAAAATGTAAGAGGGTTAAGGACCAAGCTTGATAAGCTCTTTTTATCGTTACAACTCAGCGAAGATGTATTTATATGTCTTACGGAAACCTGGTTAAATAGTAACATCTTAAACTCGGAAATTTCCCTTGATTTTGATATGTACCGTTGTGATCGGGACTTGGCCTCTGCAAATAAACTAGATGGAGGTGGTGTTCTTGTAGCTGTTAGTAATACAGTGCGTAGCTCCCTTTGTGCTGATTTTTGCTTTTCCCGTGTTGTGGATTGTGTGATTGTCAAGATCTTCCTTCCTAACAATACATCTTTATTAGTTTCCTCTGTCTACATACCTAGTAACTCTCCTTTGTATGTATATAAGACATTCTTTGACGAGTTTTCCTCTTATGTCTTATTGCATCATCCGCAATCTTTAATTCTAATATGCGGTGATTTTAATTTGGGAACAGTGCAATGGACGAAGAACCTTCCTTTCTCTGTTTCATCAACCGATGCATCTTCTTTATCCCTCTCCTCGTTTCTATCACTCTGTTCACTATCGCAATTCAGTAATATCCCTAATGCTAATGGTCGGGTACTTGACCTTGTTCTTTCTAACTTTCCACTAAACTGTCTATCTGTTTCCACTGCATTAAATCCTCTAGTGAGTATCGATAGTTATCATCCGCCATTATCGCTCGATCTCTCCATTACACCTTTGTCAAGTCGTACTTTTGCTTCTTCGCCAAAATTCAACTTCTTCAAAGCAAACTACAAAGCTTTAGCCTCCGAGCTGAGCTTGATTGACTGGCAGGAGTTTTTTGATAATTTGGAGTGTGAGGAAGCTCTGAATAAGTTTTATAATTACCTCTATGAGTTGATCAAACACTTCACACCTTTACAAGCTCTTCGCAAAGTAAAGCAGAAACCATGGCTAACCAAGCAAGAAGAAGAATCCAGAGCCCGCTTTTGTGATCTATGACTTGCAGCAAAAAAAGTACTAAAGACTGCAATGAAAAACTACAGAAACCATGGCTAACCAAGCAAGTACTAAGTGCCTTGAATGCTAAAAGTAAGGCACACCGCCGTTTCAAGCGTTGTGGTACTGAAGAATCCAGAGCCCGCTTTTGTGATCTACGTCTTGCAGCAAAAAAAGTACTTAAGACTGCAATGAAAAACTACTTCAGTAGCTTGTAGAATTCCCTCATGGCGCATAATGCGAAACCATTCTGTTCATGCATTAGATCCTTCAAGTCCTCCTCTTCTGTCCCTCCTTCAGTCCGCTGGAATAATATAGTTAGCTCTTCTCCACAGGATATTTCCAACTTGTTCTCTCAGTTCTTCTCGTCAACTTTTATTCCTTCTTCTCATGTCTCTGATCCAGTTAATACACCCGTACTTCACTCCATTGACATTTCTTCACTTTTCACTGACCATATCGAAGTTGAATCCCTCATTAATTCACTTAATCCTAATATATCACCTGGTCCTGATGGCTTGCCGAATATTTTTATCAAGTCATTAGCGTCTAAAGACTGGTATTTTCTCTACTTATTGGAAAAGAGCAAACGTTGTTCCTATTCTTAAAAGTGGTGATCCTTGTTCTGTGTCCAATTATCGTCCTATTTCCTTAATTTCCTGTTTCCCAAAATTATTTGAGCGTCTGGTACACAACCGGCTTTCAGTTTCATTGGCCCCTATCTTGTCGAAAGAACAACATGGGTTTCTCAAAGGTCGCTCTACGACCTCAAATTTAATTGAATTCACCGATTTCATTGCTAAGGCCCTAGACAATCGATTGCAGGTTGATGTAATCTTCACTGACTTCTCGAAGGCATTTGACACGGTCAACCATCAACTTCTCTGTTATAAACTGAAAACTTTTGGGGTTGTCGGCCCTCTCTTATCATGGATGGACTCCTTACTTGTCTTCTCGTATATCTTGTGTTAGTTACTGCGGAACCACCTCTATTCCATTCTATCCGTGCTCTGGTGTTCCTCAAGGTTCCATTTTAGGTCCCCTCCTATTCCTATTGTTTATAAATGATCTTCCTTCGGTTATCGCTTCCAATTGCCTACTGTATGCCGATGATTTTAAAGTTTTTCGAGCTATCAGGTCTGTACAAGATTGTCAATATCTTCAGATGGACCTGATTGCACTAAGTAACTGGTGTTCGTCTAATAACCTCTGTCTTAATGTTGCCAAATGCTATAAAATGACTTTTAATCTTAATCGTTCTCCACTGACTTTCACCTATATGTTGAATGAAGTCCCACTCGCTGCTGTGAGCTCTGCTAAGGACCTTGGCGTTACTTTTGATCCTAAGCTCAATTTTGATGCACACGTTCTGATCGCGACTACTAGGGCCTCGAAAATATTGGGACTTATTTTCAGGCACGCTCATAAATTTAACAATATATCTACCCCTGTCCGCTTGTTTATCTGTCTTGCCCGTCCTATCCTCGAATATTGCTCTGTAGTTTGGTCTCCCCGTCACTCCTACCTCATTGACTCGTTAGAGAATGTCCAGCGTAAATTTACTCGTGTCTTGTTTTACAAATTCAAAATCCCATATCAACCCTATGACTGCCGTTTATCCTTCCTACGTTTGCCTACTCTGTCATCCCGTCGCATGTATCTAGATCAGTGTTTTCTGTAGCAACTCTGCCACAATCAAATTTCATTAACATTGTTTGCAGACCTAGGTCTTCGTCAATCATCGCGTTCTTCTCGGGCAAACAATTTTTTTGTGGCACCGTATGCCCGTACAAATTTATATTTTCACTCTCTTATTATACGAATGGTAAGGAATCATGATAAGCTTGAGCTTGGTCCTTTTTCCGACTCATACCTAGTTTTTAAATTGAGGTTAAGAAGCCAGATTCTTAAAACTCAACTGGAGTAAATATTAGACTTTATTTTCTTTTTTTGTGTGCTTTAATTTAATTTTACACGCATTTTTATTGTTGCTAGTACCATTGAATTTCTTTTTTATATACACTTTGACACTTAATTCTAATTTTCATTAATTTTCTTTTCTGTTTGTTTTGTTCCATTTTGTAATTGGATTATGTTTATCTGTTAAATGGAATTTAAATAAATAAATAAATCCCAGGACCAATGGACTCGCTGAGCGTTTTGTTCAGACTTTTAAAACAAGAACGAGTGCCAGTAAAAATGAAAACAAGACAACGCAGCAGCGTCTTCGTGAATTCTTGTCCACACATAGGAATGCTCCACATACTGCAACAGGTAAAACTCTAGCTGAGATAATGTTTGCTAGACGTCTGAAGGGTATTTTCGACAACATAAAACCCGACAAGAGACAAGAACTGCAGCTCAAGAGCCTTAGACAAGAGATTGAGTCAGGTAAGCAGATACACGAATTCCAACTAGGGCAACAAGTCTATTACAAGACAAAACCTGAGAAAAATGGCAGCTAAAAAAAGTTACGGAGAGAACACATCGGTACCCCTATCGTAGACTAACTTCCGACGTTGTGGAGAGAAGGCGACACTGCGACCACATGTGCGAACGTAATGAAGACGAAAACGTAGATGAAAACGTCATTCTTCCAGACTTGCAGATCTCACCAAATATACCAATAATCGTTGAAAAGACATAGCCTATCTCAAGTCGGACCTCAAGAGACTGTGATGGAAAATATGGAACTACCTTAAGAACCGAGACCAAACAACCGTATTCGCAGAGAGCCAGACCGTTTCAGAAGCAGTGCTTACCAATGAAAGTTTGTTAGATATTTAACGTTTCTCTAAATATTTATAATTGAATTCATTCAGGTTGAATACTTAGTACTTTTAAATTTTTTGAATTACATTTGATTTCTTATTTCGCTATTTGCTATAAAATGAATATTGATAATTTAACATAATTGAATATGTTTCGCCTTATGATACGGCGGGAGGAATGTACTCGTACTATATTTGAAAAGAATAAATCAGTTGCAATCGGAACTTGGACTTGTTTGGTCGTGTCATGCTTAACATAACACTATACTACGAACTATGAATGCATTCTGCATTCGAAATAATAGTAATCGCCCACACCAAGAGGATCAATGATGATTTGAAATCTAGTTAAATTTTTTTAACTATGCGCGTCCACTAGTTCAGGATAAATTCTCAAAAGCTTTGAAGCCGCTTTTTTCTGTGGCAAAAATTTAAAGGTTCAGGCTGAAGTTTAAGATCCTGCAGTGAGCAATATCAATCCTTGATGTTGATAGCCATTAGAATCTCTTGGATTTATTAAATTTTGCGTGTGGCTTAAGTCGGCTGACAAAGAGTACTACGCACCATTTTGTGTAAGAAATATCCACATTACACCTTAAAAGGAAAGTTCAACTTCTGTGTCCGATTTTGTTAAATAAACATGCATTTTCACAGTCCACAAAAGTTAACTCTCCCGATCTACCAGGGAAAAATTTATGTATTCCATTGCAAAGGTGTTGCCGCATTCAAGGTGATCGGGCATAGACGAGATTTACAGACCACGCTTCTGATAGTAATCGGCAATTCTCATGCAATAACATTATTATTAAGTGTACGTACAGTATCTAAATTTGAGATCATGGCGCTACGTGTTTGCTAGACTCAATCGCGAAAACCTGCTTCCATGCTAGAGCGTATCTGTATCTGGATCTGTTCAGAGCTAGTTGTGCTTGAAGCAGCTGATCTGAGACAATAGATCCAAAATGAACCTCGTCATATTCCATTGACCGCAACGTATTGTAGATTCTGCGCTGGGTTTGCAATTTGAATTTGAATTTAAATGCATTGCATCGAAACGGTGTAATGACGCAGAAACGCTGGCAATCGACTCAGATGCGTTTCAATTTGACATTGCGAAACGTTGCAGTGATTCGCGTATGGGGCAATCAATATTAATAGAGCTCTGATTGATTAATCTGCTCCCTCGGGTGGCTGATAGCATCTTCGAGGAAAATATTGAACAGGTGGTGTGCGACTCGTATGCAAGGGGAGCGTAGATTGAATATTGAACTGGAGTTCGGTTGAAAAGGGAAATAAGCAATGGTTTATGATTTATGGTAATGGCCGCCTATAATTTTCCTCAAGGATCTGAAACGACTTGCATTGCAATCTCCACAACTTACGTAAATCCCATAAGCTCCACTTACAGGATGCTCGTAAATTGTTCAAATTATTACTGACATCCTTATTGGTGGAATAAATCGACAAATTAAAAACAATAAAATTAACAACCTTCCCATCGAGATGAATCAATTTTTTTATGAGTTTGATCACTTCCCACCGATCCAACTATGAACGCAGGTAGACAAGAACAAGAAACAATGAATGAATTTCGATTTTAGTTCCGTGATAACGAAAATTTCAAGGTTTGCCACTGAATAGCTCCTACGTGCGCGGAAAATAAAACATCTTAAAACTATTTATAATCTGCCCAATATATTGTATTGCAAGCTAAAAATTGGCTTATGCAGATGAAACAGTTAAATAATCAACGGAGGAAATAAGTAATAACTCTCGTGGAAAAAACAGCAAGTCAAATGGAGTAGATTTCTTTGCATTGTGTAAATTACTGCCGGTTTGCTGGTATTCATTTCTAAATTAATTGCAAGTATCTTTCCGCTCTTGAATTGATTAAGATCTGATAAGTAGCATGCATGCTAATGATACGATTTAAGATTATTTATAGAATTTTTATTGTATCTTTTACAAGTAAATTTAATTTAAAACGTGTTTGATAAATTTAGCCTACGGCGAATTTCTGACTGGTTTGAATATTGTTATTCTTCTCAAACGTTTCTGGGCATTTACTTAGCAAATTTCTTGGATTCAGTAGCCGTCTAATTAATTATTGTATTGCTCGTTAAAATTAGCCAAGCACTTGCTAAGAATTTTTTGGCTATTTTTCCTCGGGCGTTAATTCAACAAATGCAGCCCATAGAAAGCTCTAACTATTTAGCTTTCATAAAAAATGAAATTATACTTTTATTTATATCTTTGGACAAATTATTCCTTGTCTCGGTATTTTTGCGTTGCTAGAAAAATAGATTTTCTATCGATTAAAAAAAAAAACCGCCAACGAATTAAGTTTACAAAAATAAACATAATTGTACAATATACAATTGCCAGAAAAAGTATCCGTAAAACATCAAAAGAAAGCAACATATTGGGAAATTCATGCTAAAGAAGGCTGCTACAATTAAATATTCAAGCAACAAAATTTACTCATTAATGAAAATATTTTTTCGATAAATCTTTCCTGCGGAATCCTTTAAAAACTAGATTTTACAAAATAAAAACAAAAAAGCCGCACTTAAACGAACCAGAAAAAGTATCCGTGCATGACAATATTAATTGGAAATATTCAAATATTTTATTACATGCCAGCTTGTCGGGATAACCTTTTCTTTTAAAGACCTCCTTAAGTCGATTTGGCATGGAGTGAACCAATTTGGCTATGTCCTGCCTGGTAATTTTGCCCATTCATTAACGATGACGTTTTTCAGCATTTCCTTCGAGGATATGCTGTGCTGACGGATCCTGCGCTCCAACATGTCCCACAAATGCTTAATGAAATTAAGGTCTGAGGATTGGAGCAGCATACACAGTTGATGTTTTGCGTTGTAGAGCAACAAAAGCTTCATATTGTGTGCTGTGTGCTTGGGATCATTATCTTACTGGAACCAGAAATCGCTTTGCTTCAAATTCACCTTTAAAATATTAAGGCCACCGTATTGGTCCATAGTTGATTCTATAAACATAAATTGGCCAACTCTTTCTGCCGCCATACACCCCCAGACCATCACACCACCTCCACCATGTTTCACAGTTGTTACGAGACTTTCTTTTTCGAGGACAGTAACGCTCTTCCGCCACACTAACTTTCTTCCTTTAATGCCAAACATGCAAAATCGTTTTCGCCAGAGAATAAGACCTGTTCCCAAAACTTGGGTGGCTTGTTTATATATTTTTTTGCGGAATCCATACGTTTCTTCTTGTTCACTTCCAAAATGTATGGCTTCTTACGTGCTATGCGCGAGCGATATCCATCTCTCTTTAGTATTTTTCATATGATATCTTTGTGGAGAACTTTGCCAAAATAGTCTTCTATATTTGCAACAATTTTGGGAAGCAGTTACTCGAGCATTTTTTTTAACTGCCTGCAAAACGTTTCCTTTTTCGCGTTCAGTCAGTATGGAGGGTCGACCACAACGTGGCTTTGACATAATCGAACCAGTTGTATTAAATGTTTTCCCCACATACTGGACAGAGGAGTGTGTTCTGCCAACCATTTGACCAATTTCGCGCAAAGTTTTCCCTTCACTCTAAAGTTTAAGCATAAGTTTTCTCTCCTCAGCACTGATTTCACAAATTTTGGGCGTCATGATGCATTCTAGTGCACAAAAAATTTAAAAAAACTGCATTCTCTTTTAAACGTATAACAACTTAAAGTAGAACTATTATCGGACCTAAAAAAGTTAATATACATACATCTGCATGTGTCATCGCATAACACGGGGAATCCCCCGGTTTGTTCTGTACGGATACTTTTTCTGGTCTATTTTGGTGCCATAAATTGATTTTGTTTAAGTTTCAAGTCTTTTTAAATAGTAAATATTATGTAGCATACTGGGAATCATGCAGAAGTGTAAATTTAATGATATTATAAAAGAATGTATTTAAATTAAGTGGACATACCCTTATTAATACAATGACAACTTTGTTATCTTGCATGTACAGATACTTTTTCTGGCAAGTGTATTTCGCTGGCAAGGGTTCCTCCTTCTTCAGTGTTTCAAGTAAATTTCTCTCGAGAAATTCATCTACTGCGGAGAGTGCTTTATGTATATGTATGCTTATGCATACAGGAAGTGTTCCAAAACAAACGAGACTGAGCTACAATAGAAACGACAGGAGCTTTGGTCTGATCAATTCGAGTTTATTTATTAAAAATAGTCACCTTCGGCCTCGATACACTGCTTTGCGCGATCCAAAAGCTTTTTGAAACAGTTCTTCAGGTCATTGGCCGCAATGTCCTTCAGGATGTCGGTACAAGCCTTTTGGATGCCCTCTACGGACGCAAAGCGTTTTACTTTCATGGTCAAATGCAATTTCCTGAATAGGTAGAAGTCACAGGGAGCCATATCAGGCAAATATGGTGAGTAATTGATGGTTAAAATGCGATTTCTAGTCAAAAAATCAGTCACAAGAGTGGATCGATGAGATGGTGCATTATCATGCAATAAGTGCCAGCTTCCTCCTTTGCGGTATTCAGGCCGAATTCGACGAATGCGATGCAACAAACGCTTCAAAACGCCAAGATAGAAATTGACGGTTTGGCCCGTTGGCACAAACTCCTTGTGGAAAATTCCCTTGAAATCGCAAAAACAAATGAGCATCGACTTGATTTTTGACATCTCCAAACGCGATTAGTGGGTGGCGGCTCGTCTGGGTCCTTCCATTCGGCACTTTGACGCTTGGTTTTGGATTCATATTGGAAACACCTCATTTCACCTCCAGTCACAATATTGTAAAGGCAGTTCTCGTCTTTTAATGATGTCTTTCGAATGTTGAATTTTGAGCAATTTTATGTCATCAGTTGACTTGTGCGGAACAAAACGTGCACAGACCTTTCGTAAGCCCAAATGATCGGTGGAAATGCGATAATTCGATGTTCTGGAGATATTCAACTCCGATTCCATGAATTTCAACGATGATTTTGGCTCATTTTTGATAAATTCACGCACAATTTCGATGAAATTTTCGGTGATTACTGATTTTGGGTGGTCCGGATGTTCATCGTCATTTCTGTCCTCACGACCATCTCTGAAACGTGTAAACCACTCATGAACTCTGGTACAAGATAGACAATCGTCGCCATAAACTTTTTGCATCAATTCAAATGTTTCGGTAAACGTTTTACCGATTTTAAAACAAAATTTGATATTAGTTCTGTACTGTCACTATAAACGCAATAACTTCGCTTCCACTGAACCGAATGTCACCAAAAATTCACTGGAAGTCAGAGATGGCGTCATTCACAGATGGCGCCACCAAAAAAAATTTATGACAAAAACCTCGTTTATTTTGGAGCAAACCTTATATGTATGTATATATATATATATATATATATATATATATATGTATAAAATACAAAATCTGCCACAATGCGCCGTAAGACAAGCCTAAATGTTGAGCACGTCGAGGAATCAACAAAATCAGGTCTTCCTCCACACTTTAAGCAACGACAGCGATATTTTCCGCAGAACGAATGTTGCGATGATGCACAGGCCTTGCAATATCAATAACCGATCCAGTTTCTTCAAATTTTCTCACTTTATTCGAAATTGTTTGCGATGTAGGTCGATTATGTCGACCGTAATCGGCTCGTAAAGCCCTAAATGTTGACACAGCGGAATCACCATTTTTAAGTAAAATTTAATAATTTTAACGCGTTCCTCGACTGTTAAACGATCCATATTTCTAAATGGCAAACCTTCAACTAAAAACAAAACACGCTTTAGATGACATTTAATTCTGACAGATGTCAAATTGCAGGGTTATACTTTCCTATCACGAAATGGATAACCCTTTATATATTGTGAAGTTATACTTTCCTATCACGAAATGGATAACCCTTTATATATTGTGAAGTTTGTTTAGTACGACTTCGCATGTAAAAACCAACCGTTTCTAGCGACGTAAGTATAGGTATATGTTTGGTTAATATGAGCCACTATGAAAGTACATCCGTTTACGACGGAATATATAATATGTACAGGGTGGACAAAATTCAATTTAAATTTCCCCCGATTCTATAAGGTTTCGAGAGGTCGCGATTCGCGTAACAAATAGTTTAACACGTGTGTTGATCACTCATAACCTCGAAAAAGTCGCGATGTTGAAGCCAAGTGCAGAGTTCAATTAAAGAGCCGTGATCATTGAAAGTGTTCGCACTGGGCGCTCAGCCACAGGAATCATTCGATTCTTCGGCTACCCAAGATCGACTGTGTATGAAGTTATTGCGAAATATAATGAATTGGAGAAGTCAGACAAAGGTTCTGCGTCACCAGCAAGAAAACCCCAAATCATTAAACGGGCTCGGGAATTGATTTTGAAGGATCCGAGCCAGTCAATCCAAAATCTGTCGTCAGTTGTCGGTGTAAGCGAGAAAACTATGCGTTGAATCGTGGAAGAGGACCTCTGCTGCAAGTCTTGTACAATTAAAATTAGACAGATGCTTTCTAAAGCTGCAAGGACGAAGCAAGGCTGCCGGACACCTCTGGTTTTTTTCTGATTTTGGCCTCGAACAGCCCAAACTTGAATCCTCTGGATTACTATGTATGGAACGTTGTTGAACGGGACACTAACAAGCGCCTGCGAACGCTTCAGTCCGAGGGTAGAGGCGGTTATCGAAGCACAAGAGGGTTATATAGAATGAATGTGTTTTTTAGGTTTAACAAACAATTTAGTAAAAGATACAATTATAAACTTTCCCATTTTTGTAACAAAAATTATTTTTCAATACAATGTTTAACTTGTCCGGATTTTGGCGCCGCACCCTGTATATACATACATGTATATATATATATATGTATATATATATATATATATATATATATATATATATATATCTATATCTATATCTATATATATATATATATATATATATATATATATATATATATATACTCGTATATATATAAAGAGACACATCCATCAGATTTTGTTGGTAGACGACAGTGACGATGAAGACAATTATGAGCTTGATAAAGAAGACAAAAGATTTCTAACACAGAATGATGATGAAGGCATTATTGATATCGAGATTCAACCTCGCGAACCAGAAGACTGTTACCTGAACCTTGAACCTCCACTGGAAAACCTGTTGCTGATACGGTTTGCAACCAGCCAACGGTTTTCAAGTGGAACAAAAGGACATACGACGTGTGTTCAAAAAGCAAGGTGACTTCGTATATAAGGAAAACATATTTATTTATTCGCCAATATTTATGTTGTTCCCTTTAGAATAATCAATACACTTGTGCCAACGCTTTTTCCAATCCTCGTAGCACTTCTCATAAGCACTTTTCGGTATAGCCTTGAGCTCTATAGCGATGCAGTCTTTATCTCCTCAATCGTTGCATATCTCCGTCCTTTCATAGGTCTCTTCAGTTTTGGGAACAAGACAAAGTCACATGGGGCCAAATCTGTTGAATATGGTGGCTGAGGCATGATTGTGGTGTTGTTTTTGGCCAAATAATTCTTGATCTTTGATGCATTTTATTCGGTAGCAAAAAATCGCCAAGCACGATTTGAAGAAATACGACAAAACTTACACTTTTGTAACAACGAAGAACCAAGAGGCCGAATTACGATGAACCATACAAAATTCGGCCAATATTGGAACACTTCAATACCTCGTTTCAAAATGGCCTCAACAATATAAAAGAGCAAATAATCAACGAGCACATGAACAAATTTATAGGATATAACATACTAAAACGATACATAAAAAACAAGCCTGTCAAATGGGGCTTCAAGTTATGATGCAGATGTGATGAAGCAACAGATTACTTGTTAGAATTTGATTTATATACAGGTAAACCAAAGTCTGGATCTGAGTATGGTTTAGGTGAGGCAGTAGTATTGCAGCTTACAAAAAAGCTGAAAGGGGTCGGCTGTGAAATTTACTTTGACAACTTTTTTAACTCCCCGTTGTTGCAATATAAACTAATCGCTCAGAATACCAAAGCATGTGAAACTGTCCGAACTAACTTGAAGCACCTTCCGAAAACTGGCCCAAGTGACAAAAAAGTGAAACGCGGAGACATTTATACCACAAGTTTTCGAGGCATATCATATGTGAAATGGATGGACAATAAAGCAGTAGCTGACTAATTTTCTGTCATCTATAGAAACGGATTTTGTAAAACGGCGTCAAGCTGGGTCAGTAGATGAAATTGATGTAAAATTCCCTGCAATTGTTTCACATTATAATAAATATATGGGTGGAGTAGACCTTACGGATCAATGTGTGAATTAGATTGAAGGTCAAAAATAAAATACTATCTTCGACTCTTCTTTGATATATTTGACATATCGGTAAATAATGCAAATATTATCTTTTCATAGCTTCGTGATCAGAAAACAATGGAAGGAAGTCTGTTGTCCAGTTTGCAATTTAGACAAGTCGTAGCTCGGAGTTTGATCAGGGGCTTTACTGTCAGGCAGCGTGGCGCTTTCACTTCAGAAACGAGTGCAGGTGGCAAATCTTTCAAACATGAACTGCCTGGAAAAATTAAACATAAGAAAACGGTGCGTGAATTGTGCCAAGTGCAAAAAAGAAAATCGGACAAACAATACTTGTGTTGGATTTAATGTTCACCTTTGCTATACTAATGAAAGAAATTGCTTCGCTGAGTATCATTCCTAACTAATGTATGTAACCATAATACTTGTATATTTAATGAACACATGAAAACATGATAATAATTGCCTATTTTTAGTTAAAACAAAACCTTATCAATAAGCAAACCTTCAAAAGCAAATTTAGAATTTTTTAGCGAAAAATAACCCTTAGCAACCATAGGAATACATTTGTCCTCGAATGTTCTGAGAAACCTACACCGAGTATTCGAATTTTGATTTTGAAATTTAGATTAGCCTAATGGATGATTCTAAACAGATAAAACAGTTATAGAAACTCCATTTATCTTATCGTCCTGAAAGAGCTAACGACCGTGACAAAATTTTGATATCGTCCGCATATGCTATCAATTGGCTCGACTTGTATAATAAGGTACCTCCTGTATCGACAGGTAGCTTTCTAATGACGTGTTCTAGAGCCAAATTGAATAGTAATGGGGCTAGCCCATCTCCCTGCGTTAGCCCAATATTTGCGTCAAAGGAATCGGTGAGTTATTGATACGGACTTGGGAGGTTGTTAACGTTAAAATGCATTTATATAGCATACATTTATATAAAACACAGTTATTAAAAACTTAAATTTGAACTATGACAAAATATATCATTCTAATCTACATAAATAAAAATAAAAACATGCATGGCACTCTTAAAATAGACTTCTGCACAAAGGCACATTCTAACCTGTAGATAATTTCTTACACATGGTTTCATATGAACAAGAATATAAAAGTAGAGCCAGTGAACTCGATCTTGGATCCTATTACTTGATTTAGCACGCGTTACATAATAAACAAAAACAAATACTTTGAACACTTTCGTTATTTTTGATGCACTTGACATTGTTTATATGTGAGGTCTAGGAATTTTTCATCAGGATCCAATGTCTTGTTTTTTTCTTATAGGAAAACAAAATGTATAAAATTTGTTCGAGTAGTCATCTAAGCAATCTGCCCGAAATTAAATTTAATTAAAAATTACTTCAATTTGCAATTAAAATTTGGACACGTTAACTCCTTTATAACGCAGCTCATCCAGAAATTGCATTGCCGCGGTGCAATCTACTGGCGTTGCGACAAGTGAGAGTTCTGCTTGAGCGGATAAAGGAGTCTGCTTTTGATCGCCACGCATGGCGCACGTTGGAAGAATCACAATCCATCAAAATGAGAATTCGATCCGTCTTTGCTCAGATATTTCAATCGAACTTCTCTAATGGAGGCACGTTCTAATTCAAATTTCCGCATCGAGCAATAGAAAATTATCGTGCGCGTCGTTTTCGCCACCTGGGCGACAGCTTGCCGGAAACTGTCGCTCGGAATTTTGCCATCAAAGTGACTATCCTAGGCACCGGCAGTTGTCCTAAGTCCTGCACAAATTTTTTGATCTAGTGGAGAAATTTCCCTTTGTGAATGAATTAAATTTTACCGTGGTGGTTCTTCTGTCGAGGCAAGAAGTGATTTATCTGGAAAGTGACCGTGCTAGCTAGAAAGGAATGAAATGTCCAATTTTACGTGGCCCCAAAATTTTCGTCGTTGAAAATTCATGTCGTTCCGAGTGCTGTACTTGCGGGAAAAGTTCGACACTAGTGGATAGGGTTGTAATGCTAGGGTTGTACCTGATAATGGGCTTTGGTGATGATTGTGCGTAACTAATTCTTGGGTTTTTCGTCGCGATGAGTGAAGGGAAACGCTGAAATTCGACTCCGAACGGTGAAGACGTTGTTGTTCTTGGCGTGGAAAAGAAATATGTCGAAAAACTGCAAGAAGACTGCACTGTGAGAAAAATTTGCCCGCTAGATAATCATGTGGTGATGGCTTTTGCTGGTCTTACGGCGATGCTCGAATTTTAATAAATTGGGCTCAATTTGAGTGTCAAAGCCACAAGTTTAACGTCGAAGATCCCGTCATATTGCAATGACTAACCAGATTCATTGCTGGCCTTGAACAAAATACACAGAGTAACGTCATATCGTGTTGGATTGGTGGTTTTTATTATGGTTGAACACCTCATTTGTATCAAACTGAGCCTTCAGGGATTTACTACAAATGGAAAGCCAACGCAACTGATCGATCAGCCAAACCTGTGTGAATTTCCCGAAAAATATTAAAAACCAGAAGAAGTAAAAACAGAACAAGGTGCTATTAAATTATTAATTAAAGCTTTGGTTGAAGTTGCCCAGTCAGGACAGAAAAATTTGGAAATAGATGTGATCAAACCAAATCAACCAGCTTCGGTAACAAGTCTTTGGAACGAATTAGGGCTAAATGGATCTTCCGCGAACGACGAACAAGTACAAAAATGCGGTGACGTGATTCGAATTTGGAGCGAAAAACTTGCATTCATAAGAGCCACATGCAATTGCCAATATTTAGATTCTCAACTTTTTGGTGATCACTTTCACGTTGGGTTTTGTGGAAACGAAGTTGACGAGTGTAGCGCTGATAGATTAGTCTTAGGAGAGGAAAATATCTTTATTTGTAAAACGTATTGAAACAACATACATAAATTTTATTATTGCTGTTCGCTTAGTTGTTCTGTGGAGTAATTCCTTTTTGGTATTTGTGAAACGAAAGTTGAAACCTTAAGACACCCAAATTTTCGTAAACCCCAATGAGCAAGTGTAGTGTTGATTAATTTTCAGCAAAATATTGCATCGCCCACACCATCTACGAGCGCTCATCGAGCATGTTGAGTAAGCACCCTTCTGTTTTTTCTTTATTGACTTTATATTTCTTTATAGTAATACACAAACATTATTAACCACATGTTATTATTTTTCAATCGTTTATTGAAATTTTGATTTTCTTCTTATTTTCAAATTTTATATTCAAAAAGAAAACGATCACATTTTTATATGAAAAAAGAGAAAAATGAAAATTCCATTGCCCCAAAGTGCAAGGAAGTGGTGAATCGTTTTGATCGTTAGTAGAGCCAAACCTTTAACACCAGGAAAAACTTCAGTCTGGGGTCAATCTCTATGCATCTAGTTACTTCAAAATAAATACATATTATATAATTCAAAATAAATACATATTATGTATGTGTTCTGGCTCAATGGCTTTGTTAATAAGCAAAATATGCTCATTGTCAGCAACGAACACGTAAGTGCTTCTTGAGACACCGTTGCAACCGCAAAAAAATACTGTTTGGTGCGGTTATCATACCGGAGGTGTGATTGGGCCTTATTTTTCGTGGATAAAAACGACCGACATGTTACCGTCAATGGAAAAAGCTATCGTGTTATGTTGGAAGATTATTTGTGGCCAGATTATGGGATGGACTTGACATCAACGATATGTGGTTTCAACAAGACTGTGCCACTAGCCACACAAATTTAACGAGCATGTTATCTCGAGAAATGGCCCGGTCGAATGGCCGCCTCGTTCATGCAATCTAATGCCATTGGTTTTCTTTTTATGGAGCTACATATATCAAGTCACTGATCCATGCCAACAAGACAGCAACTTTAGACGAGCTCAAAGACACCATGTAATGCGAAATTGCCAACATTCCGGTCGAAATGTGTGCCAGAGTGGTGGAAAATTGCGTCCGAGGAATCGCCGCTATAACGGGCTCGTGCTGGTCGTATGATCGGAATCAAACCATTCATAAAATATAATGCTTGCACCCACAATAAATTTGAACTCAAAATCTCAAATACTTCTGTGATTTATTAATAGATAAAATTCTTGTGTCTAATGGAAAACCCTTTATATACATATATAACGGATGTGCCATATTTTATGTCGGTTTGTAAAGATTGAAAAACTGAAAAAACAGCATATTTTTTATTCAGCTTTGTCCTTTGCAATTTATTTCGACTGGCTTTTGGATACAACATTAATTAAGTGACTGCCTCTATTGACAAAAGCAAAATGTGCCTTTTTTGCTGCATTTTACACAACATTTTCTATCATGTTGGTCGGTCTAATGATTTGACTTGACCTTGACAATGGTCAGAGGCTTGCTGGCGTCTACTTTACTTTTCGAGAGCTCGAATTTTGAGATCTGGGTGGCCAGTCAATTTCGCCTCCTCTTAACACCAGGTGTCCAGGGATTTTTCTTGCAGAAATTGAATTGTTTGATTTGCAGTGTGGTATGGCTTACCATCTTGATGTAATGTCAAGATCTTTTCCACGACTCAATGGTGGGGTGACCTGCTATCAACCCCTACTGCCGGGGATATAGGTCCTCAGCAGCATGAATTGCGTCAGTAAGTCTTCCCTTGATGAGTTTCTAGATCACCTTCAAAGTCATGTCTAGCATGCAAGATGGATGGTATGCAGACGGCGATCCGGGATTTCTCTTCCCTTTGCTGATCAGCACGAGCCTCGCCACTTTCCTTCATACCGGGAAATCCCCGTCCCGTAGGCAAGAGTTGAATGTGCTGAGCAGCATGTCAGGACAATCGTGATAGACAAGCTGTAATACCTCAGCTGGAACACCATCTGGAACTGGAGCCTTCCTCGCTTTCTATGGAAGAACTACCTCTTTCAGTCCCAACTGTGTGAAAAGTGGACACTCGTTGCTGTTTCCCTATGAACAGCGTCAACATAGACGGGATGGGTGTGAAAGAGCGCCTGCACTATTTCGTCCATATTTTTCACATTATGTATGCAAGGCGTCTGTAGGGCACCAAGCTTCCGCATAATTAGCGTGTAGCCAAGGCCCCATGGATCCTTGTTCACATGGTCCACTAGATATTGCCATGAGTGAGCCTTGCTATTACTAATCAATTTGTAAAGGAATTTTCTCGTCTTCATATATGCTGCTATACGGTTGCATTCCTCGTCTCGGTTCCGTGCCCATTAAGCTTCACGCCAAAGCTTGTGACGCTGCCTTCGCTTTTCACCGATTCCAGTCGATCACCAGTATACATACGGCTTGCCTTGCCGAGGTTTTTGACGCGACATAAAAGCATTGCAAGCAGTTGTGATGATGCTCATAGTTGAGTTCACGTCTTGAGCTGCCACTTCTTCTGTCCCCTGCGAATCACCCTACAGGGGAGCACCTGCTATGAACTCATCGACAAACCTTTTGACGTCCATCCTCCCGATGTTGCGATCAATTGCAGAAAGTCGAGAGCACGGACGTTGGGGGACAAGGTCACTAATCTCAAGCAGAATGCACTGATGATCACTGGTTGAGTAGTCCTTGAATGCTCTCCAATCGTATATCCTTCGTACTAAGGACTCCGAAGTGAATGTCACGTCCGGTATGGTTCCTTCACAGTCGATGCGGCGGAAGGTTGGCGTGTTTCCGGTGCTTAATACGAAGAGTGTCGTCCTGGCTGGCATTCAAAGGATTCGTCTTCCCCGCGGATCTGTTTGAGGCATGCCCCATTCGATAGCTTTAGCGTTGAAGTCTCCCGCAACAAGCACTCCAAAGCATTATGCCTGGCTTGGAAAGATGATATCGATTCATTCGGCGTTAGGTAGACACTGAAGAAGGTGGTCCCTGAGCGCTCAGCCCACACGAAACCACTACTCTCCACCTGGAAATCAAAATTCCGAACCCATATGGCGGTACTACCAGTTTCATTAGGAAACCACGATGCTGAACTTTTATCATGGTGTTGTTCACTCAGTAGCATAAAGTTGGGTTTCATGTCCCTTGCAAACTGCTCAAGCAGATTTTGGGCGATTGAACTGCGGTTCAGGTTGGCTGCAGGACGAGGGTCATCGAGGCTCTAATTTTGCCTTGGCTAGGGCTTCCTGGAAAACCTGGCATTTTCCTGATCCCAAGACGTGTACAAGATCATATCTTGGATTAGCATCCTTGTAAAGAATACAGTGTGCCTTTTTCGTACACTCTTTTCTTCGATGTCCCATTTCACCGCATTTATAACATGAAGAACTCCTATTGGGTCCTTTGCATACTTGTGCGGTATGACCATAGCCAAGGCATTTGAAACATTGAAGAGGCGTTGGTCTTTGCTGTATCCTACAGACAACCCACCCTATTCGTACTTTGCCCTTGTTCAGGAATTGTTCGGCGTACTTTTCGGTCAAATCAATTATGGCCATGCATTGTCCCCTATGGTTTTCTGGTGTCAGCCTCGCTTTGATCCCGCCCACGCTAGGGAACTCCTTTTTGATGGCTTCTTCTACCTTGACCAAATCTGTGACGCAGTCAATGTCTCTTATATCGATCGTTGCCATCGGCTCAACCGAGGCTATAGCTGCGCTTTTGCAGAGGACTTTCTTTACTGCATCGAAGTATGCTTCCCTATTCTCGGCCTCTGCTTCAAATTCGACCAGTATGTGGCTTGACCGCATTGGTCGTATTGCTTTAATGGCAGTCATGGTGTCTTCGGGCCTTACGTTTCCCTTGATGTCCCGCAGCACTTCAGCTACCCATCTTGAGGTTTTATCAGCAGTGCTCCTGCCTGGGTCTTTGTCAGGGCTTCTGTCTTTCCTGTTTCGTCTCAGGTCTTTACTATTATTAGGCGTGCGTTCGAATTTTAATTTTTGGCACGTTTTGAAGGAGTTTCTTTGCGGCTTTCTTCGCTCCTTTTATCAGCACTGTCTTGAACCCCTGATATAGCTTTCCACGCCCATCAAGTGCCTCTTGCTTCCTCTTATAACCCCGATCTCGCACGATGCCATTCTTTTATTGATGTTTAATGGAAGTGCTATCTGCGCGTACCCTTTAAGCTTAGCTCTCAGCGCTTCTTTAGCCTTCTGGTCTTCTTCTGCCTTCTGGTCCTGTACGGCCTTGAACCGGCTACGCCGGTAATCCCCTATACGATCTAAGAGCACCTCTAGTTCAAAGAGCCCAAGAAAGAAGCCCTCCTTTACTAATTTTTGGAGAGTCGCATGTAGATTTTATTTTTTGTAGAACATCTCCCGCTTTTCGGGTTAGCGTATCTTGTTCATATCGCTGTTCGGCAAGTGTGCTTTTATGACCTATTTTCTTGGGAGAGGGTATCGGCTTCCGTTTCCAAGCAAAGTACTTCCGCCACATTTTCGATGGTGGCGATGAAATCATACAATAGCGTTTAGTTTGTCTGGTCACTCCCTTCTTCTGCTGGTGTGATCACTTTATAGACTTCATGATAGTTCGTTATTATTTCGAGACTTACGACGCTTGCTTCGGTAGCGATCGCAGCAATAACCATCGAATTCTTGGTGTTCTATATATTTTCCCCCACCGCTTGAAGACCTGGCACGTCTTGCAAAGTTTCTCGTTCTTCCTTTTCAGTACGTTCTTGCGTTCGCATAATTACTGCGCCAGAATGCCAGCCCAAAGCATGAATTCCAGTTCGGTATCCAAAGCGTAATTTTACCCTCCCCTCGAGGGCGCTCCGATTGAGGGTTCTGTGGGCCCCGGTTTCACTCGCCAGAGACAGGCTGGGTGCCATTCGCTTAACCCTTAAACCGTCACGTTAACCGGCAAGCGAGTGGACGGTTTATCGGGGTAATTTCACTGCCGCACCTAAATTGGAAATTTCCAACGCAAAAATCGCAACCACATCGGAAACCGCCAAAAGAATCCCACCGGCACAACTAATTCGAGAAAGTAATTCCTACTAAGCTAGGAAGCAGGAAAAATCATGAGGTGGTATCTCAAAATTATACAGGAGACCACCTTGAACAAATATTGCTTACTTTTTAGCGTTACCCGCGAGCCAAGTTCACAACGCTAGCCAAATCTAAAACTTTCCCGAAATTCACAGTTCAGTTTTAAAGAGAAAATGTATTTGTACTGTTAACAATAATTGAAATTATGTAATTTACTTGCTTAATATGAGCCAACGCACGTAGGGGGACCCCCGATAATTCCACCGCCGACCCAAAATTTTTGCTCACCACCTCCGGCAATTTTCAAGCTACTTGCCAGCCGCCACCGATCCGAAAATTATTTTTTGTGTCATTGATTTAGCTAACTGGCTTGCCGCCGCCAACTTTAACCCTTCCGTTGTCGTCACTGAGAATTCAATCCGTGATCAATATCTTGCGAGTTTTCTTTATTTTGCAGTTTTTGTAGTTATCGTCGCCGCAATCTGTGCTGATACGCCGAAACCGGTCAATTTTGCATCCATGTGCAGGCCACACTCGGTTTAGGTCGCTAAGATTTTTTTTCATCGAATGTAACTACTCTACCCTTTTGTGCGCTCCACGGTGCAAATTGGTGATTTGTCGTTCTGTTGGTGGTCCTGATACTTGGTAGATATCCTGCAAACTGCTACCGCCACAATATCCCATTAGTTCCAAAATTTCGTGTTACTGCAAAACGACCATATGACATTTCCTGTGTCCTGTTGTTTAAGGGCATTGTAAATTGAAGCTACAAAGTCGGAGGAATCGCAGTCGATGGCCATTTGTTCTCGTTATCCTGGCGTCCGATGAGAGGAAACTTTTCCTTTTCCTTGTCTGGTACGGATGTGGATTTATCTTGCAGACTTACGCACTAGTTACACACACCCGGTTAGTTATTCTAGTTTACACAGTGCTTTTTTAATTCGAACAACTTCTGAAATTTATCTTTTTACAATAATCCCTAACTTTAAACCTTAGCTTGCGATGGCTGATCTATCCCGGTACTCAAAATAAATTACTTTTTTTATGGAATTGTTTGCAGTTACATAAATGAGTTGCATATTTTGAATAATAGTTTTTCTGAAAAATTATTAGAGAAGAAAAATGTTAGAAGAAGGTGGTTTCGACGTGTGCACTAATTCTCCTCAAGCCATCACGATCACTCTTTCGGATGGTTCCGATAGCTTTTTAAATCACTCCGAAAGAGTGATCGATATCCGCGCGACGTTAGAAAAGCTTCAAATGTAGAGCAAATTTGTCGTATAGATTTACATTAAATTGATGTGAAAAGGGTGAAATGATCCAATTAAAAAGTTTAGCTAATACTCAAAATAAGTTTTTCTTACGGTCTTGCGTGAATAGTATTCGCGAGGGTTCCTTGCAGGTGGTCGGGTGGGAAACAAGGGTCACTCATAAGAGTAGTTCAGATTAATTCAGGGTCGTTACCTGTCATCCCAGGAGAGAACCTCACGGCACCCTCCATATCCTAGGGTCCATCGGGGCGGCGCTCTCTAAAGAATGCTAGCCTCCAAGAGTGCTCCTGTCGACCGGCATTTCCCCTGCGGGAATTTCCTCGGGTATCTGGGGCGGCACTCCCCAAAGAATGCTAGCCTTCAAGAGTATTCCTGTCGTGTAACTCACACTTTATATCATACCTATATGCAAATTCAGCTGTTTTGAAATGTCCTAATCAAGACTTTTCATTTGATACCCATATTGGCGACCTTTGACAAAATACTTTTTAAGGTCATAAACTTTTAAGAAGGCACCACTTTTGACCTACGCACAAAATTTCATCATTCTAGCTTCAACGGTTTGTGAGAAAAGTTGCTCTGACACAAAAGACAGGTCACGTTTTTAGTTGGGTGTTTTAAAATTATTTGACAATATCCTTAAAATAGATAGGTCTAGATCGTTTCATTATATATTTTAGAAATATGAGTTGCGATCTTTCGCAAATTTAGAAAAAAGGACTTATGACCAAACATTCATATTCTAAACAAAGAAACTCTTGTAAAACTTGAAGCTGATGCAAAATAAAGACAGAATCCCAAAAGACAAAGACCTTCAACAAAGGGTACTTCCCATTTTAAATTGAAATTAACTGAAGCGAAAGAAAAGAGTCATTCAAAAGTGACCGTGACTAATTAAAATGGCTCTTTTTGGATAAAGCGTGTCGAGACCCCAGAGGCTTTACCGCCCCCACAACAAAAACCATTTTGCAATAGAAAAGAACTTCAAGAATAACACAGAATGGGTTATGATGAGCCACACAAATCATTTGACGGTTGAATTTGTTTTAATTAATTTTGTTTGTGGAGAAATGTGACTTGTACGGTCGATGTAATTTGGCGTAATGGTCGTGAGTGTTACCAACTTGACTAGTGTCAATGCAAATAGGGAAAAAGTACTTGATTACTATTTGGAATGTCACTGTCCGATTATATTTGCCGTACAACTTAATTGGCGCTCTGGCGTTGTTCTTTACTCCGATTCTGATGATAATTCTATCTTTTTCCGAATAAATTTACCCAATCTTCAGAGCGTTGGAGCGTAAAGATTTTAGTTAAAGAAATATGACTCTTTAATTCAATTCTATCTTAGTTCTATGGATAAAAAATTTTACCGTATTTCTTCCAGGCTACTAGCATAAAATAATGCAACTAACTTCCGTTGATACTGCTTGGTAACTCTAATCTAACCACTCGTTGTTAACAACAATAAACGACCACATTACTAGTCCAACATGTGGAACTAATGACTCAATTCAAAGAGGGAGTTTATGCGTCTCTGCAATAAAGAAAAAGTTCACAAGGTTCAAGTGACCACCACCGCCACTTGTTACATTCGCAATGGTGACTTTGTAGAAACCCTTTGGGAAAATTATGGTCAATTTCAGCAATCATACATTTTGGATTGCTTGTTAACATTTGGAAGTTTTCAAAGCCCCAAACGAGATACTGCAGACACTTTAATTCATTCTTGTCGCTGCTTCTTTATTTTATATTCTCGAAGCTTGTCTTAATTAATCCGCGAGGATTAAGGGAGGAAGTGTGTCTGCTTTTTTGATCATTTTTTGCGCTTCGCTTGATTGCTTTTAATGGACGAAATTAAAATGTATGGATTGAAGATTTTATAAGCTGTTGAGCTGATTAAGTTGAATTAATTGAAGGGGAAATATTTTTATCTTAATTTTATTCAGCAGCTGAAGACACGTGTTATAACGACGCCAAAATGTTGCATAGTACCAACCAACTATACTCGTATATAAAACACAAAATACCTCTTTCATATAAATTTTTCCTAATTAAATGCACAAATAGCACAATGCTCCAATTTAAGTGCAGCCACCATGACCGCAAATCGATTACTACCGAATTTGTAACAAAATTTGCGCTGAAAGTGAAAATTTTACATACAAACTTTGCGTAGCATTCCGTGATTCCTAATTGCAAATAGAGCCAAGTTTACGCTCGTTTACCTTTGCAGAATGCGCGGTTGCAGATTGCAGTGTTAGGTAAAAGACACAGCGCTAAAGTGGTTTCCCGGCCATGACGAAGCTCACAATCGGTTGCCTCACCATCGATTACAACTATCCAACTATCATCATCATTTTCATGTTCACAGTTTGGTTAGTGAAAGAAGAAATTTCACTTTCATTTGCCATTTAACCACTTCACCTGGTGTTACTTCATCATATTCGAGCGCTCGCGCTTAGTCATTCTGGTTTGTTCATTTTTCAAATGCTTTCCGCATATAATTGCTGCTAAACGCCAAGATACTGCAGCATGTGAGGTAAACAGTGAACGTAATTGAAATGTGTACAGGTGAACGAACGATATGAAGGAAAAAAGATGATTATCGACATTGCATGATTTGTTGGCTAAACATTTATTGTTTTACTAAACAACATGATGCATGTGTAAAATGGAAATTTCTGCATGATATAATTGATTACATATTTATTATTTCAGAAATTTTGGAATTTCCTTCAAATTGAAATCCTAAAAGCATATTTCCTCCTTACGCTATTTAGGTTGGCTTAGTAAGAAAAAGTCTCGAAAGACATTGAGTAATATTCAACTACGGTGCCAAGATATTTACTCAAAAATATGTTATAGAGAAAGGCAGGTTAAATATTTCGGATGGGCTGATAAGTCCCGGGATTTTTTATGAGAGCAAGTGTTTTTTCGGCAGAGTTATATTTATTCCCCAACATTGTGGCCTTCGAGGGCGATAAACCTGGTATCGTGATTTTCCAGCATTCAATGCCCTTTCTGTAGTACGAAACGTCCAAATTGTAATGATTTTCCATTTCAAATCACTCGAACGAAGAGATTCCCTGAAGATTTCATTGGTTCTAGACGTAAAATCTTAGGACGTCACAACGGACTGTACCCTACAGGTCAACAACTCCGGACACAGTCTACTCCAAGGTAGCTGCTGGCTAGCTAGCTAGTTCGGAGAGGATTCGGTTGCGGGTCTTGCGCGAGCAGACTAAATCCGAACGGAAAATCATTACAAACAGTGCCCAACGTGGGTTCAAAAACATCCTAAAGAGGTAAAAGATTCACGTCTTCTGACGAGTTGGTCCTTTACGGAGGATGTAAGGTACCTTGGTACTCGAGTCCCGCGGACAGGAGCAGTGGAGTTGTGTTACACACATATGCAGTCACTTCACGTGAGTTGTAGCTTCCGCTCTCCTTTGTTTTATACTTTTTTCGTGACAGAATCCTTCCGATGTGTTGTCCCAGGGTAAAACCTGTAAGGACCTTCTATTTTCTTGATGGAACTGTCAGCCAGATAGGTTTCTCCTATCGGCCTGAACTCTCAAGAAAATAGAAGGCTACCTTGCCTTTGTATCGTGGAAGGGTTCTACCCATCTTTTTAAGCGTGATAGATAAACGGTTTCGGTTCGACTATCGGTGGCGTATGTTGGAGTTGCGAAGCCCGGAATGCTTCCACGCGTCGGGATTTTTGACCGCGTACAAGACTGTTACGGTAACGCTACGACTCATCGAGTAGAGTCAATCAACGTAGATTAGAGACGGTTTTTTAATGTATTTGGGATTGGGGATAAATTTTTTAAATCGACCAGAAGCACCCTTTTCTTGGCAGATTACCATTCGCTCTCATTTCCCTATGGAAGAGTCGGCGCTGCTGGAAAGGAAAGCGTTCACCAAATAAATCGTTTTTTTTATAGATACGTTAGCTCGCCACTATCGGCCGCTTAAATAGAATAACTAAGTTTTTCATATATTTAGTAATTATCCATAGATATATACCTTTAAGTCAACATATACCAAACCTAGGTGAACCCAACAATGGCGACGAAGCGGAAACCGGAAAAGCGTTGGACCCGCTCCAAAACGGTGCAACCAGCGAACTGCGGGATTTGCTTCGAGGATGTGGTAGAGGGGGTATCAAGTGTACGATTGGAGTGCGGACACTTGTTCCACCGCGCCTGTGTCCACCAGCTCTTACTAACATCGGACGCCCGATCGACCGAACTGCCCTTGACACCCCCCTCGGAGCGCACGCCCCGACGCGCGGAGCAGTAGCCAAAGACCTCGGAGTAGACTAAGTGTGTCCGGACTTGTTGAACTGTAGGGTACAATCCGTTGTCACGTCCCAAGACTTCACGTCTAGAACCGATGAGAGGTCAGTTCAGATTTCCTCCGTGAAATCTCTTCAAAATCTTCAAAATACGCATCGGTATTCCCGGACTTCTTCATTCAATCTGAATATTATTCCCTTGAGCCACCACTTGCGTTTTTTTCTTGTGGTTGGAAGGTGAATATCATTCACGCGTATAATGTGCGACTCCCATGCTCACAAGCAACTGGACTACCCACTAAACACCTCCTCTGCTGCTAGAAGAGGGATACCTCCCTTGTAGGCATCTCACGGCGTAACAACACGAGACCTGGTCCGAAAGTAATGTGTCAAACGGTCCCAGGCTAGGTTCTCAGGTTGACAAGGGAGGTGTTTAGTGGGTAGCCCAGTCGCCTTCTTGCGAGCATGGGAGTTCCACACTCTGTGCGCAAATGGGTATTCACCTCTCTACCACTCAAAAAAAAAATCACCTCCCCTGTTAACCGGAGAGCCCAGCCTGGAGCTGTTTGACACATAACTTCGGGCCAGGTCTGGTTTTGTTACGCCGTAAGACGCCTACAAGCTGGGGAATCCCTCTTCTAGCGGAAGGGGAGAGGGGAAGAAAACTTGCCAGACAAGTGATCCCCCAGCCCCAACGCCCCTGGCTGCTGTGAGTCCCTTTTATCTGTTAAGACGACCCGAGGATAATATGACTCCTGGTTCTATTGGTCAACCGATTCAAGCATCACCGCTACTATAATATCCGGGGTGAACGTCTCCCTGTAGAGTTCCCTTCGCAGCCTGTCCCATTTTATGGACACAAAATACTTGTGGCAGGTATTGTCTTCCTCTCCTGGACAAAACCGACAATTGGGGGACCGTGACTTACCAATCTTCTGCAGGTAAGACTGAAAACACTCATACCCGCTTAAAAGCTGGATCAGATAAAAGTCAGTCTTACCATTCTGTCAATATAGCCACGGTCTCACATCCGGGTTGAGGCGCGCAGTCCACTTCTCTTCGTGCGATTTGGCCAAGACTACTGCCAATCGTTGAGTGAGCGCTGTCTCCTCGCGGACAACCATCTCCATTGCATCCTCGTTTCAACACAGGTAAATAGCGTGGCACTCTCTAGCAAGGAAGGCAACAGGTATTACGCCTGCAATAGCTCTCACTGCCAAATACAATATGTCTCCAATACTGATCATCCCTACTCGAGGGGTTCTATTTTTTCTCAAGACGACCACTTCGGTTTTCTCCAGTGCTAAACTGAACGCGCGAGCAGTCGTCCAGCCTCTCACTTGGCGCATTAGCCTACCTAGCCTAAGTTATACTTGTTCAACGACCATCTTTCATTGGCCTTGTGCCATCTCGCAGAGCTGGCTTCGGTCTTTCAGGCAGTCCCCCAAAAGCTACATTAGGTCTGCTGGAACCTGAAAAGGTTTTTCCAGCGTATCCAATTTATCCATCCATCTTGCGGAGTTGAAGGCGTTCCTAACGTCGCGTGTCACTATAGGACAATCCGTCGCTTGATGCGACTATATGCCTCTGCACTTTGGACCGCGCTCACCACCTCTGACACCGCATCAATGGTGCAACTTCCTGCTCTAAAGCCGTACTGCCGAGGAGATAGGTTGCCAGTAGCCCAAATCACGTGAGTGAGTCTTCCCTTGATGAGTTTCTCTAGCACTTTCCCAGCCATGTCTAGCATGCGTAACGGGTGGTATGCAGACGGCGATTCGGGATTTCCCTTTCCCTAGCTGATGAGAACGAGCCTCGCACCCTTTTATCGTACCGGGAAAACCCCATCCCCTAGGCAAGCATTGTAAATGGGGAGCAGCAAGTCAGGATAATGGTGATAGACAAGTTGCAATACCTCAGCTGGAATACCACCTTGACCTGGAGCCTTCCTCGTTTTCAGTGAAAGGACTGCCTCTTCCATTTCCGGCTGTGTGAAGAGTGGACACTTGACTGCTGTTTCACCATTGACAGCGTCAACACGAGCGAATGGGCAGGGAAGAGTGCCCGCACTATCTCGTCCATCTTTTCCGCATCATGTATGGAAGGTTTCCGTAGGGCACCAAGCTTCCGCATAACTAGCGTGTAGCCAAGGCCCCACGGATCTTGTTCACACTGTCCACTAGATCTTGTCAGCAGCGAGCTTTGCTATTGTTGATCAATTTGCGAAGGAATTTCCTCTCCGGTTTCTATGCTGCTACCCGGTTGCATGCCTCGTCACGGCTCCATGCCGGTTGAGCCTCACGGTGAAGCTTATGACACTCCCTTTACTTTCCAGCGATTTCAGTCGACCATAAGTACAAGGGGGCTTGCGTTGCCGGGGTTTTCGACGAGGCATAGAAGCGTTGTAAGCAGTCATGATGATGCTCATAGTTGACGAACCTCTTGACGTCCATCCATGTTTCACCCAATTGTAGAAGGTGGAGACAACATCTTTGATCTCAAGCAGAATGCACTGATGACCACTAAGTAGTCTTCTAATACTCTGCAGTTGTATATGCTCCGTAATTTGGACTCCGAGGCGAATGTCTCGTCCGGTATTGGTCATTCACAGCCAATACGGCGGAAATCCATCGTGCTCCCGGTGCTTAGTGCGACGAGCGTCATCCTGGCCGGCATTTCTGGGACTCGTTTGCCCCGTGGATCTTTTTGAGCCATGCTCTATTCGATTGCTTTAGCGTTGAAGGCTCCACCAATGAGCATGATGGCTTGGAAAGATGATAACGATTCGTTTGGCGTTAAGTACACATTAAAAAAGGTGGTCCCTGAGCACCGAACCTACACGAAACTATAACTCTCTAGCTGGAGATCACTGTTCTGAACCCAGATGACGGGAGTATCAATTTCATCAGGATACCATGGTGCAGTACTTTTATCGTCGTGTTGTTCACTCAAGAGCATAAAGTCGTCTTTCATGTTTCCGCCAACTGCTCAAGCAGGTTTTGGGCGGGTGAACTGCGGTGTAGTTTTAGCTGGAGGATGCGGGTCATCGAAGCTCTGATTTTTCCTTGGCTAGGGCTTCCTGGAAACCCTCACGTTTCTCTGGCCCCAAGATGAAGGTGCAGTCTTGGATCAGCATCCTCACTCATAATACGCTTTGCCTCCTTGTATATTCTTCTCTTTTATGTCCGACTACACCGTATTTGTGACATAAAGAACTCCTATCGGATCCTGTGCATACTTGTGCGATGTGACCATAGCCAAGGCATTTGAAACATTGAAGACACGCTGCGCTTCGCCGTATCTTGGAGACAGTCCACCCTATTCTTACTTTGCTCGCTTTCAGTCAAGTCAATGATGGCCATGCGTTGTCCTCTTTGGTTTTCTGATGTCAAACTCGCATTGATCTTGCCCACGCTAAGGAACTTCCTTTTGATGGCCTCTTTTACCTCGACCAGGTCCGTATCTTATTTCGATAGTTGCCAGCGGCTCGAGCAAGGCTATAGTTGCGCTTTTGCCGAGAGCTTTCTTGACTGCGTCGCAGAATGCTTCCCTATTGACAGCCTCTGCTCCAAATTCGACCAGTATGTGGCCCGACCGCGTTGGTCATACTGCTTTAATGGCAGTGTTCGTGTCTTCCGGTCTAACACTTCTCCTGAAATCCCGGAGCATTTCTGCCTAGGATCGGCCATTTTGGTGTTTTACGAGGAGTGCCTGCTTTTTGGATCTTTGTGGGTGTTTCTTTTTATCCTGTTTCGTGTCAGGTCTTTTTCTTGTTAAGCTTTCATGCGCAGTTTATTTTCTAGCACTTTTTCAAGAAGTTTCTTTGCGTCTTTCTTCGCTCTTTTTGTCAGCTTTGTCTGGAACTCTTGATCTAGCGTTCTGCGCCCATCAAGTTTCTCTTCCTTCCTTCTATAATCCCGATCTTCGTTGATTGGGCTAAACGCCATTGATGTTTGATGGTGGAGCTATCTACGTGTGCCCTTTAGACTTAGCCTTTTATCAGCTCCTCCGATAAAGTCCTATACGGTCTAGGAGCTCCTCTAGTTCAAGGGGCCCAATCTTTACCGCTTTGCTGATTTTTGGCGAGTCGCATGCAAATTTTAGTCTTATTAGAACATCTCCGGCTTTTCGGAATAGACTTTCTTCTTCATGTCACTGGACGGTAATTGTACTTTGCGACGACTCCTCTTGGTAAAGGTCATCAGCTTCCGTATCCGAGTACAGTACTTCCGCCACATTTTTGACGGTGGCAATCAAATCACACAACGTCGCCTTGTTTGTCTGATCACTTGTTTCTTTTCCTGCGTTAATGTCTTTGTAGATTTCAGGATGGTTCGTTATTATTTTTGGACTTACAACCCTTGCTTCGGTCGCTTTGGTAGCGGTCGCAGCAGTGGCCATCGAATCCCCGATGCTCTTAATATTTTCCTCCACCGCGCGAACATCTGGTGCGTCTTGCATAGTTTGCCGCTCTTCCTCTTAAGGACGCTCTGACGTTTACATCAGTTTTTTGCTGCGCCTGAATGCTGCAAGAACCTCAGTTTGGACAAGAATGTCTGTAATCTCCGTTTTTCATCCGTCTGCACTGTCATTGTATTCGAATCCATTTTTGTCACCGCTAGTACCGCTCCCGATATGCTGTTAACATCGTGGCTGCAGCCACTTTTTGTATCATCATTGTTGTTTATTTTGCTTTCTATTTTTGCGTTTTTTGTTCTTTTGCAAGGTTTTAAGTTGCTCCAATTTTTCTGGGTTCCCCCTCAGAGTCGCTATCTTCACTTGTTGGTGCAGTCGCTTTTTTGGTCCCATGGTTATGGGACCACGGCAGAGCAAGGAGGTCATGCGAGAGTTGGCACAAGCTCTTATGGGGACAAGTGCTCAGAGCCAGAACAGCGCTAATCGAGAGTCCGTCTCAACCGAGCATACACCACCAACCTAATGATGCGAACTTCGAACGTACTCTGAGGCCTAACAAGGTTTTACCGGGATGGAGATAGTATGATAGTTGACTTGGAGCCGTTACCCACGGCGCTACCGTGCAAAGCAACTCGGTCCAAAACATCATATCCGCCAGTCCAAAACATCAATTCCAGTTCGTTGTCAAAATCGTAGTCCAAATTCAGTCAGGGTCGTTACCTATTATCCCAGGAGGGAATCTCACGGTGCCCGCCATATAGTCGGGTCCGTGGGGGCGGCGCTCCAAAAGAATGCTAGCCTCCAAGAGTGCTCCTGTCGGCCGGCATTCCCCCTGCGGGAATTTCCTCGGGTACGTAGGGGCGGCACTCCTCAAAGAATACTAACCTCCTAGAGTATTCCTGTCGGCCAGCATTCCCCCTGTGAGCGCTTGAGGTTTCGGAACCGAAATAGTCACTGGGAGCTAAGTAGCGAGAATGCGGTGGGTGAGCAACAAATTCGAATCGTAATTGGTACGATTTAGCCATCACTTCCAAGGACGTGTGTGACGGTGCGTTATCGTTATCATACGGACCTGTTTTCTTCGCTATATGGTGCCGTTTGTTCTTTTTTCATCGTTAAGTTTGCCTAATAATGCTGCATAATACCCTCCTGTCAGTATTCTTCCGCTCTGCAGGTGATCAATGAGGATTCTTCCATGCGCATCCTAAAAGATCAGAGGCCACCGCCTTCCCGGCTTAGCGTTGGTCTTTTGGCCACTTTGGTCGGCTTTTCAGCCACTCTACAGACTGCCTATTGGACTCAGATGTATAGGAATAGATTCACGTTTTATTCATTGTCCTGAAAAGTCGAAGAAAGTCAATAAAATCGACAAACTGGCCGTTGAGTCATCAACGCGCTACTGCTTTCGATCGACGGTCAGCAAATGCGGCACCCACCGCGCCGATGGCTTTTTCATTATATAGTGGTTCAGGTGTGTTAATAAATCCGTGAAAAACAGCAGCGAGGTGTAAAGCAACCGAACTCAACTACGCTTCCTTTGCTTGATGACGTGTACGCGTGCTGACAGCTGGCTTTCTGTGATGCCATGGGGTGGGCTCTTCTCGCCAACATAAGGAACACACTACAAAAATATTTTTCACGCGAATGAATTAGAGATATAATTAGGCCTGACAAAAACCGATGGGGGTGTTTTCATATCCTACTTACTCTACTGATGATACAAATCATCCTTCCGTTTTCAACGGAGAAGCTAACTAGTACCTGGAATTGGGACCACTGGTTGACCACGCACACGCGCGACCTCCAGACATGGTAAGTGGAGTTCTTATTATGCGACTCGATACGCGCCTGCAACTCAAGTACAATGAACCGAAGAAATTGCTGCGTTTGTTGAACACAACATTACTCCCCCGCAGTGGCTTAGCCACAATACCATCATTCGCCTTGCTGTCTTAGCAGATTTGGGCTTGAGAAATGCGGGTTTGAGCCTGTCGATTGAAATTAAGGCAGGACGTCCATTGACGCTGACCTTCAAATATTTGTTCTTCCTGCTAATAATAGGGTACGGACCGTCATATGGTGATGTGAGCGATGATTTAACTTTGTCGTTCCGTATGGAGACGTGCGTACTGCTTCCCAATGCTCGTTGTACGAAAGTCAGGGCGGTGGTTTGATGCGCTGTGTTTGAGGTCGCAGTTTTGTCATGCGTGACTTGATATCATGCAGGAAGTTCGTTTGGTTTACACTTGGCTGCGATGCGGCGAAGAATTCCCCAGGAAGCCGTAAGGTGGTGCCGTAGACCATGTCTGCGGGTCTAGCATTGATATCTTCATTTAATGCGGCGCAAAGGCCTAGAAGCACAAGAGGAAGCACTTTCGTCCATTCGACTGTATCGTGGCAGCGGATGGCATCTTTCGATGATTTCGTTGGCGACCGGGTGGTCCGCAGGTGGCTAATTCCGAAAATATGGGTCAGCTCAGCGAAGATCTGGCTTTCGAACTGACGTCGCAGGTCGGTAGTAATTATTGCTGGCACTCCAAAGTGGCTAATCCATGTATTGATTAGCGCCTCAGCGACTGTTGTTGGGGTGATATTCTGAAGCCGAATGGCCTCGGACCAACGTGTGAGAGTGTCAGTGATAGTTGGGCAATAGCGGTAACCATTGCTGGGACAGTGGTCCAATGAGGTCTATGTTGGTATGCCTGAGTCTGGTATCCAGCGGGGTGTATCGTCGGAGCGGTGACTTGACGTGACATCCAATCTTTTTGCGTTGGCAGACCATGCAGCCTCGTACAAAGCTATTTATCTCCTTGTTCATGGCCGACCAGAAGAAACGGTCAATGATGAGTCGTCTAGTTGTTCGTATCTCCGGTCGGGCTAGGCTATGCATCATCTGCATGATTGTTGACCTAAACTACTGCGGCGCGTAGTTTCGAACCATGCTATTGATGATTATGCAGTGCAGTGGCGTAGCAAAATCAGTAAGCTCTTGCTTCTTCTACTCGAGTTGATTTATCCGGTCCTCTAACGAAGCCTCGGGCTCGTTTTGTGGAGCAAAAGTGAGAGGAAAGAGGTCGATTTTGGAAATCGTATCCACCCGAGACAAATAATGGAATTATTCCGGCCCAAAATGTGGCGGATGTCAACTATGAACTGGTAAATGAGATCCAGTTGACATTGTTGCCTTAGTGACGCTTTTCCGGTTGCTGCTATACCGAAAACTGCAATGGCTTGTGGTCTTAAAAGACTGTGAAGACTCCACCTTCCAACATGTAGTTGAAGTGCTCGATGGATTCGTCAATAGCTAGCAATTTCCGGTGCTGTAGCGTTGTTGGGAGTCTTTCAGCTTATGTGAGGAAAATCCCAAAGGTTCCGTTCCAGTGCTCGTTCTCTAGCATCGTTTGATGCGTCCACAATTAGGAACCATGTAGCCACTGGGGCAGGAGGCGCTAGTGATGGAACCCTGCTCAGTTCTGACTTGAACCTCTCAAATGCTGCTGATGCCTCGTCGGCCCACATAAGCTCCGTTTTATCGCGCCTTCTGTTTCCTCGTATTAGATGTTGGAGCGGACGTTGGTTTTTGGCAGCGTGCGGCAGGAACCGTCTATAGAAGTTAATCATTCCTATCAATGACTTTAGCTGCAGTACTGCTCTGGACTTCGATATCGCGAATATGCCATGTAGCTTCTCAGATAAAGCTTTCAATCCACCAGATGAAATTGTATGACCCAAAAATCGCACCTCTTCTAGTCCAAATCGGCACTTGTCTATGTTGATCGAGAGTCCATATTGGCGCAAACAATCCAACATTGGCATATGCTGTTGATGGGTCTGCTGGTCCGGGGAGGACGCTAATATGTCATCTATGTACACAAATACGTTGCCGAGTCACCTTAACACTTCGTGCATAAGCCGCTGGAAGGTCTGGCCCGCGTTGGATAGGCCAAAGTTCATGAAGACGAACTCGTACAGGCCGAGGGGGGTGATAATCGCCGTCTTTGGGACATCACTTGGCTCAACTGGAATTTGATAAAATGCTTTCTGTGGATCGATTACAGTAAAGACCTTAATGTCGTGTAAGGCGGCAGTACAGTCTTTCAGAAATCCGTTTGGATATCGATACAGAACAGTGCATGCGTTGAGCACCCAATAGCCTCCTGACAGCCGCCAGTCTTCGCTGGCTTTACATATCATATGCAGAAGACTGCTCCATGCATTCTTGGATGGTCGACAGATTCCCAGTTAAATCAAGTTGGCGAACTCAACTTTTGCAGCGTCGAGTTTGTCGGGAGCAAATCGGCGTACCTTCACGTTGACTGGAGGGCCTTTTGCCACAATGCAATACGTCATCATGCAATTAACGTTGCGAATAGTTGCTGTTGATGTGATTTCGGGATACTCTGCTAGAAATGCAGCATATTCATTTTAAATCGTTGCGAATGTCGATGAGACTGCAAGTGATTGGTCCTTGGATGGGGCTTTCACCTTAGCAGCAGTGGCAATTGGTCGTTCGATAAGCTTTCGGCCTCTGATATCAACAACTAATCCATGATGGTCGAGCAGATTGGCTTCGATGATTAGGGAGCTCGCTATAATGAAGGTCCAAGTAGGCTTTGGGAGAATAACAGAACCGTTAGCAGTTAACAAGTTGGTGCTAGATTCAGGGTTCGATCTCGGATGGTAGGTGAGATGACGGATACGTCTGCGCCAGTGTCGATTAATAGTGTACCAAAGCCTTTTCTGTCGGGAATGTATAAGCGATGCTCTGAGCGCAGACCGGATAGTTGGTGCAGAGAGAACGACTTCAGTTTTTTTTAATGTTTGCCATACTTGCATGGCGGTCGGCATTTCGTGGTATCTGGTCCATAATGGGTGTGGTACCAGCAGGCCTCGGTTGGAGGTTTGGGCGACTTTGGGCATAATTGTGACGGCACTCGTGGTTTCCGTGGCTTATCGTTGCATGAGCACGTGCACTGAACCCTTTGAGCTAGGCTCTTATGATCCCCGTTAATTATAATCTTATAAGCTCTGACAAAATCTTCGTTGCTGGTACTGCGGCTCTCGCAGAGTCGTGGTGCCAAATCGAGCCGACAGCATATGGCCTGGGTCCTTTTGTGACTTTGTGGACCCTATTGGCAATCGTTACTAGATTCTGCAGTGAGGCGTCGTTTGCTGACTGGATGCTGCGCAATATGATGTCCAGCTGGTTTAGCCACATCTGCTTTAGTGTCTCTTCAGCCACACTTCCTGTGCGAACTCTGCTATTTTCTCTTGCAGTTTCTCGAGAAGCTCGTAGGTATGAACAGCTCAATTACTACAATCTCTAAAATATTGCGCATAATGTATTCCTCCCATTCCTTTCAGATATTGATGGCCTCAGCTAGCTTGCGCTGCTTCACTTTATGTTCACCCAAAACGATTCGATGCACTTGCTTTACGATTGCCGCATTCGTAGCCCCTTTTGGCCTTGCAGAGGGCGGTGTGCCTTCGGAGCTTGAATCACCTATTTTAAATTCACTAAACCACCAATAAACTGCTGTTCTCGATGCAATGATTGATCGTTTAGAAGTTTTCTCCATCAAAAAATTGTTTGATCAAAATGCGATATCCCTGTTTACTGAAGGTAAAAGTAGCTTCATTCTAACAGCGGTATCTTGTAATGATGGATGAGCCTCTCGAAATGAGTCATGCTTATGTAAAGAGTAACATGAGGGGTTCTACGGCGGCTAACTCACCGAGCAGTAGATAGATTAAGCTTTTACATGTAAGTGGTCCAAAGGAATACTCTTGGATGCAAGCATTCTTTGGGGAGCACCACACCACGTACCCGAGGATATAATTATTGCCGTGAAATTCTTCCTGGGATGGCAGGTACAAATCCTGATTGAATCTGGATCACGTTCTTGATCACAAACTTGAATTGATGCTTTTGGCTGGCGGATTCGATGGTTAAGACCTATTGTTTTGCAGGGCAAAACTCGTGAGTGTGAGACTCGCACGTGAACGGCTCTAATTCAACTAATATACCATCTGACCCAACTTTTGAGCAGATATGAGTTTTCTCCGTCTTACCTGCACAAGATTGATAACTCACTGACCAAATGTAGATTTTAGACAAAAGAGGAAGACAATGCCTACCACACACCTTTTTGTGTGCAAAAAAATAGGGTAGGCTGTGATGATACCTCTACAGAGAAACGTGAGAGATCACTGCATATGGTGTAGAAGCGGTGATGCTCGGATCGATCGACAAATGCAACCATGTCCCACATTATGTTCGGGCAGTCCCAACTGATAAAAGGGACTCACAAAAGTTGGGGACATTAGCGATCGGGGATCGCTTGCCTGAAAATTCACGACATAGCAAAACGAGATCTGGCCCGAAGTAATGTGTCAAATGGTTCCAGGCTAGGGCCTCAGGTTGGCAAAGGAGATTTTAGTGGGTAGTCCAGTCACTCACGAGCATGAGAGCCCCACCCTCAGTACGTAAATGGCATTCACCTGTCAACTACAACAATGAAAAATTAGGTTAAATAGATCAGAAGTGTTTTGGATTACAAACACATGAGACATGTTTCATTTCTCATTCCCAGAATGTTGACCAGAACTATAAGTGAACACGTAGAACAATTTCACAATACCGAGGAACCTCAGAAAGGTACAATAGACAAGATGCTAATACTGAGGAGCATGGTAGCGATCAAGGTTCCCCTATTCTGGGCCAATGAACTAGCGCTTTGGTTCGCTCGGCTGAAGAAATCGATTAAGGTAATTTCCGAATTGGGTATGTCCAATTTAAGACAAATCAAAGATCTAGTGGAAACACTGGCATAAAACCCTGCTACTCTCATCCAGGTACTTAGAGTTTCGGAAGCCAACGAATGAAGAAATCACTACAATGCACGTAAAATATGACCGGGACAAAAGTGTAAGAGCCGAAGCTAGAAACAATTTGGTTGGAAGGCCGTTCAATCAATACTCTTGCAATCCTGGTGGCTGCCAATGCACTCTCGTTAGATCTGAATGACTTTAGCTGCAGTACTGGTCTGGACTTCGATATCGCGAATATGCCATGTAGCTTCTCAGATAAAGCTTTCAATCCACCAGATGAAATTGTATGACCCAAAAATCGCACCTCTTCTAGTCCAAATCGGCACTTGTCTATGTTGATCGAGAGTCCATATTGGCGCAAACAATCCAACATTGGCATATGCTGTTGATGGGTCTGCTGGTCCGGGGAGGACACTAATATGTCATCTATGTACACAAATACGTTGCCGAGTCACCTTAACACTTCGTGCATAAGCCGCTGGAAGGTCTGGCCTGCGTTGGATAGGCCAAAGTTCATGAAGACGAACTCGTACAGGCCGAGGGGGGTGATAATCGCCGTCTTTGGGACATCACTTGGCTCAACTGGAATTTGATAAAATGCTTTCTGTGGATCGATTACAGTAAAGACCTTCATGTCGTGTAAGGCGGCAGTACAGTCTTTCAGAAATCCGTTTGGATATCGATACAGAACAGTGCATGCGTTGAGCACCCAATAGCCTCCTGACAGCCGCCAGTCTTCGTTGGCTTTACATATCATATGCAGAAGACTGCTCCATGCATTCTTGGATGGTCGACAGATTCCCAGTTAAATCAAGTTGGCGAACTCAACTTTTGCAGCGTCGAGTTTGTCGGGAGCAAATCGGCGTACCTTCACGTTGACTGGAGGGCCTTTTGCCACAATGCAATACGTCATCATGCAATTAACGTTGCGAATAGTTGCTGTTGATGTGATTTCGGGATACTCTGCTAGAAATGCAGCATATTCATTTTAAATCGTTGCGAATGTCGATGAGACTGCAAGTGATTGGTCCTTGGATGGGGCTTTCACCTTAGCAGCAGTGGCAATTGGTCGTTCGATAAGCTTTCGGCCTCTGATATCAACAACCAATCCATGATGGTCGAGCAGATTGGCTTCGATGATTAGGGAGCTCGCTATAATGAAGGTCCAAGTAGGCTTTGGGAGAATAACAGAACCGTTAGCAGTTAACAAGTTGGTGCTAGATTCAGGGTTACTTCGATCTCGGATGGTAGGTGAGATGACGGATACGTCTGCGCCAGTGTCGATTAATAGTGTACCAAAGCCTTTGCTGTCGGGAATGTATAAGCGATGCTCTGAGCGCAGACCGGATAGTTGGTGCAGAGAGAACGACTTCAGTTTTTTTTAATGTTTGCCATACTTGCATGGCGGTCGGCATTTCGTGGTATCTGGTCCATAATGGGTGTGGTACCAGCAGGCCTCGGTTGGAGGTTTGGGCGACTTTGGGCATAATTTTGATGGCACTCGTGGTTTCCGTGGCTTATCGTTGCATGAGCACGTGCACTGAACCCTTTGAGCTAGGCTCTTATAATCCCCGTTAATTATAATCTTATAAGCTCTGACAAAATCTTCGTTGCTGGTACTGCGGCTCTCGCAGAGTCGTGGTGCCAAATCGAGCCGACAGCATATGGCCTGGGTCCTTTTGTAACTTTGTGGACCCTATTGGCAATCGTTACTAGATTCTGCAGTGAGGCGTCGTTTGCTGACTGGATGCTGCGCAATATGATGTCCAGCTGGTTTAGCCACATCTGCTTTAGTGTCTCTTCAGCCACACTTCCTGTGCGAACTCTGCTATTTTCTCTTGCAGTTTCTCGAGAAGCTCGTAGGTATGAACAGCTCAATTACTACAATCTCTAAAATATTGCGCATAATGTATTCCTCCCATTCCTTTCAGATGCTGATGGCCTCAGCTAACTTGCGCTGCTTCACTTTATGTTCACCCAAAACTTGCCGCATTCGTAGCCCCTTTTGGCCTTGCAGAGAGCGGTGTGCCTTCGGAGCTTGAATCACCTATTTTAAATTCACTAAACCACCGATAAACTGCTGTTCTCGATGCAATGATTGATCGTTTAGAAGTTTTCTCCATCAAAAAATTGTTTGATCAAAATGCGATATCCCTGTTTACTGAAGGTAAAAGTAGCTTCATTCTAACGGCGGTATCTTGTAATGATGGATGAGCCTCTCGAAATGAGTCATGCTTATGTAAAGAGTAACATGAGGGGTTCTACGGCGGCTAACTCACCGAGCAGTAGATAGATTAAGCTTTTACATGTAAGTGGTCCAAAGGAATACTCTTGGATGCAAGCATTCTTTGGGGAGCACCACACCACGTACCCGAGGATATAATTATTGCCGTGAAATTCTTCCTGGGATGGCAGGTACAAATCCTGATTGAATCTGGATCACGTTCTTGATAACAAACTTGAATTGATGCTTTTGGCTGGCGGATTCGATGGTTAAGACCTATTGTTTTGCAGGGCAAAACTCGTGAGTGTGAGACTCGCACGTGAACGGCTCTAATTCAACTAATATGCCATCTGACCCAACTTTTGAGCAGATATGAGTTTTCTCCGTCTTACCTGCACAAGATTGATAACTCACTGACCAAATGTAGATTTTAGACAAAAGAGGAAGACAATGCCTACCACACACCTTTTTGTGTGCAAAAAATAGGGTAGGCTGTGATGATACCTCTACAGAGAAACGTGAGAGATCACTGCATATGGTGTAGAAGCGGTGATGCTCGGATCGATCGACAAATGCAACCATGTCCCACATTATGTTCGGGCAGTCCCAACTGATAAAAGGGACTCACAAAAGTTGGGGACATTAGCGATCGGGGATCGCTTGCCTGAAAATTCCTCGTCCTCCCTTCCCTTCTATTGTAGGTGGGATCCCCCAAGCGTGAAGGCGCCTCACGACATAGCAAAACGAGATCTGGCCCGAAGTAATGTGTCAAATGGTTCCAGGCTAGGGCCTCAGGTTGGCAAAGGAGATTTTAGTGGGTAGTTCAGTCACTCACGAGCATGAGAGCCCCACCCTCAGTACGTAAATGGCATTCACCTGTCAACTACAACAATGAAAAATTAGGTTAAATAGATCAGAAGTGTTTTGGATTACAAACACATGAGACATGTTTCATTTCTCATTCCCAGAATGTTGACCAGAACTATAAGTGAACACGTAGAACAATTCCACAATCCCGAGGAACCTCAGAAAGGTACAATAGACAAGATGCTAATACTGAGGAGCATGGTAGCGATCAAGGTTCCCCTATTCTGGGCCAATGAACTAGCGCTTTGGTTCGCTCGGCTGAAGAAATCGATTAAGGTAATTTCCGAATTGGGTATGTCCAATTTAAGACAAATCAAAGATCTAGTGGAAACACTGGCATAAAACCCTGCTACTCTCATCCAGGTACTTAGAGTTTCGGAAGCCAACGAATGAAGAAATCACTACAATGCACGTAAAATATGACCGGGACAAAAGTGTAAGAGCCGAAGCTAGAAACAATTTGGTTGGAAGGCCGTTCAACCAATACTCTTGCAATCCTGGTGGCTGCCAATGCACTCTCGGTAGATCTTTTAGCTGCGATAGCTGATCGTTACAGTGACAGCTATGGCCATAACACAATCTGCCAAGAGTTTCCGAAGGCATCCAGGAAGATGATATAGCAGAATTGCGAAAAACTGGGCAACAGTCGCAAGCTTAATCAAGCAATGTCATTGATGCCGAAATTCGAAGCAATTTTTACGAAAATTATCAATAAGGTTTGCTCAAAGCGAAAGTTTGGGATATTGTTCCTATGATCGTTGCTTTGGGACAGAAGCCAAACGACGAATGTCACCACGCTCTTATTGTAATCTTCCAGAACGCATTTCGTCAGTGATTCTGCAAGTAGGGATCAGCAACCAAAAGACAAACTGCCTGAAAATTAGAGATGACAGAACTAACGTTAAATCCCTGCTCGACATTGGGGCGAGTGTTTCAATGATACCCGTTGTCAAAACCGTAAATAAATTACTTAAACTGTTCGCTGCAAAGGACGGTACAATAACCACACTCGGTGCGAAGCGTTATACCCTCGCATTAAGATAAAGCCGCGCACTCACGTAGTGATTTAAGGTCGTAAGGCCAAAACTTAGGCGCAAACTATCGGCCATCATGATCTCGTTATTGGTCTCTTTTTTCTTTTTTTGGAGTTGAGAGGTGAATATCGTGTTCGCGTTGAGTGTGAGGCTCTTATGCTTGCGAGCAACTGGGTTGCTCACCAACCACCCCGCCGCTTCCTGTCAACCTGAAACCTAGCTTGAAACCGTTTCACATAGTCCATGAAGCACCTCCAAGCTGGGGAATCCCTTCTCCAGTGGAAAGGGAAAGAGGGAGATGAATTGCCAAGCAAGCAATCCCCAGCAATGACATCTGCGAGTACTGTATGCTACATGGTATCACCGCAATTATGCCATCCAGCGGGAGCTCTCCCGTCTCCCTGTAGCGGTTTGACTGCAGTCTGTCCCATTTATCACGCGTAAAAAATGTGTGGCAGGAATCGACTTCCTCTCCTGGGCAAAATGACAATCGGGGGACCATGACTTACCTGTTTTTTCAAGGGAAGACAAAATACCCACGCCCGTTATAAAGCTGGGTCAGATAGAAGTCAGTCTCACCATGCTGTCGATCGAGACATGGCCCCAGATCAGCGATGAGCCGCGCAGTTCACTTGCTCTTCGTGCAATTCAACCAAGACTACTGGCAATCGTTGAGTGAGCGCTGCTTTTCCTCGCGGGCCACCGTCTTCCTCGTGTTCTCGCTTCGGTGGAACTAAATATTGTAGCATTCTCTAGCAAGGACAGTGAGAGGTCAGGTCGATGTTGGTAATTCTTTGTTGCCTATGGTTTTCTGGTTTCAGCCTCATTTTGATCGTGCCCACGCTAAGGAGCTCCCTTTCGATAGGCTCTTCTACCTCAACCAAGTCCGTGACGCAGTCAATATCTCTTATTTCGATCATAGCCATCGGCTCAAGCGAGACTACAGTTGCGCTTTTACTGAGGACTTCCTTGACTGCGTCGCGGAATGCTTGTTTATTATTGGCCTCTGCTCCGGCCCAGTGTCTGTCCTGACTGGGCTGGTCGTCCTGTTATAATGGCAGTGTTGGTGTCCTCGGGCCTTTCGTTTCCCCTCATAACCTGCAAAGTTCCTGCGTAGGAAAGGCCATCTTGGGGGTTTACAAGCAGTACTTGCTGCAGATCTGTCTGGTAGATTTTTCTCTCATATTTTGCGTCAGGTTTTTTTTTGCTGGGCGACCGTGCGAACATTATTTTCTGGCACTTTTTGAAGGAGTTTCTGTGCGGCTTTCTTCGCCTTTTTTGTCAGCACTGTCTGGATTCCCTGGTTTAGCTTTCCACACCCATCAGGTGCCTCTTCCTTCCCCTTGCATACCAATTTCCTTCGATTAGGCTAGACGCCATTCTTCCATTCATCTGCGCATGCCGTTTTGCTTAGCCTTCAACGTTACTTTAGTCTCCTGCTCGTCTTTGGCCTTCTGGTCCTCTTCGGCTTTTAACCAGCCCCTCCGGTAATTCCCTGTGCGGTCTAGAAGCTCCTCTAGTTCAAGGAGCCCATTCTTTACACTTTTGATGTTCTTTGCCGAGTCGCATGCAGACTTCATTTTTTTTAGAACGTCTCCCGCTAGAGGACCTTACAGGTTTAATGAATGCAGCTAGAATAAGAAATGATGACCGACAGAAACGTACAACGGGTAGAGGTGACCGTGGCGAATTTTTAATAGGCAACGAAAGGGAACACGGAGAAATGTCTTTTGACTGTAAAGCACGGAGTAGTAAAATGCAACCATTTAAAGGCATGAATATTAAAGGTACATGTGGTTCTGGTGAGGCAGCGTAGGTTTTATTTTAATTGCTTAATTAGTGGACATCGTTCAAACTGCCAAGTGTGCTTGTGATGTCAGTGGTTGACGCAAGAAGACGAGCGTTTTTTAGACGATCATCCAAATCGTAAGGATAAAAAGTGTGCTAACTCCGCGTAGAAGTCCTTTACAGGTACGGTGATGGATCCAGGGATGAGTAAACTCTTCTTCAAAATATTGCCTGTAAAATTATATGCAACAGGAAAGGTCATCGATAGTTTTGCATTTATTTCTGAGGGATTCAAGTTACCATTAATGATACTTGCTGAATGTTTTGAGTTTAAAAGTCTTAGCAGTAACAGGACCTTGCAACAGTTTGGGAATAATGCCACCACAGGGTGATCGAGTAAAGATAAATTGGAGATATCAGATGGAGAGCCACGCTGCAAACACTCTTCAGATAAAAAATTTAAGACCGAAAATGACACGCTTACCCACTCAAACGTTGGATATTAATCATCTACGAGTACGTACAAAGTTTAGTTATTTAATAAGTCTACCAATGCAAAGTTTTATAAATGTTAAGTCGGAACTGTTGGTCGAATTGGACAATGCTCCTCTGGGAGTGAGCAAAATAGCCAATGCGCGTGGCTGGAAGGACCTACTGATAAGATAATGATGAATTATGATCCGAACGATGACCAAAATGGATGCGTAGCCAGCAAATCATGTTATAGTCAAGAAGATAGCTGTAACAATATCGACACTCCAGTTAAAATGTACATCGTCAATGAACAGCTGAGGGTACTATATGTGGAGAAAGAGAGCTGCAAGGAGTGCCAGACAGTGATCGAAAAAGAAGATTAGATGCAGATAACTTTCCACGGAGTGGAACGATTTAAGATGGGGCTTCTTTAGAAATAAAACCAGATGAAGCTTTATAGTGTTCCTAATTGGTTTTTAGCTATTCCTCTTAAATTAAAACAAATAATGCTGCCCTAAATCTACTATCCGCGTGGTGTAGTGGTTAGAGCATTCACCCCATAAGTCGAAGGTTCCTGGTTCGAATTCCATTGGCGGCAACGAAATTTGTGTCGAATGATTCTTCGGACGGGCCATACGCCCATTCAGTTATGACGCACACTGGTTTAAAATCAGAATGTATCGCAGCTGGGTAGATGGACACACAGGGCCAAAGCGTGATACTGACCGCATCACTTTTCCGAGTGCCGATACATTCGATCAAGATAATGAGCTACTCTAACTACCTCTAAGCAAATGCTCGAAAAGGGCTGTAGTTCTTAAGCAAAAAAAGCAAAATCTATTGTCAATCGAGCAGCTTATCATCTTCTAAGCATGTCACCTTTGCTTTAAATTTGCATTTGGGCATATTCGTACCCGTATTTATATTTGATCACCTCAAAATTTACTTTTAACGACCGAAAATTTCTTCTCTTCACTGTAAGCAACCTCTTTAAATCGTAATGGGTCTTTTGGACAAACTATTAACAATATTTCATTAGCTCCACTTGATTTGCTGGTATCAATTACGCAAACGTGTTTCGAGGTTATTCAATAACTCACACGCAAAAAACGTGTTCGATTATGTCATTAGGAAGTTATCTTAAGCATTTTTCACTTGTCGAGTTGCATGTGCTCCCGAAAAAATGATCGCGATGCTCGCTGCAGATAGTTCTTCTTTGAAATGATACTAACCTTTGGGTAAGAAAATATAAATTAAAACAATTAATTGCACTGCCTTCAAAATCAAGGATCTGACGACGAATTCAGCGAAATTAATGGAATTTCTCCTCTCGCTGAAAAAATTTAATTTGGTGAATGCCATATATATAATTCAATAAATTTCGTATTGAAAAGAATAAAAAACAGGAAATCCACACCGCTAAGCTGGTTTGAATCGTTTGGATACTAAAAGGAAGAAAAAACGACTACTAAGTGTAAAAGACCGCAAAATAAATATCGTGGCAGCAGGTGATAAAAGCTCCCAAATCCGGTTGTGTGATAATTTGCTGCTTACTTGATCGTGTATTTAAGTTAATGGTTGGGCTAAAATAAAAATGAAAATAAATACTAAATGGCGCCACACAAACCATGTGAGACTACTTTTCTTGCTTTTATGGTGTAATTTATGGATATTGGCAAGTGGAGGAACTTGTGTCTATTCAATACATGGTTTCGGTGCAACTTTGATGGAGCCCAAAAATTTTTTTCTCGTTGATTATTCAATAAAAAGGGGATGACATTAAAGATACTTTTTTCGTGGGATTTTCAGGTTGATTAGACTTTTTTTTCAACTATTATCAACTTTCTTCCTTTAATGTCTATAATTTGAGTATTTAATTTTTTGATTACAGCTGAGTATACTTCGCAATGCTTATTTTGGGAGTATTGAAGTTCTGAGAGTGTAAAACCGCAAAAATGTATGTTATATCGATTCATACAAATCGGTTAATTTTTTGCGATTTGTGTATTATCCTGGCTTGGAAAGCTTCTACTTTATTTCATTGCTGTGCTATCCTTATAAAAATATTTTCCCATTACAATTGGTAAGTATATTTAATGTTTAATTATTAGAAAGGACCCTTCTTGGTTATTTTGATTTTTGTTTGTTCGTTTGCTTATTGTTGGGGCAAGATGGCTGTTTCAGCAACTCTTTAGCGCTCAGATCTTGATCAACTACACTTGATAACCCCATTTATCAGACCCTCTTCTTTATTTAATAATAACTAACTTGATGCGTTAGAGTTGCCAGAGACTTATAGACAGAGTTCCGGGTTCTAGGACACGGTCTCAGAGCCCGCCTCCAATATAGCGTCAGGTTCCTAATTGCCCTCGTACCCTATATGCCGTGGAATTCAGAAAATGCTGAACAAATTATGTTTCCCAATAGAGTTTGTTCATTCAAGCATTTATGGACAATTTCCGATGCTACTTTCCATCTTGTGAGGGCAAACAGTGCCGCCTAGCTATCACTGCAAATGCTGATTTGCTTCCTTTCCATCTACCGTCCTGGATCCATGACACCATGTCCAGTATAGCAAAGAATTCTGCCTAAATACAGAAGCCAGCATTCCTAGTGGTATCGATTTCTGCGTGCCTTGATTTAAGCACCATCCTGCTCTAGTTCCCTCATTGGTCTTAGAGCCATCCATATAGGAGATCATGTCTGCTTTGCCGAATAGCGATTCCGAGTGTGACCACTTTCTGACATGAAACCAATAAAAATTCGAAATATCACTCATCCTGTTCTTTAGCATAACTATCTCAGGAACTTTCCATCAACAGTTTCAAGACGCTGTAATAACCTTCTAAGGATCTTCCTGTGTATACAGCTAGTGCAAGTTTTAGGGCAGATTTCAGAGCCTCTCCTTCGAGGGGAGGCAAGTTTAATAGATTCTATCTAATCTTGTGCTAAATGCCCTAATAATTCCCAAACAAACCACTCTTTGCAGCCTGGCAACTGTATGCAACCAGACCAGCGCTGCGTAGCAAATTGCTTGTGAATAGACTTTATGCTCCTCCAGACTTTATGCTCCTCCATAGCAGTGATGAAGGGGCGGGGGAGAGGAGGACATCCCTTTTCCGCCTTTCTTATGGTTAGGAGGTGAAGGTCAATTACGCACAGAGAATAGGACTCCCACGCTCGCAAGAAGGCAACTAGACTACTCACTTAGCAACCCTCTGTCCACCTGAGAACCCAGCCTGGGACCGGTTGACACGTTTCTTCGGGCCAGGTCTCGTTTTGTTACGCCATGAGGTGCCTTCAAGCTGGGGAATCCCTCTTCTAGCGGAAGGGAGAGGGGATGAGAAATTGCCGGACGAACGATCCCCTAGCCCCAACGCCCCTGGCTGCTGTGAGTCCCTTTTATCTTTTAGGACTGCCCGAACATAATGTGCCACCTGGCTTCATTTGTCAACAGATTCGGTGCTAGGTATACTAGCCTAAATTCCGCTTATTCAATGGTGCGTCCTGCGGCTAGAGCCACCAAATCATCCGCATAGCCAATTAAGCGCGACTGATGTAGCCCGTCGTAAGACACACACACACACGCAACACCCGATGTAACTTCTATCCTTCGTTGGCCCTGCATCGTGTCGTAAACCAAGCTTAGGTCCTTTAGATAGTTCCTCAAAAGCCGCATTAGATATTCTGGAACTTGAACAGGGTTTTCCAGCGTATGCAGAATACTCACCCATCTAGCGGAGTTGATGACGTTCCTAACCTCGAGTGTCACCAACAGGACGATCCGTCGCTTGGTGCGGCTATATGCCTCTGCCTTTTGGATCACGCTCACCACCTCTGCAATTGCATCAATGGTAGAGCGTCCTTCCCTAAGCTCATACTGCCGAGGAGATAGGTCCCCAAGAGCACGAATCGCGTCAGTAAGTCTTCTCTTGATGAGTTTCGCTAGCACTTTCCCTGCTGTGTGTAGCATGCATAACGGAAGGTACGCAAACGGCGATCCGGAATTTCCCTTCCCCTTGCTGATCAGCACGAGCCTCGACACCTCCTTCGTACCAGGAAAACCCCGTCCCGTAGGCAAGCGTTGAATGTGCGGAGCAGCAAGCCAGGACAATGATGATAGACAAGTTGCAGCACCTCAACTGGAGCACCATCTGGACCTGGAGCCATTCTCGCTTGCAGTAAAAGAACTGCCTCTTCCGATTGTGTGAAGAGTGGACACTCGACTGCTGTTTCATCATGAACAACATGAGCTTGGGTGGGATGGGCGGATATGAGTGCACGCATTATCGGGTCCATTTCCCCGCATCATGTATGCAAGGTTTCCATCGGGCATCAAGCTTCTGCATAACTAGCTTGAAGCCAAGACCCCACGGATGCTTGCGCGCATTGTCCACTAGATTTTGCTAGCGGTGAGCTTTGCTGTTCGTAATCAATTTGTGAAGGCATTTCCTGATCGCCTTGTATGCTGCTACCGAATCACATGCCTCGTGGGGTTCCACGCCCGTTGAGCCGCATGCCAAAGCTTCTGACACTCCCTTCGCTTTTCAGCGATTTCAGTCGGCCACCAGTACACTCGCAGTTTTCCATGCCGGGGTTTGCGACGGGGCAGAAAAACATTACAAGAAGTCATAATAATGCTCATAGTTGAGTTCACCACGTCTTGAGCTGCCAGTTCTTCCATCCACTGCGAATCTCCCTGAAGCGGAGCATCTGCTATGATCACCTCGACAAACATCTCAACCACCATTCTTCCGTTGTTCCACCCAATTGTAGAAAACCGAGTGCATAGACGTTGGGAGGCAGCATTACAGGTCTCAAGCAGAATGCATTGACGATCACTGGCTGAGTAGTCCTCTAATATTCTCCCATTGAGTTTCCTTCGCGCTAAGGAATCCGAGGCGAATGTCACATCCGGTGTGGTTCATTCACAGCCAATACAGTGGAAAGCTGGTATGCGTCTGGTGTTTCACAAGACAAGCGCTTTCCTGGCCACTATCTAATGCCCTCATTTTACTCGCAGTTCAGTTTGATAAAGAAATAAAGGAGGCGGTTGCTGAGCATTAAACCCACACGAACCCATTCCCCTATCCACAAATCTTTGCCTGCAAATCACTGCTCGGAACCCAGATGGCAGCAGTACCAGTTTTATCAGGAAACCATGTTGCAGAACTTTTATCATGGTATTGCTCACTCAGCAGCATAAAATCGGCTTTCATGAACCTCACAAGCTGCTTAAGCAGATGCCCCCGCAGGGGGAATGCCGGTCGACAAGAGTACTCTTGGAGGCTAGCATTCTTTGGGGAGTTCCACCCCCACGTACCCGAGGAAACTCCGCAGGGGGAATGCCGGTCGACAAGACCATTCTTGGAGGCTAGCATTCTTTGGGGAGTTCTGCCCCCACGTACCCGAGGAATTTCCCGCAGGGAGAAAGCCGGTCGACAAGAACATTCTTGGAGGCTAGCATTCTTTGGGGAGTGCCGCCCCCACGGACCCGAGGATATGAGGGGCGCCGTGAGGTTCCCTCCTGGGATGACAGGTAAGGACTCTGATTGGATCTGGACTACGCTTTGGACAACGAACTGGAATTGATGCTTTGGGCTGGCGATGTTATGGTTTGGACCTTGTTGCTTTGCACAGTAGCGCCGAGGTGAAACTCGTGTGTGAACGGCTCCAATTCAACTATCATACCGTCTCCGTCCCGGTGAAACCTTGGCAAGCCTCGGAGTACGTTCGGAATTCGCACCATTGGGTTGGTGGTGCAGGTTCGGTTGAGATGGACTCCCGGTTAGTGCTGGTCTGGCTCTGAGCACTTGTCCCCATAAGGGCTTGTGCCAACCCTCGCATGGCCCCCCTGCTCTGCAAAGATACCCATGGGACCAAAAAGGCGACTACACACACGAACGGAGATAGCGGCTCCGAGGGGGGACCCAACAAAACTGGAGCAAACAAAATCAAAAGACCAAAAACATCCAAAAGAAACAAAAAGTAATAACGACGACGCAACCCGCGGTTGCAGCCACGATGTCAACAGTACATCGAAAGCGGTACTAACCACGACAAAAGCGAAGAATAACACAATGACAGTTAAGGCAGACGAAAAACGGAGAATAGCAGACAGTCTGGTTCAGACTGAGGTTCCTGCAGCGTTCGGGCGCAGCAAAAAAATGATGCGAACGCCAAAGCGTCCTATTAAGGAAAAGCGGGAAACTCTGCAGGACGCTTCAGGTGTTCGAGCCTCGGAAGAAGGTAATATAAAGAGCACCGAAAATTCGATTGTCACTGCTGCGATTGTTACCTAAGCGACCGATGCAATGGTCGCAAATCCCGACACTGCAACGAAAAATCCAGAAGCAAACGAGGAGATTACGGCACGAAAAGCAACGAGTGACCAGACACCGCGTGATTGCACCGCCAACGTCGAGAATGTGGCGGAAGTACTGTATTCGGAAACGGACAGCGATAACCTCTCCCAAGGATGGTTGCAAGTTACAATTGCGGCCCAGCGATACGAAGAAGAAAGGCTGCTCCGAAAAGCGGGAGATGTTCTGAAAAGAATACAATCTTCATGCGACTCCCCAAAAATCAGCGAAGCAGCAAAGGTGGGGCTCCTTGAACTAGAGGAATTCCTAGATCGTATAGGGCACTATCGGAGGAGCTGGTTAAGTGCCGAAGATGAACATAAGGCGAAATCTAAAGGTGACATGCAGATAGCTCCACCATCAAAAGTCAATAAAAGAATGGCGTCTAGCCCAATCGAAGGAGATCGGGATAAAGGAAGGAAGGAAGAGGTACTTGATGGGCGTAGAGCACCAGATCACGGGTTCCAAACAGTGCTTACAAAAGAAGCGAAGAAAGCCGCTAAGAAACTCCTTCAAAAAAAGCCAGAAAGTAAAGTTTGCACGGACGCCCAATTAGAAAAAGAACCTGATGCAAAAAAGAAGAGGGAGAGGCCCCGACGAAGACCCCGGCAGCAGGCACTGCTCGTATAGCCCCAAGATGGCTGATCCTATGCAGAGGTACTGCGGGACATCAGGGGAAACGTAAGGCCCGAAGACACCAATACTACCATTAAAGTAGTACGACCAACGCGGTCGGGCCACATGCTGGTCGAATTCGGAGCAGAGGCCGGCAATAAAGAAGCATTTTGTGACGCAATAAAAAAAGTCCTCGGCAAAAGCGCAACTATAGCCTCGCTCGAGCCCATGGCAACGATCGAAATACGAGGCATTGACTGCGTGACGGATATGGCCGAGGCAAAAGAGGCCATCAAAAGGGAGTTTTCAAGCGTGGGACACCAGAAAACAACAGAGGACAACGCATGGCCATAGTTGACTTGACCGAAAAGGATGCCCAACAATTCCTGAACAAGGGCAAAGTACGAATAAGGTGGGTTGTCTGTAGGATACGGCAAAGAGAGTTTCAAATGCCTTGGTTACGGTCACACCACACAAGTATGCAAAGGACCCGATAGGAGTTCCCTATGTTGCAAATGCGGTGAAATGGGACATAAAAGAAAAGAGTGTACGAAGGAGGCAAACTGTATTCTTTGCAAGGATGCTGATCCAAAACCTGATTTTGGACACGTCTTGGGATCAGGAAAATGTCGGGTGTTCCAGGAAGCCCTAGCCAAGGCAAAATCAGAACTCCGATGACCCGCATCCTACAGCTAAACCTACACCGCAGGTCAACCACCCAAAATCTGCTTGAGCAGTTTGCGAGGGACATGAAAGCCGACGTTTTGCTGTTGAGTGAGCAACACCATAACAAAAGTCCTGCATTATGGTATTCTGATGAAACTGGTACTGCTGCCATCTGGGTTCGGATTAGTGACTTTCAAGCGGAGAGTTGGGGACGGGGGATGGTTTCGTTTGGGTTCGGTGCGCGGGGGCCACCTTCTTTAGTGTGTACCTAACGCCTAACAAATCGATATCATCTTTCCAAGCCAAGCTGAATGCTTTGGAGGGTGCTGTCTCGAACGCAGAGGGTAAAGTGCTCGTTGGGGGAGACTTCAACGCGAAAGCAATCGAATGGGGAACGCCTCAGACGGATCCGCGGGAAAAACTAATCCTGGAAATGGCGGCCAGGACGGCCCTCGTCGTACTAAACTCGGGAAATACGCCAACTTTCGGCCGTATTTGCTGTGAGGGAACCAAACCGGACGGGACATTCGCCTCGGTGTCCTTAGTACGGAGGATACACAACTGAAAAGTATTAGAGGACTACTCAGCCAGTGATCATCAGTGCATTCTGCTTGGGATCAGTGATACTGTCTCCTGACGTCCATGCTCTCGGCCTTCTACAACTGGATGGAACATCGGAAGGATAGACGTCGAGAGGTTCGTCGAGATGCTCACAGCTGGTGACCCGCTGCAGGGAGCTTCGGAAGGGATGGAGAAATTGGCAGCTCAAGACGTGGTGAACTCTACTATGAGCATCATCATGATTGCTTGCTGCGCGTCTATGCCCCGTCGAAGACCCCGGCACGGCAAGCCCCCAGTGTACTGGTGGTCAACTGAAATTGCTGAAAAGCGAAGGGAGTGTACGCGAAATACAACATCATTCAAATTCCCTCCACGGAACCTCTTATAGGCCTCAATCCTTTTGGGTAGTTTTCAATGACTTTTCGGCACATTTCCGGCAATATCTCGGCCATAACTTCACGAATATTGGTTTTCAATTGCTCAAGATTTCGAGGATTGTTTGCGTAAATACGATCTTTCGCGTAGCCCCATAAAAAGAAATCCAAAGGTGTTAAGTCGCAGGATCTTGCGGGCCAATTGACATCACTTAATCTCGAAATTATGCGTCCTGGAAATTTCTCTTGCAGAAGTGCTCGATTAGCCTGTGTTGTGTGGCTTGTGCCTCCGTCCTGTTGGAACCACATGTTCTCCAGACCATAATCTGCAATTTCTCTCGGCAACTGATCGGTTAACATCCGTCCATAGCGGTCAGAATTATCTGTGGTGGCTCTTCCTTGATCGTTTTCAAAAAAATACGGGCCAATAATACCACCAGACCATAATGCACACCAGACGGTCACTTTTTCCGGATGCAAAGGCCTTTCTGCGATCACCTGAGGATTTTGAGAGCCCCATATGCGGCAATTCTGTTTATTTACGTAACCACTGGGCAAAAAATGAGCCTCATCACTAAAGAAAATTTTGTTCGAAAAATCGTTATCTATGGCTTGTTATTCAATCACCCAATTCGCATACATTCTGCGTTGTATATGGTCTTGAGGCTGGTGTTCTTGAGTGAGTTGGATTTTGTACGGATGGAGATGCAAATTCAAATGCAAAATCCGCCACAATGAGCCGTAAGACAAGCCCAAATGTTGAGCACGTCGAGGAATCGACAAATTCGGGTCTTCCTCCACACTCTGAGCAACGACAGCGATATTTTCAGCAGAACGAATGCACAGGCCTTGCAATATCAATAACCGATCCAAATTTCTCATTGTGTTCGAAATTGTTTGCTGTGTAGGTCGATTATGTCGACCGCAATCGGCTCGTAAAGCCCGAAATATTGATACAGCAGGATCAGGATTTTACTAATAAAATTTAATAATTTTAACGCGTTTTTCGACTGTTAAATGATCCATATTTCTAAATGGCAAACCTTCAACTAAAAAACACGCTTTGGATGACATTTAATTTTGAGAGATGTCAAATGGCAGGGTTGTACTTTCCCAATCACGAAATGGATAACCCTGTACAATTGTCGTCCGACATGAAGAAGAAAAAAGACATGAGATATGAACTGTGTCATGGACTTGTTCGAGGTAGTAGAGGCGATCGAAAGGGAGTTCCCTTTCGCAGTATCAATGCCAGGCTGAGACCAGAAAACCGCAAGACACAACGGATGGCCATCATTGACTTGACCGGAAAAGATGACGAATAAATTTTTGAATAAGGGCAAAGTAAGAATAGGGTGGGTTGTCTGCAGGATATGGCAAATCGCAGTGCCTCTTGAATAATTCTAACACCTTGGCTATGGTCACACCGCACCAGTCTGCAAATGACCCGATAGGAGTTCCATATGTTATAAATGCGGTGAAATAAGACATCACAGAAAGGTGGGCACTGTATTCTTTGCAAAGATTCTGATGTTGAGGACGTCTTTGGATTAGGAAAATATCGGGGTTTCCAGGAAGCCCCAGCGAACGTAAAATCAGAATTACGATGGCCTATTTCCTGCAGGTAAACCTACACCGCAGCTCAACCGCCCAAAACTTGTATTAAAAGTTCTGCATCATGGTACCCTGATGTAACTGGTACTGCCGCCATCTGCCCTTCGAACAATGATTTCCAACCTTAGGGCTGTGGACGGAGGAATGGTCGTGTGGGTTCGGTGCTCTGGGACCGCCTTCTTGTACCTAACGCGGAACGAACCAAGCCAAGCTTAATGCTTTGGAGGGCGCTTTATCGAGCGCAAATGTCAACGTGCTCGTTGGGGGAGACTTCAAGGCTAAATCAATTGAATTGAGCATGCTGTGGTCAATGCTTTCCTCCTGTATAAAGCAATGTTCCCAGGAAAAAATATATCAGTGCTGATTTTAAGGAAATGCATCATCGTTTTCAGTTGCGTCCTCTTTCCAAGGAAAAAAAAATTAATTAAATAAGTACATTTTTTTGCTTCTTTGGACTCGAAATTTCGGTTTTTTACTTAATTTTTTAAAATTTAGTTTTATAATGTACTGCATATGTACCTATGAAAAACGTCGTTATCTTCAATTTTATGAAAAATAAAAATGAACTTTACTTGTTATCATTCACTTCTTTTAATATCTAGTTAAATCCAACTTCATTCTGATATTTTAAACTTTTATGGCTATTTTCCTCCGAGTGTTAAAATCCTTCACTGCTGATCCATTGGCGTTAGAAGTAACAATTTTGCAATGTTGACCGGTGATGCATTGTTAGCGAATGTGTTAATTAATGTAAAATTATTAGAAAATGGATAAATGATGTAAAATGCACACACCTTCAACGTCTTATTCAGTAGCAATAACAAGATAATCGAAGTGCAGACACTTTTGGTAGCATTTTACTACATTTCAGCCTATTTTCAATGTATTTCTATTGCATTTTACTGCATTACGCCGCATTGCTTTGCATTAGTACTGCATTTCGCATTGTTATGCACAACTTTCTGTAATTTCGCTGTACGATCTATTGCAATTCATCTTTAATTGGAAAATAAACTTCTCAGAGGGTCTGAAATGCCAATTTCTATAAAATTCAACCAAATAATGCAATCTCATCTGATTCTATTTCTCTGAAAACTTAGAACGAATTTTCGCCCGATTCAGCTGAAATTGCATACTCCAACCAATTATTTACATTAGCACCCTCGCCGATAGACGCCACCCAGTAATTCATCATCGTGTTGTGTTGATTAAAACCGCCACGTTAACAAATCGCAGAAACTTGCAATATTTAATTGCACCTCGGACTTATGAATGGAATTTCATTCGCCTTAAACCGGAGATTGGGAGTCAACTTCTGGTGTTGGATTCCTTGGCTTGCTTATTTTGTAGTGGGTCTGGGTTCGACTTCGGCCGTTATTTGTTATCCATTGCACTTTTGTTTGTTTGTTGATTTATTTATTTGCCCTTTGCGAGCTATCTGACCGTTGCTGACTCGAATTGGACTTTTGTTTCGCGATTATAGTTGTTGCTGGGCTTTATGTGAATTTTCCAGGTTGATGGCGATACGAAACGATAGCCACCGTTTCTGGTTGCTTGTTTTAATTTCATGCTTGATAAACAGCTGATGGTCGTTGTTCAGGCAATTAAAGCATGAACCGAGTCTTTTCCTCCACTCCATATGGATCGGATAACGTTTCCAATATTCTGGGATAAGTGTTGATATGGGCGCAGAGGGAGTTGCCAGAGACTTAGGATCGTGAACTTTGAGACCCATGCAAAATGAAGACTGTCCACTTGGTCTGCAATTCAACATGATCCTGGCAACGCTCTTCTCATCAACATGCCTCAAATAACCCTACGCGTTCCAGACGGTTCGCTATCACATTGTTTTATGTTGCGTTTACCTTACAAGACACTTATTTGTGCAGTCAGTGCAGTAGCCGAACGAGCCAGATTGGGAAATCTGAAACCCGAATGCTGATTTCTTCCACACTTTTTTGTGCAACATTCCCTCGCGATACCACGGCTACTGCCGTTGGCTGTTGTTGTTGTTGTTGTTGATCGTTTCTCAAGTTCTGATCTTTTGTTTGGCAAAACCACCCCGCAAAACGCACTGCAATAATGGTATCAACCGATACAGCCATTATATGACCGAATATGATGCCCTGCTAGGGCTGCTGTTGTGGTTGATTGCATTTCATTTAAATTATGAGGAATATGAGAGATGTTGACTGAAGGGGGAAGGCAAGGTTCCAATCTGGTAGACCATTATTTTCTTTAGTTTTTTTTCGTCTCTAGTGTACTCGTATGTACGAGTATATATTATTACAACCTGCACACGGTGCAGCAACATGACACCCGCGTTAATCATAAAACTTGCCTGTGATTAAGAACTGCATGCGTATGATGTGTGGATGACACACGATGAAAGGAAACGTGGCTAACAGCAGAATTGTATGCAAATCTTGCAACTTTGTTGAAAAATTGGGTTCATGCAGATCATATTATTTTTGTCGAGTTGCTTGAACAAAAACTGAATCATAAAGATTTAGTAGCTTTGATAAAAGTAGGAGATTTTCTTTGCAAACTAATATCAGATAAATCTTTAGTTATTCTTAACGAATAGACAGTTGAACATGGAGCGACTATTTGGTGTGCTTGTAAGCGACATATTGAGGAGCAAATATTTGGTTAGACAAAAGGTAGGATGTTACAAATCAAACGGCAGGAATGTATTTCACATTTCCTTGAAATTTAAATAATTGCACTATACAATCTCGAAACAATGCGGCCGCTTGTGAAGGTAATCTTCACGCCGCTAAACTAGGTCAACTGTGCAAGAAAATTTCTGAAATTTTGCGAAGCATGCCCATGGTTCAATGATAGTGTAGCTACCTTATCATCCCGGAAATACGGGTCCAATTTCAACGAAGCCTATGGAAGTGGATGAATGAGTATTTGTCCAAAATAAAATCCTATTGGGATTTCGAAATCAGATAAGTAAGGCACTAGAAGGAAACGGTATTTAGCGTATGTATAGGATATGCGGTACCTTCCGAGCTTTCAGGTACATCAACCGTTTTTTTTTTGTGGTTGGGAGGTGAATACCATTTACGCACTGATTCTGGGATTCCCATACTAAGAAGCGGCTGGATAACTCACCAAACACCTCTCCTGTGAACAGGAGAACCCAGCCTGGAACCGTATGATACATTACTTCGGGCCAGGTCTCGTTTTGTGACGTGCCTTCAAGCTGGGGCTCCCTCTTGTAGTGGAAGGGGAGAAGGGAAGAGGAACTGCCACCCAAGCGATTCCCCAGCTCCAAGGTCCCCGGCTGCTGTGAGTCCCTTTTATCTTTTAGGGCTGCCCAGAAATAATGTGCCACATGGCTCCATTTGTCGACCGATCCAAGCATGAACGCGACTATACTATCCGCGGTGATCTCTGCCGTCTCCCTGTAGAGGCTCCGCGTAGCGTGACTCATTTTGTGTATGGCAGACATCGTCCTCCTCTCCTGGGCAAAACCGACAATTGGAGGACCGTGACTTACCAATCTTATGCAGGTAAGACTGAAAACACACATGCTCATCCAAAAGCTGGGTTAAATAGCAGTTGGTCTCAACAAGCCTTCGGTTAAGCGACGGTCTCAAATCCGGAATGAGGCGCGCAATTCACCTTCCCTTCGTGCAATTCATCCAAGACTGCTGACAATCGTTGAGCGAGCGCTGTCTTTCCTCGCGGGCAACCGTCTCCCTCGCGGGCAACCATCTCCCTTGCGTCCTCGCAATTCTGCTGTTAGCCAAAAAGCGTGGCTCTCTCTAGCAAGGAAGGAAATAGTTTTCACGTCTATAATAACTGATGGATATGAAAATGCAATTCTCAGTGCTCCTCTTCTCTGTACCTGTGCCAAGCGTTTTCAGTATACCTCCTTGCTGAGAGCGTCGCCCCATACCTCTGCTCCGTACAGTAGCACTGATCCTACAGCATTCATGAAAAGGCGTCTTCTTGATGGGCTGGATCCCCCTACGTTGGCCATAAGTCGACTCAGAGTCGATACTCCCGAAGCAGCCTTCTCAGCCGCTGCCCTTATTTACTCAGAGAAACTCATCTTTGAGCCGATCTGCAGCCCCGGGTACTTCACCGCTGGCTTCCACTCGGTTCGCATGTCTCAACTACTGATCATCCTTAGTGTAGGCACTCTTCTTTTTCTCAAGATTACCACTTCGGTTTTCTCCAGTGCTAAACTAAACCCGCGAGCAGTCATCCAGTCCCTCACTCGGCGCATTAGCATACCTAGCCTAAGCTGCGATTGTTCAACGGTGCGTCCAGCGACCAGAGCTGCAACATCATCCGCATAGCCAATCTGGCATCTCCAGTCTCAGTAGCCCATCGTAAGACATGTTCCACAGGTCTAGACCAAGTATAGGTCCCTGGGCAACACCCGATGTAACAGCCATCCTTCGTTGGCCCTGTATCGTGTCGTAGAGCAGGCTTCGGTCCTTCAGGTAGTTCCTCAAAAGCCGCATTAGATATTCTGGAATTTGAAAAGAGTTTTCCAGCGTATCCAGCATATTCACCCATCTAGCGGAGTTACAGGCGTTCTTGACGCCATCTTCCATCGTACGTGCCGTAGGCAAACGTTGAATATGCTGAGCAGCAAGTCAGGACAATGGTGGAAGACAAGCCGCAACACCTCAGCTGGAACACCATCTGGACCTGGAGCCTTCCTCGCTTTCAATGAGAGGACTGCTTCCTCCAGTTCCAGCTGTCTGAAGAGTAGACTCTCGACTGCTGTCTCACCATGGACAGCGTCAACACTGACGGGATGGCGGGGAAGAGTGCCCGCACTATTTCTCCATCTTTTCCGCATCATGTACGCTAAGCGCCAAGCTTCCGCATAACTAGCTTGTAGCCAAGGACCCACGGATCCTTCTTCACGTTGTCCACTAGGTCTTGCCTGTAGCGAACCTTGCTCTTATTGATCAATTTGCGAAGGCATTTCTTGGTCGACTTATATGCTGCCACCCAATTGCATGCCTCGTCATGGTTCCGCGCTCGTTGAGCCTCACGTCGAAACTTGCGACACTCCCTTCGCTTTTTAGCGATTTCAGTTGACCACCAGTACACTGGGGGCTTGCCGTGCTTGAATTTCCGACGGCGCATAGAAGCGCAGCAAGCAGTCGTGATGATGCTCATAGTTGATTTCACCACGTCTTGAGCTGCCAATTGCTCCGTTCGCTCCGAAGCTCCCTGCAGCAGCTCACCTGCTGTGAGCACTTCGACGAACCTCTCGACGTCCATCCTTACAATGTTCCATCCAGTTGTAGAAAGCCAAGAGCGCGGACATCGGGAGACAACATCACTGATCTCAAGCAGAATGCACTGATGATCACTGGCTGAGTCCTCTTATAATCTCCAATTGTGTATCCTCCGTACTAAGTACTCCGAGCCGAATGTCACGTCCGGTATGGTTCCTTCACAGCCAATACGGCGGAATATCGGCGTTTTATCGGTGTTTATAACGACGAGCGCCATCCTGGCCGCCATTTCTAAGATTCGTTCTCCTCGCGGATCTGTTTGAAGCATGCCGCATTCGATTGCTTTAGCGTATAAGTCTCCCCCAACGAGCACGTTTGCCCTCTGCGTTCGAGACAGCGCTCTCCAGAGCATTAAGCTTGGCTTTGTGAGATGATCCACAACTCTCCGCTTGGAAATCACTGTTCCGAGTCCAGATGACGGCAGTACCAGTTTCGCCAGGATACCATGATGCGGAACTTTTATCATGGTGTTGCTCACTCAGCAGTAAGAAGTCGGCTTTCATGTCCCTGGTGAACTGCTCAAGCAGATTTTGGACGGTTGAACTGCGGTGTAGATAGATGCAGGATGTGGTTCATATAAGTTCTGATTTCTCCTTGGCTACCCGACATTTTTCTGATCCCAAGACGTGTCCGAAATCAGGTCCTGGATCAGCATCCTTGCACAGGGAACAATGTGCCACCCTTGTACACTCTTTTCTTTAAAGTCGCATTTCACCGCATTTGTAACATAGGGAACTCCTCTCGGGTCCTTTTCATACTTGTGCGGTGTGACCATAGCCAAGGCGTTTGGAACATTGAAAAAGCACTGCTCTTCGCCGCATTCTGCAGGCAACCTATCCTATTCTTCCTTTTCCCTTATTCATAAATTGATCGGTGTCCTTTTCGGTCAAGTCCTTGATGCCATGCGTTTTCCCCCATGGTTTCCTGTTATCAGCCTTCCTTTGATCCTGTCCATGCGAGGGAGGTACCTTTTGATGGCCTGTTCTACCTCGGCCAGGTCCGTGACGCAGTCGATGTCTCTTCTTTCGATCGTTGCCATTTGCTCGAGTGAAGTTTACAGTTGCGTTCTTACCAAGGACTTACTTTATTGTGTAGCAGAATTCTTTTTTATTGTCGGCCTTTGCTGGCCCGACCGCGATGGTCGTACTGCTATAATGGTAGTGCTGGTGTTTGCGGGCCTTACATTCCCCTGATATTCCGCAGCATCTTTCTTTCTTTCTTTCGATCAGTACCTGCTGCCGGGATCTTTATCGAAGCTTCTTTCTCTCCTGTTTCGCATCAGTTTTTTTTTTGTTTGGTTGGGCGCCCGTGTGAACTTTATTTTCTAGCACTTTTTGAATGAGTATTTATGTGGCTTTCTGCGCTTCTTTTATCAGCACTGTCTGGAGCTACTGATCTGGTGTTCAACGCCCATCAAGTGTCTCTTGTTTTATGCCGATTCGTCTCGACTGGACTAGACACCATTCTTTCATTGAAGTTTGATAGTGGAGCTATTTGCGCGTTCCCCTTAGGCTTAGCTCCCAGCGCTTCTTTAGCCTCCTGCTCTTCTTCTACCTTCTGGACCTCTGCGGTTTTGCATCAGCTCCTCCGGTAATGCCCCGTGCGGTCTAGGAGTTCCTCTAGTTTAAAGAGCCCATTCTTTACACCTTTGCTGATGTTTGACAAGTCGCATGCAGATTTTATAATTTTTAGAGCATCCCCAGCTTGTCGGATTAGCCTATCTTCTTCATGTCGCTGGGCGGCTATTGCACTATGAGCCCTCTTTTCTTGGGAGAGGTTATCGGTTTTTGTTTGCGAGTGCAGTACTTCTGTCATATTTTCGACGGTGGCGGTGAAATCATACAACAGCGCTTTATTTGTCTGGTCACTCCTGTCTTTTCCTGCCGTAATCACTTTGTGGACTTCAAGATGGTTCGCTATTAATACGGGATTTAAGTTCATTGCTTCGGCCGCTTCGGCAGTGATCGCAGCAGTAACCATCGAGTTCTCGATTTCTTGATGTTTCCCACATCGCTCGAACATCTAACGCATCCTGCAGAGTTTCCTCTCTTCTTGCAAACTAAGAAAAATCACTTAAATCATGAACTCCTTAAAGTATTTATGTTAGTGATCTTATCTGAAAATTCTAAAGAGATCCAAACAAAACTGATCGGATGGAAAGTCCATGAAATACCAAAATCTTGTGTTGTTGTTGTTTTAATTGGAGAAATTGCAAATAGCTATAACTTCGGTGAATATGGTTCGATACTAATCCACCTACAGAATATTAGGAGCTATTGTAAGATTTCTTAAATATCGATTTAGGTTATCCAAAGGATTTTATTGGAGAATATGTAAATTTTGAAGAGTATAATATTATTAACAGTGTTGAGCGAAATTTGACCTCTAAGGTATTTGTTGTTTTTATGCTCATAAACACCTGGCTCCACAATTTTTTCAGATTTTTCGAATCATAGGTGTCCAATCGCCAGGGGGCACACAAATTTTTCGTATATTTCCCCTTAGGGCACCACTTTACACCTACTTACAAAATTTGATGTTTTTAGTTTATATGGTTTGTGAGAAAAACTGCTATGATACACGGACGGACAGGCGGACCGGCAGGTCGCGATTTTAGTAGGGTTTTGTAAAATTATTTTACAAAACCCTTAAAAAACGTGAAAGAGGAAAAGCGAATTCATATTTATTTTCATAAAGCCAAAAGTATGCCACTGCAACTACGGTGACTTCCATGGTTGCAACATAGTTCATACAACTCATCGCTGTCACGTAGTCTTCACTATGTTCCCTGATTCACTGAGCCATAGATTTTCCGGAGCACTTTGCATTCAAATACGTCCTCTGATATTTTGGATTTACTCGTCAGGCTGCCCATTTCACTTCCATATAAAAGCATAGGTTTGACTTGTGTTATGTAAATATGGAGCTTATTTTGACTAAGCACCACTTTGGGCCTTAGAAGTACGCAGTAATAGGCTTTATTTGCGGCATTTATGCGGTGTCCAATCTCATCTTTTTCAGCGCCTCTTCTATTCAGGTTCGCTCCAATGTTTATCAAATTATCCACACTTTCAAGGTCATAGTCACCTACGGTTAGGAGGAGAATTCTTCTTCGTTTTAGTCATGAATTTAGTTTTAGTTTCATTAACTCGAAGGCCAATCGGTTTGCTTCAGATTTTAGGCTTAGAAATGCACCTTTGGCATATGAGATTGAACGAGTCATAATATTGACGTCATCAGCATATGCTACCAATTATGTGAACATGCAAATTACCGTACTCGAGGTTACAGCTGATGTCTTTCTGATTACTTGTTCCAACACAATATTAAGGAGCATTCCATTCCCTTGTTTTAAGCCTTAGTTTACCTTGACCTGAGACTCTGTGTTCAGCATAGTGACCTTGACCATGCGGACTAGTTTTGTTGGGACGCAAAAGTCAAGCATTATTTTGTACAGGGAATTTTCGTCGACACTGCCATATACTTGCTTGAAGTATACAAACACTTATATTCCCAGCACTTTCGAGCACCTGCTTTACTGAGAATATTTGGTCTGTTGTAGATTATCTACTTCGAAAGCCTTCTCGATACTCTCCTATAATACGTTACCTTGACATTACGGCTTTACGGCTTTTCTTTCTATGATTTTGGAGAGCACATTAACATATAAGGCCTATGCAGTAGAGCGATACCTCTATAATTTTCACAATTGAACTTGTTCCCCTTTCTGTGTACAGGACATGTTATACTTTTTTTACTAGTCCTCTGGTAACGGCCGCTCCGATCAAATTCTGCATATTAGTCGATGCAGAAGGTTATGCAGATGGTACCCCTTGTTCTGAAGCAGTTCTGCTGTTATTCCATCTACGCCAGGAGCCTTATATTTCTGAGGTCCCGTGCTGCTGCCTGTACTTCGTCTCTAATTGGTGGTGAAACTGTCACCTTTTGCTCTGCTTCTGGAATGTTCACAGCTAAGTAGTTGTTGGGGAAGCAGTGAATAGCTTCTGGAAATATTGCAGCCATCTGTTTTTAGGGTTTTGTAAAATAATTTTACAAAATCCTACTAAAATCGCGCCTGTCTGTCCGTCTGTCCGTCCGTCCATGTGTCACAGCACTTTCTCTCGAAAACCGTATAAGCTACAAACATAAAATTTTTTTATAGATGCGCTCTTCAAAGTTTCACTACAAAAATTTTTTACAGGGCGCTTAAGGGGGTGCTCCCCATGTATGGGAGAGGCCTCCAAAAACAAATTTCATCAAAGGTAGCCGATATGCATATCATCTGAAAGGTCTTAATGATAACTTGACAAAACAGTGCTTAAACTGGTTTTTTAGGGTTTTGTACTAAAATACAAAACCCTATTGCAATCACGACCTGTGTCCGTCTGTCCGTCTGTCCGTCCGTCCGTCCGTCTGTATGTCACAGCACTTTTTCTCCGAAACTATAAGGGCTACAGCCATGAAACTTTGTAGAAAGGTCAGAAGTGGTGACTTCTTGAAAGTTCTAGGGTGGAAAAATTTTTCAAAGGCGTTTAAGGGGGGTCTCCCCATATAAGGGGGTGACCCCTCAAAAAAAAAATTTCACCATTGGTAGTCGAGTAGGGTGTCATTGGAAAGGTCTCAATGAGATCTTTTCAAAACAAGTCTTAAAATTGTCTTATAAGTACCGAGGGGGGCAGGGGAAGGGGAAATGTACGAACTTTTCGCGTACCCCCCCCCCCCCCCCCCTCTCGCGATTGGACACCTTCCATACGAAAAATCTGAAAAAAATCATGAATGTAGGCCTTAATGAGTACAACAACAACAAATACATGAGAAGTCGAAATTCACTCAACTTTGTTAGTAATAGTATGATTTATCGATTTTGTGTTTTCTTGAATAAAATCCAAACGGTACCCTTAAACTCAATAAAATTTAGCAAAGAGATGACTATTTATAAGATTGATCTTTTCGGAAAGTTTCATAAAGATCGAATAGTATTTACCGAAGTTATAGCGATTTGAATTTTCGTGTATTACTATGGAGCAATATGCCCTGTATTACTATGGAAACATATTGCTATGGAGCCATATGCGCTTTTTACCGACTTAGACACTACAGCTTTGCTAGAATTTGCATGAAAATTTCAGGAGTGATAGGTATCATGAAGATGAGTACATATGATTGAAACAAGTCGAAGAGGCAGGAAAGAGCTCCTAGCAAAAGGGCTTTGTAACCATTCTAGGATTCGAAAAAATAGGCCATGAATCGATGATTACAGTACAGAGGAGTGGCCCCTGAAAAAAAATTTCATGAAAGGTAGCCGATATGAGTATCAACTGAAAGTTCTCTATGAGAGCTTTTCAAAACAGTTCTTAAACTGACAGTTTTTGCTTCAGTGGGAGCACAGGGGGGGAAATACATGAAAAATGTGTTTCCTCCCTCGCGAATGGACACCAGTGATCTAAAAAATCTGAAAAAAATATCAAAGGAGATTTTTATGGGTATAACTATAACAAATACCTCAGAAGTCAAAATTCGTTCAACTTTGTTAATAATAGTATGATCCTCGAATTTCACATTTTCTCCAATAAAATCGTCTTTGACATGTTTCTTGATTTTATTCGTTGCTGGTTACTGCATTTTTTAAGTTGAGAACAAAACCCTTCTGACATGAGCATAGGTCTGTCTACCCAACTTGTTTTGCTTCAGGGGGCGCACAGGTTGGGGAAATACACGAAAAATGTGTGTCCCCCCCTCGCGATTGGACACCTGTGATCCGAAAAATTGGAAAAAAATTATGGAGATAGGTCTTTATAAGTAAAACAATAACAAATGCCTCAGAAGTCAAAATTCACTCAACTTTGTTAATAATAGTATGAACATCGAGTTTCACATTTTCCCCAATAAAATCATATGGATACCCTTAAATTCAATGAATCTATATTTAAGGAGTTTTACGTAACGTTCTAATACTATGCAAGTTTGATGAAAATCCAATCATATTCACGGAAGTTATTGCCATATGAAATTTCTCCAAATACACCAACAGTAACACGTGATTTTGGTATTTTACGGACATTTCATTGAATTACACACTGCAGTTTTGATTTGATATTCTTGAAACTTTTAAATAAGGTCAATAATATAATTTTTTTGGGGAATTCATGATTTGGGTGATTTTTGTTAGTTTGCAACAAAGTGACGACAGTTGAAAGTACAGAAGCAAGGGAGTTTCTTATAAACGTGCACATCTTTTTGACATGTTTCTCGCCTTTTTTCGTTGCTGGTGACTGCATTTGGCATGATGGTTACAAAACCCTTCGGACATGACCGTAGGTCTGTTTACTTAACTTGTTTATTTAGAACAGGTTGCCTAAGACAGCTCTTTTTGCACTTTTGCAAAGACTTGTTTTTGGATTCAAGCCGTCTGTTAGTTGTTTAGTAGACTTCATCTAGGGTCATGTTTCCATTTATCCGTTGGATCTTGGCGTTGATGGTCAATCGTTCTTGCTTTTGCACATTTTATTAGCTTGACGTCGAAGGGTTTAATATTGTTCTTCTTTGGCCCGAGCTGGTCACTGGATGTATTCTGTGTGAGCCTGGTTCAGTTTTTAATCGCTTCCTCGTATTCTTCGTCATACCAGTTGTTCCAACTTTTCTTTGCCTCGTGCCCCAAGACCTCTTCGGTGGTTTCTGTTAGTGCATCTATTACTGTTTTACACATGGTTTTGATGTCATCGTTACTTTTTCCCGCTTAAACTACAAATGACCAGTTTACTAATTTAATAAGCCGAAATATATTTTAATGATTATAATGCACTTGGACATAAAAGTATATTCGTATAAATGCAGCACAATTCATGCAAAAAGTTCAGTATAACTATACTAACTGATAAAAATGAAACAGCAACAATATTTAATGGAAAAAGCAAATACAGTTAAGTAGAAATACAAAGACGAATAAATTTTAGGTGAAGAGAAGAAAATATAATCAAGAATATACTGTGTTGTTGTAGTGCTATAGCCCCTTTCCGGCCTTCGGTTAGAGATAGTTATAGTATCTCATTATCATGGTCGAATCAATCGATACTCCACAAGGTGATATGGTCAGTATCACGCTTTGGCTGTGTATCCGTCGACCCAGCTGGGATACGGTCTAATTTTTAAAACCAGCACTTATTGTACCTAAACGAGCTTATAATCCGACCGAAGAATCACTCGAACTAAATTTCGTTGCCTCCAAAGAGAGATGAACCAGGGGTCTTCGGCTTACTTAATGAGTGCTCTAACCACTACACCATCCGGACTACTAGAAAACCCTTTACTGCAAGACACAAAATGGAAATTAGATTCAGGATAGAAGCTAGCGGATCGAAGGCAGAAATTTGTCTAAATTTATTGTTTTCAATTGAGTGTAAATCGTGCTTCAAATCCCAGTACCAAAAAGCAACGACTTCCATCACATGTCAATAACTCCACAGCAAACAGTTCCAAATTGCAATGGACTGCTAAGTAAATCAGAAGATTACCGGGTGATCTGTCGACTACAGCCCCTCTCCAGCTTTCGTTTCCTGCAAACAGCTTGTCTCACTGTCTCGGTCTATTAACCGCGTCCTCCAATTTCGAAATCCGAGCAGCGATGAACTGTTTTCGTCGACCGAGTCAGACCAACGTTTTCTGGGTTTCCCCACTGGTCACCGGCCTTCCGTTCTCCCAGCGAATACCTTTTTGGGCATCCGTTGTTCGTCCATACGATTCATGTGTCGAGCGCATTGCTGCTTCCGCAGTCTTACAATCGTTGAGAGCTCCGGTTCGTCGAAAATTTCATGGAGCTCATGGTTGTATCGAATTCCCCATTGGTCCCCGTCTAGCTTGAGTCAGATTATTCGCCTCAGGACCCATCGCTGAAAGGCGTTCAATATATTTGCGGATACTTGGGTTAGGGTCCATGTTTCACACCCATAGCATATCAGAGGTTTATAACAGTCTAGTGCATACCAATTATCATACATTTCAATCATTCATAAATTCATGCATATCAAGTATCCATTCATACAACATTCCCACATGCAGCATGACAACACTTCTTGGTTGGAGTACACAACCTACAAGTACATTACCTCACCCATGAATTATTACAATGTGACTCTTCGGCGGCTCGCTGGCACGAGCTTAGAGGTTTAAGCTATACAATTGCCATGTCTTTGACTTGATTGTCTTTGTTTAAGAACGCTACAATGCAATTGTGGCTAAGATGTTTGGGATATAAGAGCTATGTTGTTTGAGATATTGCATTCAGATGTTTTATGGCTTGTTTATGAAATAGCATCACACTCTGAATGACCTATTGATTCATTAAATTGAGTCATTTGGAACATGGAAAAGGGTAATCTCCGTGTGTGTTCACATTAAATTTAGAATACCATTTCTGTATAAATCTTCCTCTTAGTATTACCACAGCCCCTTTCAGGCTTTCGCTTGCTGCAAACAGCGCCTCCAACTATCTCGGCCCATTGACCACGTCATCCAATTTCGAAATCCGAGCAGCGATGAACTGTCTTGGTCGACTGAGTCATACTAGCGTTTCCTAGGTTTCCCCACTGGTCTCCGGCCTTCAGTTCTCCCAGCGAATACCTTTTTGGGTATCCGTTGTTCATCTGTACGATTCATGTGTCTAGCCCATTGCAGCTTCCGCAGTTTTACAATCATTGAGAACTCCGATTCGTCAAAAATTTCATACAGCTCATGGTTGTATTGAATTCGCCATTGGTCCCCATCTAGCTTCGCTGCAATTATTCGCCTCAGGACCCGTCGCTCAAAGGCGTTCAATATATTTGCGGATGCTTGGGTTAGGGTCCATGTTTCACACGCATAGCATAACACAGGTCTTATCACAGATTTGTATACTTGGAGCTTTGTTTTCCTGTGTATACAGCTGATCTTCAAAATCGTCAGAACTGAAAAAAATATTTTATTTGCGAGCTTTATTCTTTGGCGTATTACGTCTCTTTCATTACCCGTTTTCGCGTAAATACACAAATTCGCCAACATTTTCGATACTGTATTTGCCATGTGTGATATTTTGTGTATTTGAGATATTTTCCCTTGACTGCGTCATAAGCTTTGTTTTATTTTCATTGATTTGTAGCCCTACTAGTTTTGCTTCGCTGTCGAGTTTCAGGAAGAGTTCATTGGCAGTTGTTAGTGACAAAATGTTGATGTCGTCTGCATAGGCTACTGCTTGGCTCGACTCGTATAGTAATGTACCTCTTGTATCTACAGGTAGCTTCCTTATGACATACTCCAGAGCCAAATTGAATAGCAATGGGGCCAGCCCATCTCCCTATTTAAGTCCGATATTTGTGTCAAAGGCATCGCTGAGTTGGTTATTGTTGCGAACTCTGGAGGTCTTGGACGTCATTGTTATTTTGACAAGACGGATAAATTTGGCTGGGATGCCAAAGCAAAGCATTATTTGGTACAGTACGTTACGATCAATACTGCTGTATGCTTGATTAAAGTCAACGAAAATTCGGTGTACGTCTATGCTGAACTCCCAACATTTTTCAAGTACCTGCTTAGCTGTGAAAAATTAGTCTATTGTCCATATACCTCTTCTAAAATACTGTTGGCGTATGGTCCGATTTTATTTTCTAAGTCCTTTAAAAATATTTTGTACGCTGTACAAAGCAGTGATATTCCTCTATAATTTTCGCACTGTAGCTAGTCACCCTTTTTGTGGATAGGGAATATAATTGATTGGCTGCACTCGTTTGGCATATGTTCTTGTTGCCAAGTGTGCTGGCTGCCTTTGTGAATAGCTTTATGAATACTACTGCGACCATATTTGATGAGCTCCACTGGAATCTCATAGATGCCCGGCTTTATTATTTTTTCGGCTTTGATGATAGAGCGAACTTCGTCCAGAGTTGGTGGGGCAAATGGAAGCTCTCCGAAAGTATCTATAGGCTCCGATGTTTTGGAGCTGTGTGGAGGATTAAGATTTCTTGAAATATAATGCTCATCTTTCCTTAATCCTGGTTTCACTAGCGATGATATTGTCGATGTCATCACGACAGAGCGTGTTTTGGGCTGATAACCACGTTTCAAGCTTTTCACTACTTTGCATGCTTGTCTGGTGTTGTTGCTTTTCAATTGGCGCTCATGGTAGTTTCTTTTGTTAATTCTAGTTATCTTATTCGCTACTCATCTGAGATGTTCATAATGGTCTCCCTTTGTTCTGGTTTTCCTACCTAAATGTTCTCTGTACGCTTGATTCTTTTCATCTAGCGCACTCTGGAACTCATCGTCGACCAATCATTTCCCTTGCGCTGTTCCAGATGTCCAATTGTGTGTTCTGGCACGGTCTTAGTAGCCGGTTTCAGTTCCATCTAGAGCTCGTTGCTTGTTTTCAGTGATGCGCCCGATAAGATAGGAGCCAGCTGGTTGTCGAGGATTTCCGTGATATTTTTCACCACAGACGCCGTTTGGAGCCTTTCGATGTCAAATTTTTGTACTGGGCTCGCCTTCGCCGAATATGCCTTTGACATACAACATCGATAGGTTAATTCGATCAAATAATGATCTGAGTTACAATTGGCACCTCGGTATGTACGGACGTCAAGTATGCTTGAAGTCCATCGTTATTTGATCACAACATGGTCTATCTGGTTTGGTGTTTTGCGATCCAGTGATACCCAGATCATTTTATAAATGCGTCGATTTGGGAAGCAAGTCCAACGTATGACTAGATTTCTGCTAGATGCAATGTCAATCAGGCACTGGTCGTTGTCATTTGTTTCATTGTGAGGGCTATATCCTCCAGTCGTTCCCAGAAGAAATGGCTCTGTGCCAACCTTAGCGTTGAAATCACCCAGAATATTTTTTTTTGTAGGTTGTACACAATGTATCGATTAGTCTTTCCAGGTGATTGTAGAACGTTGCCTTCATTTCTTCGTCCTTTCCTTCAGACTAAATATTAGGGAGATACTTTTCTCGATGCAATTTTCCCAATGAAAATGTTTCGCAATGGTTGTTTTCCCAAGAGATTTTATTTCGCAATGGATATTTTTCCCAATATATAAGATACAATTCTTCTCTTTTCTTTATGATACCCTTCTTTCCTTTAGAAGGAGACCATTCTACTTTGTACAAGAGGACCCTCCTATTCTTAGAATACTCATCTACTCTTTAGAAAGGCAATTGAATAAATGTTTTAGTTGTTATCTGACGAACGATTAAGGTGCTTTTATCAGTTCAAATACATTTTTTTTTTGGTTGGGCGGTGAATGCCATTTACGCATAAAGTGTGGGATTCCTATGCTGGCAAGCGACTGGACTACCCACTGAACACCTCCCCTGAGAATCCGAGACCCCAACCTGGGACCGTTTGACACAAAATAATTCGGGCCAGGTCTCGTTTTGTTACGCCGTGAGGTGCCTTCAAGCTGGGGGATCCCGTTTCTTGAGAGAAGGGAGAGGGAAGTTGCCAGACAAGCAATCCCCCAGCGGCAACGCCCCCGGCTGCTGTGAGTCTCTTTTATCTTTTGGGACTGCCCGACCATAGTGTGCCAAATGGTTCCATTTGTCAACCGATTCGATCATCACCGCGACTATATTATCCGAGGTTAGCTCTCTCGTCTGCCCGTAGAGGTTCCTTCGTAGCCTGTCCTATTTCATGCACGTAAAAAATGTATGGCAGGCATTGTCTTCCTCTCCTGGGCAAAATCGACAATCGGGAGACTTTGACTGACCAATCTTGTGCAGGTAAGACTAAAAACACCCATCCCCACTCAAAAGCTCAAATACATTAAATGTAATTGAAAAGTGCTTAAATCCAAATTTTCCCCAACTTTTCGGTTCTGTTATAAAAACATGCTCCAGAATATAAAATTTCAGCCCAATCGATCCAGCAACAACAGTTCGGTAGAACAGTGCCCCCACACTTTAATCTACTAATTTGGTAATCGGGAAAAACAACTAATTGGGGAAAGTGAACATTGGGAAAATTGGTCTCTAGGAAAAATTTTGACCGGAAAAAAGGGTTTGGAAAAAGTGTCCACCATTCGTCCAAATTGCTCTTTGGTTTCACCAATACAAAAAAAGGACAAACAACCAAATTAGAAAGCTTTGAAAATAGTATATTCATAAAATATGAGTTAAGCTATCAAAAATGTGAAGAACAAAAATTAAAGAATTAATTGTTGGATAAAAAAAATTTCAGATTAAACTATACAATAATTTTAAAAAAATATCTTAAGTGCCAGGGTGTCAAATATAGGGATTCACTGTTTGGCCGCTAGTTTTTGTATCACTTAGAACTAGGATGCTTTGTGTTAAGGTTCTGGCCGGTGCATACGGCATTATATGCTTGCATCTGCATGCAGCAATGATAGAAAATAGCGATTACTTACTATTTTGCTTAGATTCCCTCGGCATACACTTATACAGCAGAAATTATAAAGGAAAAGAAGTATAATGAAAACGACTTCCTTGATTCATTCTTAAAGGATTCTTGTAATTTTATGCAAAATGAAATATTTAAAAGCTACATTGGATTGACTCAGATCATTTCCCACCAACGAAATTCATTGACGAGGCTAATTTAATCAAACCACCCCTTGAGTAGGAAGATAAGCAATAATGGAGCAAATTTATCTTATATGAAACAATTGCTCATATCTATTTTCAATTTAGTGACGCCATCCCGATACAGCGTCATCTTTAATTTGTAGTAACGCAAAGATATTGCATCATAATTCCAATATATGTATTCATCAAGATTACAATTCAAACCCATTAGAATAACTACTCGTGGCGCCATTTATTTAAAAAACAGCTACGTCATGCCCACACGTTCATTGATAACTAGTTTCAATCAAACATTCTCATTATGATATTTATCCACACTATGCAGGTCGCGGGCTAAGTACTCATACATTATGAATTTATAATGAAGCTCGTGAGGCACCATTAATCAACCGCTTTACAGACAATCTAGCGCGCAAAAATTTTATAATTTTTGCATTTCAATATGAATGAAACGCCAAATATCACAGTCTTGTAACAACAAATTGAAATTTAAACCAACCAGTCAAGCCGTGCTATGATGTGATAAATGTTAACGAGCCATTTTGAAAAGCATATTGATATTTTATTAGTCAACTTTTCCTCTGCGACGAAATTGAATGCTGCGAGTTGATTTCTTCAGAATTATTGCTAATAATAGTTTTTAATTTTATAGTGCAAGTTACTGGAAATATTCAAAACACATCTGACAAGTTGAATGGTGGTCGTACCTGTTTATGCGATTCTTTAAACTGATTCTTAGAAGTATCTTTTGTCTGCATAAGCGCGAATGTAAACACGGGTAGCCTTGGGGATCAAATGAAGTTAGAAAACTTAAATTCTAGAATTACTGGTTTGTATGTACTTAAGTGGCCGATGATGCTTTGTTTAAATTAAATCTGTATATTATGGAATTTTCCATGCGCACTTGACATCAAGATACTGGATTTGGCGAAAAATTTGGATTCTAGATTATTACATAAAAGCTTGATTTAATCCCTGCATTGTACCCGGAAGTTCATGGGATATATGTAATTCCTCAGTGATGGATTATTCAGACAACTTCTCTCCTCTTCTCTGCAACCGACTTCCGCTGATTTTGACATATCTTACAAGTATATTTTGTCGAATTTGTAATTTTAGAACTCTAAGTTGTAGTAGACAAAGAGAGGCCTCCTCGCGGTTCAACTCATACCAGCCCAAAACTTTTCCAAAATTTGAAGAAAAACAAATTACGTGATAAATTTAAACAGATCTAAATAGAATTATCAGATTGTGCGTATCGAACGGTCAAATAATTAGTGAAGAGAACAAAGTCATATTTGTAGAAAGAGAAACAAACCAGACAATCCTGGCGCACGCACGGGTGCAGAGCGAGACCCTAGCGAATCAAAGATGGTCCAAAGAGAACGATGAAGAAGAAGCGGTAGAACCGCGAATGAAAGCAGCCCATAAGAAATTTTTTTCGTCTGCAGCAATGGAAGTAGAACTAACTTCATCACTAATGTTCCGTAGTGTATACGTCAAACTAACCAACAGAGATGTAGAAGCTTTTAAAAGAGTTAAAGGTAAATTACCAATCAAACGTAAGTCACCTATCAGAGAAATCCCACCCCATAGAGAAAACTAGACCTACCAACTCTCCCACACAATACGGGAGTCTCCCGCATTTCAACGTCCACTTCCGTTTTCTTGCAACGTATTAGCGAAAATCCCACCTAAACAGATTTTCCAAATTAGTGAAAAAACTTTCATAGAAGTCAGACATCTTTCTGCTGTGCCGAACTTCTGTTGGCACCACACAAAACAAACTGAAAATAATCGTCAGTTATTAATATCATTCACTGCGCATTTCACTACAACATCGACTCACTATTGTAGCTAAACTCTACTGTTCGCTTTGCAAATCCCATTAAACGTGTTTGAAGCTTTACTTGAAACGTTCAGTCGATCAGCATTAGTTGGTATTGTGTGTAGTTATCGATTTATCGATAGTGCCCTCAGACCGGGGAACCAAACGCGTCCCCAGGGTTGCGGATAGGGGAAGACCTTTCTCGAAAGGTTTGCTGCGAATAACCAATAAGCAGCCGCGGACAATGGTCGCCAGTGAAGGGAGAGTCTCAGGACAAATACCTGAGTGTCAATGATCTTCACTGTGACATGACGAAATATATGGCGTCATCAATTATCCATATATCCTGGCAGTAGGTAAAATGCTATGGGAACGGAAACCCAGACAGAAAACCAAATCATGCAGGTCCACAAGGGGAACCAAATTACGGTGCAGGGGGTCGGATCCCCAGTACCGGCGGCAGAGGGTAGTGAGCGAGCAGGCTCCCGGCCGTCGTCATCCAGCGACTGCAATGTTATAGAAGTGGTGAACTTGGCTTCTGTAACAGATATAACTACAAGCAAACAGGACGCTAGCACGGAGAACCCTTTCAGGCAAAAACCGCTATTGGCAAGAACACCGATAAAACAAGTCACCGATTGCGGGGGGAGGCAGCAAACCCCAGAAACACTGTCAAAGTCAACATCACAGGTTAAATCATCGGAGACAGACCACAGACGGACTAACGAACGAAAGAAGGCAGAGTGCGTTGTGCAACCTGGCATCATTGCGGCCTTTGGGCGCAGTAAAAGGACTATGTGCACCCCGGAGCGTCCAGTGCAAGACGTACACAATCCGGATCAAGCTGCGACACCAACAGAGGCCAGTGTAAGACTGGGGGAGGGAGAAGTTTTGCCGTTGGCCGACGCCACTTCAAACGCGACCCAAGCGATAGAAGCAAAAGGGCTAGGAAACGGGGGCCTCTCCCAAGAGGTGGCGCCAAATAACGCAATCGCCCTTGACCGGGCCGAAGAGGAGCGGCTTACTCGGAAAGCGGGGACTATCGTCAAACAACTGAGGGCTGCCTGCGAAGTGCAGAAAAACATAGGCAAGAGTGTCAAGAATGGCATTCTTGAACTGGAAGAGCTTTTTGGCCGCATAACGCACTACAGGCGGAGGTGGCTTGCAACCGAAAAGCACCAAAAAGACACGCTCTCCCTCGAGGCATCAGTGGGTCCTAGCAGCAGCAAAAGAATGGCCGGTAGCCCAATTGAAGGCGACCGTGAGAAAAGGAGGAAGGACGAGACCATAAACGAAGTTGACACTCCAGGCGAGGAGTGGTGCGAAACAAGGCAGCGAAAAAAGCGGCCAAAAAGCTACTCCTAGAAAAAACAGACAAAGAGCTCAACCACGAAAAGAACAAAGAACCCCCCGATATACCGCAGAAAACAAAAAGCAAACCGCGGCGCAAACCCTTGCGAGAGGCACTGCTTATTAAACCCACTAAGGGCCGAACCTACGCAGATGTCCTCCGTGAAATTAAAGGAGCGGTCAAGCCAGATGACACCAAAACTGCCATCAAAGCAGTTCGACCAACCCGGACCGGTGGCCTGCTAGTGGAATTCGGGCCAGAGGCCACAAACAAAGATGCATTCCGTGACGCGGTTCAAAAGGTTCTTGGAGATGCGGCAACGGTTGCCTCGCTCGAAACAATGGCCACCCTGGAAATCAGGGACCTTGACTGCGTCACGGACAAAGCTGAAGTAGAGGATGCCATTAGGAGGGAGTTCCCCAGCTTAAGTGAAATCAAGGCAAGATTGACACGTGAAAACACAAGGGAGCAACGCATGGCTATTGTCGAACTAGCTGATAAAGACACCCAGCAAATCCTGGCGAAGGGCAAAATTAAGATAGGTTGGGTGATCTGCAGGATACGGAGAAGAGCGATCCCTATCCGCTGCTTCAGATGCTTCGAATACGGACACACCGCGTATGGCTGTAGGGGACCCGACAGGAGATCTCTGTGCTACAAATGTGGTGAAACGGGGCACAAAAGGAAGGAGTGCACGAACGAGGCAAAATGCATTCTTTGCAAGGATGTTAAGCTAGCACCCGGCGACCTCAAACATGAGCCGGGGACAGGGAGATGCTGGGTTTTCAAGGAGGCCCTAACTAAAACCAAATCGATACTCAAATGATCCGTATCCTGCAGGTCAGTTTGCACTGAAGCACAAACGCCCAGGACCTACTTGAGCAGTTTGCGAGGGATAAGAAAGCTGACCTCCTGTTGCTGAGCGAGCAACATCATAACAAAGGACTCGCAAGCGTGGTACCCTGACAAATCTAGTACCTCGGCCATCTGGGTTCGAGACGGCGCCCGCCTTCAGGTGCAGGGCCATGGACGCGGGGATGGTTTTGTGTGGGTGCGGTGTTCAGGGATAACATATTTCAGTGTTTATCTGACGCCTAACGAGGCAATGCGATCTTTTCGAACCAAACTCGATGCCCTGGAGGACGCTGTCTCGAACACAGAGGGCCACATGCTGGTCGGGGGAGACTTCAACGCTAGAGCCATTGAATGGGGTATGCTACAATCCGACCCAAGGGGAAAGCAAATCTTGGACATGGCGGCCAGGACAGCGCTTTTTGTCCTTAATACTGGTAACACCCCTACTTTCCGCCGCTGGGGTTGCGTAGGAACCATACCCGATGTGACACTCGCTTCAGAGTCCCTGGTACCTAGAGTACACAATTTGCGAGTACTAGAGGACTACTCGGCTCGTGATCACCAGTATATAGAGGTTGAGATTCACGACAGTGCCACTCTGCGTGCATATGCCCAAACTTCAATCCTCGGATGGAGGACTGGGAGGATGGACGTTGAGAGGTTCGCTGACGCGCTTGCGGCAGGCGCACCGTTGCTGGGAGCTCCACCAGGGAGTGGAGAGCCAGTTCGCCAAGGACTTGGTGAACTCAACTATGAGTACCATCATAGCTGCTTGCAAGTCTTCCATGCCCCGTCGGAGACCCCGACACGGTAAGCCTCCATTATACTAGTGGTCGAACGAGATCGCCGAACAAAGAAGCGAGTGTCACAGACTTCGGCGAGAGGCCCAGCGGGCGCGAACACGGGAGGAGGCAGACACTAGGCTAGCAGCATACAGGTCCGGCAGGAAATATCTTTGCAGGCTTATTAACAAGAGCGAGGCCCAATGCTGGCAAGACCTCGTGGACGATGTAAATAGGGATCCGTGGGGCCTTGGCTACAAGCTGGTCATGGGGAAACTTGGTGCTCTACGGAAGCCTTGTATACATGATCCGGAAAGGATGGATGCGATAGCGCGGGGACTCTTCCCCGCCCATCCCGTCCGTGTTGACGCTGTCCATGGTGAAACAGCAGTCGAGTGCCCACTCTTCACACAGCTGGAACTGGAGGAGGCAGTCCTCTCCCTGAAAGCGAGGAAGGCTCCAGGTCCAGATGGTGTTCCAGCTGAGGTTTTGCGGCTCGTCTATCACCATTGTCCTGACTTGCTGCTCAGCACATTCAACGCTTGCCTACGGGACGGGGTTTTCCCGGTACGATGGAAGGTGGCGAGGCTCGTGCTGGTCAGCAAGGGGAAGGGAAATCCCGAATCGCCGTCTGCATACCGCCCGTTATGCATGCTAGACACGGCTGGGAAAGTGCTAGAGAAACTCATCAAGGGAAGACTCACTGACGCGATTCGTGCTGCTGGGGACCTATCTCCTCGGCAGTACGGCTTTAGAGCAGGACGTTCTACCATTGATGCGATTGCAGAGGTGGTGAACGCGGTCCAAAAGGCAGAGGCATATAGTCGCACCAAGCGACGGATCGTCCTGCTGGTGACACTCGACGTCAGGAATGCCTTCAACTCCGCTGGATGGGTGGATATTCTGGACACGCTGGAAAATTCTTTTCAAGTCCCAGAATATCTAATGCGGCTTTTGAGGTACTACCTAAAGGACCGAAGCCTGCTCTATGACACGACACAGGGCCAACGAAGGATGGAAATTACATCGGGTGTTGCCCAGGGATCTATCCTTGGTCCGGAGCTGTGGAACGTGTCTTACGACGGGCTACTGAGACTTGAGATGCCAGATGAGTCGCGCTTGGTCGGCTATGCGGATGATGTTGCGGCTCTGGTCACCGGACGCACCGTTGAACAAGCGCAACTTAGGCTAGGTATGCTAATGCGCCGAGTGAGGGACTGGATGACTGCTCGCGGGCTCAGTTTAGCACTGGAGAAAACCGAAGTGGTCATCTTGACAAAAAAGAGAATCCCTAGAGTAAGGATGATCAGTATTGGAGATATACAAATCGAATCGAAGCCAGCGGTGAAGTACTTGGGGCTACTGATCGACTCGAAGATGAGTTTCTCTGACCAAATCAGGGCAACGGCTGAGAAGGCTGCTTCGGGAATATCGGCCCTGAGTCGACTTATGGCCAACGTAGGGGGACCCAGCCCATCAAGAAGACGCCTCTTGATGAGTGCTGTAGGGTCAGTGCTACTGTACGGAGCAGAGGTATGGGGCGACGCTCTCAGCAAGGAGGTATACCGAAAACGATTGGCACAGGTACAGAGAAGAGGAGCACTGAGAATTGCATCTTCGTATCCAACAGTCTCCGACTCGGCGGTGAGAGTGATTGCAGGCGTGATACCTGTCGCCCTCCTTGCTAGAGAGCGCCGCGCTATTTACCTGCGCCGAAACGAGGATGCGAGGGAGATGGTTGTCCGCGAGGAGAGACAACGCTCGCTCAACGATTGGCAGCAGTCTTGGAGGAATTGCACGAAGGGAAGGTGGACTGCGCGCCTCATCCCGGATGTGAGACCGTGGCTAAATCGAAGGCATGGTGAGACTGACTTCTATCTGACCCAGCTTTTGAGCGGGCACGGGTGTTTTCAGTCTTACCTGCACAAGATCGGTAAGTCACGGTCTCCCGATTGTCGGTTTTGCCCAGGAGAGGAGGACAATGCCTGTCACACATTTTTTGCGTGTACCAAATGGGCCAGGCTGCGAAGGGAACTCTACAGGGAGACGGGAGAGCTCACCCCGGATAATATAGTTGCGGTGATGCTCGAATCAGTTGACAAATGGAACCGGGTGGCACATTATGCTCGGGCAGTCCTAAAAGATAAAAGGGACTCGCAGCAGCCGGAGGTGCTGGGGCTGGGGGATGGCTCTTCTGGCATTTCCTCTTCCCCTCTCCCCTCCCGCTAGGAAAGGGACCCCCCAGCTTGAAGGCGGCCCACGGCGTAACAAAACGAGACCTGGCCCGAAGTAATGTGTCAAACGGTTCCAGGCTAGGTTCTCAGATTGACAGGGGAGGTGTTTAGTGGGTAGTCCAAGGGTATCCTCCATGGGAGTCCCACACTGCCAGACTCGGCGGGCGTAAATGCCTTCACCTCCCTACCACAAAAAAAAAATTGTGTGTGCTCCGTAATAATTCAGTTATAATGAGTTTTTTTTGTTTTTGTTTTTTGCGTTTGGGAGGTGAATGTCATTTACGCACTGAATGTGAGACTCCCATGCTCGCCAGTGACTAGAGTACCAACTAAACACCTCCCCTGTCAGCCTGAGAACCCAGCCTGGAACCGTTTGACGCATTACTTCGGGTCGGCTCTCATTTTGTTACGCCGTGAGGCATCTTTAAGCTAAGGAATCACTCTTTTAGCAGAAGGAGAGAGGGGAAGAGGAATTACAAGACAAGGACTCCAACAGCCCCAAAGCCCCCACCTGCTGTGAGTCCCTTCTATCTTTTAGGACTCTCGAACAAAATGTGCCACCTGGTTCGATTTGTCAACCGAGTCGATCACCGCGACTTTATTATCCGGGTTGAGCTCTCCCGTCTCCCTGTATAGGTCCCTTCGCAGCCTGCTCCATTTTGTACACGCAAAAAATGTTTGGCAGGCATTGTCTTCCTCTCCTGGGCAAAACCGACAATCGGTGAACCGTGACTTACCAACCTTGTGCAGGTAAGACTGAAAACACCCATGTCCGCTCAAAAGCTGGGTCAGATAGAAGTCAGTCTCACCATGCCTTCGATTTAGCCACGGTCTCACCAAAAGGACGATCCGTCGCTTGGTGCGGCTATATGCCTCTGCCTTTTGGACCGCGCTTACCACCTCTGCAATCGCTTCAATTGTGGAACGTCTTACTCTAAAGCCGTACTGCCGAGGAGATAGGTCCCCAGCAGTATGAATCGCGTCAGTGAATCTTCCCTTGATAAGTTTCTCTTGCACTTTCCCAGCCATATCTAGCATGCATAACGGGCGGTATGTAGACGGCGATCCGGAATTTTCCTTCCCTTAGCACTAGCCTCGCCACCTTCCATCGTATCGGGAAAGCCCCGTCCCGAAGGCAAGCATTGAATGTGCTGAGCAGCAAGTCAGGACAATGTTGATAGACAAGTTGCAACACCTCATCTGGAACACCATCTAGACCTGGAGTCTTCCTCGCTTTCAGCAAAAGGACTGCCTCTTCTAGTTCCGGCTGTGTGTGTGGAGAGTGGACACTTGACCGCTGTTTCACCATGGACAGCGTCAAAACGGACGGGATCTCGTCCATCTTTTCCGCATCATGTATGCAAGGTTTCCGTAGAACGCCAAGCTTCCGATTTCTCACTAACTGTCAGCCGCCTGCTGAAGCTTCGTTATATCTTACATTAAAAAACGACTTAGACAGCAAATTACTGCAATGCAATGCAAGTTTGAACTCCTTGGACACGTTTTGGCAAATTACGTTTTCCTGACAAGATGTGTTTGGCTTGAGAAAGAGATTGTAAACCTGAGGAGTCTCTAAGATATGTACCCAAGGGTGGGAATGCACCTTTCTGCTTTTTGTGCAAAGAGACAGGTGATCTGGCAAATTACTCCGGCGGTCCGGAAGGGAAAGTGTTGAAGCAAATACATTTTATGAACAATCAGCACAATAAGTTCATCAACGGTCCCATTTACACCAGTCCAAGCTAACCTTCTATACTCGCAAGTTTGAACCGAGACTTACCAAGTGATGACGTGGAGCATATTACCAACAGTAAATCCTCTCCAAAGCATCAGGAAACCCTCTAAGTGTTAGCAGTGTCACCTGGTGAACTATTAGAAAAGGCTACGAATTTCGTCCAAAGTATGACAATACACTAACACTAGACAAGCCAATTATTCTAATAAAACTCTATCTCAACCTATATGGCGCCAAATAAAGCTGGTGACCGTATGCCTCAAGATAAATTCTCTAGTCTCTCACAAGAAAAGAAAATTTCCATGTCCAATTTGAACAAATCTATCAAACCAGCCATTATTTTCCTCAATGAAACTGCGCTAAAATATCGATATAAGTTCAATGTGGATAGCTTATAAATGCTCCCTTACGATTTGGGTAGCGGAAATCATATACCGTGACCACCTATCAATTGATCAAATAACTTTCAACCATTACGACATTTCCCATGCCCTCACAACGCTAAATATGCGAAGAAATAATGGTAACCATGGGAAAATTCTTCTTGGACCCTCATATATTCCAGGAAACCTTGGACGTCTAATAAAACCATCACTAAATAGAGTCCTAGCCATAGTTGTCGATCATCCCTCAATCATCCTAGGTGGTGACCTTAGCACGAGGTACGAACAGTGAAGTAACTCCAGACGGAGCTTGAATTGCAAAAATACTTATCAATTATGCTTTTCGTTAACGTTGGAGTCCCTAGATACCCAAAATCCTGCTCTTTTCTAGACAATTTTCAAATTCGCCATGAGCTGTTATCCGTAACAAGAATGCCATTGAAGACTCCATCAATGAGGATCTGAAAACATATAGTTTGTGGTTAAACGAAAATAAACTAGCGCTGAATGTAACAAAGACTAAGTTTGTTATTTTTAAACAAAAGAACAAGGAAGACATTGATATTGATATAAAAATTAACGGCGAAGATCTGCAAAGGGTATTTGAATTTAAATATCTTGGCCTAATCATTGACCACCGTTTAACTTGGTTCCCACATATAAACAGCTTAAGAAGGCAATTAGCCCCCATAATCGGCTTATTACGTAGGTACGAGGGATTCCCGAGGAACATCAAACAACTGGTTCTAAATGCATTCGTATTGTCGAAATTACATTACGGAGTGGTAATCTGGAGTCAGTCATCAAAGATAAACATTAATATCATCTCCAGGATATTAACTAAGGCATATAAAAATATGCATAATCTCCCAAGGCTCACGTCAACAAAATTAGTGTACCAATCGTGTAATGCATTAACTTTTAGCCAAATCATTATAATGGAGAAAGCTAAGTTTATCTTCAAATGCTTAAACCTCAACTTGTCCCCACAAGTGCCATTTGTTAGGGTATCACAAAAGAATCAATACAATGCTAGGAACGCAGACCAATTTGTTATACCATTTGCAAGAACAGATCGTCTAAAGAACGATCCTACAAATGATGCCCTTCGTATATACAATGATCTTCCGGAATCAGTAAAAGAAGCGAATTCACTTATGATCTTCAAGAAAAGACTCAGGAACTATTTAATGAATAGCGATTGAATCTCAGCGCAGAAACTTTCAACATAGCATCTTAGGGCAATTTTTTTTATCCTATCATCGAGATGCCTCAAGACACAGCTAGCCTTATGATTTATTATTATCTGTCCAGTAACTTCAAAATAGCATCTTAGGGCATTGTTGACCCTATCGTCGAGATACTTGAAGAAACAGCCATTCTTTTAACTCAGAGTTTTTTTTACTGCGTCGAATTAATATTTTTTTTACCTCTGAGAGCTGTTAACGAATCGGACATGAAAAGATTAACAGGATGACTTCACATATTTTTTGTGTGCCCCCTTATACCGATGTTTTAAACATTGTCTGGGTGGCACACCTGTAGAAACGACGAAATGTGAAGTGCAGATCGCACGAGCGTTGTGCGACGAAGAAAGTGTGATGGAGAGAGTGGAAGGGAAGGAGGTATTTAAAAAAAAAAAAAAAAAATACAATTTACTATCGCCTAAATATGGCCTAATTACATTTTTTGGCATTTTTTGGACTATAGAAGACCTAAAAATTGCCCGAAAATCAGATAAATCGGGATGTTTGAGCAACATTGTCCTTATCTGACCCTAAATTGACCTAAAACCAAACATAGGCAAAAAATAAACATGACCTGAAGAGGGCTAAAAAAAATAATTTACATTTAATATGAAAGAAATATTCTGGGCCTAGAACTAGCTCAAACACGGCCTTATTGATTTTTGCAAGGCTGTGAAAACTTTAAAGTTATTTGACTTTATTTCTTTATTTGGTCCCATCAGTTAACATTGTGCACTCATGAAAATGTGTGCTTTATTGTTTAAAATCAAACAAATTCAAAGTATTAATAATTAAGTGTAAAAATCTGACTAAAGAATTTAAGTGAGGATATTTAGTGATTTCTGATGAAAGCACAGTTTGCAAAAACCATTCCAATTATGACGTAAGTAAGAATATTGTACTAGTGATTTTCAATTATTACCATTTCTTGAATTTAACTAATGTCGATGAACAAAACGTTTGATTTTGGATTCACTTTGCGGAATATAATATGTATGTAAGTTCAATATTTCAAATGCCTGCATAAAAATGTATATTTTTGTATCAAAGGAATATGATTAGGGCACTTTCAGGCCGAGTTTTGGTCATTTTAAGGCCGAGCTTTGGTCACTTTTAGTCCGAGTTTTGGCCATATTTAGGCTGGGCTTAAGCCACTTTTAGGCCGGATTCAAGCCAATTTTAGGTCAGATTCAAGCTACTTTTATGCCGAATTCGGGCCGTTTTTAGGCCGTCATCTTCTCCATTTAGGTCAGTTTTGAGCCTGATTCATTTTGAATTGAGCCAATTTGATTGTATAATATATTGTGTCTACTTCAGACCTATCCTCGACCAAACATACTGTAAATGAGCAAAATTTAGGCCTTGCAAAATATATGACTATTAATATCCAACCACTATGGCCTGATCCTAATCCTGCAAAACCAAAACGCCATAATCGATTGACCATAACAAATTGCAATCCTTTGTCTCTGTTGATTGGATAGAGTTCATAAAAGCTCTCTACAATAATTCAAAAAAGTTGCAATCCTATGTCTCTGTCGATTGAACAGAGTTCATCAAAGCTCTCAAAGATTATTTACTCCCTTCCCCCTCCCATGAACCGAATCTTCTCCAACTACGAAATAGATTTCCGTGTTAAAAACCACTCTACTTCTTTACTGAGATACATGGACACACACGCGCCAGAGAAAAACAAGTTGGGTAGACAGACCTATGCTCATGTCAGAAGGGTTTTGTACTCAACTTAAAAAATGCAGTAACCAGCAACAAATAAAATCAAGAAACATGTCAAAGACGAATTTTTTGGAGGAAATGTGAAAATCGAGGATCATACTATTATTAACAAAGTTGAACGAATTTTGACTTCTGAGGTATTTGTTATAGTTACACCCGTAAATATCTCTCTTGATAATTGTTTCAGATTTTTTAGATCACGGGTGTCCATTCGCGAGGGAGGAATAACATTTTTCATGTATTTCCCCCCCTGTGCCCTCACTGAAGCAAAAACTGTCACTTTAAGAACTGTTTTGAAAAGCTCTCATAGAGAACTTTCAGTTGATACTCATATCGGCTACCTTTCATGAAATTTTTTTTCAGGGGCCACTCCTCTGTACTGTAATCATCGATTCATGGCCTATTTTTTCGAATCCTAGAATGGTTACAAAGCCCTTTTGCTAGGAGCTCTCTCCTGCCTCTTCGACTTGTTTCAATCATATGTACTCATCTTCATGATACCTATCATTCCTGCAATTTTCATGCAAATCCTAGCAAAGCTGTAGTGTCTAAGTCGGTAAAAAGCGCATATGGCTCCATAGCCATATGTTTCCATAGTAATACAGGGCATATTGTTCCATAGTAATACAGGAAAATTCAAATCGCTATAACTTCGTCAAATACTATTCGATCTTTATGAAACTTTCAGAAAAGTTCAATCAATAGTCGCCTGTTTGCTAAATTTTATTGAATTTAAGGGTACCGTTTAGATTTTATTCAAGAAAACATAAAATCGATAAATCATACTATTACTAACAAAGTTGAGTGAATTTCGACTTCTCATGTATTTGTTGTTGTTGTACTCATTAAGGCCTACATTCATGATTTTTTTCAGATTTTTCGGATGGAAGGTGTCCAATCGCGAGGGGGGGGGGGTACGCGAACAGTTCGTACATTTCCCCTTCCCCTGCCCTCCTCGGTACTCATAAGGCAATTTTAAGACTTGTTTTGAAAAGATCTCATTAAGATCTTTCCAATGACACCCTACTGGACTACCAATGGTGAAAATTTTTTTTTTGAGGGGTCACCTCCCTACATGGGGAGACCCCCCTTAAACCCCTTTGAAAAATTTTTCCACCCTTGAACTTTCAAGAAGTCACCACTTCTGACCTTTCCACAAAGTTTCATGGCTGTAGCCTCTATAGTTTCGGAGAAAAAGTGCTGTGACATACAGACGGACGGACGGACAGACGGACACAGGTCGTGATTGCAATAGGGTTTTGTATTTTAAGTACAAAACCCCTGAAAACAAAGAACATTATGCCGACGGCTTACGCAAGATACAATAGTGCTCACCAGTAACAAGAAACGGAATTACCAGGTAAGCCAAAAATATCTCACCCTTGAAGTGGAGACTGCAGTGATAACTAGCATCATAAGGCAATAGATAAGACGTGAATTGAACAAAAATTACACATACAGACTAAGGAAAACATATTTGTTCGCCTTCAGTGAAATAAATCCGTTAACAAATCGCCTGACACACAGCTTTAGCATTGATAGGGATCATGTGAAATACATGTTATAATCCTTCTTGACGCCTGAAGAAAAACTCCGAGTTTTTTCCTCATTTTATAAATGCTTGTACAGAAGAATACGTTTAGAATATATGAAAACTCCTAACTTAATATCGACTGAGAGAGTTAGAAATATCGGCTACCAAGGGTCATACCAAACAACTTTTTCTGAAACCAACAAAGCAGTGTCACCTCAATACGAAACCTTTATCGAATTTTTCAACCAGTTGGCCGAAATGGAAAAAAAATTGTAGCCAGGTTGAAAAATAAACCCTCCCTAAGGAAGCGTGATGCAATTGTTGCGAAAACATTAACAACCATTTGAAACAAATTTTCTAATAATGGCTATTTTCCCCAAAGCTGGAAATAAGGCGACCTTATTCTCGTTCACACGCCACATTACGATGGAGATATTAAAAACTTCAGGTCGACTTCTCTGCTCTCTTATATTGACAAAATTTTAGAATTATTTTGCATAGCTTTAAGGTATTTTCATCAAATCTAATCTCAGAGTTTCAGCTCGGATTGCAGCCCAGAAAGTCTACAGAACAGGAGGCTATAATGCTGATGTATGATATAATTTTGAAAAACTTACGCAATAAATAATGTACGCAATAAATCATGTAAGAGAGAATATTTGATTCAGTTATCCTGAAGCCCAAACTTATCTCTTACAAATGTCTCTTTGCCCTAACTTGTATCTTAGATGGTGTCTCGTCAAGTTGAAAATAACTTTTAAAATCTTCCACCAAATTTTAACCCCTATATATACTATCTAGTATACCACAAGGATCTATCCTGGGACCTGAATAGTATGCTTTCGTAGCTTTAGTAAACGAGGGCATAACTCGGCTATCCAATAAAGTGAAATGACAACAATTACGCACAGAGTATGCGACTCCCATGCTCACAGGAAGGCAATTGGACTACAACCTGAGAGCCCAGCCTGCAACCGTTTGACACATTACTTCGAGTTAGGTCTCGTTTTGTTACGCCGTGAGGCGCCTTCAAGCTTGATGATCCCTCTAGCGGGAGGGGAGAGGGGAAGGGGAAGCGCAAGACAAGCGGTCCCTCAGCCCCAATGCCCCTGGCTGCGGTGAGTCTTTTTTTATCTTTTAGGCCTGCGACTAAATTATCTGGGGTGAGCTCTCCCGTCTCCCTGTAGAAGTCATTTCGTAGCCTGCTCCATGTCGTGGACGCAAGAAATGTGTGTCAGGCGCTGCCTCCCCCTCCTGAGCAAAATCGACAATCGGGGGACCGTGACTTACCATTCTTGTGTAGGTAAGAGGGAAAACACCCATGTCCGCTCAAAAGCTGAGCCAGATAGAAGTCAGTCTCACCATGTCGTCGATTTAGCCATGGTCTCACATCCGGGATAAGGCGCGCAGTCCACCTTCCCTTCGTGAAATTGCCCAAGGACAACCATTTCCCTTGCGTCCTCGTTTCGACGCAGGTAAATAGTGCGGCGCTCTGTAGCAAAGAGGGCAACAATTATCTCGCCAACAATAACTCTCACTGCCGAATCAGAGACTGTCGGATACGAAGATGCAATCCTCAGTACTCCCCTTCATTGTAGCTGTGCCAAGCGTTTTCGTTATATCTCCTTACTGAGAGCGTCGCCCCATATACTGTACTGTAGCACTGACCCTACAGCACTCATCAAGAGGCGTTTTTTTGATGGACTGGGTCCCCCTATGTTGGCCAGAAGTCGGCTCAGAGTCGATATTCCCGAAGCAGCCTTCTCAGCCGTTGCCCTGATTTGCTCAGACAAACTCATCTTCGAGTGGATCAGTCGCCCCAGGTACGTCATTGCTGGCTTTGACTCGATTAGTATGTCTCCAATACTGACCATCCTTACTCTCGGTATTCTTTTTTTTTTGTCAAGATGACCATTTCGGTTTTCTCCAGTGCTGAACTAAACCCGCGAGCAGTCAACCAGTCAGTCACTCGGCGCATTAGCATACCTAGCCTAACTTGCGCTTGTTCAACGGTGCGTCCAGTGACCAGAGCCACTACGTCATCCACATAGCTGATCAAGCGTGACTCATCTGGCACCTTCAGTCTCAGTAGCCCGTCGTAAGACACGTTCTACAGGTCTGGACAAGGGATAGATCCCTGCGCACCACTCGATGTAGCTTCCATCCTTCTTTGGCCCTGTGTCGTGTCGTAAAGCAGGGTTCGGTCCTTCAGGTAGTTCCTCATAAACCGCATTAGATATTCTGGAACTTGAAAAGGGTTTTCCAGCGTATTCACCCATCTAGCGGGATTCAAGGCCTAACGTCGAGTGTCACCAACAGGACAATCCGTTGCTTGGTGCGGCTTTATGCCTCTGCCTTTTGGACCGCGCTCACCACCTCTGCAATCGCAACAATGGTGGAACGTCCTGCTGTAAAGCTGTAAAGCCGTCATGCCGAGGAGATAGGTCCCCAGCAGCACAAATCTCGTGAGTAAGTCTTCCCTTGTGAGTTTCGCTAGCACCTTCCCAGCCGTGTCTAGCACGCATAACGGGCGGTATGCAGACGGCGATCCGCGATTTCTCTTACCCTTCCTGATCAACACGAGCCTCGCCACCTTCCATTCTACCGGGAAAACCCCGTCCCGTTGGCAAGCGTTGAATGTGCTGAGCAGCAAGTTAGGACAATGGTGATAGACAAGCTGTAACACCTCAGCTAGAATACCATCTGGATCTGGACCCTTCGTCGCTTTCAGAGAAGGGACTTCGTCTTCCAGTTCTGGCTGCGTGAAGAGTAGACACTCGACTGCTGTTTCACCATAGAAAGCGTCAATACGGGTGGGGTGGGTGGACAAGAGCGGCCACACTATCTCGTCCATCTTTTCCACATCATGTATGCGACGGAATGCCTCATCACGGTGCCGTTCCCGTTGAGCCTCACGCCGAAGCTTGTGATACTCCCTTCGCTTTCAGCGATTTCAGTCGACCACCAGTACACTGGGGGCTTGCCGTGCCGGGGTTTCGATGGGGCATAGAAGCGATGCAAGCAATACTGATGATGCTCATAGTTGAGTTCACCACGAATTGAGCTGCCAGTTCTACCGTCCCCTGTGAATCTTCCTGCAACGGGGCACCTGCTTTGAGCACCTCGACGAACCTCTCGACGTCCATCCTTCCGATGTTCCACCCAATTGCAGAAAGCTGAAAGCAAGGACGTCCGGAGACAACATCACTGATCTCAAGCAGAATGCACTGATGGTCACTCGCTGAGTAGTCTTCTAATACTCTCCAATTGTGGATCCTCCATACTAAGGACTCCGAGGCAAATATCACGTCCGGTATGGTTCCTTCAGATTCAATACTGCGGAAAGTTGGCGTATTCCAAGGTTTAGTACAAAGAGCGTTGTCCTGGCAGCCAGTTGTAGGACTTGTTTTCACCGTGGATGTGTTTGAGGCATGCCCATTCGATTGCTTTTGCTTTGAAATCTCGCCGAACGAACACGTTGCCGTCTGCGTCCGAGACCGTGCCCTCGAAAGCATTAAGCTTGGCTTGGAAAGGTGATATCGATTCGTTCGGCGTCAGGTAAATACTAAAGAAGAAGAAGAGCACGGAACCCACACAAAACCATCCCCCCGTTCATTGCTCCCCGCCTAGAAATTACTATTCCGAACCAGGAAGAAGTTTTATGTTGATGCTCACTCAGTAGCATAAATTCGGCTTTCGTGTTCCTCACAAACTGCTCCAGCTGATTTTGGGCGGTTGAAGTGTGGTGTAGGTTTAGCTGCAGGATGCGGGTCATCGAAGCTCTGATATAACCTTGGCTAGGGGAAGAGGTGCGACTCTTCGCCGTATCCTGCAGACAACCCACCCTATTCGTACTTTACCCTTATTCAGAAATCGTTCGGCGATCTTTTCGTTAAAGTCAATGACGGTCATGCTTTGGCCCCTTTGGTTTTTTTGGTGTCAGCCTCGCTGTAATCCTGCTCACGCTAGGGAGCTCCCTTTTGATAGTCTCTTCTAACTCGCCCAGATCCGTGACGCAGTCAATGTCTCTCATTTCGATCGTTGCCATCGGCTCGAGCGGGGCTATAGTTGCGCTTTTGCCGAGGACTTTCTTTACTGCGTCACAGAATGCTTCCCTATTTGGCCTCTACTCCGAGTTTGACCAGTATGTGGCCCGACCGCGTTGGTCGTACTGCTTTAATGGCAGTGTTGGTATCTTCGGGCCTTACCTTTCCCCTGATATCCCGCAGCACCTCCGGATAGGGTCAGCCATCTTGGTGTTTGACGAGCAGCGGCTGCTGTCGGAATCCTCGTCGGGGCTTCTTTCTCGCCTGCTTCGCCTCAGGTCTTTTTTCTTGATGGGCGTCCGTGCAAACTTTATTTTCTGGCACTTTTTGAAGGAATTTATTTGCGGCTTTCTTCGCTCCTTTTGTCAGCACTATCTGAAACCCCTGATCTGTCATTCCGCGCCCATCATGTGCCTCTTCCTTCCTCTTTTCTTCCTGATCTCCTTCGGTTAGACTACATGCTATTCTTTCATTGATGCTTGGTGGTGGAGCTATCTATGCGTACCCTTTATACTTAGTCACCAGCGCTTCTTTAGCCTTCTGCTGTTCTTTGACCTTTAACCAGCTCTTCCGATAATGCCCATTGGATACTTGGAGCAACTCTAGTTCAAGGAGCCCAATCTTTACTCCTTTGTTGATTTTTGGCGAGTCGGATGCAGATTGTATGCTTTTCAGAACATTTCCCGCTTTTTGGATTACCCTTATTTCTTCATGTCGCTGGGTGGCAATTGTACTTTGAGACCATATTTTTTTGGGAGAGGTTATCGGCTTCCGTTTCCGAGCGCAGTACTTCCGCCACATTTTTGACGGGTGCGATGAAATCACACAACGGCGCTTAATTTGTCTGGTTATTACGTTACTCCAAGCATTTCTGGTTGGGGGCCTTGGAATCCCGGCTAACCCGTGGAAACGGGAAAGGAAGGCGCCCCTTGCCAACCCTTGACCTGCCCCAGGAGCCAATTGGTGAGCTTGAGGCTCCCCGGAAGGATGAGGACACTATAAGACACTGAGTTGTGTTACACACGCCTACACCTTATCCTGACTGGCTAATATTCCCCTAGCCGCTAACAGTTCTTCCACAAAAACCAACTCAACATTTCTACAAAAACCAACTCGAACCCCGTCTTACAATTACCACCCATACAAGTTGGAATCCTCGACGCGGAGGGTTCTTGCCACTTCTAATACGCCTTCGACAAACACTGCACGCTCCACGCGCGATCACACTGGCTCAAGACACTAATCGTATGCAAAAAAAAAATCCAAATCATAGTCCAAAGTTATTTTTAATATCTTCCCTCAAAGGGTAAAGCTTCACAGACTTACAATTTTCTTTCAATTTCTTACATTACGGGCCTCGTTGATGATCAAGCTGCAGCTCATAAAATCCTAACGCCTTCCGATTCCTCGACTTTTTCCGCTTCTACCCGATTCGCGCGCTTGCGACGGAACTCCAAGGCTGTTCACTTTCCAACTCAATTATCTTCGTTGCTTGCTCCTAATACTCGTGCCTGTTGATTGTCGGTCGTCGTGGCCATAATTACACTCGTGATTACCCAATTTACAGCAAGATCGTACGTCGTTGAAAGAAGCCGCAAAAGAGACCGCTTCGACCGTCGCGTTTTCCTTAGATTCGAACCCAGTTTTTCTTGGTTGCCATCGTTCTTTCGCGCACAATCATCTGGCTTATCGATAACAGCAATATCGACTTTATTTTGGTTGTAGCATCATTTGTTATTTTGAACTTGTGGAGTATTTACGTACACGTTCATCGTTCCGATTCTAGCAGTTAGTTCGTCATTTCATGTTGCATATATTTAAGCCCTTCGCGATATATTTTAAGATGACGAAGGTACGCGTTTACGTATTTGGTTTACGCTGTCAGGTTACATCGGCCCTCTTCGTTGCCTGTGCCATCATTGTGGCTACGAAAGAATATTTTGGCAAGGCGATAGAATTCGTGTCGGATGATAAGATCAACGATTACGTAAGTAAATTTTGTTGGGTGCGAAGAACTTACACACTGAAAACTTCCAAAAAGAAATCGGGCTGCAAGCCGCTAGTCTAGGTATGACGCGGGAAGGGTACGGGAAGTGGTTTCCAAGAGTACCTATGAGAAGCTACCAGCGATACTACCCCTGGATAGTGTTATTCCTATTTTTGCAAGCAACAACATAAAGCTTTTCGGTGGGTGAACTTAACTCTACTTGATCAATTAATTCTTCTTACCAGCCCTTCAGCGCGTGGAGCAGTTCCTTGACAATATTCCGATTAAAGGGCTGGAGTGCAAGGAATCCTTCCCTTCCAAGAGTGGCTCCGGGGGTTTTTTTTGTTTGTTTTATTTGATATTTTGTAACATGGTCAACCATTTCTTTACCTGCCGTAATCTCTTAGCGGACTTCAGGACGGTTCCCTATTATTTCGGAATCTATGTTATACCCTGCCTTCGATAGCGATCGCAGCAGTAACCATGGAATTCTCGATGTTCTTTATATTTTCTTCTGTTGGTCGAACTTCTGGCGCGTCCTGAAGATTTCCTTCTTTTCCTTTTTAGGACACTCTGACGTTTGAATATTATTTTTGCTGCGCCGGAACGCTGCAGAAATCTCAGTGTGGACAAGACTGTCTGTTCATCTCCGTTTTTCATCCGTCTTCTCTGTTATTCGTTTTCATCTTCATCGTCGTTTTTGTCGTTAGTACCGCTCCCGATGTGCCGTAAACATCGTGGCTACAGCCGCTGGTTGCGTCGTCATTGTTGTGGGTTTTCCTTTTTTTTAATTTTTGGACCTTTCTTTAGAGCTTTATAGCTCTAGTTTTATTGTATACCCCCCTCGGAGCCGCTATCTCCGATCGTGTGTATAGTCGCCTTTTTGGTCCCATCGTTATCTTTGCAGAGCAGGGAGGCGATGCGAGGGTTAATCTGTCCATCCCCGTTTTTCGTCCGTCTTCTTTGTCGCTGTATTCATCGTCGTTTTTGTCATCGTTTGTACCGCTCCCGATATGCTTTAAACATCATGGGTACAGTCGTTGGTTGCGTCGTCATTTTTGTGAGATTTGCTTTCTTATTTTGGTTTTTTTAAACGTTTCTTAGGGTTTTAAGTTGATCCAGATTTATTGGGTCTCCCCTTGGAGCCGCTGTCTCCCTTCGTGTGCATTCGCCTTTTTGATCCCATAGTTATCTATGCAGAGCCGGGGGCTATGCGAGGGTGGTTTTCAGAGCCAGACCAGCACTAATCGGGACTCCGTCTCAACCAAACCTACACCACCAACCCAATGGTGCAGCAGATTGCATCTGTAAATTGGGAAGTTTCAGAGTCGGCGGTGCTGTTCATCGCAACAGTAATACTCATCGGCCATCGAAGGCGACAGAGAGGCAGTTGCCTCACAAGAGGCAACGTATCCTCAACGAACGGCAACAGTCATGGGCAAATCATATGAAATTAAGGTGGAACGCGCACCTCACTAGTGACCTGAGGCCATGCTTCAATCAAAAACACAATGAGACTGATTTCTTTCTAACTCAGTTCTTTATTGGGGATGGATATACTCGTATTCAGTCTTACCCACACAAAATTTGTCGGGCACGGTCTACATATTTTCTGAAAAAGCGGCTGCCATATACCTCATCGTAAAGATGTGAGAGCTCTCTCCAGATAACCGTACTGAAGGGATGCTCAAATTGGTCCACAAATGGAACTGTGTGGCACAGTACGCTCGGGCAATTCCGCGAGGTGTTTGGGGGTAGAGGGATCTCTTTTCTAGAAATCCCTCTGCGTTGGCGCCTAACCGCATAGAAAAACAAGGCGTTGCCCAAAGTAATGTGTCAAACGGTTAAAAAATAGTGCTAATGGGAGCTCCACACTGCAGGGGGTAAATGCCTCCATCCCTGAATCCCTACCACAAAAATATGCGGAAAATGTTGCGGCGCTAGTTGCATGAATAACTCTTATTTATTCACAATGTTCGTTGGCCTCAAAAGCAACTTTAACGCAATGAGAAATCGTAATTTCAAGTGAAACATGCAGATAATTTTCTAGATATACTCGATGCCTTATGTCCTTGCTTATTTAGCCTTTAAATTCCACCGACACTAAAAAACTTATCCATCAAGTCAACATAATTACCTGGTCTCTTTCTATTTGTATGCCTATCAAACATTACATAATTTTAAGCAATCTTGAATTCTCAACATGCACCACATATGCGAGTACATGTATCTCACAAAGGAATTCACCTATTTGCGTCCTCTTTTATGTCTTTCCATACGTGCCTGGTGTACCATTTCACTCTCTATGCGAAGTGTTCTTCGCAAATTTCAAGGTTAACCCATTATGTTGGTTGTAATATGTTTCATAACACATACTAATCGTCTAACAAAAAACAAGATAGTTCGCATATCTTATTGGCCAAATTGCAAAGCAAACAAATCAGCTGGAACCTTTTGTGATAGCAAATCGTCTTGCTTAAGAAAAACATCCACAAGTGAATTTTTCTTGAAACGATTCTTTTGAGTCTGATAAATATGCGAAAGATGTTTTCGCAAGTCGAACGATGTTTGGAATATAAACATCGCATTTGGTTTGTGAATGGTTTTTGTTGTGTTGTTATTTTTGGTATGTTTGGGAAATGGATATTTAGGTGGATACGGATAGCATACACAATATTTTAATTCTAGATATATTATCCAACTCATTAGTACCAACTGCTCAAAATTTATTTGAATTTTTCTACTCTCTAGCTCATGACGGATTTCCATCGTAAAATTAAAATTTGACTAAAACCTGAAGACACTTCTAATGGCTTTGAAATTAATTAACTCTAAGTACTTATTTGAGGGGTTGCATGAATCGAAATCCACTTAAAATGTTCCCAAAACCATGGTCTGAAATCTCCCCATATCCAAACAAAATTTTTGCGGGCAATTTTATTCATCGATAAATATTTGTTTGAAACTTAAAAGCGAAAATAACTTTGAATTTTTTTTTTCAAATGAAAGGCAATCAGCATGATCATAAGTGTAACTCCTTATAACGTTAACCAGACATAAAACGGCTGGTAAGTGATCTGACTTTGCCCGTATGCGCTCGTAAGAACACGCCGCAGAAAAAAAGGAATCGAACCGACCATAATCAAACAAACTCTTAAACCGCTCAACGACCATTTGTCAATATGAGCAAAAGTCAACTCTATACGCGGTCGTGCATAAAAAGCAGTCAATTTCGATTTCAGCATGTGTTCGCGAGAATATTTTTCTTTGCTTCCAAACACAACCCATCCAACAATCAACCCCGGCAACTTTTCTTACTAGTCCGCGAGAATGGTCTAAGAAAATAAAGAATTTATAGCCGAGGGGAATATAAAATCTGTAGACGACGACGTCGTCAGCGTCTCCCTCTGAAGCGAACAGGATGTACTCGTAACTATACTTCGATGGAATGTTTAAGACCCTCATAGCCTCCAGAATGTCTTCTTCTCAAGTGGGTTTGAAGATGTTAAAAATTCTAGGCTTGGGTAGAAAAGCACGCAGGGATTGACTTGTGTTGGCCGGTGGAGGAAGGATGGAGTCAAATGCTGATGGACGTTTGATTTTTATGGTTAAATAGCATTAACACTTTGTTGGCTCATGGAACATTGTACTCAGCATTGCAGAACTTTTGCTGGACATGATCATTCTTATGCGCCACATGTGAATGTCTTGGATTATAATGTGTACCTCTCAGATAATTCACCAGTGACAATGAAAGGTCGAAAGTTTGAATTCTTGGTAACTATCAATTTTAGCTATTATTGAAGTCATAATTGATTTCGTTGAGTCTTCTCAATTTTCGAAAAGTAGTGTTGCAGCCACGGTAGCTACCGTAGTCGCAGACTTGAAAATATGGCAGAGGCCTTGGATTCCCAGGTGGCATCCTGAGCTGGTTAGAGCCCATTCTGAGGCATTACGTAGCGGAAACTAACACAAAGGGGAGGGGAAATAAAACGATAATGTATCGTGAGTAACCAAATGGTCTTGGGGTCCCACATTGGGCTTACTGGTTCCCCAATGGTGGGACATTAAATGCCAACAATTGCAAACACGTTAACAGCTTTGCTACCTAATTCTATTTACACTCCCTTGGTGGTTGTAACTGGAATCTTTTACTTTTTGTAAAGGCTGACATAAGAGCATTAAGATGAGTCTTCCGTGTGTTATGACGGAATCGAAGGCAATAACCATTCGGTCTCCCGATTGTCGGTTTTGCCCAGGAGAGGAGGACAATGCCTGTCACACATTTTTTGCGTGTACAAAATGGGTCAGGCTGCGAAGGGAACTCTACAGGGAGACGGGAGAGCTCACCCCGGATAATATAGTTGCGGTGATGCTCGAATCGGTTGACAAATGGAACCAGGTGGCACATTATGCTCGGGCAGTCCTGAAATATAAAAGGGACTCACAGCAGCCGGAGGCGCTGGGGCTGGGGGATCGCTCTTCTGGCATTCCCTCTTCCCCTCTCTCCTCCCGCTAGGAAAGGGACTCCCCAGCTTGAAGGCGCCCCACGGCGTAACAAAACGAGACCTGGCCCGAAGTAATGTGTCAAACGGTTCCAGGCTGGGTTCTCAGATTGGCAGGGGAGGTGTTTAGTGAGTAGTCCAAGGATATCCTCCATGGGAGTCCCACACTGCCAGACTCGGCGGGCGTAAATGCCTTCACCTCCAACAAAAAAAAAAAGGCGCAAGAGGGCCTGTAGTGCTACGAAGATGAAGAAAGAAGCAATACTCTAGGCATACGATCGCACATAATATTCAAAAGTGGGAAACCTGCTGTAAAGAGAAAATTTGAAGTCCAAACCGCACGTTTTTAGTTTTAAGGCAGTCAGTGAACGATTGTGTGCGATCCGTATGAAAGCTAAATTGTTCAAAACTTGGCTGATAAACGCAAACGCCCCGACCAACAAAAAGGCCGAAGAAATGACGGAGACTTTTCACAATCAACTGCAAACTCATTTTCTACAAATTATACGAAAATAATTCATGATGATTTCAATGGTAAGGTTATCTCATCGGGGACCGACTGGAGTATATACCATCCGTGACGAAATAAATGACCTGATTGACTTTGCATGCCACAGAAATCTAGTCATATGCTCGACTTGCTTCCCACATCGACGCAAACATAAATGACCTGGATATCACACAAGACCTGATCGACCATGTTCTCATCCAGCAATGATGAGTTTTGAGCATACTTAATGTTACAACATACCGAGAAACCAACTGTTATTTGGATCATTACTTGATCAAATTGACCTATCGATGTCGTATGTCAAAGGCGTATTCGGCGAAGATCAGTCCTCCGTAGAAATTTAAAATCTATAGGCTCCAAACGGCGCCGTTGCAAAAATTTCACGGTGACCCTCGACGAACAGCTGGCTCTCATCGCATCAGACACATCGCTGAAAACAAGCAACGATCTGTGAGTGGAAGTGAAAGCGACGATAGAATCATGGTGGGAAAGACGATTGGACACCAAACACAGCGCCGAAAAAATTATTGGTTCAATGATAAGTGCCAGGATACGTTGGGTAAAAAGAATCAGGCATACAAACAATATTTAGGGAGGAAAACCAGGTGAAAGAGAGAACATTATGAAAATCTCAGACTAAGATCCTTAGAATCAAGAAGAGAAAATATTTTTACTAATTAAGAAGCATCGAAAAAAACCCTTAATAGTTCACTTTGTGCTGACTTCAAATTTGCTCGTGGTGTTGAGTGTGTAATTGTGAAACTCCCTCTTACTCATAACTCCTCATTATTAATTTCCTCTGTGTATATTCCCTGTAATTCTTCCTTAACTGTGTACGAAACCGTCTTCGATGAACTCTCTGCCTATCTTCTTGCTCGTCATCCACATTCCAAAATTATAATTTGTGGGGACTTCAATCTACTGGCAGTGGAATGGGACTACTTAACAACACCTGGCATTTCCTCAACAAATAATCCTTCTTTGTTACTTTCTTCCTTTCTTTCCCTTTGTTCTTTTTCACTGTTTAATCATATCCGTAACCCTAATGGTCGTCTTCTGGACCTTGACATGTCAAATTTTCAAACTGGATGTCTATCTATAGCTCCCGTTTTACATCCTTATGTTCAACCTGATCTCAATCATCCACCTTTGTCTTTAGCACTGACCGTTGATACCTTAAAACCCCAGAAACTGCCTCAGTTTGTCGTTACAATTTCTTTAAAGCATGAGGCAATTAAAACCAATCTGGACTCGGTCAATCGGTGTACCTTCTTCACTCGTCTTGGCTGCGATAGTGCTTTGAACAAATTTTACGGCTACCTTAATAATCTGGTTGCTCTTTATACTCCACTCCAAGCTCCTCGCAAAGCGAAAATGAAACCTTGGCTTATTCTAAGTGTTCTTCGTGCCTTAAGAGCCAAAGACAAGGGGCAAAGGCACTATAAATTGACCGGATATGATGATGCTTAAAAGAATTTTTTTAAGACTGCGCTCTTTGGCTAAAAAAGAACTCAAATCGGCCATGAAAAACTATTTTAGCAGTTTAGAGAGCTCCCTCCTGACAAATAACCCTAAACCCTTTTAGTCATACATCCGATCCCTTAAATCTTCCTCTTCCATCCCGCATACTGTCAAATAGAATAACACTGAAGCCTCCTCCCCTCCGGACATTTCTAACCCATTTGCCGAATATTTTTCCTCTTGTGACATACTACATTCCCCCATAAATTCAATTCAAACTTATCCAGCATCAAGTACATCCTTATCCACTGATCCTTCTGAAGTTGAATCTCTTATTAACTTGCTCAATCCGAATGTTAGTCCTGGTCCCGATGAATTGCCTAATATATTTGTAAAGTCACTTTGTTCCTCTTTGCGTTTTCCTCTATCCCTTATATTCAATCTTAGTCTTGGTACTGGCACCTTTTCAACGTACTGGAAAGATGTAAATGTTGTTCCTATCTTTAAAAACGGCGTCCCATCATCTGCTTCAACATATCGTCCCATATCACGCCTCGCCTGTTTCTCTAAGCTGCTGGAACGACTTGAACACAACTGGCTTCTTGAGCCACTGAGTTCATTTGTCACACCACAGCAACATGGATTCTTGAAGGGTCGTTCAACTTCTATGAACTTGGCTGAGTTCGAAGATTATATTGCAAGAGCTCAAGATAAACAGCTTCAAGTTGATGCAATATTCACGGACTTCACCAAAGTTTTTGGCTCCGTGAACCATGTTCTCCTCTGTCAAAAGTTAGCTTTGCTCGGCTCGGTTCCCTTCATTCTTGGGTTTCATCGTATCTATCCTCCCGTTCATGTCGTGTTAATCTCTATGGCACAATTTCCTTTCCATTCAATCCTACATCTGCCGTCCCTCAAGGGTCAATCCTTGGACCTCTTCTTTTCGTACTGTTTATCAATGATCTTCTCTCTGTAATTTCCTCTACTTGTCTCCTTTATGCTGATGATTTCAAGGTATTCCGAATAATCAGATCCCTTGAAGATTGTCAGCAACTCCAAATTGATCTTTTTAACCTCTATAACTGGTGTGATGTAAACTCCCTTCGCATCAATGTTTCCAAATGTTTTAAAATGACTTTAACTTTGAAAATTGTTCCTTTGACTTCCAATTACACCCTATGTGATATTGTTCTCTCCTCTGCAGACTCATGCAAAGATCTTGGTGTAATATTTGACCCCAAGCTTAAATTCGATGCCCATATTTTTAGTATAATTACCAAGGCATCAAAAGTTTCGGGTTTTATTATGCGGCATTTGCATAAGTTTGCAAATATTGCTACCACTGTTCGCTTGTTCACATATCTTATCCGCCCGCTTCTTGAGTACTACTCAGTAGTGTGGTCTTCTAGACATTTATATCTTGTGAACTCACTAGAAGCTGTTCTGCGTAAGTTTACCCGTATTGTGTTTTTCAAATTCAACTTAGCTGATGAGTCTTATGAGCGTCATCTATCCATACTTCGTCTCCTTTCTCTGTGGTCCCGTAGAACCTTCATAGATCAATTTTGTACCACCAACAAATTGCTTCCACCCTAAGCGCAGACTTGCACTACAGACTGTTTGCACGTCCTAGTCGGTCTAATCACATTCTCGAGGTTCCATACGCCCGGACAGATTTATATTTTCACTCAATTATGCCGCGAATCACCAGAATGCATGACAGCCTCGAGCTTGGTTCTCTATCCACATTCTTCTTTGTTTTTAAAATTAAACTAAAGACGTTACTTTTCGCGAATAGTGATTAATCTTCTTTATCACTCAATTTTTTCAAACTTTGATCTAGACTCTAACTTCATTTCTTACATGATTTAATTGACTTTTTTCTGCTTGATTTGTTGTATTAATTTGTCTCACTCTAAATTATATTTAACTATATTTAATTGTCAAAGTCTATTTTGTTATTGGATTTCTGTCTGTTAAATGGATTTAAATAAATAAATAAATAAAGTCAAGTGTGCAAAATTACAAGACAAGCCTACAAAGTAGAGAAACACGTGAAACGAGGCTATTAGCCCAAGATCACGAATACAGAATCGGTTGCGAAACGCAAAAAGCACGAACAACGTTCTGACACTGTCCGATCTACAGAATTTTTAGAGCAAGTGCAAGCGATTATAGACGAGGTCCCTTTAAAATCAATGAGAGTCCGTGCGAGTGAGCTTCATGTTTCTGAGCACCTTATTCGTAGAGTTGTCCACGAAGACCTTCGATGTAAGTCTTACGTGATGCGCAGAGGACAGTTCATGTCAGAACGAATACGGGAACAGAGAGTTATCCGATCAAAACGTCTTTTAAACAAAATCAAACACCCTGAGGCGACCAAAATGTTATGGTTTTTTTCCGACGAAAAAAATTTTGACCAAGATCAAAAGACCAATCGCAGAAATGACAGATGACTATGTTCAAATCCTACGGAGATTCCTGTTGGTAGGCACACAAAGTTTCCAGCCACTGCTAAGGTTTTAGGTGTTGTTAGCAACGAAGGACATGTTATGCCACCACACTTTTTTACTCAAGGACTTCGAGTGAACTCTGCTGCACACATCGAGGTTTAGGAGACGGTAGTGAAACCCTGGATAGACAATGTAAGCGGAGGCACACCATACATTTTTCAACAAGATTCTGCTCCTCCACATCAAGCGATGGCGACACAAGATTGGATGGCCGAAAATTTGTATAACCACATAACACCGAACCCATGGCCACCTAGCTCCCCAGACCGTAATCCCTTGTATTATTACGTATGGGGCGTAGTTGAGTGTGAGACCAATAAGCGTCCTCATAATACCACTTCTTCGCTGAAGACTGCTATTAATGCCGTTATGGTCAATATGAACAAGGAGCATTTGATTCGGGCATGTAATCGTTTCTGGACCCGGATCGAAGAGGTTATTGCTGCTAATGGCGATTTTATTGAATAACTTTATAGCCATATATTAATTTAGCGATGTATAAAAAAATTCCTGAAATTTAATTAAATTTTATTAAAAATACAAGCTAATTAATTTTACTCTCAAGTTGTCCTCAAATACCGTACGCAGCCTGTATATTCTGTATCCACAAAAAAAGGTGACAAGCTATAGTGCGAAAACTATAGAGGCATATTACTTCTTTTCATGGCATACAAAATATATTCAAAGATCATAGAGAATAAAATCAGAAAATACGCCAACTGTATTATTGGGGAGTATCAAGGTGGCATACAGTAACAAATCACGCTTTGCTTCCGTATCCCAGCCAACTAGTCCGTCTTACCAAAATGACAATGACGTCAATGATCTCCCAAGTATGCATCAATAACCAACTCACCCACGCCTTTGAAACAAATATCGGACACCTTTGACCAAATAATCAGACATAACCAAGAAAATCGGCTGGCACCATAGCTATTCAATTTCTCTCTGGAATATGTCATCAGAAAGCTGCCTGTCGATACAAGAGGTACGTTATTAAACAAATTGAGCTAACTGGTAGCCTATATGGACAACATCAACTCTTTGGCACTGTCGTTAATAACCGTCAAAGAAATTTCCTGAAAATTGACAGCGAAGCAAAACTAGTAGGGCAGCGAATCAATGAGAATAAAACAAAGCCTATGACGTATTTAAGGAAAACTACCTCATCATCATCATCATCATCATATTCAGCTTGTTCAGTCATAATCCTAAATTATGCTGCAGCCTCCCTTACATGATGACTCCTCATTGCTTTCTATATCTTCCTGTTTTCAGCTGTTCTCATCCAGGCTGTGCCAGCTTTTTTCTTTATATCATAATCCCATCGAATATTTGGGCGTCTTCTTGGTCGTTTGATTCCTCTTGGGTACCACTGCGTTGTTCTTGTGGTCCATCTGCCGTCCGTCATTCTCGCCAAGTGACCGGCCTATCGCCATTTCAATGGTTTCACTCTATGTATCACGTCTGTTACTTGTTTCCTTTCTCGTATCCACGATAGTCTCTTGCGATCCCTTCGTGTAATGCCCAGCATGCATCTTCCCATGGCTCTTGGGGCGACCTGGAGTTTCCTCGCTATCCCTGTTGTTAACGCCCATGTTTCACAACCGTATAACAGGACTGGTAGGACACATTGGTCGAAGGTTTTCTCTTTCAAGTTCATCTTCATTTTAGACTTGAATATAATCGAGTTTTTCCCGAAAGCACTCCATGCCATCTTTATTCGTCGATTAATTTCTGGTAGTAGTGAGCCGGATTTGTGTATTAGCTGTATGCCTTTGAGTGCTTATGTACTCATTGAACATGATCTTGGTTTTGCTTAAGTTTATTTTCAAGCCTACTTTTCCGCTAGACGCATTGAGTTCCTTCATCTGTTCTTGTAATTCGTCTCGGCTGGTAGCTATAAGGACTATGTCATCTGCAAATCTCAGGTAATTGAGGTGTTTACCATCGATGTTCAATCCTTTATTTTCCCAATGTAGGGTTGGGAAGACACCCTCTAACGTGGCATTGAAGAGCCTTGACGATATGGTGTCTCCCTGGCTTACCCCTTTTTGTGTGAGAAACCCTGGGATGTTTTCTAGTACTTTGACCTCTGCTCTGGCATTGCGGAAGATGTTAGCTAAGACTTCCACGTATGGTTTGTCTATGCCTTGTGTTATTAATGCATTTATTATTGCATCAGGAAAGATTGAGTCAATGGCTTCTCAAAGTCTATGAAGGCCAGTGTTAGAGGTTGCTCATACTCTTTATCTCTACTCAAGAGTTCCCGTAGTGCGTGGATATAATCTATAGTGCTTTATCCCCTTCTGAAACCAGCCTGCTCCCGTGCTCGGCATCTAAGGCTGTTTATATTCAGTTGCTAATGAGCTTCCTGAATACTTTTTAGAAGACCGATATTAGACTTATTGGTCTCTAGTTCCTGATGTCTTCTTTGCTGCCTTTCTTGTGGATCGGTATTATATTAGCACTATTCCATTGATCAGGTATGCATCTGGTGTTGATGCCATCAGTTTAGATTTCTGCCAATAGTTTCCAGGTTTCTCTGCCTGCGTACTTGAGCAGTTCAGCCGTAATACCGTCATTACCTACTGCTTTACCATTTTTCATGGAGTTGATAGCCATCTCGACCTCTTCCACTAGCATATTTGGGGCATTATCGTTGGTTGCAGAGAAAGCGGTTGTTGTTATTAAGTTGGGGGTCGAGTTATCTGCAGCCTTATATAGGTCCCGGTAGAAGTTAGCGATTACCTTAATTATTTCCTGTCTATCTGTGAGTTGGGTGTTGTCATGATTTAGGGCTATCACCTGTTTTTTGCCAATGAGGAGTGCGCTTTTTGCCTTCTTGAGGCTTCTGTTATTTGTAATCGCATCTTCCACCAGTCTTTCGTCATACTTCTTCATATCATCTTCCTTATGGTTTTGCAGGCTTCTGAATATTCAATCCTATCGATGTTTGAGGATGCTTTCATTTCCCTGCGCTTTCAGAGCAGCGCCTTAGTCTCATTTGACAGTTTGTGGTGCCTATCGTCTACTCGTGGTCCGCCTACTATTTCGGCACTTTTCAGAATGATTTTGGGTAGGTGATTTTCGTCCCAATTTTGTGCATTTATTTCTCTCTTTATTAGGGCTTGGTAACTCTCTATATTACACTTGTTATTTTCAGTGTTAAAGCCGAGGTTTATTGGCTTCCTGACCAGTTTGCTTTTTTCTACCTTCAAGTCAAGGGTGATTCTTGCTCTTACCAGGCGACGATCGCTTCTTGTCTTAAATCTGTTAATTCCAGAGACGTCTTTGACCGTTCTTTAGTGTTTGGTAAGTATCAAATCAATTTCGTTTCTTGTTACCCCATTAGGTGCTTGCTACGTCCATTTCCTGTTTTGTTCTTCTTGAAGAAGGCATTGGTTATGAATAAATGGCAGTAGTGGGCGAACTGTGCCAGTCGACCTCCTCTTTCATTTCTTTGTTTTAGTCCAAATTTTCCCACCAACACTTCTTGGTCTTTCCTTTCCCCTATTATGGCGTTGAAGTCACCCGTTAGGTACTTGAAGTGGCTGGTGTTATTGTTCCAAGCTTGGTTGACGTCGGTGTAGAATTCTTCAATTTCTTCGTCGGTGTGGCTATTTGTAGGTGCGTAGACTTGAATAATTTGGATGGTGTATCTCTGTGAGAGTCTGAGTGTCAGGCTGGCTACTCGATCTTAGACGCTTGTTACACTGACTATTTTGCTTCGCTGCTTATTGTTTATTGGCAAATACAATATCGAAAATGCGGCCGAATTTGTGTATTTAGGCGCCAAAATAAAGAGAACCAGTAATGGAAGAGGCGAAATACGCCGAAAAATATAGCTCAAAAATGAAAATTTTTATTCAACGCATACATATGCAAACATATTAAATACCTTCGTAAGACGGGTCCTGTGGCGAATAATTGGAGCGAAGCTAGGCGGTGTCCAATGGTGGATTCGGAGCAACTATAAGCTATATGAAATGTTCGGCAAGCTGCAGGTCTCGGCGATTGTAGGGCTGCGGAAGTTGCATTGCGCTGGCCACGTGAATCGTATGGACAAACAACAGATACCGAAACAGGTATTCTTTGGGAAGAGTGGAGACCAGCGACGAAGTCAAGGCAACGCTGGTCTGACTTGATCCACGAAGACAGTTAATAGCTGCTCGGATTTCAAAACTGTAGAAGGCGGTCGATGGACTGAAACAGTTGGAGGCACTGTATGCAGCAAACAAAGATCTGAGAGGGGCTAAAGCAAGGAATTTAACCCTACTAAAGGGGTCAACAAAAGCACAGCTTATGAAGCTAAACCTTTCAAAAAAGCCGTTTATTGATGGAGGTCTTTTGATGCCAAAATTTGGGGTACACTTCTAAAGACATATTGTAATAAGCTGTCTGAAATTCGGGCTTAGAGCAGCACAGATACACTTAAGATCTCGTGCGGCCTCCAGATTGTTGGTTTTGCTTCGGAGAGGAAAGTGATGGCTGCCACTCATTCTTCGCATGTGAAAGATGGGCAGGCTGCGTCCGGATTTCTACAAGGAAAAAGGAGAGCTTTTCCCGGATAGCTTAATCGGGGAGATGCTTGGCTCGGTTGACAAATAGAACCATATTGCATATTATGCTGAGCCGATCCTAAAAGATAAAAAGGGCTCATAGCAGCTGGAGACATCGGGGTTGGGAGATGACTTTTCTGGAAATCCCCTTTCCTTCGTTCCCTCTCGCTAGAGGAGGGCTCCCCCAATTTGAAAGGGCCCACACGGCGTTGCGAAACGAATCTTAGCCCAACGTATTATGTCAAATGGTTCTACGCTAGGTTCTTCGATTGACAGGGGAAGTGTTTAGTGGGTAATTCAGACATATCGCGCATCTAGCAGCCCCATACTCAAGGCGTAGATAACCTTTACCTCCCAACCAAAAAATAGGATCTTCATGGATACTCATTCTTTTGGATATGACATCTCTTACGGTGCCGCTTGAACCACACAGAGATGCAGGGCCAGCGTCCCTTATTTTAAGCTTGCAACTCAGATCGAGTTGTACATTCTTTCGGTCCTGTTGAATTTTCCAGCTCTAGATATAATTATCTCGGATAAAATTTATCAGACATTGGAGGACACAAGCACCAGGGTTGTGGCAATCAACAATGTCTGCTTAAAGCTCGAGTATATTCTCATTAGCTGGCGTGAAATACAAGTTGTTTTCATACCCAGATAAGAAATGCTCCGCATCAGAAGCCTAAAGATTGTAACAATATGTCCGAGCTCCTTTCTATTAACCCGGTATTATCTAGATTCGTTTTATAACATCCACACTGAAAATGTCTACTCGTATTTATAGTCAATTATTTTGTGTATTTGATGTCCGCAGGCCGATTCTCTTTTTTCTTGAGGAGCCGCCGGGCCTTGCTTTTTTTAGTGAGCAGACGCGTTTCAACTCCTTTGAGTCATCCTCAGTTTCTAAAGGATGTGTGAAAGGAAATTACTTCATATAGGTGTAGGATAGATTTAGTAGATAGGCTAGGTACAGGACTATTAGCTTTTTGTTTTTCGAGTTGTTGGATGACCTCTTGTCCTGGCTCCTCTTGCTTCCGTGTTCATCGGAGGGTGTGACCTAGTACTCAGAAAATTTCGTCGGAAATTGTAATAAGTTGCTCGTTGATAATATCAGTGTCTGTTTTACCATGTTTATACATTTCAAGTCTTTCTAGAATTTTTTCTCGGTCCTATGCTTTATTTGAATAACAATGGCATGGAGTTTGTCATAGCGTCAGGCTCGTGTGCATGGTTTTGCAGGTACGTTATGTAGTTGGAATCTGCCTGATTTTGTAAGAAAGATCGTAGGTGCTCTTTGTATCTTGTCGTTAGTTTCCGTATTGTCCTTTCTGTGAATATTGTGTCGCAGTTCTTGCACATCAGTTTGTATCTGCCGCTATTCTCGTATATTGATGTGTCATTAAGTTTTGGTATCAGTTTTTATTCTAATGTTATTGTTAGTTTTGAAAGCAGTTTGCAGTTTGTATTTCTTAAGGAAGTTTGAATGTCTCTTTGCCCACGTATGTTAAAAAAACCCACTGTTGGTCGGTCTTGTGTTAGTCTCTAGAAGAATTCCTTGTTCCGAAATTTGTCAAAAGGTTCAATGTGATATTTTAGAAACGATATATGGATGACTGTTTCATCATTATTGATTCTCAATAAAAAAAAAACAAAACGAATCACTTATCTATATGAATGATATAAAACTGAATATAAATTTCACTATATAAGATTAAACCAACGCAGTTCAACTATATGGACCTAACCGTGATACGGGAACAAACACGATTGGACTTAAAAAATATACCGAAAACCAACCACAACTGGTCAACCATACACTTAACATCTAATCACATCGCACAAAATAAACTAGCAGCTCACAAATTCATGGTGCAGAGACTCCACTCTTTCCCTATAACTCCTATTAACTACGCCAATGAACTAAACAACATTTACTAAATAGCTAATTACAACGAATACAAACAACGGACGGTCGCCAACAGAAATTATAAGGTTTTTCGGGTATCCGAAATCTACAGTTTACAATGTTGCTCTGAAGTAAGCGGCCGCGGAAAATTGTTTATCTAGTCCAGCATTCATGCGCAGGAGAAGACGGCAAGAACCCCGGAAGTTGTTCGAAAGGCCCAAGACATCATTTCAGAGGATCCTGGGAGCTCGCTCAGAAAAATATACATATACTCGTATATATATATATATTTATATATATATATATATATATATATATGTATATATATGTATATATATGTATATATATATATATATATATATATATATGTATATATATATATGTATATATATATATATATATATATATATATATATATATATATATATATATATATATATATATATATATATATATATATATATAATTTATAATTTATAGATATAGTTAGAGTATATACTCTTATATATATATATATATATATATATATATATATATATATATATATATATATATATATATGTATATATATATATATATATATATATGTATATATATATATATATATATATATATATATATATATATATATATTGTATGATGCACGTGCTATCTCGTTCGACGAGATGGTACATCACACCCGGTTATTTGCCGGATCAAAAAACGTTTACGATGAAAATATATATTTTTTTTATCAACGAATTGAAAGCCTTATGGCTCCTACCTTAATTTCGCACCTTCGTGAATGTTATTGCCACTTTCAACAAATTAAAACTTCACTTTGTTTCACTTCACTTACACTTTAATTAACATATTCTATATTTTTCACATTTCTTTGTTGACTGCTTCTATACGACTGACTTTCAGTTAGCAGTTAACATTTAGTTAGCAACTAACCGGTACATTTTCTATTTCCAATTCAATTGTAACTAAGAATAATCTATTACAATTACACATTATGTTTCCAATTCAATTTTAACTAAAAAATAATCTATTACAATTACATATTATGTTTCCAATTCAATTTTAACTAAAAAATAATCTATTACAATTACATATTATGTTTGCTATTACATTTCTATTGGTGCAACCCATTAAACGAGAATTGTCAGATTGACAATAATAATAAACAAGTATGACAGCTCGTGACATAAGTGAGTGTTCATTTAATCTCGTAAAGCTTAGGTTGATGCTGCTCTCGTCAGATAAGTATAAATATACATTTCTATTAACAATTTGATTCTTTGTGTTTCCTTTTCCTCTTTTGCAGGTCTTGCAGCGTGCAGCCGGCGGAAACAATCAATGGTTATCACATTCATTTTTAACGAACGATGCTTCACTTGGTGAATATAAGTACAATGAATGTTGGTCAGCATCTAATCAGGATTCGGGAAGATAAATTCACTGTACGACATGCAACATACTCCCCCGGATGAGATGTGTCAGGACATCTCATAAAGCTTATGTTGGTAGTTTAATAGGTATCTGTAAATATAGCGATTAGTATAAGTTAATGATAAATATATTAATTTTAGCCATGGTTGAGTCCGATTCGCAATGTTATGTCAGCAAGTTGATTGACTTTCTTTCTTCATGTGCTGTGACCATTTGAAGCTACTTCGTTTTGATTGAGATGGTAGTGTCGATAGGGTGAAGTTATCCCACCTTATGCTGGGCGTTCCCCTCTATCTTCACGCATCTCTTGTGTTCTGTTTGATGTATGACGTCGTTTACTAAGTTTTGGATCTTGTGATCTTATGTTTTGCTTATTATGTGACATCGTTTAGTCAATTTTGGGCATTGTGATACGCTCAGTGAAGGTGAGAGAAAGGGACGGATAATTTTCATTTCTGATTTCGATCATAGGGTGAGGTATTTGGTAGGCGGATAGCATTTTTGCGCGCACTCGTTAAATATTATCAATATCTGGTGAATTTTGTGTCGGTAGTGGAGCAATGTTTGATATGGCTCTTTTGTAAATTTTTCCATTTATTAGTATAGATACTACGCGTACTATACAATCTTTACCTGGATGCACGTCAACAATTTTTGCTAATGCCCATCGGTAGGATGGTAATCTTTCGTCTTTCAGAAGGCACAAATCTCCGATCTTCACATTATTTTCTATACTAAGCCATTTTGGTCTTCGTTGTAGTCGACTTAAGTATTCACCTTTCCACCGCTCCAAAAATCTTGAGACATCTTTTGCACTAGTTGCCATCGATTCAATCTGCCAATATTTACATCTTGTAATTCCATTTCTGGCGGTGCGATTAACGTGTCTCCAATTAGAAAATGTGCTGGCGTTAAGGCTGTAGCATCTGTGGGGTCATTAGTGAGTGGACACAGTGGGCGCGAATTAAGGCAAGCTTCAATTCTAATAAGGACAGTGGTTAGTTCTTCATATGTTAGCGATGCGCTTCCGATTACTCGCCGTAGATGGGATTTTATCGATTTAACTCCTGCCTCCCAGAGCCCGCCAAAATGGGGTGAAGCCGGGGGGTTAAAATGCCATGTGATTCCTTCGTTTGCAAAAATCTGAGCAGCATCGTTGTTTAAGTTGATCATTCTTTTGAGCTCCGCATTAGCCCCTACAAAATTCGTACCGCAATCTGTGTAAATGTGGGAACTAAAGCCTCTGCGTCCTATGAACCGACGCAAAGCTGCAATGAATGCTTGGGTGGACAGATCGCTGACTACCTCTATATGTATAGCTTTAACAGTTAGACAAATGAATATGGCAACATATCCCTTTGTAATTCTGCTTCCTCTGCCTCGTCTGTCCTTTACATCAAAGGGTCCACAAAAATCAATGCCAGTGTGAGTGAAAGGACGTGAAATAGTCACCCGTGCCGTTGGCAGGTCTCCCATGAGCTGAGTTGCAGCTTTGGCCTTCTCTCTGAAACATCGAATACATTTATGTACGAAATATTTTATTGCATTGCGCCCATCTATTAGCCAATAAGTTTTACGCAATGTAGTTAACATCAACTGTGTCTGTCCGTGTAGGGTTAATTGGTGGATTTGCTGTAGGATCAATTGAGTAAACTTTCCAACTCGTGGTAAAATTATGGGATGTTTCTCATCTGAAGGTAAGGATGCGTTATGCAAACGTCCACCTACACGGATTATGCCTTTGTTGTCGAGAAAAGGATGCAGACTGTGCAATTTGCTTTTCTTCTCCACTGACCTGTCTTTTTTCAAACAGTCAAGCTCGGAATGAAATTCTTTTCCTTGTGCATATTTTATCCAAAATTCTAATGATTCGCGTAACTCTGTAACACTCAAATAGGATTGGTTTGTTCTATGATTTGTTCTCCATCGGATAAAACGAAAACAATATGCAGTAACCCTAAGCAGTTTCGTGAGTGTCGAATATTTTCCGATAAGGTGGTCTAACAGAGATGTTGCGTTAAGTCCAATGTTAACTGCTACATATTTCCTTTGCTCGGTTTCTACTAGTGATACATCCTTCATCTTAGGCCAAGCATCAAATTCTTGAGTTAACCAGCTAGGCCCATGCCACCAGAGATTACAATTGATTAAATCTTGAGCTTTGATTCCCCGTGACGCAAGGTCCGCTGGGTTGGATTTTGAGGGCACGTAACGCCATGGTATGTTTTCCGTTTTTTCGATGATAAAAGATGTTCGATTTGCGACAAAAATGCTCCAGCGTGTTGGGTGTCCCTTCAACCATGCGAGTACAATTTCGGAGTCCGTCCATAGCCAAGTAGGCACATTCTGAATCTTTAGCGCTTCGTTAATTTCATGTAGTAGTCGTGCAAGCAAAACTGCTCCGCATAACTCCAAGCGTGGTATGGTGACTGGTTTTACAGGTGCTACTTTAGTTTTGGCCATGATTAAGTGACTATGAACTGTCAACTCAGTACGTACGACTATATAAATTACTGCTGCGTAGGCTCGTTGGGATGCATCACAGAAACCGTGGATTTCGATGTTTGAATTTGGCTTGTATGTGATCCATCTAGGAATTCTGATTGTTTCTATTGCACGAAGTTGTTTTTGGAATAATTCCCATTCCTTGTTGATTGTGCTTGTCACTCTTTCATCCCAGTCTTGACCATGTAACCATAAACTTTGAAGCAGTACTTTGGCTGAAACAATAATAGGTGCTAACCAACCTAAAGGGTCATATAATCGGGCCACTTCGGAAAGAATTGAGCGTTTAGTCTGCCATTCCTTAATTACTTGGGTCTTCAGACGATATGTGAAAAAATCTTGCACTGGATACCATACGATGCCTAACGACTTATGTCCACTTTCCGTGTCGAAATTAATCCTTTCACGCATCTCAATGTCTTCATTGGCAAGGTCCTCCAACAGTTTCTTATCGTTGGTTATCCATTTTCTTAATTTGAAACCACCAGATTTCAACAATGCTATCAATTGGTTTCTTTTGTTAATTGCGTTGTCTACAGTATGTTCACCAGATAGCAGGTCATCGACGTAGAATTCTCCTAATATTGCCTTGGAAGCTTCAGGATATGTTGCGCATTCATCTCTTGCCAATTGATGCAGGGTTCTGATCGCTAAGAACGGTGCTGACGTCATCCCAAATGTTACCGTATTAAGGCAATAATCTTTTACTGGCTGACTAGCGTGCTGCCTCCAAACAATTTTTTGATAGTTTGCGTCATCTGGGTGAATGGCTACCTGTCTGTACATTTTTGCAATATCGGCCATCATACCAAATTTGTATAATCTCCATCGCATGATAATGTAAGTCATGCGGTCTTGTATGGTAGGCCCGGTCGTCAGAACGTCATTCAATGATATTCCCGTACTTGTCTTCCTAGATGCATCAAACACGACACGCAGCTTTGTTGTGGTACTTTCTTTGTAAACCGCATGATGCGGTAAAAAAGTGGCAGTACTAATTGTTTTTCCAGCGATGTTCTTCACTTCATTTTCTCGTGCTGTCTCGGTCATGTGTCCTAGATCAAGATATTCCTGAATGCACATGGTATATTCTTGTTGTAGTTTCGCGTCTTTGGCGAATCGCTTCTCCAAATGCAACAAACTATGGATGGCATTAGTTCTGGAGTAACCTAAAATGTCTTTGGCTTTGTCGTTCTTGAATGGTAGTCGAACTTGGTAACAACCATTCTGCTTCCGGATTGTGTTCATTTTGTAATGCTCCTCACAATCCACTTCTTGTCGTGTCGTTCCGCTGGAGATTCCGATTTCTTCCAGTTCCCAAAATTTCTTTAGTTGATCATTTAACTGCGCATTTTCATTTACTTCAATTTTATGTGTGTATACTATTGGATCCTTAGCATCATACAATCTGCCTGATATGATCCAACCTAATTTTGTGTTTTGCAGCATTGGGCCTATTTTAAATTTTTGTACTTCGCCGAGCAATATCTGAGCATACACATCCGCTCCTAATAACAAATCGATCTTTCCAGGTTGATCGAAATTTGGATCAGCCAATTCCACATTTTTTAGATGTTCCCAAATTACTGGTAAGACTGTTTGAGACGGGAGAAAGTTTGTTATTTTTGCCAGAATAATTGTATCTATTGTTAGGTATTCTTTGTCCTTTGTCAAAATTCTAATTTCTAAGTTTCCATTTGCGATTATCCCTTTTGTCCTCCCAATTCCTGTCACTGTAACATTGGTCGATTTCCTTTTTATTCCAAGTCGTTGAGCTGCATGTTCCGTAATGATTGACGCTTGCGATCCCTGATCCAATAAAGCTCGTAAAACGATGTATCCATTCGATGATTCTACTTGTACAAGAGCTGTTGCCAATAACACCGCTTGCGTTGAGAAAGTTAAAGAGTTGACGTTTGCAGTCGTGGCTGATGAAGTCGAAGGTCTAGATTCGAAGAGTGTCGAAGGTCGAGAATTGTTCGCACAAGAAGTCGAATGCGGGTTTCTGAATGACGAAGAAGCTGGTGATTGTTGACTAACATTTTCACGATTAACAGAATCAGGTTTGTGAAGCAGCGTATGATGTGTCTTTTTACATTTGAAACATCTTGATATGCTGGGGCATGCTCCTACTAAATGTCCTTTGCCCAAACAATTCAGGCACAAACCGTTCCTTTTAATAATTCCAAATCTCGTTATATGATCTGCGCCTAGAAAATCCGAACAGTGCCTCAGATGGTGAGTTCCTTTGCACATACTGCAGGAAAGCTGTTTGTTTTGTATCACGTTCACATGTTGAATCGATCTCGGATTCCTGGCTCTTTCCACCCCAGCAGCTTCTAGAGCTCTAAACCGACACTGTAAAAATTCCTTTAAGGCTTGAAATGATGTCACTTTACTCGTGCCTGACTGCTGTTGTTCCCAGATTTGCCTCGTTTCTGTTGGAAGCCGTTGTGTGGTTATGTGTACCAGCATTGCATCCCAAGTGTTTTCTATCTTTAAGTTTTCAATGGCTTGTACGCAGTCCACCGTTCTATCTAATAATGTCCTAATTGCTGACGCGGATTCGTTAGCGCTGTTGAGTGAAAGTAATTTCTTAAATTGAGAACCTAATAAGACATGTTTATCATCATACCGTTCTACCAATAAATTCCAAGCGGCTTCATAATTGGAATCAGTGATCGAATAATGTCGTAACAATTGTTCCGCATCACCCACCAAACTCCCTTTTAAATAATGCAACTTCTCTACTCGAGACAAATGAGATTTTGTATGAATAAGCGACACATACAAATCCTTAAAAGCAGTCCACTCACTGTATGTCCCATTGAATTTCGGAAGGTTTATTCGAGGCAATCGTACCTCTCCCTCCTCAGTAGGTCGGGAGGAAGGATTTGAAAAACTTTCCTCTACTTTTTGTGCCTTCAACTCATTCTGGAGATCCGCTAGTTCGATCTCAAAATTTAAATCCAACTCTTCAAACAGTGAATGAGTATTTTTCATAAAATATTCATGCCCTAACTCCTCTTCCCCTTTCACTAAGCCGAGTATCACTTGATGCCTTGCCATGAAATCTTGGCGGATTTCTTGCACCCGTTGTAGCAATTTGGTGGCATATGCCGAGGTTTTCCGTACTTTCGAATCTTTGCGGAAATTCGAATACATGCGGTTAAGTTGTTCATTCAACAGCCGCTGTTGTACCGCTAATGCTTCCATAATATGTTTCGTATGTCAAATCACGGTACGTTATTATTAAGAGATTACACAACATATATACGACAAAATTGTTTAATATTTCAAATATTGCCGTATTTGAGTATAAATTGCGATGTATGAATATAAATTGCTATCCCTCTGTATAATTCTTATGTTGAAGGACCCCAAAATCGATACGCGGAATGTGTATTTAAAATTGCCACAATTGCGGCGTTACGAGAATTTTATACGGATATATCGAATGTTGTTATAATTACGCAGTACTTGCCGCAACTGTACATAAAAATTGCCGTATATTTTTAATGGACCAACAATGTTCACTTTGTCACATGTATGCAATTTGTACAGTTTTATTAACACGTACGTAATTTATGTGCCCTTTCACGAGTGTTTGCACATAACAACACCAATCTGTACGGAATTTATATCCGGCTCGACGGACCAAAAAATGTATGATGCACGTGCTATCTCGTTCGACGAGATGGTACATCACACCCGGTTATTTGCCGGATCAAAAAACGTTTACGATGAAAATATATATTTTTTTTATCAACGAATTGAAAGCCTTATGGCTCCTACCTTAATTTCGCACCTTCGTGAATGTTATTGCCACTTTCAACAAATTAAAACTTCACTTTGTTTCACTTCACTTACACTTTAATTAACATATTCTATATTTTTCACATTTCTTTGTTGACTGCTTCTATACGACTGACTTTCAGTTAGCAGTTGACATTTAGTTAGCAACTAACCGGTACATTTTCTATTTCCAATTCAATTGTAACTAAGAATAATCTATTACAATTACACATTATGTTTCCAATTCAATTTTAACTAAAAAATAATCTATTACAATTACATATTATGTTTCCAATTCAATTTTAACTAAAAAATAATCTATTACAATTACATATTATGTTTGCTATTACATTTCTATTGGTGCAACCCATTAAACGAGAATTGTCAGATTGACAATAATAATAAACAAGTATGACAGCTCGTGACATAAGTGAGTGTTCATTTAATCTCGTAAAGCTTAGGTTGATGCTGCTCTCGTCAGATAAGTATAAATATACATTTCTATTAACAATTTGATTCTTTGTGTTTCCTTTTCCTCTTTTGCAGGTCTTGCAGCGTGCAGCCGGCGGAAACAATCAATGGTTATCACATTCATTTTTAACGAACGATGCTTCACTTGGTGAATATAAGTACAATGAATGTTGGTCAGCATCTAATCAGGATTCGGGAAGATAAATTCACTGTACGACATGCAACATATATACATATATACATGTACGTATATATATATACATATATATATATATATATATATATATATATATATATATATATATATAGATATATATGCATATATATATATATAGATATATATATATATATATATATATATATATATATATATATATATATATATATATATATATATATATATATATATGCATATATATATATATATATGCATATATATATATATATATATATATATATATATATATGTATATAGATATAGATATATAGATATATATATATATATATATATATATATATATATATATATATATATATATATATAGATATATATATATATATATATATATATATATATATATATATATATATATATATCATATATATATATATATATATATATATATATATATATATATATATATATATATAGATATATATATATATAGATATAGATATATATATATATATATAGATATATATATATAGATATAGATATATATATATATATATATATATATATATATATATATATATATATATATATATATATATATATATATATACATCGCCGCCTTCGAGAGCGATACATTTGGTATAGCAATTTTGCAGCAATCCGATGCTCTTTCTGGAGTACGAAACATCCACACTCGAAATAAGCTTTGGTATTCGGAATGAATTCATCATTCAGATGAGAGTCGTCAACGGTTGAGAATACGGTGGATGAGCAACAAATTCGAATCGTGACTGGTCCAATTTGGCCATTACTTTCAAAGACAAATGTGACTGTGCGTTATCGTGATAATACGCCATTTACGCACTGAGTACTGGACTACTCACTAAACATCTCCCTGTCCAAGTGAGAGACCATCTCGGAACCGTTTGACTCATAATTTCGTCGAGCCAGGTCTTGTTTTGCTATGCCAGAGGCGTTATGCTTCGCTAGAGGACTCCTGCTCCAGCGGGAGGGGAGGGACAAAGAGGAATTGCCAAACAAGCGACTCCTAGCTCCGACATTCTCGGCTTCTGTGAGTCCTTTTTAATCTTCTAGGACTGCCCAAACATAATATGGCACATGGTTGTCCTCCCGTTGTCATTTCCTTTGAGTATAATGCGTGTTCAGATTCGTGTTCAGCACATTTTTCGTTCTTTTTAGGTTTTTGCACTAAAATACAAAACCCTATTGCTGTCACGACCTGTGTCGGTCTGTATGTCACGACAGTTTTCCTCCGGAACTATAGGAGCTACTGCCATAAAACTTTGTGGAAAGGTCAGAAGTGGTGATTTCTTGAAAGCCGATCAATTTTTTAAAAGGGTTTTAAGGGGGTCTCCCCATATAAGGAGGTAAACCTTCAAAAAAAAATTGGTAGTTGAGTGAGCTGTCGTTGGAAAGATCTCAATGAGATCTTTTCAAAACGAGTCTTAAAATTACCCTATCGGTACCATGGAGGGCAAGGGAAGGGGAAATGTACGAATTTTAATATGGAACACTAAGCGCTGTGTTACTATGGAACATATGGCTATGGAACAATATGCGCTTTTAACCGAGTCAGACACTACAGGTTTGCTAGGATTTGCATGAATGTTTTACGAATGATAGGTATCATGAATATCTTTGAGAATTGGTGCAGCTAGTGGCATTAATAATCATAAAATAAAATGGCGGCTGTTTTAACACAGATGAGGAAATTGAATAATTTTGAGTTATTTTTCCCAAACTTCAACGTTTAAGATATACAGGTATGCCTTTAACACTTGGTTCCATTTAATGAATGGCCGAAGATGAGTACCTAAAATTAATACTCATACGTGAAACCATTTGAGGAGGTAGGAGAAAGCTCCTAACAGAAGGGCTTTTTAACCATTCTAGGGTTCAAAAAAAAATTTACTGATGCCATGAATGAATTATTTGAATTATTCACCTAATACTTATAGAAGAAATTGTTCAAATTCATTAAAAGAACATAACAGCTCATTCATAAGAACATAACAGCTGCGATTCTGTTCCATGTTAAATAATTTTTCTGAATGCCCGGGCTCATTGAACATATTCTTGTAAGTCCATACAATACATGGTGTTCGTTGTCATATATCGGACAATACTAATCAGATTGAGTCAAACTGACATGCGACGCTGGGCTGTTGGCGTAGACGTTCTCTTTCACGTGGCCCAAAAGAAGAAGTCGCTAGGTGTTAAATCACAAGATCTCAGTGGCCAATTGTGATTACCAGAAACTAACTGCAAAAGATCAAAGGTTTCGTTGCTTGTGTTGTACGTGGAGCCGTCTTGTTGAAAGTAAACGTTGTCCAGATCAATACCATCTAATTCCGGCCATAAAAATCATTAATCATCTCTCGATAGCGCAATCCATTCACCATAGCGGTTACTCCAGCCTCATTTTTGAAAAAGTAAGGTCCAATGACTCCGTCGGACCATAAACCGCACCAAACAGTCACACATTGAGGATAGAGAGGCTTTTCAACAATAATTCTTGGGTTTTCCGAGCCTCAGATGCGATAATTTTAAGCCACGGAGGTGGAAATCAGCCTCATCACTCAAGAAGTTTTTTCGATGGAATTCCGGATCATTTTTATGCATTTCAAGGACCCAATCAGCAAAGACACGACGTTGTTGATAATCGACCGGCTTGAGTTCTTGTGTTAAGTGAACTTTATAAGCCTTAAGACCCAAATCTTTATGCAAAATACGCTTTAATGACGTTTCTGGAATGCCTAATTCCAAAGAACGACGAGGTATGGACAAACCTGGGTTTTCTTCGACACTTTCGGCTACAGCAGCAATATTCTCGGCTTTTCGTGAGTGACGTGCACGGGTTTTATTCTTCACATCAGTAAGTAGTCCCAACAGCGCGAATTTTTCCACCAATTTCTGTATTGCGGCCCGACAAGGTGATTTACGACGACCCAAAAATGTTCGAGTTTTACGAATCGTCTCTGCTAAATTTTCACCATTTTTTTTGTATCGTTCCATTTACATTAATGGCGTAGGTTCTACTTGTCAAATGTCAAAAAATGACAGCTTCAAAATTAACATCTACCGAAATAGCGAGCTATTCAATATAGCACCTCTTATTTGAAAACCCTTTATATGAACACATACCTTTTCGGAAGAACTTTTCTAATAAAACTTTATTGTTTTTTTTCAAACTGTCGGGCCTTGCTTTGTTGTGTGAATAGCAAGATACGACTGCGTTTAAAGAAAAAAGAGAATTAGCCTACGGATATCAAACAAACAAAATTATTGACTAAAACTTTATGGCTTGCAATGGCACTTGATCCTATTATCCACTATACAAGAAGCAATACGTCTAAACAAACAACATATTCAACTGCGACCAGAAATAAAGGCACTAGTTTATTCTTTGATGCAATTCGAATTTTAGATTTGTATTCAAGTATCCTAGAAAACTGGAAACCTTGGCATGAAAAAAGATTTATTTAATTGTTTTATTTGGATGAATGCAAAATTTAATAAAATTATTACATCAGGAGACCACCATCAATCTATTGGCCTTGAATTCAAACTAACATATGTATGAAGTTTTTCCTGCATATAAACAAACATCTTAATACCGTAACATCAATTAAAATAATGCCTACCTATTGTATAGTACTGAAAACAAAGAAATTTGATACCTGTAAAAGCTTTTGTTGAACAATAGTGTTAACAAATTGTCACCCGGCCTATTACAATACCACAATAAAATTTAAACGACATTTTCTTCAATTCGACAAGATCTTTCTTTACCGCTGACAGGAATCAATAAAACGCTGGAATGTCTCTTGTTTTCTTACGACCGCCATCACATCTTGCCCATATCCAATAGCTGTTCAATGGAGGAGTCATCAAGTATTCTGATCAGTCAATTTCGCCTCCAAGAACGAAGAAGGTGAGTCCCAGCGTCGCCCGCCTGAATCAACGCCGCAACGGCCAATCGTTTAGGTATCATGTGTAGAATGATCTTATGAACCATGCGCAGATAGTGTAAGTACTTTGGTTACGTACCTGTGGGTACGTTTTACTAGCCATCAAAGTGCAAGTTCTCAACTCGTATAAACACCTGAAACTTCTTCAAGATGATTGTCTTACATTGGTTGGTTCAGGTTGGTTTGTGGGACCAGGTATCCATAGAGGCTTTGCGTACTCGCTTAGAATATTCTTGTCACGATAGTTTTTGTTTTTGGTTTCTGCGAAGCCAAAATCCGTTTGTGTGAGGAGGTGCCTTGTGGTTTTTCAAATAGGTGCGTTTGCATTTGGGTAAGCATATACTCGTAGTGCTGAGTAGATTTCCAGGCGGTGGTTAATAAAAACAAACAATGAGGCATCCACATATTTATGTACTCATATGATGTGGGACAGTAGCACCAATTTAAAATATTTATAATAAAATATTAAATTTTAAAACTAAAACTATTTTTAACATAGGATATGTTATCCAATAAATAGTAATCAAGGGCGGTCCGATAAGTACTTAGCCTACAAAAGAAAATTTTGGAAAAGTTTCAATTTATTTCTCAAAATAAGTAGTAGCGATGACCTTATCATTCGGCTCAAATTTCTACCCCGCGAATGACTTTTTCCAGTTTAGAAACAAAAAAAAGTCGCACGAGGTCATGGTGGAAAAGTACTTTTTTCTTCGCCAAATGGGGCCTTTTCTTCTGCAACTTGGCGTCAAAACGGCCCAATAATTCGACATAATCGAGCCTTGTGATCGTTTTGCTCTTCTCCAGGTAGTCGATATAGGTCACACTTTGTGAATCCCGGTGGCCATCACGTTTCCGGCCGATAGGACAGGCTTCGCCTTCTTCGTAGCACTTAAGTCCACTGTTTCCTTGGTTTTGTGTACCAGTGGAGCCATGATTCGTCGACGGTCACAAAACGACGCAGAAATTCCTTCGGATTATGCCTCACCAGCGTCAAACACTGTTCTGAAGTGGTCGTATGGTTGCGTTTGTTGTCTGGAGTGAGCAAACGCGGCACCCATCGCGCCGACAGCTTTCTGATGCCCAAAATTGCATGCAGGATATGACCCACGCGGTCTTTTGAGATGCCTACTGTCACAGCTATCACGCGCACCTTCAATCACCGGTCTTGCAATGCGCGCTCTTGGATTTTTGTCACGTTATCCCTCGCGGTAGCCGTTTTCGGGGCTACTTGGCGTGGCTCATCAAAAACCGAGTGCGACCACGCTGAAACTCGTTAAACCAGTTTTTTACGGTCACCATCGCAGGAGCAGAGCCACCGTACACAGCATGCAAGCGCTTTTTGATTCCGCAGCGCGATTTCCCTTCTAAAAACAGGAATCGAATCACTGAGCGTTATTGCTCTTGCTTCGTATTTCTTAGATGTGCGGACATGCCCGCTTCAACACCCCGTCAAAATAAAACTGTGAGTCCGATTCGGCTAAAATTTTGACAATAGTTATGTACAAAAATGTACTACACGATAGTGAATCTCTCTTACAATAGTGGCGCCATCGGCCGGTGAGGCTAAGTACTTATCGGACCGCCACGTTGGGTGCTGGAACAAATTTCATCAAATCATTTGGTGCGTAAGTTTATGCGGATGAATTTATTGTGCCCTCGTTCTGCTTACACGGTCTGACGTTTCTCCAGCAGGCCTTATTCGCAGAAGCAGGATCATCTTTGCAGGTTCCAGTCATTGACCATTAAAAATATTTGTTCCGGTCCCAAGTAAGGCTCAGCTGCACGCCAATAGATCTTCGGGTGTTTCATCTTCAAACCTCTGGGAATCGCACTCACAATTCTTCTTAAGCTACATTTTCCTAAGATATCCTCTGAATTGGCAATGAGTGATCCAATTATTATGGGAGAATCATACGTAATTTTTAAGCAAATTATATAAGACCATGCTAAATCAAATGTACTAGAAACGTGTGTAAATTATATTAGGCTACCAAGGCAATCAGTGCATAATGACCGAAAGAATAAATTTCGTCGATATTTTCAACACTACCAGTTTTGCTCGCATTATACCCTCAATTTCTGTGTGCACTTGTACCCTTGTTCAGTTTCGTATGAAATTATTGATTATTGTCAGTACTTCTTAAGCTTTAATAGCTGCTTAGCTATCAGTCAAGTTGGCATCGTTTTGCTCTCATATCCTGTCACGGGTTGCTTACTTGTTAAGGGGCCTCACGACAATAATGCATTTATTCTTTAATTATCAGATTGAACACCAACCCCGTCTGAGCTACGAGATAACCTTTCCATTAACCATTGCTATAAATTGCATTAATGTTTGCTAACTACTTTAGATTCAAAACGTAAATAAAGTTAGGTTAAGTTAGTATAGGATGAACTGATCAGAGACCATCGTAAACTGCACCCAACCAGCCTTTAGATGGACACTTACATACATTCAGCTTATGGAGAAGGTGGAAAGGCAGGAAGTGGCCCGGTTGATATACGTCCTTCTCGACACAATGTAACCATTGCAAACGCATCATCTATTAAGCACTTTGCATCAGCTACCCCATATTTAGAGGACAATTAGGGGGCCGATTCCCATACATGGAGATGCAACAACACAATACTCTCGGCTGCAAAACGAAGGAGCCGGACACCAAGCAGGAAAGCTCCCTAAAGAAACCTGGCCGCAACGTTTGCATCACGGTGTTAGATGTGTGAGCAGAATCACTCGCTTTACTACTGCCTGGAATCACTCAAGATCAACGCCTCAAAGAGATTGAGTTTCTCGCATTCAAAGAAACTATGTACTAATTACCCCCGAGAAGAACATCATACTAATTACCCCCGAGAAGAACATCTCCAGCTGCGCGCCTGGGAGTTGTAAGGAATGTTTCAAGAATCACAGCACACTGTTACATATGACTAGAAACAACAAGCTGAAGCAGACCAAGACGATACCCTCAGGCACGACAACGCAGAAATAAGACTCAAGGCCGCTTTCAGAACCGCCATCTCTCGCATTAACGATTCTGATGAAGCCCCAATCCAAAGGGTGTGTTCCCTTAAGCATAGCCGTCGTCAGGCTGGTTGGCAGCAATGGTAAGACGATGGATTGTCGAGCTCTGCTGAATCCGGTCTCACGAATTAATTTATAGACTGAACGAATCATCAAGAAATTGGGTCCATCGTCGTCACCACACCTTGCTCGAACGGGTGGGCGGTAGCACTGAGAAGGCACCCCATAGGGTGAATCTCGGCATTGGGTCCAGATTGACTGGATATACCACGCAGTTGGAGGCCTACGTTATGTACAAGATTGTGTCACCTCAATCTTCTCAGAATTAAAACATATCAGCACGGCATATTCCCAAAAAGCATAAAATTGGTGAATCCTGAATTTCACCGAACGGAGCGCATCGACATGTTACTGACTGCCGAACGTTTTTACGAGGCCCTTGCTATTGGGGAAATAAAGTTGGGCCCGGAGCTCCAAGTGCTCCAAAACACGCCCCTCAGGTGGATTGTAGCCAAAAGGGTGGTTCCACCTCAAGTTTCACCAGGAACATGCATATTTCTGACAGAAGATGCCCAATTGAATCAGCTCATCAAGCGATTTTGGGAGGTCGAGGAAGTACAGGATCCGCAGCACAATCTTACGTTGACTGAAAGCGCATGCGAAGCGCGTTTTCGTCAGGCAATCATAAGATGTCCTGACGGCCGTTTCTTGGTAAGACTTCCATTTGGTGATGATCCTGAGACATTAAGTGACTCGCAAGCAGTGGCCACTGGCAGATTCATCGCCTTGAAACGCCGCCTGAAGAAAAACCCACCTTCAAGATTTCCCTGCAAGGATTTCACCAAGGAGTATGCACGGCTTGGGTACATGGAAGAGGTGACACCGCAACAGCGTGAGGAATTAAGATATTTCCTGCCTCATCATTGCGTCCTGAAGCTGGGCAGTAGTACAACTGAGGTGCATGTGCTCTTCGATGCATCCAGTAAGACGACCACGAATGTTTCTTTGAATAACGTCCTTCATGCGCGACTTACTGTCCAGGATGACCGATTTTCAATACTGCTGCGCTTCGAAATGCCCCGTTTTGTCTTCACCGCTGATATCGAAAAAATATACCGGAAGACGCCGATGCTATGGCTTGATTTACAGAAATAATTCAACATACCCCTTACTTTACTACCATTTAAAAACGGTAATTTACGGCACAACGTATGCCCCATATATAACTACCAAGGTCTGCAGGTCCTAGGACAAGAGAACCAGTAGAAAAGTCCGCTGGACAGCTATGCGTTGCAGAAGGATTATTATATTGACGACGTCAAGACAGGGGTTGATATTTTAGAGGAGGCACTTCGGAGACAGATGGAGCTACGCACTATACTCTCAAGCGCAGGCATGTATTTGCGCAAATGGCTGGATTTAAGTGGTCTGCCTGAGGACTACTTCAAAAAATTAGGAGTTATCTGGCGTCCGAAGACCAACGAATTCCGGATTCAGATCAACCTGGAGCCGATCGAGACAAAGTTCTCCAAGTGGACGATCGCATCCAATATAGCCAGATTGTTCGACCATTGGGCAACCTGGCTCCTGTTATTGTAGCCACCCAGCTACTTCTGCAGGAGTTATGGCCACTGGAATGGGAATGGGATGCAGCACTACCACCAGGAATCTACACTCAATGGTCCAATTTCTACAGCAGCGTGCCCTCATTGCAGCAGGCCCGATTTACTTGACACATCAGTTCAAGCGAGAAACCCGCGCAAGCCCAGTTGCACACTTTCTATGATGGCTCGGGGAAAGCATATGGCGCGAATAGGGTGCCGGCTACACTAATAATTTCGAGGGCGGATCAATGAGCACACTTTGCTTCGGAGGCCAATCGAGCCGATATTTTGCCACATGGTATGGCGCCAGCTGAACTAAACAGCTGTCGCATGTGGTTGCAAAGATCACTATTTTTATGCAAGGCGGAATTGGTTTGGCCTCCCGAGCATCGGATTGGGGGCTCTGTGACTTGGAGAAGAAGCAGGCTAAAGTAGCATTGGTGGCGGCAGAAGGTCCTGAAATTCATTTCGTTCCAAAGAACCAATACGGGAACTCCGTCAAGAGGCTGTAGCGCATAGTAGTCTACATGATGCGTTTTGTCAAAGCAACTGCCAAACTGTTTCAACTGGTGAATCAAGCGCTCACAAGTGACGAATTACCCATAGCCCTGGAGATAATCTTTAGCTATGTACAATCTGAAACCCTTAACAATGAAATTCTGGACATAACGTCGGGAAAGCAAGTATCCAAGCACAGTCCATTGGTGGGACTGGCACCGTTCCTGGGTCCAGAGGGCTTCGTCTGTGTAGGATAGGAGGCTGGAAGCTCCCAAAATCTCATTTAACGCCAAGTACCCCATGCTATTATCTTGAAGCATCCATTTACCAGACTGCTGATGATAGGCCTCCAACGTAACAACGGCCATCTCGGTGCACAGACATTGTTCGCTTCTACAAGATAACGTTTCTGACCAATCCAAGGAAAACAACTTGCAAGGTCAATTGTTCGGCGGTGCGTGTGGTGTACCTAAGTCAAGCCTAAGCTGTTTTCACAAATCATGGAAAACCTGCCGAGTGCATGTATTCAATTAGCCCGTCCATTCATGGATTCAGGAGTCGATTTCTGTGCGCCCATGATACTCCACTACTGAGGTAGTGGTGGCCAATCTCAAAATGGCACATTACCAGTTTTTGCTACTGCGCCACTAAGGTTGTCCATTTCGAGTTAGTAAGCGATCTAAGCACCGACGCATTCATCTGCGCTCTCAAACGATTCATCGGATGACGAGCCCACTGCTGAAACCTCTTTTACGACAACGCCACCAACTTTGTAAATGAAGCGCGTCAAGAAGTAACCGCTGCATGCACCGCCCGGGGAATCGACTTCCATTTCATCTCCGCTGGATGCACCGTCTGGGGAATGGACTTCCATTTCATCTCGCCACACGCACCTCACTTTAGCGGATTGTGGGAGGCGGCGGTCAAATCGACCAAAAATTGATTCATCTAGGCGCATCATCGGCAACTCTCACTTATGAAGAGTTGCACACATTTGTGGTCGAGGTGGAGGCCATCCTCAATTCAAAACCATTGATTCCGTTGTTAGACAACCCTAATGACTTGACAGTGCTAACTTCAGCGCATTTTTTGATTGAGTAACTTCTCACAACCATGGTGAACGGTAGCTCAGAACCGGTTACTGGCGGTCTCCATGCTTGGTGGAAGCAAATCAACTACCTCAAACTTGAATTCTGGACACGATGGTCGCATGAGTACATGACACAGCTAAAACATCAGGTCAAGTGGAGGCAAGCAGACCATAATGCGACCTCGGGGACGAGGGTAATCGTTAGCGAAGACTGGGTCGAATAATCAAAACGTATGAAGGTGCAGATAGCTTCGTATGGGTTGCCGATGTCAAAACGGCCTCCAGAATATTTAAAAGACCGATACACAAGTTGGCTCCACTGCCAGTGCTCGAAGATCCAGCAGCTGACGTTTTACCATCGACAAAGTACCTAGCCCGGGATAACAATAACAGCAACCCACCGACAAAACAGCGACCGATTCGAGCTGGAAAATCACCCGTGGCTCTCCTCTTGGCATGCCTACTACTTCCCAAGGTGAACACCTTTCCAACACAAGGCGCATCGACTATCCCACATCCTGGTCTATGTTTCCAATCATTAGGCAGAGCATACTTGTCTTTGAGTGAATAGAGACTGCTAGTCTGCTATGACTTACAACCGTAGTGGTAGGAACTAGCTACCCTACAGAGCAGAACGAGCCTGTTACAGCAGCTGTGCGAAGATAGCACCGCGCATACCAATTTCCTGCATATTATATATCATTTCCGGCATTTTGAGTAGGAATTCTCTAACATCAACCAAATCTTGAGAATGAGATCCAAGAGAGGCGCTATCAACGCAGTGGATGACCTCGTGCCAACATTGTTTGGCGTTCTTGATGACGACTACGCCAATCAAGTAGCTCAAATGATTAAAACAATGGAAAGACGAAAAGATAAATTCCATTCGCCATTGTGAAATCAAACTTCCATCATTGACTCAAACCTGAGTATTCTTGGGATATTCGAACTGATGGCCCGAAATGTTTCACAGCAATCGAGCAGGAGCTAGCCAAATTGTTTAATGCAACCAAGGCTCCTTGGCCTGAGGGAAATCAAAACCAGATGCTAGATTTGATCACAACGCTGTCATTACAATTAACACTCATCACAATCAAACTGCAGCGAATTCAATCATCACTCACCAGTGTAGTCACAGACAATAACCACGGCAGTTCAACTCATTGTAATTTTCACAGCAACATTTGAGCACGAAGTTGATCGGTATCAGAGAGCACCTACCCGAGAACCAGCGCTTGCTCAAGGACTAAGCGAATTACCTACAGCTCTTTCAAATAACGTCTATCAGGGCCAAGGAGACTACCGACTTCGTCGCTTCGAGCTAATGATCCCACTGGTAACCGCAACAGCCTTCGAACTCGACAACTTCTTCCAATACCTATGGTGAAGCACAACCGGCTGGTGGTCCTACCACCATCCTCCCGGTACTTAATAATCACTCCACGTCGTGACATTTACTTTTTGTAATCTGAAGCTTCGCTTGCTCAGCAGCTTTCAAGTTCAAAACTTGGTCGCGGCATCGAGTTTGAGCTTCTGATGTTGATGTCAGATTATCAGCCTACCCAGCTGTGATGGATACTAATTCAATAATTCGGTAATAATGGCTAAGCGTGATATTGACCATATGATTGCGAATTCCGTTACGGCCATAGAATGAGATACCCTAACAATAAATCTCAACGCCAAGATTTGGATTTGGACTTCAGTGGATTGGAACACTTGCCGCGAGTCAATAGGAAATTGGTAGTCTCGCTTGAAAGTTAATTGGAGAGGTCGTGGTCCCGTTGGCTGAAAATTGGTAGTCTCGCTTGAAAGTTAATTGGAGAGGTCGCAGCATTTCACAAACTTGTGATTGTTTGTGATAACAAACAATCACAAGTTTCAGAAGTGCTACTGTGGTGTGTAGTGCTGTGGTCCACCCGCGCCTCTTGTCTTGTGCCGAGTTAGTGTAATTCTCTACAACATGGCAAACGTAGACCGTTTGATCGGAGGCTTAAACAAGTTGGCAAGAGCGGTAGAAAGTGTCATGTCAACTTGGAAACAAGAGGTAAGGTATTATGGGGAGCGAATAGGATGACTAGAAGCTGCATGGGAGACGTTCAAAAGAGAGGATAGTAACATCCGATCCCTACCGGAAGTCGCTCTGCCGCACGAATGTTTCACGACTCAAATTTACAACACCATAAAGAGTAACAACCTTAGCTTTCAGCAGGACTTTCACGACAAATGTTTGCCAAAAAGCATTTGGAAATGCCGACTAAGGGACTGTCAATGGAAAAGCGAGAACCTCACCAGGATAGCAACATACCACGCTGCAGATGCCCCAGCGGCGATGGATGCTGGCATCGTAAGGATGCTACGCCGCTACAAGGCGATGGCAGCTTTGCTGAGAAGGACGGTTGATCATTTCAAGCAGCCAGAGATCACACGGACCTGGTACAAGACCAAGTCGCAACGGTGCAACGAGGTTGGGAAGAACTGTACGAATTCTAACAGAAAATCTCTGAGTCGCTCGATGATCCTGAAGTGCATGGCTTTAGTTCGCAGCAGCACATTCAATTGAAAGAGAATGCGCAGGATTGGGTGATCCAATCAACTGTCAAACTGTCGGAGCTCACCCGGCTTGTCAGCTAATACTCCCTACTTCGATGGAAATGATTTGCATTGGCGATGGAAATGATTTGCATAGTGCATAACCAGTCGATGTCCAAGTGCCAGAAACAACTACGAGCCACTTCGAGGATTTTGAGCGAATTTTTCGATGACCGACGACTGCTGGTATCGGCACTCATCAACGAATCGATAAATCAGCCATCAGGGCAGCAAATTCAACGCTTACCTACGGAACGGGTTTTCCTGGTACGATGGAAGGTAGCGAGGCTCGTGCTGATCAGCAAAGGGGAGGGAAATCCTGGATCGCAGTCTGCATGGCGCCCGTTATACATGCTAGACACTGCTGGGAAAGTGCTAGAGACACTCATCAAGGAAAGACTCATTGACGCGATTCGTGCTGCTGAGGACCCATTTCCTTGGCAGTACGGCTTAAGTGTAGGACGTTCCACCATTGATGCGATTGCCCAGGTAGCGAGCACGGTTCAAAAGGCAGAGGCATATAGCCGCACCAAGCGAACGATCGTTCCATTGGTGACACTCGACGTTAAGAACGCCTTCAATTCCGTTAGATGGGTGGATACGCGAGAAAATCCTTTTGAGTTTCAATTATCTAAATTATCTAATGCGGCTTCTGATAGACTACCTGAAGGACCGAAGCCCGCTCTCCCATACGACACAGGGCCAACGAAGCAGATGCCAGATGAGTCGCGCTTGATCGGCTATGCGGATAATGTTGCGGCTTTAGTCGCTGGACGCACCATTGTACAAGCGCAACTTGGGCTAGGTATGCTGATGTGCCGAATGAGAAACTAGATGACTATTCGCGGGTTCAGTTGAGCACTGGAGAAAACCGAAGTGGTCATCTTGACAACAAAAAGAGAATCCCTAGAGTAAGGATGATCAGTATTGGAGACATACTAATCGAATCAAAGCCAGCTGTGAACTATCCGGGCCTACTCTGATCGACTCGAAGATGAGTTTCTCTGAGCAAATCAGGGCAATGGCTGAGAAGACTGCCTCAGGCGTATCGGCTCCGAGTCGACTTTGGCGAACGTAGGGGAATCCAACCCATCAACAAACTGCCTCTTGATGAGAACCGTAGGATGACTGCTACCGTACGGAGCAGAAATATGGCGCAACACTCTCAGTAGGGAGGTATACCGATAGAGTTTGGCACTGGTTCAGAGAAGAGGTGCACTGAGGATTGCATCTTAATATCCTTCAATCTTGAATTCGATGGTGAGAGATATTGCAAACGTGATACCTGTTGCCCTCTTTGTTAGCGAGCACTACAATTTTTACTTGCGTCCAAGCGAGGACGCAAGGGAGATGGTTACCGGCGAGAAAAAGCAGCACTCGCTCAACGATTGGGAGCAGTATTGAGTAAATTGCATGAAGGTGGACAGGTTAGCTCATTTCAGATCTGAGGCCGTAGCAAAATCGAAGACATGGTGGGACTAACTTCTTTCTGACCCAGGTTTTCGAGTTGGTATGGGTTCTTACAGTCTTTCCTGCGCAAGATAGGTAAGTCATGGTCCCTTGATTATCGGTTCTATCCAGGACAGAAAGACGATGCGTACCACACATTTTTTGCGTGGAAAACATGGAACAAGCTGCGACGGGATCGCTACAGGGAGACGAGAGAGCTCGTCCCGAATAGTGTAGTCACGGTGATGCTTGGATCGGTTAACAAATGGAACCATGTGGCAGATTATGTCCAGGCAGTCCTAAAATATAAAAGCACCCAAAAAATCCGGAGACGTTGGGGCTGGAAGATCGCTTGTCTGGCAATTCCTCTTCCACTCTCCACTTCCGCTAGAGGCTTGATGGCGCTTCACAGCGTAACAAAACGAGACCTGACCCGAAGTAATGTTTCAATCGGTTCCCGGCTGGGTTTTCGAGTTGACAAGGGAGGTGTTTAGTTGGTACTCCAGTTGCTTGTGAGCATGGGAATCCCGCACTCGGTGCGTAAATCGCATTCACATCCCAAACACGAAAAAAGTGGGGGAAGTGATGGCTGGCTATCAAGGTGAATTTACTTTTATCTACGCATTGTGTTTAAAAGTGCCCTTTGAATCGTGTTCATTACGAAATCATTTAAAAGTCATCCATAGTTATAAAAGATATAATTAATGTATTTAAAACAGTTCCAACCGAAGCCACGATCCTTTATGCGGGACATGAAGTATCATTCCTGACTCGTCACAGTGTGGAACCACACCTGAATACCAACTCTGGTACCAATTGCTGAGCCCTACCAATTCGGTACCTGAAATCAATATTTTAAGCGCTGCTGCCTCTTCTAATTACTTCTTCTTCGTAGCACTACAGCCCCTCTCGGGTCTTCGCTTTCTGCAAATAGCGCCTCCAACTGTCAGTTCATTGACTGTGTCCTCAACTTTTGAAGTCCGAGCAGCGATGAACTGTCTTTGTCGATCGAGTCAGACCAGCATTTCCTCGGTTTCCCCACTGGTTTCGGGCCTTCAGCTCTCGCAACGAATACCTTGTTGGATATCCGTTGTTTGTCCATACGATTCACTAGTCCAGCCCATTGCAGCTTTTGCAGTCTGACAATCGTTGAGACCTCCGGTTCGTCAAAAATTTCATACAGTTGATGGTTGTATCGGTTTCGCCATTGGTCGTCGTCTAGCTTCGCTGCAATTATTCGCCTCAGGACCCGTCTTTCGAAGGCGTTAAATATATTCGCGTATGTTTGGGTTGAGGTCCATGTTTCACACCCATAGCATAACACAGATCTTATCAGAGATTTGTATACTTGGAGCTTTATTTTGCTTTGTATGCAGCTGGTCTTCAAGATTATCAAAACCGAATAAAATATTTTATTTGCGAGCTGTATTTTTCGGCGTATTTCGTCGCTTTCATTACTGGTTCTCGTTATTTTGGCACCTAAATACACAAATTCGCTCACGTGTTTGATACTGTATTCGCCAAGTATGATATTTTGTGTGTTTGAGCAAATTTTACTCGACTGCGTTATGAGCTTTGCTGATTTGTAGCATTTCTAGTTTTGCATCGCTACCAAGTTTTACGAAGAGTTCTTTGGCAGTTGCAAATGACCGTGACAAAATTTGATGTCATCCGCATAGGCTTCTACTTAGCTCGACTTGTATCGACTAGTAGCTTCCTTATGACGTACTCCAGAGCCAAATTGAATAGCAATGGGGCCTGCACATCTCCCTGTTTTAGTCCGATATTTGTGTCAAAGGCATCGGTGAGTTGGTTATTGATACGAACTTTGGAGGTCGTCGACGTCATTGTCACTTTGGTAAGACGGGAACAAAGCATTATTTGGTACAGTACGTCATGATCAATACTGTCGTATTCTTGCTTGAAGTCAACGAAAATTTGGTGTACGAGTACGTCTATGTTGAACTCCCAGCATTTTTCAAGTATCTGCTTGACAGTGAACAGTTGGTTTTTTCTCGATATACCTACTCTAAAACCACCTCGATACTCCCCAATAATGCTGTTGGCGTATGGTTTGATTGTATTTTCTAAGATCTTTGAAAATATTTTGTACGCCGTACAAAGTAGTCATTGCCTCCATAATTTTTGCGCTGTAGATTGTCACCTTTTTTGTGGATAAGGAATATAATTGATTGGCTCTACTCGTTTGGCATATGCTTGATGACTGTGAATAGCTTGATGAACACTGCTGCCACCATATTTGATGAGCTCCACTGGAATCTCATCGATGCTCGGCGCCTTATTATTATTTTGGGCTTTGATGGAACAAACTTCACCCAGAGTTGGTGAAGCCAATGGGGGCTCTCCACAAACATCTATAGGCTCCGATATTCTGGATCTGTGCGGAGACTTAAAGAGGCTCGTAATATGATACTCATATTTTCTTAATCCTGTTTTCATCAGCGATGTTGCCGACGTAATCACGACAGAGCGTAGTTTTAGGCTGATAACCACGCTTCAGGCTTTTCACTACTTTGTATGTTTGTCTGATGTTGTTGCTTGCTAGACGTACATCTGTGATCTCTAAGTGATTTTATCAATTCGTCAATGAGGGGAGTAAGTCGAACGTATGACTAGATTTCTACTACATGCAGAGTTAATCAGGCGCTGGCCGTTGTTATTTTTATTATCGTGGAGACTTTATCCTCAAGCCGATCACCGATGATATACCTCATTGCCAATCTTAGCGTTGAAATCATCCAGAATTATTTTTATGTCGGTTGTAGGCATGAGTCTTTCCAGGTTATTGTAGACCGTTTCCTTCGTATCTTCGTTCTTTTCTTTGGTCGGAACGTGAATATTAATCAGCCAGATTTTGAAGAATACGGATCGCACACAACCGTTTATTGACTGCCTTAAAATCAATAACGTAAGGTTTGAACTTTCTATCCTCAATGAAGGCCACTCCGAATTTCCGTTTTCCAGTAGGCTTCCCAGTTTTGAATATTATGTGCGACTCATGTTTCGAATGCCATTTCCAGCCCAGTTCGTTTCCTGGATTACCAGTATTTTTAATTAATATTGATTGGCCCGTTGTTAAAAGCCCTTAACAGCGCTAGTTAATTGAGTGATCTGACATTCCAGAATCGAACGCCATAGTCCTTAATCCCTTTGCGAGGACATTACCATAAGTCCAATTCATTCCGAAGCCCTTCTGCAGGTTAGCCTGTTGCAGGTTTCGAAACATTTTAGGGTTTGCAGGGGCGGAGAGCTAGCCCGTCACCCAACCTTGATTCCAGTGGCAGGTGTATTACTTCGGTTCCGTTATCGGGCGCGGAAGACTCGCGATTTAGTGTTTACAGTTGTAAGCATTTCTCGGCAATTAATGTCCAATTGTTGGGGAACCAGTTAGCCCAGTGTGCGACCACAAGAGCATTTACTACCATTTAATTGGGGAATTTGGCATTAGGAATCATGGAAGCTGGGGGTGGGGGAAACAAGGGCTTCCCTCCTCCTTTCTCAAATGGGTTTTGGACTGTCTACGGTGTAGTTCTCTTCTAATTACAACGATAATTATTGTTGAAACTAAGAAGGTTCCCGTTGTGAAAAAAAACCGACCGTAGTACTTCCACTCCCCAACCTTAACCCAAAACAATCATCACATCCGCATTATCGACAGCCGCAACAACAGTAAACCCTTGAATTTGAGGCGTAAGTCCAACTAAATGATGTGAATTTGAGGTTAATGTACAATGCAAACCAACAACACCAACCACTCTTGATGGTAGTACACACTCCAAAAGCATACGAAGCAACATTAAAGTATTTCACATACGGCGCCGTCACTTGAACCCATAAAAAGTATTGTTCTTTTGGCCGATATGGCCACCATCTGTGGGAACGTTTATCCGGCGTGTGCAGTGCTGCTCGATCTGATCTACCAAATTACAGTGGGTGGGTTGCCATGCTAGCGCGCGACATCGTGATGCGCTAACCATCGTCTAAGGGGTTCAACCACCTGCTGGCGCATGTGGTACGGTTGTTGAAACGATACGAACGTATAAAAGAAAGTTGGATCCAACGGGACACCCACTTTTTAATATCTACAACCCGGGCGATAGGATCGTGTGGTGCGCTTTCAAGTATCTAAACTGCCGAGAATAGACGCTAGAACGTAAAAGCATCTCGTGAAGAAGCATCAGTCTTGCCCACAGCAATCGGACCACTGAGGGAGTCCCCGAGTAGGCAGCGCAATATTTTACCGGCAACGGCATCTACAACATCATCGTCGGCCCTCTTAGGAGGAAGGAATCAAGAGTGAACCACCGAGTGGGCAACGCAGCATTTTATCAGCCACGGTATCATATGCCGGATGATAGTGAATAATTGCTAATGATGGCTGATGATACCGAATGACGGCTAGTGGGGCGGATGACGGCTAGTGAAAGCGGATGATGGCATGTGATGACGGATGATGCGTGCTAATAACAGATAATGGGTAGTAGTAGTAGTACTTTATTGAGACTTTTCTTTTGACATATGTTACTTAACCTACTTTTAATGTTACGATTCATTTGACAGTGACACTTTTGTCAAATGTCCTAAGCTTTTTTATACGACCTGAGTCTATACTTTACAGTTTTTAAAGTGCTAGCGAAATTTAACTATACCGTTTGCTCTTACGGTTATTGACTTTAAGTTGTTTATTTACATAATATAACCTAAACTAAACTAACCTAACTTATTCCATTCTTAGTCTAATTACATTGTCTTTTTAGTTTTGGTTGGTCGTGTGTTCTCTTCAAGCGTTACATCCAAAAATCGCGTTTCAGAAGAGGCACAGTTCCTACCGACCTGATCTTCAGGGTCTACGAAGTTATTTTTTATTTCTTTAGTCGGTTACTTGATTTTTGTATGTTTGGTTCTAATTTTCTTCTCCGATGGAAGTTCGAGTTGGTCTGTAGGTGTTGGGGGACGATATATAGTAGAAGATGGGTTTTGGGAAGCTTGGTTGGGGATCGGTGTTAATCTGGAAGACTTGGAGGATTCTTATGGGAGAGAGATAATATGGGTTTTCAGAGGTGGGGGTACTATTGAAGAGGTCCCGGATTAGATTTGACTCGTGTGTCTGCCATTTAGCTATTCGCTTTTTGCTTGTTTCGAGCATGTATTGCAGGATGGGGGTCACTTTAGTTTCGTCATAAAGAACGCTGTTTTTGTAGTATTTTTTATTGGGGCGTCGGTATTTCAATATACATTTTCTGAGTATCCTCCTCTCAAGTATTTGCAATTCTTCGGCTACTGTTGGTGAAATTGTCAGCCAGGCTGGGAAGGAGTATGTGATGATGGGGCGGATTAGGGTTTTATACATGAGAAGTTTCACATTTGGGAAGACGTATTTGGAGGATAGGAGGGGTGAGATTAGTGCAGCAGCTCCTTTGGCTTTATTTATTGCCTTTCTTGCATGTGGGTTCATTTTGAACCTGTTGTTGAGGTTCACTCCCAAATACCTGATGTTGTCTTTTGGGTTCACCGTGTCCCCTTCGATAACCGCCCTTATTAGTTTGCTTTGCTGCACTGCTAGTTTGTGCCCTTCACCACTCGCCTTATGGAAGCAAATTATTTTCGATTTAGCAGCGTTGATTTGGAGCCCCCAATCCTTTAAATAGCGTGCTTTAATGTCGACTTCTCTTTGCATCATTTCCATGGCGGAAATGGGAAGAGTGTGACTGGCTAGGATTAGGATATCATCCGCGTGCATGATCATGTTCAGGTTCCTGGAGATGTTTTGGGTTCTGATTGTGGGGGCGGAATGTGGGATGTCTTGTAGGAAGAAATTGAAAAGGTTTGGTCCCAATATGGATCCTTGTGGGACTCCAGACAGGATAGGTATAGGTGTTGAAGTTCGGTGGGATATTTCAGTAGTTAAGTAATCTATTTTGTAGGAAGCTATCAAGGATACGGGTGAGGGCCAGGGGACAGTTGGAGTATATGAGTTTGAATTTTAGCCCATCAGTCCAAACGGAGTCAAACGCTTTTTGTAGATCTAGCGCGCATACGACTGTGCATTGTTTTTTGCGCAAGTTTTTTACGACGGTGTCGTGCACAATCATAATGGCGTGTTCTGTAAATTTTTTGGGTTGGAATCCGAACTGAAACTCGGGGATTAGCTTCGTTGAGAATGCTCTAAATCTCTCTAGAATGATTCTCCGTCGCAGTTTGGTTTAGGAATAAGGATAAGGTTTCCTCGTTTCCATCTTTCTGGAAAGTAACCATTGTTTATGCGATTGTTGAAGATGACTGCTAAACTTCTCGTGACAATTGCGCCGGATTTCCTTATTACTTTATTGGGGATACCGTCTAGGCCTGAAGAGGTTTTATTATTAAGACCGGCTATTGTATCTCTGACACGTAGGTGAAAAATTCCCCGAATGTTTCGTGTTGCGGAGATACTGCCTTGTTGGTATCAGAGAATATTATAAGATATGACCCTTGGTAACCAATATTTCTCTCTTTTACAGCCGATATCATTTCCTGTGCTCTTTCGTTCTCTGAGGCTCTCTCTCGGTACAGGTTTCCGTAGAATGAAGAGATCACTTACAGCTTTTCTTCAGGTGTGAAGAAGGGTAGCCCTCTGTGTTTGATAGGGTCCCTGTCGATGTTGAAATTATATGAGCGTCGGCCCGTTAGTTTATTAATTTCTCTAAAGACGTCTGAGGATGGTTTGAGTAAACTCAATCTTCTTTTATAGTCTTCGTCCATCTCACGTCTTATTTGCCACCTTATGCGGTTGTTAAGTTCAGTGATTTCCGCTTTAAGAGTGAGATATTCCTGGCTTATACGGTTGTTGTGCCGGTGGAAGATCCGTTTAAGCCTTTGAATTTTCCGTTTTTGTTCCCTCATCTGTGATTTGGTGTTTTGCGTAAGGCATCTGTATAGCCCTTGTTTCAGTTTTTCTTCCGGCTCATGTGCGTCAATTCGTCTTAGTATAGCCTCGGTTAGGTTCTGGATGTGGATATCGATTTCCTGGTTAGATAGGATTCGGTTCACAGGGGGAGGGGGGGGGGGTAAATTGTCTTCGAGGTCTTTTCTGAACTCTGCCCAGTCCACAGAGGCATAGGATCGAAATTTTTTCGGTGTGTCTTCAATAATGGTTAGGTTGTTTAGGTGGAGGGTTAGTTTCAGACAATAGTGATCGGATATCGATGGAAGGGTTGCACATTGGTAGGGAGCTGTGTTCCCAGTTAATAGGTCTTGTGACACCAGAAAGTTGTCTAAGAAGGAGCTGCTTCTCGGATATGAGGGGACACCTGCGTTGACAATGGCGCATGCTAGAAATGCGCTTGTCAGGAACCATTTATATATTCTTTGGCCGATGGGTTCCGTGTGGAATCGCCCCAGTACTCATGTCTCGCGTTGAAGTCTCCACCGAGGAGGATAGAATCGTGGTTAGCAGCTATTGCTAGTATTCTATTGAGAGTCGGTTCTATTGCAGGTCCCAGGTTTCCTGGGATGTAGATGGATCCAATTAATATTTTCTCATGACCACCATTGCGTTTTCGCATGTTTAAGGTTGCTAGTGTGCAGGAAATGTCGGGATGCTTAAAGTTTATTTGGTCGACTGATAGGTTGTCCCGATATAGAATGGTGGTGCCTCTGCCTGCGTCGTTTCTGAGTACCTGGTAGTTTTCTATTGGGACCTTCTGTATCGGTTTTAAGACTGTTTCATTAACGAAAACTATGTCTGGTTGGATGGATTTGGTAAGGCTAGTCACGAATATTCTTTTGTCATGGAAAACTAGAGAGTTTATGTTGAGGCAGATAGTGGTCAGGTTATTTACCCCATACAGGTTGAGGTATAGCTCAATTAGCACGACTGGTTTGTCCTGTGTTGGCGTGCCATCGTATTTCGGCCAGAATTGGGCAACCTTTTTTAGGAGTTCACCTGGAGACACTCTTAAAACTTGGACTGTTTCGCAGTGGAGTCTTCGAATGGGGTTCCCTTGTGATTCTAGGTTCCGGGCATGGTTGAGTTTCTTCCACTTGTGACTTCCGAGTACAGGGGTACTGAATGTGCTGGTGTGGCTGTTGCTAATGGTGTTTGGATGTATTCGTACGATGGGGTTGAAATGGGGGTTGTTCTTTTGTTTTTTAGAAACGCTATCTTATCTATCAACCTTCTCCTTTCCGGGCATCCGGAGAAGTTTGATGGGTGGCCTTTCTCTTTGCAGAGAACACAGAAAAGTGGAGTGCTTGTTCTGTCAATGTCCTTTCTTGGACATTCTTGGGGTTGTGGTCCTCTCCGCAGGCTACACAATTCGCCGCGACATGGCCGAAGCGCTGACACCTATAGCACTGGAGCAGGTCGCTCCTTCTTGGCTTTTCCCATGTTGCCTTTTTGGTGAAGGATGAAACGAAGCTTAATGAGGCGGTCTTGATCTCCTTATTGATGGAGGATTATTTTGAATAGGTCTAGGTTCACGCCGTTTGCTTTAGACCAGCCGGTGGTTAACGGTAAGACATTTTCTATTTTGATGTCCGGACACTGTATTTCAATGTCTTCTCTGACCTGTGTGGCTCCGAATGCCGAGTCTACCCCTCTAAGGACGACTGTGTATTTTTTGTGTTCCGTCGGAGTGAAGGAGTAACCTTCTGCTTTGGATCTGCGGATCAAATCCAGTAGTTCGTCATGGATGGCGACTTCGTCGACTGTAATTTTTAATTTGCTCGCGCTCAGGCGAGTAATTCTGTATTTCGTCGTGGGGCTCCTTTCCATAATATTTTTGACTGTCATAGCCGTGATACCTTCTACGAATATAGGCGGACACCATGACTTTTCATTTTCGGGGGCACACTTGTTTTGATTTGAGGTTAGTTTTCCTTCTCCCGAGAGAGGCGCGTATGGGTTTGGATTATGGAGGGTTGGTGCTTGGATAAGAGTGGGTGACTTTCGTTTTATTGCCAATTTACCTTGAGCCATTCTGAATCCTTCCGATTCCATGTTTATCCGGTCGATAATTACACTGTTTGGAGCGTTTGTTGCAGCTTGCTCCACTCCATAGTTGCTAGCGGTAGTACTTCTTTCCTGGCCGCTTTCGTTCTTGGTGGGTGCGCTTTCTCGTCATTGTCCGCATCGGACCATCTTTGAATGGTTGGGGACTCGCTTTGCACCTCTGTTGTTGCCAGTTTTCCGGGCTTTAATTCCTTTTTTCCGCTATACTTGTATTTCGTTTTCTTTTTCTTTATAACCTTGATTTGTAACACCTTAATGTTTTCGCTTGCGATGTGTTCGGTTTGACGTCTCACCATCGAATCAACAGATTATGGGTTATGATGACAGATAAAGGCGAATGATACGGTATCTGGGTGGCGTATCATGACTTAAAATTGTCAGGCTAACTGATAATAGTGGATAAGAATGGGTGATCCTACACAATGGTAAATGATGATGCGAATGATGGTTGAAAAGGGCGGACGATGTCGTATGATGCCAGATGGTGGCTGATAATGATAGATGATGACGGATGATAGCCGAGGGAGGGCGTTGGATAGTGTTTGATTTATTCAAAAATAACTTTATATTCTGGTCTTAAGTTCATAATGATAAATAGGCAGATTCTGCAAAACCTGTGAATGACAGGAAGAATGGGTTTTGCCCTGTAATCGACCTGATCATTGTCTTGTAACTATCCGCCAGAGTTTCATGGTACTTGCAACCATCAAAACATCGCTGAAAGTATTCATTCATCATCTAAAGCACATCTTGATTTAAAGATCTATTTCTAGAAAGATTTTGGAAACTTTGTCATGCACATAAAAATTAAATACAATCACCATGTAATTGCTGCTGTGAACTTTTTCTCTACATTCTCACCGCTAAACAACAAGTCACCTTACCTTCTGAAGGTCTTGGTTGGCCTCAACTGTGACTATTTATATCCATGACCTCTATCCATTTTCCCACAAAGCTATAAATAGTACACAAAAATTCATTTCATCATGCCGATATATTTATGATCTTGATGCACTTTCATTTAAAAATGCAATTAGTTTTTAATTTAATTGAAAATGATTATCAGCATAATTAACCATTAAGATGCCAAGTAAACTTTTACGCTACTCCTACACCCGACTGATGACTTATGTTGATGTGATGCAAAGACCCTGTAACATTGGTTGCATTAAGCAAATTACTTGAGCGCGGAACACCTGCTGCAACAATTAAACACCAACTGAACGATTGCGGAATAGTAAAAAGTCATAAATTCAAGACCGTGGCGCTGCTGAAGATCATTAACCCAGCGCAAATATCATCATCATAAACACATGCATTTATTTTGTTATTAAAAAATTAGTTGGCATTCAGTAAATGCGGATCATGTTCCATAGTTTACACATGCTTTAGTGGATACACCTCACGGCAAATGACATGTAACACGCAAGCGACAAGATGGTGTATGCATGGAAAACTGCGACCTTAGCGAGGTGAGTAATGGCGCACCCAAAGATTCTTACGATGATTTTTCTTTAATAATTAGCACCTAATCAACGAGTAGGTGTTTATGAATTGATTGAACTTTGCCAATGGGAGGCTGCGTAAAGCTTGAATTTGCATTGAAATTTTAAAGTGATTTTAAGTTGTCAGATCCGCTTGCGGAATATTTCACACGAAATGTGAATGCTTGCATGAGTTTCGACTTGTGTAAATTCGCGCATTTAATTTTCGCGGCGGGATTTGTTAACTTAGTCGATTACTTGTTGGAACATTAATCATTTGATCCGACGACAGATTTAATAAATTATAGATGAATTGGGTGGATAGCAGTTGACCTCAATATCGTCAGATTTAAAATTGTCAATAAATTTACACTAAGGTACGAACATTTACTTTTCGACAGATTGCATTGCTTAAGCATTTGTAGCACTTATTATTGATCCTCTAATATAATGTTGCAGAGTTCTGTTCAATTTTTGAAATATTGCACCCTTTGTCCAATATTTACGAGAATTTGTACACTCTTTATGCAGTCGCTTACAGCATATTTGATACATTTCAAAAAACTCAAACTGTTGTGTTTATATAAATAAATATAATTTTACGAATCTTTTAAAGCAGTGCTTAACATGAATATGTCTGAAATTCGAAGCATACAAGAATGTGAGGAATATTTTTCAAATATCCCGTTAGCAGAATAAAGCAAATATTCACTTTGGCTCTAGAGTATGCCATCAGAAAGCTTCTTGTCGATACAAGACGTACGTTATAATACAAGTCAAGCCAAGTGGTAGCCTATGCGGACGACATCAACATTTTGTCACGCTCATTAACAACTGCCAAAGAATTCTTCCTGAAACTTGACAGCCAACAAAACAAGTAGGGCTACAAATCAATGAGAATAAAACAAAACTCATGACGCAGTCGAGGACAAATATCTCAAATGCCCAAAATATCACACTTGGTGAATGCAGTATCGAAAATGTGGACAAATTTTTGTATTTAGGCACCAAAATAACGAGAAGTGGTAATGAAAGAGACGAAATACGCCGAAGAATACAGCTGTCATATAAAATATTTTATTCAGCTTTGACGATGACGACTTATACAAATCTGTGATAAAACCTGTACTATGCTATAGTTGTGAAACATGGACCCTAACCTTAGCAACCACAAACATATTGAACACCTTTGAGAGACGAGTCCTGAGGCGAATAATCGGAGCGAAATTAGACGGGGACCAATGACGAACTCGATACAACCATAAGCTGCATGAAATTTTTGACGAGCCGGAGGTCTCAACGATTGTACGACTGTGTGAACAACGGATACCTGAAAAGGTATTCGTTGGGAGAACTAAAGGCCGAAGGCCAATGGGGAGACCGAAGTAACGCTGGTCTGACTCTGTTGACGATGATAGTTCATCATTGCTCGGACTTCAAAATAGGGAACGCCATCAGTGGGTCGTGACAGTTGGAGGCGCGTGTTGCAGGAAGCGAAGGTCCGAGAGGGGCTGCAGCGCTACGAAGAAGAAGAAGTTTTCGGCTCTTGAATTAGCAGTTGAATTGTTTACTGGGATTGGTGAAATATGCAGTGCTGAGACCATACGTTATGTGCTAAGAATCCATAATTTATATGGTCGAGTTGCACGGTAGAAGCCGTTCATGAATAACAAAAATCGACCTAGCCACCTTAACTTTACTACCGAGCATTTTTCAAACGATTTGGGGTTTTGAAAAACCGAAATTTTTGCGGATGAGTCCAAATTCAACTTATGACTTATGAATGGTAAAAGCCAAATACAGAGCTCAAAAGAGAAAATCTACATGGAACTGTTAGGCAGGATGGTGGCAACGTAGTAATTTAGGCCTGTATGTTAGCAGCCGGCATTGGAAAGCTGGCTTTTATTGAAGGGAACATGGACAAGATCATGTATATTAATATCCTAAAGGCAAATCAACTTCAAAATGTCGACAAACTCGGAATAAGGTGTGAATTTTGATTGTAGCAATATGCATAAGTGAGAAATTGTACTCGTACAATCCTAGTTAATTTGGGCTTTTTGGGAAAAAAATATTCGTTACGACATCATTTACAACAAAAATGATTTACAAAAAGCTTTGTTAGAAACAAAATAACTCCCAGAACGAAAAGAAAGTGACTGAATCGATTCCAAATAGACTCAAAGATGTGTTGAGCCAAAAAGGTAATCATACCAATTACTAGTATTGCACTGAAAACCTTCCTCTTGAATAACTTTAAGGAAAACTTGTACCGCATCAAATAAACTGTGACATATAATTTCGCATTTATTTATTTTTTGTTATTTAGTTGTTTAAGAATTGCTTTATTTAATTTTTTTTCCTGATAAGCAAAATAATTGACCATATTTTTCATATTGAAATTATAGCGCTTTAAGTTGTGAAAAATGTACTTCATCAAATAAGCTTTGAGCCACTATTATATAAAAGGCAATCTGGTGTCCTAATCTTCAGGTTTTATCAGAATTGAGCTGTATTCAGTGAAGTTAACGCCATTTGTATTTTCATAAATCACAGCAATAAGAATATGTTGTTTTCTTACTCTATGGGATCTTGATCAAACCAGATGCTACATTATTAATTGGATCTTGTTGAAAACTTCAGGAAAAAAGAATAACATTAATACCTTTGAAATCCTGGACACTGAATGAAATTCACTGCATTCAAAAAAAGGCAACCAGCTTTATCATAGAAATGTTTCCTGAGTTTGTTGATTACTTACGTAACGTAAATATATGTATTTCATAAGTTAAGTATTAAACCCTTCTGACAGGGGCGTGCTCCTGCTCCATGAGCCTGAGATATTTTAATGTGTTAAATCTGAGGTATTCTATTTTTTTAAATCTGTTCCAATGTAGTCAACGTTGTGTAGTGGTTAGGCTGCTCGCTGCGTAAGCCGAAGGTCCCTGGTTCGAAACCACTTGGTTACGACGAGATTTGTTTCGAGTATTTCTGCGGACGATAGTTCTGATTTTAATAAACCAGTACGTATCATAACTGAATGGGTTCTTGTTCGTCTGAAGAATCGCTTGAGATGTACTGCTGCTCATCAAGAGTATCATGACAAGAGTTCGTCGGCATGGTTCGCTGATGAATAAGATACTACTGCCATTTGGGTGCAAGACAGCGCTTATATGCAGGTGCAAACTCACGGGCAAGAAAATGTCTTTGCATGAGTTCGGTGTATGGATACATCAATCTTTTGTATGTATCTTACTCCAATAAACCGTTACTATCCTTTCAGGGCAGATTCAACGCTCTGGAAGACGCCGTCTCAATCGTAGAACGCCCTGTTCTCATCGAGGCGGGCTTCAAAGCCATTGAATTTGGCATGTCTCTATCAGCTAACAGAAGAAAACAAATCCTCGACGTAACAGCCAGATATGGGCTTGTAGTTTTAAACACCAGCAATATCCCTACTTTCCGCCGCTAGGGCTGCGTTGGAACCATTTGTAATGTAACATTCAGACCAGAGTTCCTAGGGTACATAACTGGAGAGTTCTAGAAAAATAATCGGCCAATGATCACCATTATATAGCGTTTAAGGTTAACCGTGGATCTTCCAGCATACATATGCGCAGTCTTACAGTCTTGGATGGATAACTGCAAAGATGGACGTTGAGACGTTTGTCAGCGTGCTCATTGCGCGGGCGTCGATGCCCGAAGCTTTACAGGGAAGTGGAAAATTAGCAGCTATGAATGCAATCAACTCAACGATGATCATGACTGCCTCCAATTCCACCATGCCCCGTTGGATATCCAGACACAATAAGCCTCCAATGTACTGGTGGTCATCTAAAATAGCTCAACAGCGAAGTGAATGTAACAAACTCCGACGATAGGTAAACTAGTAAACTACCAGTATACCCCTTGTATACTGGTATGAACTGGGAGCTTGATATGATGTGTATCTTGAATACACATCAAGGCTCCCAGGGAGGGAGGTATTTCCTGCATGAAACCTACCTGCATCTGCATCCATCTGAACTAGATCGATGAAGATTTAGGATTTTTAGTGAATTATTTTCTTTCGTTGTTTCATTGTTTTACATGTAGACGTTGAACTGAATTTACATTTACACGTTAATTCGAATTTCGGTTCCTGTCGCCGGATGTTCCTTGATCAAACAAAGTTTTTGATAGAATTTCACCACATAACTTCGGGCTTGGTCTCGTTTTGTTATGCCGTGAAGTGCCTTCAAGCTGGGGGATCCCTCTTCTAGCGGGAGGGGAGAGGGGAAGAGGAATTGCCAGATAAACGATCCCCCAGCTTCACTGAGTCCCTTTTATCTTTTAGGACTGCCCGAACATAGTGTGCCACCTGGTTCCATTTGTCAACCGATTCGAGCATCTATATTATCCAGGTTGAGCTCTGCCGTTTCCCTGCCGAGGTCCCTTCACAGCCTGTCAAATTTTATGCCCGTAGAAAATGTGTGGCAGGCATTGTCTTCCTCTCCTGGGTGAAACCGAACATCGGGAGACCGTGACTTACCAATCTTGTACATGTACGATTGAAAACATCCATGCCCACTCAAAAAAATGGGTCATACAGAAGTCAGTCTCATCATACCTTCAATTTAGTCACGGTCTCACATCCGGGATGAGGTGAGCAATCCACCTTCCCTTCGTGAAATTCACCCAATACTGCTGCCAATCGTTGAGTTAGCGCTATCTCTCTACGCGGACAACCATTTCCCTCGTGTCCTCGTTTGAGCACAGGTAAGTATGGCGGTGCTCTCCAGAAAGAAGGGCAGCAATTATCACGCCTGCAATAACTCTCACCACCGAATCAGAAACTGTTGGATAAGAAGATGCAATCCTCAGTGCTTCTCTTCTCTGTAACTGTACTAAGCGTTTTAGTTCCTTACTGAGAGCGTCGCTGCGTATTTCTTCTCCGTACAGTAACACTGAGCCTACAGCGCTCATCAAGAGGCGTCTAAGTTGGCCATAATCGACTCAGAGCCGATACTCCTGAAGCAGCCATTGCCCTGATTTGCTCAGAGAAACTCATCTTCGAGTCGATGAGTAGCCCCAGGTACTTCACCGCTGGCTTCAAGTCGATTAATATGTCTTCAATACTGACCATCCTTACTCTAGGGATTCTCGCGTTCGCGTTCCTAACGTCGAGTATCACCGACAGGACGGTCCGTCGCCTGGTGCGGCTATATGCCTTTGCTCTTTGGACCCGCTCACCACCTCTGCAATCGCATCAATCTATGTGAAAAGTACATACTTGACTAGTGTCTTACCATAGACAGCGTCAACATGACGGGATGGGCGAGGAAGGGGAGAGCACTGTCTCGTCAATCTTTTTTGCATTATGTATGCAAGGTTTCCGTTGGGCACCAAGCTTCTGCATAACTAGCTGGTAGCCAATTCCCCACAGATCCTTGTTCGCATTGTCCACTAGATCTTGCCAGCAGCGAGCCTTGCTGTTGTTCATCAATTTGCAAAGGCATTTACTGCTGCTACCAGGTTGCATGCCTCGTCACGGTTTCATGCCCGTTGAGCCTCACGCCGAAGCTTATGACACTGCCTTCACTTTTCAGTGATTTCAGTCAGCCACCAGTACACTGGGGGCTTTTTGACGCAGCATAGAAGCGTTGCAAGCAGTCGTGATGATGCTCATAGTTGAGTTCACCACGTCTTGAGCCGCCAGCTCTTCCGTCCCCTGCGAAATTCCCTGCAGCGGAGCACCTCTCGACGTCCATCCTTCCGATGTTCCACCCAATTGTAGAGAGCCGAGAGAATGGACGGCGGCAGACAATATCACTGATTTCAAGCAGAATGCACTGATGATCACGGGCTGAGTAGTCCTCTAATACTCTTCTATTTTGTATCTTCCATTCTAAGGACTCCGAGGCGAATGTCACGTCCGGTATGGTTTCTTCACAGCCGATACGGTGGAAAGTCGGCGTGCTTCCGGTATTTAGTACGACGAGCCCCATCCTGGCAACCATTTCTAGGATTTGTTCTGCCCGCGAATCTATTTTATGTACGTCCCATCTGATTGTTTTAGCGTTTAAGTCTCCCCCAACGAGCATTTTGCCTTCTGCGTTCGAGACAGCGCCCTCCAAAGCATTAAGCTTGGCTTGGAAAGATGATATCGATTCGCTCGGTGTTACGTACACACTAAAGAAGGTGGTCCCTGAGCATCGAACTCAGACGAAATCATACAGCATTGCCTGCTGTCGGGATCTTTGTCGGGGCTTCTTTCTCTCGTGTTTCGCATCAGGTCTTTTTTCTTGTTGGGCGTCGATGCGAACTTTATTTCTGGCACATTTTGAAGGAGTTTCTTTGCGGCTGTTTTCGCTACTTTTGTCAGCACTATCTGGAATCCTTGATATGGTGTACCGCGCCCATTAAGTGCCTCTTCCTTTCTTCTTTTATTCTGGTCTCCGTCGATTGGGCTAGACGCAATTCTTTTATTGATAGATGATGGAGCTATCTGTGCGTGCCCTTTAGACTTAGCCTTCAGCGCTTCTTTAGCCTTTCTGCTCTGCTTCGGCCTCCAGGTCCTCTTTGGCCTTCAATCAGCTCCTCCGATAATGCCCTATGCGGTCAAGGAGCTCCTCTAATTCAAGGAGCCTAATCTTTACTGCTTTGCAGACTTTTCGTGAGTCGCATGCAGATTGTATTTTTTATAGAATATCTCCCTCTTTTCGGATTAGTCTTTCTTCTTCATGTCGCTGGGTGGCAATTGTACTTTTCAACCACCTTTCTTGGGAGAGTTATCGGCTTCCATTTCCGAGTACAGTACTTCCGCCACATTTTCGATGAGTGCGATGAAATCACACAACGGCGTTTCGTTTGTCTGGTCACTGCTTTGTTTTCCTGCCGTGATCGATTTGTGGACTTCAGGATGATTCGTTATTATTTCGGGATTTACAACCTTTGCTTCGGTTGCTCGGTAGCGATCACAGCAGTGACCATTGAATTCTCGATGTTCTTTATATTTCCCTCCACCGATCAAACATCTGGTGCGTCCTGCAGATTTTTTCGCTTTTCCTTCTTAGGACGCTCCGGCGTTCGCATCATTTTTTTGCTGCGCTCAAATGTTGCAGTCGGGACCAGACTGTCTGTTAATCTTCGTTTTTCATCCTTCTTCACTGTCGTTGTATCCAGCGTCGTTTTTGTCATCGTTAGTAGCGCTCCCGATGTGCTATCAACATCGTGGCTACAGCAGCTGGTTGCGTCGTCATTGTTGTTATTTTTGCTTCCTTTTTTGGGGTTTTTATCTTTTTTTTTAGGCGTTTTAGATGTAAGATAAAAGTACACTGTTCCGTTGTGTTAATATTATAACTAATCTTTGAATAGCGTTTTTGGTTGCTTCTTCTTTTGATTTGAATTGAATAGTATAATACAACTTTAATCAAATTAAATTTGATATTGTTTCTTGATTAAATGCCTTTGATCAACAATGCATAAATTTCTTGTGCCATTTTCAGTATCAAGTTTTTACTATTTTTATTGTTTGGAATTTGCTTTATATTCTTTGAAAATTGATGACGATTAATATTGTATAAAGTCTTTTGACTTAGACTCGATGTACGTTGGGATCGGCGAAGCGCGTCGTGCTTCCTGTTGCCTGTAAAGGGGCCAAGAAGACAAGCTATTGGGTTGATGTGGAAACACGGCATGAAACGCTGAAAGGCCAGAAGAGGATCTCGGTTTCAGCCGACACCTCACCCCTTACCATTTAAATGAAAATAAGGCGGCGCTGCTTACGCAATGCTGGGACACACCTGATCGAGCTATTGGATCGGGGTGGCCACATGGCGTTAAACACCAAAAGGCTGGAAGAGGATCTCGGGTTAAGCCAACCCCTCACATCTCTCCATATGATAAATTGATATTTTACAGTAAATTGAGTAAAAAACCGCGTCGCCCGCAATCCGCTTCCTAGCAGAGTTGAATTCCTACTGAGTTCTGAGTATTCGACCAAGCGCTTATATCTGGTCGCGTGGTGAGCTTTTACTCCAACTCCGCCAAGAAAACTACTGAAGAGGTGAGCCCATGCGTTTTGTTTCTACAGAAGCTCTTTCTCTCCGCTTCATCTCATGTTCACGTAAACGGAGAGAGCCAAAAAGCGATATTCTCATAGTGCAATTAAAGGAATTTGCAGAAGAGCGAGGAGAGCTTTTGATTTGATTGTCGTGTGACACGTTCTCGTCTCTGTAGCTTTCAATTGGATGACTTTGCTCGCTCACGATATACATTCCACTGCCGGCTCTTCCATCTCCACCGCATACCTTCGATATGTAGCATCACGGGTTGATTGCAACTTGACGATAGCACTTATCATGCAAATGCACGCAAAGTGGTTACCCGCTCATACTTTTTAGCATTGATGCCATTGGCTGGCGTTAAACATAAGGTGGCGCGTTGGCTCGTTCATAAGTTCCAGTGGGAACGGACCTTGGAAGTAGGAATGGACCTCGGAAGAAGCCTCCACAAAGCTTGCTTGCATACAAGTCTATTAAAAAGCATTTTTGGAAACTTATCAACAGCAAGGCCAGCTGCTAGGAAAATCTGGTGGACGTCGTGAATTGGTCCCTGGGGTCTGAGCTACAAACTGGCCATGCATAAGCTCTTGACCTAAAGTGGACGCGATTGTGCTGGCTCTTTTTCCTACACACCCCGTTATTATTGAATTAATCCACGATGAAATTCCGGCAGATTGCCCACACTTTACGGAGATCTAATAGTAGGAAGCAGTTTTGTCCAAGAAAGCGAAAAAGGCCCCAGGGCCAGATGGGATTTCAGCTGATGTTCTCTTCATCATCTCTGGCGCGACAGCCCAAGGCGGCACTTGGCCTTATTCTCCTCCAATCATCACGCTTCTGAGATCCCGTCCGCCAATTGATCGCTTCCAACAAGGATGTTCTGCCAGCTTCTATCGTACTTTCCCATCGAGTTCTCGGTTTTCGCTCGATTTCCACCTTCTGCTCGGCACTTCAATGTTCTTTGGGTAGCCGGTTTTCTTCCACCCTTTCTACATAGCCTGCCCAGTGCAATTGCCGTAACTTTACGCAAACAGAAACTAGTGGTTTAGTAAATAATTCGTACAACTCATCGTTTTAACCTTTCGTGCTTCATTGGGCCGTGTATTTTCCGGAGCACTTGCGTTCAAACATGTTATGTCCACGTGTGGCTACTATTAACTTATTTTAATTCATATTACTGTTGCTGTTTCAGAGTTTTTCCTGGCTTTCAGCCTCGTATAGGGGTATATCCCTACTTCCATCACTTGCGAAAATAAAAGTCTAGTGATTGGAGGATCTATTATCTCAAACTGTCGGATAGCCAGTGCGGATTCCATGCGTGACAATGTACTAGCAATTCGTGGCTACATGTCACGTGCACAGTGCGTGCAAGTGAGCAAAACATGTCTACGGAATCTTTGATGACTTCAGAGGCACTTGTAATGATTCCCACTATTCCCACTAAATAGGTTGCATAAACTCAATTAAATCATTCATTCACTAAATAGGTTGCATAAACTCAATTAAATCATTCATTCATAATATAGATACTCAAATTGCATTTCGTCTCATATTCCAATCCCATGGTAAGGTCATAAATAACTACCACGAGCCATTGCATTGGAATATGAAACCAAAACATGTCGCAGAGACTAATGTGACGACGAACATATGTAACATGAAACCTACCTCATTACTCAACGTTCGAATTCTTTTACTTTCACTTTTCTTCCGCATTCGATTTGCCATGTGTATGCTAGCGACCTAGTAATGCACTTGAAAAGAAATTTATGACCTAGAAAATAGGTCATAAATTGCATTGCGATGATGAGTGTGGTAAATGGGAATGCGAGGTGTTGATGACCACACAAGTTGAATGTTAAGTAATGAGGGCGTGAGAAATAGATTTACAAACAACGAGTAGAATTGGTATAAAAAGAAAAGAATGTATTGATTCGGGATCAGTAAATTCTGACCCGTCTTGTAATAAAGAGTTCGGCCAAAGTGATCTTAGGCTGGTTTTATTAAAGACTAAAGGGAAAGATTTTTATTGATCATAATAATACTTTGGCTGGATATTTCGGCCAAACTTAGATTCTGTTTGCTGCATAAAAGCATTAGCTTTGGTGCACGTCACAATTTGGCCAGTGTAAAAACGGGCTAGACGACAAATTAGGTAATTACAAATTAATTTAAATTAAATTCTTTGAGGACTAACACGATACACTTTTGACCACTTGGGCTGGCCAGCAGTTTTTGCTAAACTAACTTCGGTTGGTTACAAGGAACTAGGTGAAAGTTACTTCTCGGGGAGAAGTGCATTTGTTCAGGGCTTTTGGCACAAAGTGGAGGTGTCAGCACAGAGAAGATACCCTCAGGGGTCCATAGCAGGTCCATTTATGTGGAAACTCACTATGGATGAGACCTCTGCTATTTGCAGTACTTATGCATATGCCGATGACTTGCTGATATTGGTTGATTAAAATTTGAAGCTGAAGTCTCGTAGAAATATGCCTAGTGCAACCCAGTCTAGCAAAATGCCTTTGTACACAAGATATTAGTTATGCTTCTGAAGGGTGCACTTAGCTGGAGTCGTAAACCATGGCTGCGGTATGTGGGACAAGCTCTCAAGTATGAGACAGCAGTCTCATATTTTGGGAATTCATGTGGGACAGAGACTATCCTTCTGGCCCCATTTCAAGGGCCTGAAGGGTTGTCTTAAAGGCTTTGCCTCCATGCTATGCCACGTTTATAGGGAGGAGTGGTATCTTGGAAGAAGATCTCCCAAGGAACTATATGCTGGCCTGTTTCCCGCATTCCAACCTAATAGGCACCGGTATTCTGGGAGAGTATGATGAGTGCAACTGGCAGAAGTCGTATAACATAATGCCAGAGAGTTGTCTTTCTCGCTTGCTTACCTGTATGTAGTATAGTCTCGACTGACGTCATGCAGGTTCTAATGAGGACGCAAGCACTGGACTTTGAAATCATTCGTCGAGGATTGGTCTGCAAGCTACGTAGGGGAATGCCTTTTGGTGAGCCGAGGCCTAGGCCCTGACACAAGGCTTCAAAGTTATTCTATGCATTCTGCAGCTGGGGGAGCGCTGGTTTACAGGATTCTTGGAGACCTGCATTCTTTGGGGAGCGCTGTCCCCATGTGCCCGAGAAAGTAGAGGGTTCCTTTCGATGTAATTTCAGCCGGGTTGCTACATTGCCCCAGATCCTCGGGGAGTTAAGCGAACCCGTGCCCATCGAGGGAAGGCGACCAGGGTCAAAAATGGCTATAGCAGTGGAGCCTCGAGTCTTGGCGAACCTTTGAGTATGCAAATGCCCCTGGCGGTAGGTGAAACTCTATGGGAAGGACCCAAAAAAAAATTCGATGAAAGTGGAGAAGGAGAAAAAAACTTGCAGTGCAAGGGGTCGGATTGCCAGTTCCGGTGGGAGAGGGTAGTGAGCGAGCAGTCTCTTAGCCGTCATCATCCAGCGACTGGAATGTTATGGTGAACTTGGTTTCTATAACAGATCAATCTACAAATAATCTCGGGCCAGACGCGGGTAAAGCCACTCAGGGGTAGGCCCTTATTGGCGTAAAATCATCACAACAAGAAACTAAATGTGAAGAAAGCCAGCAAACCCCAAAACTTAGGCCGCAGCAAATTACTTCAAAGATAATGCAGTTCGTTCGATAATTACTCCTGCGACCGATAGCGAAGCAAAGCAAGGGTTTTAAATGCCGAAATGATAACAAACCATCCTAAGATCGACAAAGTGGTCATGGCAGAAAAAGAAAGGAGTGACCACACAATCGAAGCACCGTTGTGTGATCCACTGCCACCGTCGAAAACGAAGCACCGTACTCGGAAACAGAAGCCGATAGCCTCTCCCAAGAAAGGAGGTCGCAAACTACAATTGCCGTCCAGCGACTTCAAGAAGAATGGTTAATCCGGAAAACGGGAGACGTTCTAAGAAGAATAAAATTAACATGTGACTCGACAAAAATCAACAAAGGTGTAAAGAATGAGCTCCTGCATATGGCATTACCGGAGAAGCTGGTTAAAGATCGAGGGAGCCCAGAAGGTCGATGAGCAGATGCCTAAAGAGGTGCTTGTCACGTTCAATTTATTACCTGCCAGCTGGGGCTGCGGTTCCAGTTAGCTAGCTGCGACGGTCGCAGATTTGGCGCCAACCGTTTCATTGCTGTAGCCCCCCTAGAGCCGCTAAACGGGAATACGACTCACAGGAATGCCTCAAAATATATTTAAAAAAAAATAGCGAACAAGAAAATGCTCAAATGAATACAAACAACCAAAATAAATGGGCAGTTTTGAGTTTGGATTTTGATAGGGAATTGAATGGAATTGAGTTTTAGTGACGGAAGACGAGAGTAGAAAAAGTGGAAAAGTGAATTCTAATTTGGGATTTGAGAATTAGATTTCTCGTTTGAAGTGTGGGACTGTCGCAAAGTTAACTATTTGGAAGAGATTAAATTAGTGCGAGTTTGGGTAGTTATTAAATGATATAAAAAAAATCATGTGCAGAGATTAATTGTTCAGTAAAAAAAAAAGCTGTTTTGTTGGTTTATGGAGAGGACCAGATGCCTTACATTGAATTTTTCTGCGACTACGCTTGCACGACGGATCGGAGGGTTGAAAGTAGCCGTTGCGTTTTCGTTTTTATGATTTTCACTTTAAAATCTAATTTTCAGTGGCCCCACGCTTCTTTTGTTGTATTTCACCGCGCGCTCGGAGTTCTGCAAGGAAAGAAGTACGTAAGTTTCTTAAATATTTTATAAACTATAATATTTTACAATAGCCTTTTTTTATTCTATTCTTTATTGTATTGAACTTACTCATTGTTACTCATCCCTCTGCTGAAACATAATGTCTGCAACTGCGGTGACTTCCGCGGTTGCAACAGCTTAGCTATCCTCCATGGTAATGCGTGAGTGATACCACCACTTAGAAAATCGACGGACGGCAAGGCTAAACCGACTTCAATAGGGTTTTATAAGTGGCAGAAAACCCTTAAAAATTGCAAAATAAATAAAAACTTCTATCTACTGGCTTTACAAATTTGTACCTTGAAGAAATATTATGGACATGAAAGACGCATTATGCCTTTAGTGGATGCTCGTATAAGCCCGCACTTTAATATGAGTACATTACTTTTCAAAGTGCATAATGGATAATGCATGTATATTACACGGTTCTAATATGCTATGTATGGAACAAAAATATATTCGTTTCAAAAGATGTTGAAGATATTGGGTGATTTTACCATCCTTATTCTAACACAGAGTGCCTGTCTTAATTGTCAAAATTTGAGCTGAATCGGATTCATAGTTTTGTTTTGACCGCATGTGGTCGCACGTCGGCTTTTGATGAGCCACGCCCAGGTGCCTCGAAAATGGCTATCATGGAGGGTAACGTGAGAAAAATCCATAAGCTCGTATTGGCAGACCGCCGATTGTAGGTGCGTAAGATAGCTGAGACAGTAGGCATCTCAAAAGATCGCGTAGGTCATATCCTCCATGAAATTTTGAGCATGAGAAAGCTATCGATACAATGGTTGTCGCGTTTGGACAATAAGCGCAATCTTGAGACCCCTTCAAAGCAGTGTTTGACGCTGTTTAAGCGCAATATGAAGGAATTTCTGCGTCAATTCGTGACAGTCGATGAAACATGGCTCCACTGGTACACACCAGAGACCAAGGAGCAGTCGAAATAGTGGACTTCACCCGGCGAACGTGCTCCAAAAAATGCAAAGACTGTCCTATCGGCCGGAAAGGTGATGGCCACCGACTACCTGGAGAAAGGCAAAACCGTCACAGGGCTCTACTATGCCGAATTATTTGGCCTATTCACCGCCGGATTGCAGAAAAAAGGCCCAATTTGGCGGAGAAAAAAGTGCTCTTCCACCATGATAACGTACCGGCTCATACCTCCGGTGTCACCACGGCCAAATTGGGCTATGAACTGCTACCTTATCCACCATATTCTCCAGATTTGGCCCCATGCGATTTTTTTTTGTTTGTTTTCCAAACTTAAATAAGTCACTCGCCGGGCAAAAATTTGAGTCAAATAAGGAGGTCATCGCGCCATGGAGGCCTACTTAGCACACCTCGTATTTTTCAGACGGAGTAAAGGAGTTGAAGCATCGCTGGATCAAGTGCATCGAGCTAAGAGGAGATTATGTTGAGAAATAAATCGTCACTTTTCCAAAATGTTCGTTTTTCTTTTGTAGGCTAAGTACTTATCGGACTACGCTCGTACAGTACTTTGATCCAACTACATTAGCTTATGAAACCAGTATACATAATCACAAATCCATTACCTCGACAAAGAAAAATAAATTTCAGAAATTAAGAAAAATCTCATCACGACAATTGACATAAAATGTATTGGCACAAACTACAGCGCCATTGATGAAAATTTTTCCTAGCAAATGAGGTGTTGCGAGACTACAATAAATTCCCAGCCCAAAAAATTTGCCAGTATTGTTGTTGAAAACACTATAAATTTGAAATAACCATGACTTTAAGCACACTTTAAATTAGTATGGAACATTAATTAATAATGTAGAGAAACAACTTCTCTCATTAAAGATTACCATTCTTCTCGAAAATAAATCAAAATTACGAACAGCTAGAAAAAAATCAAAAAAGCATCACATCTCATTAACTTATCTTTGTTGCTGATTTCTATGTATTTCCACGGTACCATAAGCAATTCTTACAAGCACCATGAATGAATTAATTGATCTTAACTCAAATTCATCATCATTCAATCTTTTCATTTCTGACGCGTACAATACTGAATGAAATTAAACAACTTCAAGGACAAGAAAGATCTAAAATCTTCACTAACAAGCCAATCCAGGAAATGATCAGTATACCCAACAAAGGAAAGAATAACGAGTCTGGAAATCAAAGAAACCGAAAGTGTTCTCGAAATTGATATATAAACTCTTCAGCGTACCGAAAACCAGAAAATCACAACAGTCTTACGCACGATTCCATCTCAGAGATGCATGCGTGCGGATCTAATGCCGTGTTTATACAACAGGTTCGTCAAGCAACCTGCAATTAGAATTCTCCTACAAAAAACCGCGCTAAGATTGTTTGAACGCTGTTTCGCATAAACAACCATAATAAAAGCACTTTATGGTGGAAGCCAGTAAAAAACGATGGAAATGAAGAGGTAAGAATAGAAGACCGAGCAAAGAAAAAATATTTATCCATTAAGAAAACCGAAAGTCATTGTGGACGGGCTCGAAAAAAGCATCGTAAAACCTGTTGGCCAGCTCAAATATTATCTCACAACCAGCTAGTCCGGCACCATACCGACTACAAAACAATCTAAGCCACTAAGTCAGCGCATTATCTCGACAAAAAAATCGCTCTCACGATTAATTAACGTCAAGGTCTTCCTCCACATTGCAGTAAACCTCGATTGCCGACTCCGCTGCGGAGGTAGTGAAGTTTGAATATGGTTTTTACCAACTAGAATAATCACTTGGATACTCTTTGGCTCCACTTTAGAAGCCGAGGCTGCTTCTTCTTGTTGTGCCGACTTTAAGACGTCTTACTCGTACTCGTATATGCGAAATGATGAACATTTATAGGAATGTGTGTTGGCCCACTTGTTGTTATTGGCGCATCTTAAGATTCTCAGATATGAATCTTAAGCTTCGCTTTAATAAAATTATACGATTGTAGATCAAGTTTGCTTCGTCATTCCGGCAAACAAGAAGTTCCATAAAAATAGTTTAGTTTTGATTTCAAATTAGTCTATTGTTATTAAAAAACAAAGTTTTATATGAATAATTTTACACGGTAAACTAAGTAATGTAAATCTGTTGGAAATTTAAGATTTTGCGAAAAAAATGAATACGGAAGTGGATTTTATCTGTCGAGCAGGATTTCTTTGTTTGACCCCTGAAATACAAATTTTTTCAACTTATTCATCATTCTCTTGAAGTAAAATCAAAGAACATAGAAAAGAATAAATTTTGTATTCTGGTCTTAGATGGATGGGTGGATAAGGATAGGTTCGGTAACCCAATCACTGCAGCCAGTAAGGCTTTTCGTATATTTCCACGAAACTTGCTTCAAGTGAGAAGCCCTTCATTTTTCGAGGCCCAGTAGGGAACTCGCTAGATTTGTCTTATCGATGCCCCTATCCGCAGCTATCTGATCGACAGTCGAGTGTCTCTAATGCCTAACGGACAACTGAAAAGAACTTGAGGATTAGTTTCCTCCTTTTCTTTTAAAAACTGCACACTGGGTCTTTGCTGTTCATCGATTTCACAGAGGCAGTAGGGAGAATGTGATCCTGTTCCTTTTCCATTTCACATTCGTACACCAAATGAATAGATTAACTGATGAATTGCCCTTCCATTTAGATCAATCTTGCTTTGCAACTAATATTTTGAGTTACATGCTGTCACTCCCCAAATTCATTATACGTTTCAAGGTTTATTTAGCTATTTTACCTTTTCCTTCCAAACATGGTGTTCATCTGTTGTTGACTCGCGTACGCTCGTATACCCTGAACTTTGCTGCTCCTCTAATGGCTATGTTCAAATGCTGTATAGACTGTGCTACACACAACTCCTGTAATACAGTGGTAGGCTATCCTTCAAGCAGAAACGATATTGATAGCAGCTCTTCTTTGTTGATTATGGGTTTTACCATAAAATGATGTAGCCAATATGCTACTTGTGTTTTAAGTCCCCAAGACCCCTTATGGGTTGCCTAGCAGCAAAGGGGATTTCTCGTTCATTTTATTTTGTTAGGATTTCCCTGCGAAATCCGGCTTTCCACTATGTTCACAGCTTACTACATAGACGCGAAAAGTCTATCTGGATACATTTCCAGCATCCTATTTATGCCAACATCATCGGCATACCCTGGGGCATAGAACTCCGTACTTTTCAATCATTCAGTATGTGATAACTTGCCATTTGTAATGCGCATATCATGTTCGCCTTCTCACATCCCAGCGAGAAATTGAATTTTTTTCACGGATTATTATTATATAGGGGTCTTCCCTAAATAAAGTTCGGATGAGCTCATAAAAAAAAATGTATTGTAGTTTTGTTTGTGGTTGGGAGGTGAATGTCATTTACGCAGAGAGTGTGGGACTCCCATGCTCGCAAATGACTAGACCATTCACTAAAACACCTCCCCTGTCAACCCGAGAAGCCAGCCTGAAACCGTTTGACATATTACTTCGGGCCAGGTCTCATTTTGTAACGCCGAAAGGCGCCTTCAAGTTGTGGGATCCCTCATCTAGCGGCAGGGGAGAGGGGAAGAGGATTTGCCACATAAGCGATCACTCAGCCCTTTTATTTTTTAGGACTGCCCAAACATAATGTGCCACCTAGTTCCATTTGTCATCCGATTCGAGCATCACCGCGACTGTATTATCCGGGGTGAGCTCTCCCGTCGCAGCCTAATATGCGCACTCAAAAAATGTGTGGTAGGCATTGTCTTCCTCTCCTGGGCAAAACCAATCTTGTACAGGTAAGACTGGAAACACCAATTCCCGCTCAAAATCTGGGTCAAATAGAAGTCAGTCTAACCATTCCTTCGATTTAGTCACGGTTTCACATCCGGGATGGGGCGCATAGTCCACCTTCCCTTCGTGCAATTCACCCAAGACTACTGCCAGTCGTTGAGTGAGCGCTGTCTCTCTTCGCGGGCACTTGACTCCCTCGCATCCTCGTTTCGACGCACGTAAATAGCGCAGCGCTCTCTAGCAAGGAAGGCAGCATGTATCACGCCTGCAATAATTCTAACGTCGAATCAGAGATTGTCGGATACGAAGATCTTCAGTGCTCCTCTTCTCTGTACCTGTACCAAGCGTTTTCGGTATACATCCTTACCGAGAGTGTTGTCCCATATGTCTGCTCCGTACAGAAGCACTGACCCTACAGAACTCATCAAGAGGCGTCTTTTTGATGGGCTGGGACCCCCTGCGTTGGCCATAAGTTGACTCAGAGCCGATACTCTCAAAGCAACCTTGTCAGCCGTTGATCTGATTTGCTCAGAAAAACTCATTTTCGAGTCGTTCAGTAGCCCCAGGTACTTCACCGCTGGCCTCGAATCGAATACTGTGCCTCCAATGCTGATCATCCTTCCTCTAGGGATTCTCTTTTTTGTCAAGATGATCACTTCGGTTTTCTCCAGTGCTAAACTGAACCCGCATACCTAGCCTATGTTAAGTTGCGCTTGTTCAACGGTGCGTCCAGCAACCAGAGCCGCAACATCATCCACATACTAATCAAGCGCGACCCATCTGACATCTCCAGTCTCAGTAGCCCGTTGTAAGACACGTTCTACAGGTCTGGACCAAGGATAGATCCCTGGGCAACACCCGATGTCATTTCCATCCCTCGTTGGCCCTGTGTCGTGTCGTAGACCAGGCTTCGGTTCTTTAGGTAGTTCCTCAAGAGCTGGATTAGATATTCTGGAACTTGAAAAGGATTTTCCAGCGTATCTCGAATATTCACCCATCTAGCGGTGTTGAAGGCATTCCTAACGTTGAGTGTCACCAACAGAACAATCCATCGCTTGGTGCGGGTATATGCCTCTGCCTTTTCGACCACGCTCACCATCTCTGCAACCGCATCAATGGTGGAGCGCCCTACTCTAAAGCCGTACTGCCGAGGAGATACGTCCCACGTAGCACGAATCGCACCAGTGAGTCTTTCCTTGATTATTTTCTCTAGCACTTTCCCTGCAGTGTCTAACATGCATACCGTGCGGTATGCCGACGGCGATCCAAGATGTCCCTTGCCTTTGCTGACCAGGATGAACCTCGCCAACTTCCATCGTACCAGGAAAACTCCGTCCCGTAGGACAGCGTTGAAGTTGCAACAACTTAGCTTGACCGCCATCTGGACCCGAAGCGTTCCTCGCTTTCGGTGAAAGGACTGCCTCTTCCAGTTCCGGCTTTGTGAAGAGTCGACACTCGATTGATCTTTCACCATTGACAGCGTCAACACGGGTGGAATGAACGGGGAAAAGTGCCTACACTATCTCTTCCATCTTTCCTGCATCATGTATGAAAGGTTTCCGTAGGGCACCAAGCTCCTGCATAACTAGCTTGTATCTCAGGCCCCACGGATCCTTGTTCACATTGTCCACTAGATCTTGCCAGCAGCAAGCCTTGCTGTTGTAAATCAATTTGTGAAGGCATTACCTGGCCAACTTATATGCTGCTACCCGGTTGCATGCCTCGTCACAGTTCCTTTGGCACTTCCTTCGCTTTTCAGCGATTTCAGTCAATCACGAGTACACTGGGGGTTTGTCGTGCCGGGGTCTCCGACAGGGCAAAGAAGCAAATACGGCGGTAAGTCGGCGTATTTCCGGAGTTTAGTACGACGAGCGCCGTCAGTGCCGCCGTTTCTAGGATTCGTTTCCCTGTGGATCTGTTAAGTCTTCCTCAATGAGATCTTTGTCGTCTGCATTCGAGGCAGCGCCCTAGAAAGCATTATGCTTAGCTTGGAAAGATTATATCGATTCGTTCGGCGTTAGGTACACACTAAAGAAGTTGGTCCCCGAGCACCGAAAACACATGAAACTATCCCCCCGTCCATAACTCTCCGCCTGGAAATCACTGTTCCGAACCCAGATGGTGGCAGTACCAATTATATTCTGCTACCATGATGCAGAACTTTTATTATGGTGTTGCTCACCCAGCAGCAAAAAGTCGGCTTTCATGTCCCTCGAAAACTGCTCAAGCAGATTTTGAGCGGTTGAACTGCGTTGTAGGTTTAGTTGCAGGATGCGGGTCAACGAAGTTATGATTTTGCCTTGGCTAGGGCTTCCTGGAAAATCCAACAAACCCCCAATCCCAAGACGCGCCCAAGATCCGATCTTGGGCCAGGATCCTTGCAAAGAATACAGTGTACCATCTTTGTACATCCTTTTCTTTAATGTCCCATTTCACCGCATTTGTAACATAGGGAATTCCTATCGGTTCCTTTGGATACATGTGGGGTGTGACCATAGCCAAGGTATTTGAAACATTGAAGACGTGCTGTTCTTCCCCGTATGCCACCCTATTCTTACTTGGCCAGTATTTAGAAATTGTTCGGCGTCCTTTTTGGTCGTCAATGATGACTTTGGTTTTCTTGTGTTAGCCACGCATTGATCCTACCCACGCTAGGAAACTCTCTTTTAATGGCCCCTTGTACCTCGGCCAGGCAGCTGACGCAGTTAGTGACCCTTATTTCGACCGTTGCCATTGGTTCGAGCGCGGCTATATTTGGGCTTTTGCCGAGGACTTTCTTTACTGCGTCGCAGAATACTTCTTTATTGTCGGCCTTTGCCCCGAATTCGACGAGTATGTGGCCCGACCGCGTTTGTGGTACTGCTTTAAGCGTAGTGTTGATGTCTTCGGGCCTTACATTCCCGCAGCTTTTCTGCATAGGATCTGCGAAGGCTGCCGAGATCTTCAACGAGTTTTTTCTTTTCTGTTTCCCATCAGTTCGTTTTTCTTATTGGGCATCTTTGGCACTTTTTGAAGGAGTTTCTTTGCTACTTTTGTCACCATTGTCTGGAGCCCTTGACCCATCGTTTCACACTTGGCAAAGCCTCTTCCTCCCTTCTTTTATCCCGAGCTTCATCAATTGGGCTAGAAGCTCTTCTTTTATTGATGTTTACTAGTTCAGCTATCTGTGCGTGCTCTTTAGGCTCATTCCTCAGCGCTTCCTTAGCTTTCTGCTCTTCTTCGGTATTCCTGTCCTCCTCAGCCTTTAACCAGCTCCTCCGATAATTCCCTATGCGGCCTACGAGCTCCTCTAGTTCAAACAACCCAATCTGAACTGCTTTGCTGATTTTTGGCGAATCACATGCAGATTTTATTCGTTTTAGAATGTCTCCCACATTTTGGACTAGCGTTTCTTCTTCATGTTGCTGTGTGGCAATTGTACTTTGCGACCATTTTTCTTGGAAAAGGTTGTCAGCTTCCGTTTCCGAGTACAGGACTCTCGCCAAATTTTCGATGATGGCGATGAAATCACACAACAGCGCTTTATTTGTCTGGTCACTTCTTTCTTTTCCTGCCCTAATATTTTTGCGGACTTCAAGATGGTTCGTTATTATTTCGGCATTTGCGACCATTGCTTCGGTCACTTCGGTAGCGATCGCGGTAGTAAACACCGAATTCTTGATGTTTTCTTATATTTTCCCCCACTGCTTGAACACCTGGCGCGTCCTGCATAGTTTCCCGCTCTTCATTTTTAGGACGCTCTATCGTTCGCATCATTGTTTTTGCTACACCCGAACGCCGCAGGAATCTCAATCTGGACAAGACAGCCTGTTAGTCTCCATTTTTCGTCCGTCTTCTCTGTCATTGTATTCATCATCGTTTTCATCATCGCTAGTACCGCTCCACATGGTCTGTAAATATTGTGGCAACAGTCGCTGGTTGCGTCGTCATCGTTGTTATTTTTGCTTTTGTTTTTTTGGATTTTCTGATCTTTTTCTGTAGGGTTTTTAGTTGCTTCAGTTTTATTGAGTCCCCCTCGGAGCCCCTATCTCCGTTCATGTGTGTAGTCGCCTTCTTGGTCCCATCGTTTTCTTTGCGGAACAGCAGCGATGCCATGCGAGGGTTGTTCCAAGCCCTTTTGGGGGCAAGTGCTCAGGAACAGACCAGCGCTAATCGGGAGTCTGTCTCAACCAAACCTACACCACCAACCCAATAGTGCGAACTTCGAACGTACTCCGAATCCTCCCAAGGTTTTAACGGGACGGAAACGGTATGAAAATTGGTTTGGAGCCGTTCACGCACAAGTGTCACCTCAACGCTACCGTGCAACTCAACTGGGTTCAAACCTTCATATCCGCCAGTCCAAAGCATCAACTCCAGTTCGTTGTCCAAAGCGTAGTCCAGATTCAGTCAGGGTCGTTACCTATCACCCCTAGAGAAACCTCTCGGTGACCCCCATATCCTTGGATCCGTGGGGGCGGCGCTCCTAAAAGAATGCTAGCCTCCATGAGTGCTCCTGTGGACCGGCACTCCCCCTGCGGGAACTCTCCCGGGTGCACGGGGAGGGCACTCCCCAAAGGATGCTAGCCTTCAAGAGTATTCCTGTCGCTGAGCATTCCCCCCGCGAATATTGTCGATTAGTTGTTCCGCGTGAGAACACCGACGCCAGCGTTCCTTTCACTTGCGGTATGCATCCACAGAAGCGTCGATGGGGAATTCCTTCAAGCACCTCGTCGTAGCCTTTTGGACCGCTTCCGAACTCCCAGAATGCTAGCCCTTGCGGTACATCTTGAACCTTGGGAATAAGAAGATGTCCAGAGGAACAATTTGGATCTCTTTCACAATGCTCACGATTGATCCTTGCACGAATAGCTCTCTGATCATCTTGGTCCATTTTCACGTAGATTTTGCGCATGCCCAGATCCTCAGCTACAATGCGATGTGCGGTACTTTGGGGAGCATCACACTCCTCTGCCAACATTCAAACGCTCATGCGACAATCTGAGTTGAGCATGTCCCTCATTTTCTTCACCTTTACATCGTTATCGGCAGACTGTGAGCGTCCAAGTGTTCTTCATCGTTGGTATCCTCTTTGCCCTTCCTGAACATTTTGTACCAACAAAAAATCATGTTTTGAAATATGGTATCAATTTTGAAAGCCTTCACTTCGCTAGACCCCCGCCAACAATTCCCGCCGCTTGGTGTGCTTCGATAGTGTCTTGCCTTAGAAGGGAAAGTTCATTCAACTTTATTTTCGACAGGCCCTATATTGTGCCCAACGCTTCAGACTTAGTACTAAACGCGTCCAAACGACAAATCCGCTGAAAAAAAAAATTACGTGCATACAAAATTCTTCTGCAGGTTGAGCATGTCCCTCTATCAGTAATGAAAGGCAATGAGGTCGTTTTTCCGAAGGAGAAAGTTGACTCAAGTAGTTATAAATGGATAAAAGATAGTCGGGAATATCCAAACGCCACTTGCTGGGAAAATCGACACGAAATAATCGAGTCGTCACATTTTAACTCGCGCCATCAGGACGATTAGTCCAATTGGGAGGGGTGCAATGGGGCACCTATTCCAACGTTTTCTCCATCTTTTCTTTGGTCAACAACTTCCTTAGACAACAAGGAAGCAAATTCTGTTAACGCGTAGTTGGATGATAAGGTGAAAAGGAGGTCAGTTTTATTGTTTGCTCTTGCATTTCAGTTCTGGCGCTGGACTTGATGAGCTATTTACGCGCTGCGCGTGGAACTCCAAGATGGACAATACGTTTGAACTATCTACTTTACTCCGCTGTGTACGGTTCCAAGGCCGTTTGATAAAAGAGGAGGGATACTCTTGTTTCCCCAACCCACAGCTTCTATGATTCCTCATCCTAAATCGAACGGCCAACTGGTAGTAAATAGTCTCGGAGTCGCTAATTGTGTTTACTGGTTCCCCAATGATGGGATGATAAATGCCGCGAAATGCCAATAACTGTTAACATACCTATAGCTCTGCTACTAAATCCTACTTACGCCTCTTTGTAGTGATGTACGAAGGTGAAGGCAAGCCTTCCGCGCCTGATAATGGAATCGAAAGTAATAATCATGTCGACGGAATGCGGATTGGGTGACGAGCTAGCTCCCCGTTCCTGGAAAACCGCACATTGTTTCGAAACTTGCAACAGAGCCACATAATGGAATGGACCTACGGGAACTACCTCGTAACCGCAAAAAGGACTATGGCATTGAATCCTGGAATGTCAGGAAATGAATGCCATTTACGGAATGAGCGACTGGACTACCCACTAAACATCTCCCCTGTCAACCTAACTACAAAGCCTAGAACAGGTTAACACATAACTTCAGTCCAGGTTTCGTTTTTGGTACGCCGTGAGGCGCCTTCAAGCTAGGAGATCCTTTCTCTAGCGGGAGGGGAGAGAGGAAGAGGAATTACCAGATAAGCGATACCCCAGTCTCAATGTTCCCGGCTGCTGTGAGTAGCTTTTATTTTTTAGGACTTCTTCTTCGTAGCACTACAGCCCCTCTCGGGCCTTCGCTTCCTGCAAGTGGCGCCTCAAACTGTCCTCCAATTTCGAAATCCGATTACGGTGAACTGTCTTCGTCGACTGAGTCACACCAGCGTTTCCTCGGTTTCCCCATTTGTTTCCGGCCTTCAGTTTTACCAACGAATACTTTTTTGAGTATCCGTTGTTCGTCCATACGATTCATGTGGCCAGCCCATTGCAGTTTCCACAGTCGTACAATCGTTGAGACCTCCGGTTCGTCAAAAATTTCATACAGCTCATGGTTATATCAAATTCGCTATTGGTCTCCGTCTAGCTTCGCTACTCTCCAGTTATTCGCCTCAGGGCCCGTCGCTCAAAGGCGTTCAATATATTTACGGATACTTGGTTTGGGGTCCGTGTTTCACACCTATAGCATAACACAGGTCCTACCACAGATTTGCATACTTGGAGCTTTGTTTTCCTGCGTATGCAGCTGGTCTTCAAGATTGTCAAAACTGAATAAAATACCTTATTTGTGAGCTGTATTCTTCGGCGTATTTCGTCTCTTTCATTGCCTGTTTTCATTATTTTGGCGCCTAAATACACAAATTCGCCAACATTTTCGATACTGTATTTGCCAAGTGTCATATTTTGTGTATTTGGGGTATTTTTCCTCGACTGCGTCATGAGCTTTATTTTATTTTCATTGACTTGTAGCCCTACTAGTTTTGCTTCGCTGTCGAGTTTCAGGAAACGTTCTTTGGCAGTTGTTAATGACCGTGACAAAATGTTGATGTCGTCTCCAAAGGCTACTATTTGGCTCGTCTTGCATAGTAATGTGCCTCGTGTATCAACAAGTAGCTTTCTGATAGCGTACTCCAGAGCCAAATTGAATAGCAATGGGGCCAGCCCATCTCCCTGTTTTAGTCCAATATTTGTGTCAAAGGCATCGGTGAGTTGGTTATTGATGCGGACTTGGGAGATCGTTGACTTCATTGCCATTTTGGTAAGACGGACTAATTTGGCTGGGATGCCAAAGCAAATTATTATTTGGTACAGTACGTTACGATCAATACTATCGTATGCTTGCTTGAAGTCAACAAAAATTTGGTGTACGTCTATGTTGAACTCCCAGCACTTTTCCAGTGCCTGCTTGACTGTGAACAATTAGTCTGTTGTTGATATACCTGCCCTAAAACCAACTTGATACTCGCCAATAATACTGTTGGCGTATGATTCGCTTTTATTTTCTAAGATTTAGGAAAATATTTTGTACGCCGTACAAAGTAGTGATATGCCTCTATAATTTCCGCACTGTAGCTTGTCACCTTTTTTGTGGATACGGAATAAAATTGATTGGCTCCACTCTTTCGGCATATGTTCTTGTTGCCAAATGTACTAGATGACTTTGTGAATAGCTTGATGAACACTACTGCCACCATATTTGATGAGCTCCGATGGAATCTCATCGATGCTCGGCGCTTTATTATACTTTTGGGCTTCGATGATGGAACAAACTTCATCCAGAGTTGGTAGGGCCAATGAAACCTCTTCGCAGACCTCTATAGGTGCCCATCTTTCCTTAATCTTTGTTTCATCAGCGATGATATTGCCGATGTCAGCACGACAAAGCGTGGCTTTGTCCGCTAAACTTACATCTATACTTCTCAATTGGCGTCATAGTATTTTCTTTTCTTAGTCCTAATTATCTTATTCGCTGCTCTCATGAGATTTTCATAGTGATCTCTCTTCGTCCTGGTTTTCCTACCTACATATTCTTTGTACGCCTGGTTCTTTTTATCCAACGCATTCTGGCACTCATCATCGAACCAATCATTCCTGTTGCGCCGGGCTTGATGTCCTATCGTCTGTTCTGCCACGGTCCTGATAGCCGCTTTGGCTTCCATCCAGAGCTCGTTGCTCGTCTTTAACGATGCGTCTAATAAGATGGGAGCTAGCTGGTTGTCGAGGGTCTCCGTGAAATTTTCGGCCACAGATGCCGTTTGGAGCCATTCGATGTCCAATCTTTGCAGCGGGCTGGTCTTCGCTGAATATGCCTTTGACATACGACATCTATAGGTTTATTTGATTAAGTAATGATCTGAGTTACAATTGGCTCCTCGGTATGTACGGACGTCAAGTATGCTCGAGGTACAACGTTGTTGGATCAGAACATGATCCATCTGGTTTTGTGTGTTGCCATCCGGTGATACCCAGGTAATTTTATGAATGCGTCGATGTGGGAAGCAAGTGGAACGTATGACTAGATTTCTGCTACATGCAAAGTCGATCAGGCGCTGGCCGTTGTCATTTGTTTCATCGTGGAGCCTATATCCTCCGGTCGTTCCCCGATGAGATAGCTCATTGCCAACCTTAGCGTTAAAATCACCCAGAATTATTTTTGTGTCGTTTGTGGGCAATGAGTTAACCAGTCTTTCCAGGTGATTGTAAAACGTTTCCTTCGTTTCTTCGCCTTTTCTTCGGTTGGGGCGTGAATATTAATCAGCCAGATTTTGAAGAATTTCGCTTTTATACCTTAAAATCAATAACGTGCAATTTGAACTCCCTATCCACAATGAAGGCAACTCTGAATTCGCTTTTTCCGGTAGGCTTCCCACTTTTGATCATTGTGTGCAATCTCATGCCTTGAATGTCGTTTCCAGTCCAATTCGTTTCCTGGACTGCCAGTATTTTCAATTGATATTGGCTGGCCTGTTGTAAACATTCCAGGATCCATCGCCATAGTACTGTTTTCGTTTGCGAGGTCGTTGCCGTGAGTACAATCCATTCCTAGGCCTATCTGTAGGTTTCGAAACATTTAAAGTTTTTCCAGGGACGGGGAGTTAGCCCGTCGCCCAACTTCCATCAGGCGCGGAAGATTCGCCTTAACCCTCTTACGTCCTCACAAAGGAGGTGTAAGTAGGATGCAGTAGCAGAGCTGTAGATGTATTTACAGTTATTAGTATTTCTCGGCATTTAATGTTACATTAGTTGGGAACCAGGAAACCCAATGTGCACCCCAAGAGCATTTACTACCATTTAATTGGAGGTTTGGGATGAGGAATCATGATTGCTATGGGCTGGGGAAACAAGGGGTTCCCTCCTCCTTTCTCAAACGGGCTTGGGACCGTCTTTGGCGGAGTTTTATGGTGATACTGTAGAGGAAATATTGCAAATTCCACGCAGAAGCTAAACAACACTACTTTTTCTTGGTGGGTGCGATCAGGATAAATCCAACTCTCTTCTAATTTTCAATTTACCGTGATCGAAGTTTATCTTGAATTGATTTCGATGAATGGTTTGCCAAGGTGTAAGTGAGCCTTCTTGACTGGTTTTGCGCGATGCGTCGTTTACCAAATGAAAACGATTAAAAGATGCTAATGTGAGATTAATGCTGATGATGGCTACGATGATGAAGATCGTTAGCCAAGCACTGTATTGCACTGTGCGTTCTCAACGAGAGTGTTTACTGACTGTCGCTCACGAATCAAATTCGATGTGCTCCCATAAGCACCAGGCATCTTGGCAATCTCTTGACACCTTTGTAGAAATACTAAATACCCCAGTCCAATAACATTTGAATGTGAAACAGAGGCGCCAATGCAGCCTTCTCTCATGCGTAGCCTGAATAACGTTAGGCCGATCAAACCGCTAAATTGCATTATCTTCCCGTTGCGTTGAAAAGGGCATTCAAACAAATGCACTGCCTGTAGAATAAGTTCCGGATCGAGGAAATTTCACAAAATAATGAACCCCGTTTTTTTATAAATTCTTTAAAAAATGTTGCACACTTATCCTAGTTGAATTAAAATCTTTCACTTGAATGGGCCACTGTACGGTTACCCCTTCTCTTTCCTGACAGCTGTTAGAACGCGGTTCAGTGTCAGCGAGTGGTTAAAGGGTGCGTTCCGAAGCGTCGACGTCAATAACGACTGGCGAATTATTGTCAGTGGCGTAGAGCCGATTCATTACAAGATGCACCTCGCTCAGGTCGACCAATCATTGAAAACGTCGATGAAATCTTACAAAAAATTGAAAAAGACCGACACATAAGCAGCCATGACATTGCTAAGGAACTGAATATCCATCACAAAACAGTTTTGAACCATTTACGTAAGGCTGGATACACAAAGAAACTCGAAGTTTGGGTGCCGCATGAATTGACACAAAAAAATTTGATTGACCGTATTTCCATTTGCGAAACGCTAATAAAACGCAACGAAATCGAGCCATTTTTGAAGCAAATCATTACGGACGATTAAAAATGGGTAAGATACGGGAATGTCGGTCAAAAAAGGTAAATCATCACAAACGACTTCAAAGCTAGGGTTGACACCAAATAAGGTTATGCTGTGTGTATGGTGGGATTGGAAGGGAATTGTTTATCATGAGGTGCTACAACCTAGCCAAACCTGAATTCGGCTCTGCACTGTCAGCAATTAACCAGATTGCAACAAGCAATTCAAAAAACCCAGCCAGTATTGATCAACAGAAAGGGCGTTGTCTTCCATCTTGGCAATGCCAGACCACACACATCTTTGATGACCAGGCAAAAATTGATAGAGCTTGGTTGGGAAATTTTGATCCACCGTATAGTCCAGACCTTGCACCATCAGACTACCATTTGTTTCGGTATCTGCAAAACTTCCTTAATGAAAAGAAATTCACTTCAAAAAGGGACTGTGAAAATCACTTGGCCAAGTTTTTCGCCGATAAACCACAGAAGTTCTACACAGATAGAATAATGGCTCTACCCAAAAAATGGCAAAACGTCATAGATAATAATGGACAATATGTACTTAAATAAAATCCATTGTAAATAAATGAAATATTTAATCGAAAAATGACAAAAAAAGACGAAATACTTTTCAGACTATCCAATACATAGAAGATTCCCAATATAGTTACAAACTTTAAAGAAATAGTTCTTACGCAAAAAAATCAAAACCCAAATATGATGACTTATTATTGTCAAATCTAATTGAACCCGCATCCTAAGTATATATGAGTATTTTTCTTATAATACAACGTCAAACAGACTTTTCAAGGTCCTCATTTCTCTACATTCTAACTAGCGATTCCTTCTATACAATATATAGTAAATTGCTACTAAGATATTCTACTAAAAGTAATAGTATTTTTTTCTACAGTTTATAATCATTTTGTATTAATATTGTAAAAAGCATGTAAAGTGGATGTGAAATATAATTGATTGTATGTGCGAGTTTTTGTTCAACTAACGATCGTTAATTTTATAATTATACATTTAAAAAAAAAATGAATTATCATTTAACAAACACTTTCACGTGATTTATTCTTCTTCTTCTTGCAGGTACACCGTGAATTTAGCAAGGCATACATGAAGTAAGTTTTCGACTATTTCAAAAAATATAATTATTGTCTTTCAAATTGGTTGATGAGCCATTTTTCTAATTTCGAATTTGGATTGAACATCTAACATTATTTGTTGTTTTAAACCATGCAACCACTCTGTTTTATGCAAGGGCACTTTTCAGTTGTACTATTTGTTCAAAATTTCATTTTAAGTACATCAGCAAGATTAATTCAATTTATTTTACAGCCCTAACCTCTATTTGGTTTCAGTAAGATTTGGAAAGCCAAATTCGCACTTTCGTCAATACTATTTTCATTCCTACTTTATCAAATTAAAATAGAATTTTTGTCTTTGTTACTTACTCCTCGTCATTAGCGGATCATAATTAACGGCAAATTGATCATTCATTGTACAACATAATACGACTTGATTATCTATTGTGAGAACTGTCGATGTGACACCCTCTGTATGACTGTAGAAAATGGACACAGTTGGAATATGATCTCTGAAATTGTGTAGGGATATTGAATCTCGCGCTATCGCTACAACCAGCCTCGGTGTGTTGTGGGCGGTTCGTGATCTTGTCCGAATTCAGCGAGTTTAATTCTTGGAAATATTTGGAATTGAGTCTACTCCCAAGTCCGAAACGTTATTGTCTCCTGTCAAATTCCAATGCTTCCTCTTTGAGCAATAGTGAGATATCTGCCTCAGGACATAGTCAGTAACGCCAGGGGTATTAGCGAGCGAAACGGCCTCGAGTTTGTCGAACCGCTGGAAGAAAATCATGAGAGATACTCGATTATCACAAGTTGAGTCCAACGGAGGAATCAATGTATACTCACTCAAATTTACTACTTTCATTTATTGCTCTTGAAAGGCTGACGCGATGCTGGGTGAACTAAAATCGGATAAGTTGATTTCCTTGGGATGCACGAAACTTCTCTCCACGTACATTTTACACCATCGGGAGCAGCGACGGAAATTGAACAAGTCCTCGCGTGAAAAGGTTTTACCCGCGTGCCTCGCGCTTGAATGAACCTAACCCCGCAATTCCTAAATAGCTCCTCGGCTGACGTTCAGTGGTGGTTCGGTCGCAGAGAACTGTCAAACAACCATATCAGCTGGCTGGGACATATCAGCTGGCTGGGGTATTTAATTTGAGGGGTGACAGATCTCTACGAAATATCGATCCGAGAGATTGAGGTTATCACATGTATAGAGCAGAAATATGCGGAGACGCCCTCAGTAAGGAGGTGTACCGAAACGCTTGGCACAGGTACAGAGAAGAGGAGCACTTGCATCTTCATATCCAACAGTCTCTGATTCGGCGGTGAGCGTTATTGCAAGCGTGATCCCTGTCGCCTGCCTTGCTAGAGAATGCCGCAGTATTTACCTGCGTCACTCAACGATTGACAGCAGTCTTGGGTGCATTGCTCGAAGTGAAAGGGGGCCTGCGCGCTTTATCCTGGATTTGAGACCGTGGCTACATCGAAGGCATGTAAAGACTGACTTTTATCTGACCCAGCTTTTGAACGGACATGGGTGTTTTCAGTCTTATCTGCACATGATTGATAAGTCACTGTCGCCCGACCGTATTTTTTGCCCAGGAGAGGAAGACTATGCTTGTGACACATTTTTCGCACCAAATGATTTAACAGACTGCGACTATGGTGCTCCGCTCCTCGGTACTGGTACTGGATCAGCAAGCAGGTGGTCCGCTGCCATCAACTCCGCGGTGTGATGATTTCGGGGAATTGGTCCCGTTATGCGAGGTTGTGGACGGAAGGCACCTCGCCGCCCATCCAATTGTTCTTGCCTACGGGCATGGAGGCGCAATCCCTGTATGGTGTTGATGGGAAAATGCAGAAGGCTGTTCTGAAGATCCCAGCGCATATTCTCTCTGATAATTTCTACCAGTTCGTCCTCGGGCATGGTTGTTCGCAAGCGAGTGCTCAATCTCACTATACTTGTGTAGTACTGGTCGAACGGTTCGTGAGCGCCTTGTTTCCGTTTCTTTAATTGTTCCCTTAGTTCTCTCTCAGTGAAGCCATCCTCAAATCGGTTGCGGAAGGCTGCACTGAAAGAGTTCCAAGTGGGACGTGGCGTCGATTCCTTAAAACTCCAGTACCAGTCGGCAGCGTCACCGCTGAACAAAAGATGTGCATGCCGGAGGAAGGCCGAGGAATCACCTCCCAGGGTGCTGGATACTAACGCCTGAATCCGGAAAAGGAACCGGTCCGCCGATATCATATCGTTGAAACCCGTAAAGTTCAGGCGCCAACTCTCCATGATACGAGGCGTCGGGTCTCGAAAAGGTGTCAATGCGTTCCCGGGGGGATCGCATCCTCGATTAACCTGTTGTAAGGACCTGCCTCGGGGACTGGAGGTACCAACGGAGGTGCGGTGCTGTGTCGTGGCCTATATTCGGGAGCTCTGGGATCCATTCCCGAGTTCCTTGGAGGTGGGACCCATTGCTCGGATGGTCGAGAGTGGGGCATAGCCACACTGGGATTGGGCTCCCAGCCAAGCGGAGTTCTCACGCGGCTGGGTGGTTGGCTCATAGGAAGATTCTGGAGCTTTCCCTCCAGGTTGCCAATCCTCTCCGACATATCTCGCATCAACGCCACGAGGGTGTCAATGGAGTGGGCGGAAGGCATGGGGGTCACCTCGGACACGACAACTGCGGCCGGAACTTCACCGCCTACGGCTCCTTGAAGGTCTAACAGTGGTTGGGACGGTTCGGCCTCTGGAACTCCTTTCGCCACTGCTCCACGCGTTGGGAGGGGCGTTCCGAGGGGGACGTCTAGGGCGGTCCGCTCGATGGGTCGCCGACATAGTGGGCAAAGCTCGGACGTGAGGAGGAGCTGTTGGACACAGGCACGATGGAAAAGGTGTCCACAATCCAATCGCACGCTGTGTACGCCCTCCACTACGTCTTCGAAGCAGATCCCGCAGTTAGCTGGTTGGACCGTTTTGGATCTGGTCCAACGCTTATCTGGGGTCCGCTTCGTTGCCATCTTTGATTATTAATGTGTGTTTGATTCTATGGGTAACTAAAATAGAGAAAAAAGAGAAAAGAAAAAAAAATGTAAACTACGCCTACTCTAATATATGTAACCTATATGTATACCTATTCACGCTTAAGACTAATTTAGTGGCCGATAGTGGCGAGCTATTTGTGTAAAATGGAAAAAAAATTTATTTAAAAATATACTTTCCTTTTCAGCAGTCGACTCCTTCAACGGGAAATGAGAGTGCGTGGTAATCTGCCGAAGAAAGGGTGCTTTTGGTCGATTTACAAAATTTATCCCCTAAACCCACATACATCACAAAAACCGTCTCTAAACTACGTTAAAGGACTCGACGAGACAAGTGGTAGAGCTACCGTAACGATTTTGTACGCGGTCAAAATTCCCGACGCGTGGAAGCATTCCGGGCTCCGCAACCCCAGCATACGCCACCGAACGTTGAACCGATACCACTCGTCTATCACGCATACGAAATAAGTAGAATCCTTCCGCGACATAAAGGCAAGGTAGCCTTCTATTTTCTTGAGAGTCCATGCTGATAGGTAAACCCATCAGGCTGGCAGTTCCATCAAGAAAATAGAAGGTCCTTACAGGGGTTAGCCTGGGACAACACATCGGAAGGATTCTGTCGCGAAAACAAAATCAAACAAAGGAGAGCGGAAGCTACAACTCACGTGAAGCGACTGCTAGAGTGTATCACACAACTCCACTGCTCCTGATAGTGGGACTCGAGTACCAGAGTACCTTACATCCTCCGTAAAGGACCAACTCGTCAGAAGACGCGAATTTCTTTCCCACTAAGGATGTTTCGGGCCCCACGTTGGGCGCCATTTGTAATGATTTTTACCTTTTCAGGTTCGAACGCGGAATCGACCTCTCATCGGTTCTAGACGTTAAGTCTGAGTAGTGCCAACGGATGGTATCAACCGGTCAACCAATACGTGCACCGTAACCCATTCACGCGGTGGCTGCTTGTCGGCCAGCTAGTTCGGAGAGGATTTCGGTCGCGGGTCTCCGAATGGGTTACGCTCATTTACAGTATTTTCAGCCACCTGAACACGCCCGTTTTCAAAACGCGTTACAAAACAAAACCATACGGAGAAGAAACCTGCCTTACGTTACTCCGTATTTCTTCCTATAACCAGTCAAAGAACCAAAAGCTAATTTTTATTTCGCGTTCCCGAATTTCCGACGCGGTACCGAAAAGTATACTACTCTAACTCAACCCGACGAAAACTACTCTAAATAAGCGACAAAACAACAAAGGTACCGCGTACCGCGCGCGACGCGAAACCGACCTCATCGGATTTTTCGAAACCCTACCCTCGCGACGGCATACCTACCCTGCACTCACATTCCCGCTGAAACAAAAAGAACCACTGAAAAGGAAAGTCGTTAATTAGTTAGCAATTCATGATTTTATTTTTTCTTTGTATTATTTTTTTACGAGATATCCTGAGAAATATTTTTTTTTAAATTATTCTTCTTGTTTTGTAAGTCTAAAAATATAATTATGCGTCTTTCGTAACATTACGCGTACGTACTTACTCGTATTTAGTAATTAATAAGAACCGTTTCAGCTTACAATTATTTCTTGTTATTCAAAATTCAGATTTTCCGATCTTTTCTAATAATTGAAAGAATTAATTATCAACTTCTTCTTTGCTTAGCCACAAAAAAAAACTTCAGTATCTAAGTTGTTGAAATGTATTAGCTGTGAGGAAAAAAGAAATATGGATGCAACCTTTTTTTGAATAATCCGTTGTGATTATTTTATATTATCAAACTACAATTATCTCACAGCAACTTCGTTTAATTTGTTGTTTGTCATTTTCTTACTCAATAAAATATCTATCTTTACATTAAATTTTTCATTTCGCTTCTACTTGTTCGTCATTCTGGTTGCTTTCAAATGCTAATAACTTAATTGAAAGCATGAAATTATAAATGCATTATGAGGAAAATAAATTTGAATACATTAATTGTTACAAAAAGCAACAAAACAAGAAGTCTTTAAAAGATTGTGTTGCCTTATCATATGAAAATATTTATCTATATTTATCTTAAATATATTTGTAGTTTTCTTAAATATATTTGTGGTTTATTGTTGTTTCACAAAGTGTATTTGAAGTATTATATTATTGTTTGTATTTTGAAGTATTATGTTAAAAGCAAAATACAAATTCAACCGCAACATTTACCAGATAGAATAGCAATAGCCAAAAACCCGTTAGCAAAATTCCTTCTTCTTAATTTTGTTTTTTAATTTCATGATTATCAATGAAGCTAATTTTATGTAAATAACCATTTATTTTGTATAAATATTAAATAACGGAACGAAAACTGAGTTGAATAATGCTTCTCCAATAAATTATATATTTGTGACGTATTTAATTTATATAATAGGGGTAAGGGTTAATTCGTGCGATCCAGGAAAGAGCTGTGAATTTACCTTTCTTGATAAATCCCTCGATAAATTCCCGATTTAAAAATTCCTTCAAGTGGAAATTATCAACACGATACTAGTCAGTATCCTTCAACAGTTTGACGATATCTTCTGGTATTGATCCAGAACAATTCGGCAAAACAAGTGACACCATTTCATTAAAATAGTGGTTTCGAAGTATATTTTCCACAAATTGTTTTAGTGTTTTGGGAAGACACTTGATATAATCAGTAATAGTGTAACAGTCGTTTGGTACATTTTGCCATTACATTTTGAGTACTAATAAATTCGGAGGCAAAAACTAGTGCAAAATTTTTTTAAAATTCTCTAACCTTTCTTTGGATCTGAGGGAAAGAATTAAAAATCCCTTTTACTAAAATGGACAGATTGTATAAAGTAAAAAAAAAAGTTTATCTGCACCTCTTAATTTTTGTATATCCTTTAATCAAAGGCAAGCCATTTTCTGTTTAAGATTGTTAGATTGATTGGAATGGGAGTTTATTATAACCATAGATTCAGTTTCGAATGGAAATCGTTTAGTGTTCTATTACAGATACTCATATATAAATCGAGGATATTGCAAGGTGCATTATTCCTATATTTATTGGGGATTCAGATTATGAACTAATTTTGCCCTAATCAGCCTTTCTTAATGTTTTGGTGCTTCTTCTAGATTAAAATAAATTTTCAGCAGTTCATTTTTATAAGTTATTTGAGAGTATTCGGAGTAGAAATGCTCAAAAGCCGGGGTTTTGACATAGTTAATCTCAACAGGTTCTCAAAATTTGCGCAAGCTTCAAGTCCTGGTCGAGCTTTAAGAAAAGGTTAAATAAATTAAATTCATTCGCACAAAGAGTACCAAACGCAATCCCCTTCTGGCATTGTATAGTAGTAATGCGTATCCTATTTTGTACACTCCTCTACATTGAAGTAAATTCAAGCATTTGTTATTAGCATTTCATAAATACGAATAATGAGGAAGACCAAATTAATTTGGAAAGTAAGCATATCTAATTCGTAACGTATAATTAATTTGATCTATGTTTAACAATATTCCTAATATCTATGTATTCTTAAAAATTAAATTACTATATGGAAGAAATAAATGCAGGATTATATGGGAATGATTTGTTTCTTTTTTAAATAAGTACAAAATTTCTTCGTCAACGCTTGTTCCAACATAAAATATCAACTTAACTTGAGTAGAATCCTGCAGTTATTTCCTATTATGCGAAACAAAAAAAAATTGAATAAAATTAAGCTTATCCTATGTTATTGTGGGATCATAAAATTTGGATTCATCACAGCAGGATAGGCAATTATCTGATGCATGTTGGGCGATCGTCCAGCATTATTATTGTTTTGGGCAATGGAACTGCCATTTGTTGGATTTGCTGGTCGATAGCCTAACGAATGTAAATGATTATGATTGTTACTGTTATTCACAACATTATTGCTAGCAATCGGGGCATTGTGAGTAGAAACAACAGGATGCATTGACGACGAGGCAATATGATGCGCTGAAGCAGTAGCACGTAAAGGAGGAGGAGCAAAATTATTAGAAGACTGCAAGAGCGTCTTGATATGCGGGGCTGACGATGATGGAACGATTTGTACAGTACCAGGAATTATTCTAACATTATCGCATCCTTCACACTTATTCAATATTTCACTTAGCTTTTTTTTTTTCGTTCCATTTCTTTCCTGTTTTTCCGAGCAAGCGTTATGAATGTGTGGGATGACAACATCTCTTGCAATGCAGGTTCCAATCCGACTGTCCAATTCGAGAAACTCCGCTGTCAAGTCCTTTAGAATGGCTGCAGAATGTACAGCAGCAGTTGCACCACCACATCCGAGTCTCGTTGTACGCGAGTACTGATGCCTAAATTCTTCTGCCAACGTGGAACTGAAGCCCAGCACGAGTCGCACTGGATACCGCTTTCCTTTCTTTTCCGGAACCCCTTAAACAGAAATATCGATTCAATATTTAATTTCTGTGTGGCATCATTGCACCTACCTTCTGAAACGGAGAAGCAACCAGCCCTCCGTTAGCTGCAGCACCACTAACGCCCGAAGAGTTTCAAAGGACATCCGAAACTCGCTCCACTTATCTCGGAGGTTATCTTTTTCTTTTGCCGCGTTTTTCCTCCCTCATTGCGTCGGACTGTCAATCTGACAACCTCCGACAAAACAGATGTGGACTGGGAGTCGTCGCAACTGACGCGGAATGGAACGCCACATGGCGGCAATGGGCATGTTTATTGGTCGCCAGTGGCATAGTGTTTTGATGGCAACTGTGGGGGGGGGGCATTACCAGATGGATATGCCTCGAAATGTATCGGTGTTTAATTAATATTATATTTCAAATATTTATATCCACAGATCTAAATATTTGAAAAAAAAAATATTTTCTGCGCAACGATATCCGCACGAAAGATGAAGTCCGCTTGCACTTCGAGGTCATACCCACCTGGCCGGGTGCAAGAGTTCGGGATCGGAATCACTTCGATTCCCGAGCGTAGGCGTCACATTACAGGGACTTCTACAGGGAGATGGCAGAGCTCACTCCGGAATGTTGGATTAAATTGGTTGACGAATGGGACCATGTGGCACATTATACTCGGGCAGTCCTAAAAGATAAAAGGGACCCACAGCAGCCGGAGGCGCTGGGGCTGGGATCACTTGCCTGGCAATTCCTGTTCCTCTCTCCACTCCTGTTAGAAAGGAGATCCCCCAGCCTGAAGGTGCCTCACCACGAAGCAAAACCAGGCCTGGCCCGAAGTAATGTGTCAAACGGTTCCAGGCTATTTTCTCAGGTTGACAGAGGAGGTATATAGATGGTAGATCAATCGCTCACGAGCATGGGAATCCTACACTTAGTGCGTAAATGGCATTCATCTACCAACCACTTCTGACAATCGCTTTCGATAACTGCAGTCTTCCAGGCTGCCCAACATGTCCCTACGGTGGTATAGCAATTGAAAAACGGCATATTGATTATCGTTTATATTTTGTGATTATGGCTAGTTACCCCGGGCTATTTGTTTTTAGAACATAATCACCACGTTAAGGGACGATTACTACACGCTCCTCTTTCGGTAATCTGGGGACGTGTCCGATGGGGAGCCCAGAACCCCGAACTCAATTTATGTTGTCATATTTTTAATTGGGGGCTTTTAGCTTCCTCCATTGAACAAAAACTTAGTCTTCCGAGAAATATTAAACTAACTCATTTGTCTTGAATTGCTTTTAATTTATGTATGAATTAATTTTTAATTAATTAAAAACTATCTATCATTGAATTTGTCTCTACTTACCACAAAATTTTTTAATTACAAAGTAAGGGTAGCGTCCTAATTGTTTGAATTTTATAATCATCGCATTAAATTATATGTACACTGTAGTGCCCAACGAGGGCTTTATTCTGCAAGTATATTTAACTAATAGTCCTAGTCAAGCTTTTCAAATGACTGCTAACAAAAACTTTCTTGTGATTAAACTTGATTCTTATCGGCCATTGACTGCCTAATTCGAGAGGGACTTACACCAAATCGAAAATTATGCAAATAGGGCTTCAAAACACCAATTAATTTTTTAATTTAGAATATTTAAAAAAATCACGTATGTAGATCCGGCTTCAAAAATAGCAAGCGGATGTTAAAGATGAATATAAATAAAGTAAAATTTCAAGAAAGCACAATCCGTCTTCTAAAGAATAGCTGAATAGCATTCTAGAAAAAGATGTGAACCAGCATGAAGCACAGCATGCTGGGATATGTTAACCGTCAGCGTATCCAACGGTCTGACACGAATCAAGCGCAACCAGATGAAAATTTTAAAGTTGGCGGCAGATTCTCAATGCAAATGAAAGTGTGACGTTTTGCGTTAGAGGAAACTACGCTATACACGCTACTAGGATGTGACGTGGGGTGTGGTGGCGATTATAGCGTTCCCGCTAGACTTGCACTTGAACTCGGGTGATGCTCCCCTTCGTCGTTGATTCCTTGGCAATTGTAACGAATACAAAACAGCTTCACATGAACGCCAAGATGTTCAATTTCACTTTCAAGATGCAGCGGGCAGCAGTTTTAGTTTATTTTAAGACGTTCATGCATCTGCCCACTGTTAAAGTGAAAGGATTCTAAATGGAGGAAATGCAAGCGTAAATTTTCGTTGGGTCATAAATTGGCAGTAAAAGTCAACATGAAATTCGTTGCTTGTGGTCCACATAAAACGCACTTTTGTTGTTGCTGATGAATGACATGAACGTGTTGTTTAAATTAGGATATGAAAATAAAGTCGGCTACGCTTGAACGCTTTGTTTAAGCTAAGATATATGAGGTTTGGTTAAGATACATTCTTATGATATGCGGTCGCAGTCATCAAATGAATCAGTTTCACTTCCAAATAGTTGGATAGCCAGGAGTGTTCTCCTAACAGAAGAGTTTTGAAGCCATCTCGCTGATTTTCAAATTTACCTGATACCATTCTTACTTAAACATATGTGGTCTAAATAAAAGAGGATGTATAACATTTTTTTCTATTTCATTTGAAGCAGTCTGAATATTTTAAAGATTGGTAATGTTGTTAATTAATCAATTGCTTAAAGATATTAAAGCTCTACATTCCCGCCTACGTTCTGACGAAAATCCTCACAAAACTGGGTCTGGGCTAATGGGGAAACTCGTTCAATATGGTCGAACTCTTTCACAAATTATAAACTAAATAGAAATTTTCCCTAGAACAGGGTAAAACCGGGTAATACGCCCCATAAAATTTTGATTGTCAATAAAATGAACTCTAGTCAAGTTTTTCAAAAAGTCTTATTTTCATATAATTTTATAATATTTCAGGCACAAACTGGCAAAGAGAAGCTCTTGATAAGAATTGAAGAATATGCTTAAAAATTAATTTTATTTTAATCTATATTGGGGCGTTTTACCCTACAACTGTTGGGTAATATGACTCAGGCAGTTTACAAGCGCCCCAGCATGCAAATGAACTTATTTATCAAAAACGGGTTACAACTATTGGCTTAAGTAATAAAGTAAAATTAAAATTGTGAAAACTCTTAAGTTTACATATCTAAATCCTATTAATTCAGATATTCTCCCGTTCTCAAATGCTTCTGATAACAGCTAGTGAAGTAATTATCATTCAATTTCCATTGTCAAAGTAAAAAGTAATTTCATAATAACATAATAACATAATCAAAGTTCAATTCAATCAATCTAAAGAAATTGAGGTCATAAAATAAAGTGGAAACGTGAAAAAATTTTCTCAATTGTTTATGACAATAGATCTCCTTGCTTCTCTTCCAGAGCGATTGCGCAGAAGCTTATACATTGTGCAAAACTCATGCAGCCACCAGGAACAAGATGGACACTTAATCCAATCTTCAGTAGATTGCGTCTTTATACATAGATGTCAGAGAGAATGGATACGAAATGCATCGAGAGGATTGAAGTACTTTATGATGTAGCGTGAAGTTGGCGCGTTATTAGCTGTTGATTCGAATTTCAAATAAATTTGACGTGACGTCTCCCACTAATTTTCGCATCTTGAACTAAATCAATTTCCCGTGCCGGATATTCTAACTTGAACGATATAAAAGATTAAACATGACTTACTCTACGAAGGATACGTCCCTGACATGTTTCCTTTAGCTGTTCTTACAATCCCAAACACATCACTACATTTTTCATTTCCCGACACAAAAACACTCGCGATCCGGAACAAACTTTTCAGTTTGATTAGTTATCACATTGGCAACGCTTTTGTACTACATTCAAAACGGTTTATCTTTAAAAAATCGTTTTGTGTACAATTTCATATTCAACTTGATTACACGTTTCCCATCATTGTTGAATTTTCACGAATCATATGGTTTTGATCATATGGTTGATATTTTGTTGACAATTCGGGGGTTAAGGTATAAGAGGAGTGGGATTTTCGTGAGAGCAACTAGAGGGTCACTTGAATGTGTGGATTCTCTAGCGGCGTGAAAGGCAGGGGGATTTCAATTCGCATGCGAGTGGAAGGAATGTATGTAGTGAAAGTAATTCACTCACGTATGGATGAAAATAAGCTCATTTCGTGTCCATTACTTTATATGTCTTTGGTCTTATAGTTGTTTTCAGTGTATTCTATGCAATTATCATGCCCAAGTTGGAAATTTCTTCGTCTGACAAACAGATTAATCTCATCTTCTTCGGCACTACTATCAGATGTTGTTTGTTGCACTTTTCAGTTTATTTATTTATTTATTTATTTCAGAAATTAACTTACAGACTAGTAGTCCAATTACAAGTCAATTAATACAAAATCTAAATATCAACATATTGTCGCGTGTTTTCGGTTCGCGGCCAATAATAATTTTAATGTTCCGGGAAAGTGAAAACGCAATGTCTTTTAATTTAAGTTAAAAGAGTTTATTTAATTACAAAAGTGCACAATGATCAATTTAACACTTTCACTAATTTTAATTTTCACTATTAAAATTCTAACACTTGTCCATAAATTTCTTATCGCAATTGTCTTCTCAAAATCACCTCACTATTACTTGATCGCTTTTCAATTCGCTTTCCACACACTATCGCAAGTTTTTATCGCGGTGGAATGAATGCCACCTTTATATAGGGTTTCTAATCATTCAACTCAGTTCTCGTACATTGGTGAATAAGCGGGAACATTCCAGCATGAATGGGCAGTGACTCACTTTCAGATGTTGATAATTCTTGTTGGGTTCTCGTGGGTTCGAGTAAATTCATTTGTTGACGTTCTTAATGACTGTGAAAACAATTGTGACAATAGCTCGCAGAATTATTTGTACATGTAATTATTTGTACATGTAACACTGCCCCCACCTCAGTTCTTTTCGCCCCGAAAAGATGTGTCGCTATTTGTAGTCAATTCTCCCTGGGTGTAATATGGGGCAAGACGGTCCAGATGCACGATTTTCATTTTAGCTCTCGGCTTACGATGTTCCTGTATTCGGTATACGACGTCGTTGATTCGCTTTGTAACTCAGTATGGTCCCTCCCAATTATGTTGCAACTTTGGAGACCTACCCTTTCGCCGTTGCGGGTTATAAAGCCATACCAAGTCATCTTGCTGGAAGCCACTAGAATTAGCCTTTAGATAATACCTGGTCTTCATGCGGTCAGTAGCCGATTCGAGGTGTTTTCGCACTGTCCGATGTATCTGGTTCAACCGTTGTCTTAGATCACTTGCGTACTCCGAGACCGTTTGGGGTTTCTCAGGGGGTGTTCCGAACTTTATATCGGCTGGCAAACGAATAGTCTTTCCAAAAATAACTTTGGCTGTGGCTTGGCCCGTCGATGCATGTTCAGCAGCTCTATACGCCATTAAAAATAGTGGGATATGTCGGTCCCAGTCTCTTTGGTTCTCGTCAACCATTTTGGCCAGGTGTTTATTGAGCGTGCCGTTGAAACGTTCGACCATTCCATCGGATTGGGGATGCAGCGGTGTTGTCCTCGTTTTCCGTATTCCGAGCAGCTCGCACATTTCGCCAAAAACTAGTGACTCAAAGTTGATCCGAATGTAGTTCGCCAGGTACGCCGTACCAACTGACCCAATTTAACACTAGCTGTTCGGCTACAGTAGTTGCTTCCTGGTTGGGAATGGGGTAGACCTCGGGCCATTTGCTGAAATAATCGGCGACAACCAGTGTGTATCGATTTCCCCATTCAGATTCAGGAAAGGGTCCTGCGATGTCAACAGCAATCGTTTCAAATGGTACCCCCACGTTATAGGTTTGCATTTGTCCTCTCAGTCGTCGCTTTGGACCTTTGACCGAAGCTCAAACTGTGCATCTCCGACACCAGTCCTCTACGTCTTCTCGAGCGTGGAGCCAGTAGAACCTTTCCCGCAATTTCGCTAAGGTATTGTTAACACCAAGGTGGCCTCCCGAAGATCCTTCATGCATTTCCTTAACCACATCGTGGATTCGGCTTTTGGGTAGTAAAGTTTGTATCCTATAGGAGCTGCCATCCGCCGTTTCCCATTTCCGCTTGAGTACGCCACCCTCCACCTGATGGGAGTTCCATTGTGCCCAATAGCTTTTCAGGGTTGCGCCATGCGTTGAAACGTCCTTCCACTCAGGTAGTCCAGTTGTCTCTTTCCATACGAGCAATGGTCCGATGTCTTCATCGGCTAGCTGGGCATTTCGAATCTCCTCCGATGACCAACCTTCACCGAATTCGGCCGTTATCAATCGCAGATCAACGGGCGGTTCCTTTTCCGCAATCCGTCGGCAATGCTTGCAGTTAGCTTGGCATGGGCGACGAGATAGGGCGTCAGCATTTCCATGAACTCCGCCCTTTCGATGAACAATTTCGTAGTCGTATGACTGCAATCTTTCGATCCATCTCGCAACTTGTCCCTCGGGGTTTTTGAAGTTAAGTAGCCATCTCAGCGATGCATGGTCCGTTCGAAGAACAAATTTCTGGCCATATGGGTACTTGTGGAACCGCTTGGTGGCCTCTATTATAGCCAATAGCTCCTTCCTGGTCACACAGTAGTTCCTCTCACTTTTTGAGAGAACTCGACTGTAATACGAGAGGACTCTTTCTTCGCCATTGATCTGCTGGGAGAGTACAGCTCCAATACCGCCGTTGCTTGCATCGGTGTCAACTACAAACATTTTTCCGGGTTTCGGATACGCCAGCACGGGTGATTCACATAGCTTTTCCTTCAGGGTCTCAAAGGCTGTCTGGCATTGTTCATTCCAGACATACAGTCGATTTTTCTCGGTTAGCTGATGGAGACACTTAGCTTTTTTGGCAATGTCTTTGACGAATCTTCGATAGTAGGTTGCCAGACCCAGGAAACTTCGTAGTTGGCGCTTGTTGTTTGGTGTTGGCCAGCTTTTCACGGCTTCAATTTTCTCAGGGTCTGTTTTGACCCCTTCTGCTGATACCACATGTCCCAGGTATTTTACTTCAGCTGCGAAAAGGGTACACTTGTCGGGACTAAGTTTCAAATTTGCCAGTCGCAGTCGGGAGAAAACCTCTTCTAAGTTCCGCACATGCTCTTCGAACGTTCTCCCGATGACGATGATGTCATCTAGGTACACCAAGCAGGTTTTCCAGGTTAGACCACGTAGCACGTATTCTTAACAAGCCCGGATGACCAAGGCAAATAATAACAAGTTGGAACTTGTTGCCCAGACAATATGAATCCAAAATATGGCAGAAATAAAGAAAAAAGATCACAATACGATATTAAAAATTAAGATTTATAGGTATATTTATAAATTTGATTTTTCAAAGAAGTTTTGAGTACGCCAAGAGATAGTGGTAGAGGACCAAGATTTTGCTGGTTGTGCATACAAGGTAAGCGTAGCAAAGGAGAGTGGAAGAAGGTGTTAGTACGTGCATACGGAACCTGAAATTGAAGCGAGGATCTATTAGGGCAAGCCGCATCGAATTAATTTATTTGCCTGCATAAATTTTGAGGTAAACAGCAACAATGAAGCTTGAACAGGAGACATTCGTCAAGGAAAGATCGTCTGGTCTCAAGGGTAGGAAGGTTCAAAGTATGAAGTCGGTCATCAGAAGGGGAGTAAGGAAGGTTAAATTTGAAGAATAGAGACCGGGTGAATCTGCGTTGAACCGACTCAACAGCATCGATGAGCTCTCTGTGGTACGGACTACAAATTTGGGAGCAGTACTCCAAATAACTACGTACAAGTGAGAAGTAAAGACACATACAGGATGTGATATGTTGAAATGACGAAGCGGATCGTAAAATAAATCCAGTTAAGCGAGAGGCTTTCTTAATAATTAGAGCAATGTGGAGATCAAACTTCAGTTTACAATCGAAAAGCACACCAAGATCCTTGAAAGAGGTTACATTGCTCAAATGGATACCAACAAGCCTATACGTTGGAGAAGAAGACATTTTTTACAGGAGAATGTCATCTGATGGCATTTGGAAACATTTAAGGAGAGACGGTTTGATTCACACCAGTCACTAAGACGCTGAAGATCGGTTTGAAGGATATCCGCATCTAAAAGGGAATCAATAACTCGAAAAATCTTGAAGTCATCAGCATAAAGGAGACAGGGGGATGTGATAACAGAAGGTAGATCATTGATAAAAAGTAAAAATAGTATGGGGCCAAGTATTGAACCTTGCGAAACTCCCGAGCTCGGGTGAAATGAAGAAGAGAAGCAAGAGTTTAAAGTGACTACACATTGACGATTCAGGACATAAGAGAGAAGCCAGGAATAGAGGCAACTAGGGACATTGAACCCTAAAAGTTTCTCAAATAGGAGAGAGTGATCCACTGAATCAAAGGCTTTAGAAAAATCCGTAAAAATAACGTCCACTTGTTGTTGATCGAGGGCAGCTGCAATATTATGGGTAAAAGAAAGTAAATTTGTAAGGGTAGATCTGCCTCTGACAAAACCATGCTGTTGATCTGCTAAAGACGGGAGGACAAGTGGATACAGCAAATCAAAAACTATCTTTTCAAGAATTTTACTAAAACAAGGTAGAAGGGAAATAGGACGATAGTTTGAGACGATATTACGATCACCAGATTTGAAAATAGGAAAAATGTGGGCAATTTTCAATTGGGCGGGGAAAACCCCACAGGATAAACTCAAGTTAAAAATAATTGAAAGGGGAACACAAAGCGAAGAAGATAAAGATTTTGCTAGAAAATTTGGAATGCTATCAGGGCCTACACTGGTGCTGTTGTCAAGATTATTTAAGAGTTGCTCAACCTGCAAGGGGTTTGTATGAAAATTAGTCGAGGAAAAAGCGCAAGAAGATTGGTTGAAGGAGAGGGAATGTTTAGCCCTACCAAAAAAGGAAGAAAAGTAAGAAGCAAAGAGTTCACAAGATTCTTGTGGAGAAGACGATGTTACGACATCTAGACTAAAATTATCAGGGGCATGATGAGAGGTCCTTAAAGATTTTACGTACGACCAGAACGCACGAGTTTGATTCGACATTAACGAAGTTTCAATGTGGTTAACATATGCATGAAGTGCAGAAGTGGCAATTTTTTTGGCCGCGGCACGACGCTCTTTAAATTTAACGAGGTCAATTGGAAGACCACTGGATAAGAATTTTCTGCGGGCAGCATCTTTAGATTTAATTGCAGTGGCAACATCTGAATTAAACCAAGGAGCATCTTTAGATCTTCTTGCTGGACACACAGGAGTAAATTGCGAGATTAAAGATAAAAGAAACATATAGAGCTTATCAACACAATCTTCAATGGGCAGATTGCTGAAGAAGGAATACCAATTCACGGCATTAAGGTTAGCTTCCATGCTCGACAAACGGCTTTTAAAAAATTAAAGCGGGAAGGTGAGGAATTCTTAAAAGAACGAGAAGATGAGATTGCAAGCTCAATAGAGAGTGGTGGATGGTGAGGATTGGGTTTGACAAAGGATGAGAGTGCCACCGATGCGGACAGAGAAGAAGGTAACAAGTTGGAAAGAACAAGATCAAGCAATTTGTTATTGGCATTGGAAAAAGTGTTGTATTGGGTGAAAGAACAGAGGGAAATAAAAGAAGAAAGAGCAAAAGACACGCTACCGCCAGAAACTATGGAGACATACAAATCATTCCAAACAATAGAAGGTAAATTGAAGTCACCACAGACCAATATAGGGGTAGAAGGGAAACGAACATTAATGTAGCTCGAGAATTCCGCAAAGAATCGTTCATAAACAATAGCAGGACTGTTCAAGGGATATATACAGATGATACGAGGAAGGAAAGAGAGTCAGAGAGAGAGACTAGCACAACTATACACTCAACAGGTGAAGGTGGAGTGAACTCATCACAGGATTTGCTAGTAAAGGAAACATGTACTCGTATATCCACTAGAACGCCTCCACCGTCAGACTTACCAGTAGCATCACGGTATCTATCTCTGCGGAAGACTAAATGGTTCGGAAGTAGCTCACTATTACTAATGTCATCTGTCAGCCATGTTTCCGTTAGACAGATGATATTCTAGGGAAAAAGGATGGAAGAAATGCGAAATTCAGTAGTCTTAGTCCTCAGACCGCGAACATTTTGGTAATAGCAAGTTAAGAATGAATTCCTAGGCTCAAGAGATGTTTCTTCTGGAGCGAAAGGACACCGGAAGGTTTCGCTTACGTATCGGAGAGAACTTTTTGACGAATACGCCAGGTGGCCAAAATTCCTTATCAAGCAAGAATCCTAGTTCAGCTGGAACAGTAATTTTAAAAGATGCAATCAATCTGTTCGTCTTTCCATCAGGCGTAAGCTTGGTGAACTGGAGCAACTCAGGACTAAAGTTCAGTTTGTACTTTATATGAGCGATGATGTCTTCGACTGGCGTGCTATATTCTAAACTCGAGAGAAATATTTGTAGCGGTGAAGATAAAGCACGCAAGGGGGCGCCAGGTTTCATCGCAGTAACGTTTTCGTCATATCGCCTCCAAGTGAGTTCCCCCGACTGGCAGATGTAGATCCTGGTGAACCTACATTTCTTATCAACTATTCGGTATCACCATTACCTTGAGTTACACATCTTGTAACAGAGGTTTCAGGCGGGCATGATGACTTTGGGTTTGTCCCGATACCAACTAACCGTTGCGGTGTTATAAAAGCCGGCTGGAGAAGTTCAGGTTGCTGTTGATTAGATGTTTACTGTATATATTTCGGTTGTGCTTGTTGCTGTAGTTGTCGTACATGATGTTGCTTTTGAGAACCAGGTGATAGTTGCTGAAAGACAGGCCAATGGCTAAGAAGGCTGTTTCAGGCATATCTTCTCTGATTGGACTTATGGCCAATATAGGGGGACCCAATCCATCAAGAAGACGCCTCTTAATGAGTGCCGTAGGGTCAGTGTTCCGTTATACCCCGAATTTAACGTACCATGTTCACTTGCAATTTTATCCGCTCCTGGAAAAGTGATTTATGTCCAAGAATTTCGGGCATTTTAGTTACAGATAAGAGCTGACGACTGTCTCCCAAAGCTCTTCTGCATACCTTGTGTTGTAAATTTAAAGGACTTCTGTGACATCAAATCATTGTATGAAAGCACGTTTGTGAAACTTTGAAATAAGAGAATGCATCAAATACAATCGAAAATACCACCTGAAAATTTTACAACTAGGGATGGTAGCTTTGTATCAATGAAGGTATATAGTACAGCAGAAGAGTTAAGTGATAATCGCGACTTTTGGGGCAAAGAATCCACACGCTTCTACCAATGAGCAGAATGTGAATCAAATGTTAGTGAAGACTACTGATATTTAATTCTTACTATAAGAATACTTTTCCGAACTACTGGCAGAGGAACAGCAAAAGCTAATAGAGATCTAGAGAAAAACGATTTAGTAATCAAACGTTTTGTTCCATTCGTTCTGAAAGCACTCTACTGAGTTAATTGAAAAATAACACAACGCTTGAGCATTTTATATGCTATTATATTCATTTGCTTTAATTAATACTTATTACATTCAGGGTAAATTAACAAAAACATAGAAGTCTATAGATTAGTATGAAAAACAAGTAAAAAGTTCATGAAAATTGTGAAAGTTGCTACAAAATGCATATACTATACATATATAAATATATATATATATATATATATATATATATATATATATATATATATATATATATATATATATATAATATATATAATATATATATATATATATATATATATATATATATATATATATATATATATATATATATGGGTGTACAACTTAATAACCGGAATTTGACGCTAGATGTCCGTACTAACAAATATCGTGAAAGCTCGAACTTTATGTATATATATATATATATATATATATATATATATATATATATATATATATATATATATATATATATATATATGTCATTTTGAAGGTACATTTGACAGCTATAAAAATCAGTCAACAAAACAATTTTATCATTATTATTTTTCACGATGAATAACTTCAAAAATTGGAGAAAAAGGCAGCATTTGCGGGAGGTTCTGTTGGGTTATTTTTTTGCAAAGAAAACTGCTGCGGAAAGTCATCATTTGCTTGTAGAAGTTTATGGCGACGATGTTTTAGCGAAAACACAGTATTTTGAATGTTTTCAACGCTACATCAAAGACAAAGAACGCCCAGGACAGCCAAAAAAGTTTGAAGACGAAGGATTGGAGACGCCACTCGATGAGGATTCGTGTCAAACGCAAGACGAACTTGCCAAATCGTTGGGAGCGACTCAATTGGGTCGCCGATGAGTTGAAGCTGAGAGACGTTGAACGGCGCTTCTGTATGTCTGAAATGCTGCTTGAGCGCCATAAAAAGAAATCATTTTTGTATCTGATCGGGACTGGGGATGAAAAATGGATCCATTATGACAATCCCAAGCGCAAAAAGTCATACGTGAAGCCAACCAGCCACATCAACGGCGAAACCAAATATCCACGGCGCCGAGGCTATGCTGTGTATTTGGTGGGATCAGAAGGGTCCGTTATATTATGAGTTGTTTTAATCGGGCCAGACAACAGGTGACCTGTACCGAACACAATTAATACGTTTGAAGCGTGCCATCATCGAAAAACGCCCGGAATATGCGACCAGGCACGAGGCTATAGTTTTTCATCATGACAACGCTCGGCCGCATGTTGCAAGACCCGTGTAAAACTATTTGGAAAATAGTGGATGGGAAGTTTTGGCCCACCCGCCTTATAGTGTGGACCTTGCTCCGTCTGACTTTCATTTATTTCGCTCGATGCAAAACGCCCTCACCGGAATACGCTTTACTTCAGAGCAAGGCATCCGAAATTGGATAGATTCGTTTTTGGCCGCCAAGCCGGCGCAATTTTTTTGGGATGGAACTCATGAATTGCCAAAAAGATAAGGAAATGTTGTAGCTTCCGATGGACAATACTTCGAATAAAATATATTGTAAGTAATAAAGCATTATTAAGTTGTATATATATATATATATATATATATATATATATATATATATATATATATATATATACATATATACATATATACATATATATATATATATATATATATATATATATATATATATATATATATATATATATATATATATATATATATATATATATATGAGTATATATATATATATACATCGCTTCTTGAAGAGGGTATTACAATTCGTCAAAAAGAAAGCATTTTAAAAGCTAAGATAAAATAACTTCTCGAACGTGCTAGTACTTTTATTGCCTTAAAGTTGATTTCATAAAGGTTTGTCCTATTCAGTATGCACAGAAATAACTAGTCTTTAATCCTTAAAAATAATGAAAATTTTAAAAATTGATGCGATTCAAGTTGGGTAACTGGTTTTCGTTGGTATTGTGGCTCTGAATATATAGTACAATATAACAAATATAAGTTATTGATTGAAAATAATGTGAAATTAAGCAAGCAAGGAATATAGAATGAATGTTAAATTTAACCAATATATTTCCTTTCAGTTATTTGTTGTTTCGCGTACTAGTACTTCGCCGATACTGACACTGAATTCTGTTCGGGATAAATATTTTATGTTCTTCTATCACTAGGCTAACTCCGCGAGCAGTCTTCTAAACTCTCATTCAGCACAACAACGACCTAACTTTCATCCTTCGCCGAACTTCCTTCATGTCATAAAGTAAAACTTTACTGTTGAGAAAATAGATTCCCAGCAAAGCAGATTGCGTCTGTGAGTCTTCAAATAGAACTACCTCCAACAGTTCCACCATCGTGGAGACGGGCGTTTCACCGAATTTTTCTTCGTGGACTGTGCTAGGAAATGAGCTCCTTTTTTTCGTCCATCTCTTCTGCTTAATGCAATCAGGGAGTTCATGTGGTGCTCAGATTTTGCATGATTAGCTTTCAGCCCATGCTCCAGGTATCTCTATTCACATCATCCACAAGATCGTGCCAGCAGCCAGCCTTACTGATATTTTTTAATTTGCGAAGGTAGCTGCCAACTGGGTGCATGTTTCGCCCCGATCCTGAACACTTTGAGCATCACATCGAAGCTTTTAGTACTATCTCCGGTACTCAGCGATTTCAGATGCCCACCAGTACACTGAAAGCTTGCCATTCCAGGGTCTCCAACGGGGTGCAAGAGACGTCCAAGCAGGCGTTATGATACTCATAGTTAAGCTCACGGCATCTTCAACTGTCAGTCTTCCATTCCTCGGTGGATCTTTAGCAGCGGTGGATCTTTAGCAGCATATCCACGAACCTCCCGATGTCAAACCTTCCAGCTTTCCACCTAGTAGGGGAAGGCCGAGAGTATAGCTTTTGAGAAACATCATCACGGGTCTCAAGCGAATTGTTCTGATGACCATTGGCTGAGAAGCCTTGTAGTATCCTCCAATTGTGTACATATCAGTGCATTAAAAATACTATGCGCACTCTAGAACACCCTTTAAGAAAAAAGCATGAAACGTCGGATCAGGAGATCCACACATTGCTGACAAAAGCAGCCAAGAAATTCGCCAAAAAACGCCTTTGAAATGTCCCAGAAAATAAAATTCTTATAGATTCCCAACAAACAGAAGTGCCTAATTCGAGGCAGAAGAGAAATAAATTGAAGTATCAGGAAAATGCTCGTACCAGAAAGGTATTGTAAAATCATTAATAACTCAAACAACTGCTTCTGAATATTAAAGCTTTACTCATACATATTTTCCATAAAATGACCTTGGAAAATTAATATGCGGTTATTATATATTTCAATTTGGCGCCACTCTATTTTCAGTCTGTTGACCTTACTGTTTGAGTAATTATGATAAAAAATCCATATCAAAAGACACTTGTTATTCGAAGTTCTCACATACTTGTAGTTTCTGCTTCCTTTGCAAAGGCGTTTCTTCATAATTTCACGTGTTATTGTTGTTGTAATTGATAAAGTTCCAATCGGCTGTAACCCGGCTTTTTATTATTTGATTTTTATGAAACTATTGATAAATATATATTCAATATCAGAGAATTCAGGTACGAGTTTTTAGTAAGCTTAAGGCTCACCTTTCGATTTGTAGATGGAAACGTATAATGCATAAAATATACTATTATTAACATAGTTGCTCTTTGGTTATCGATTTATCGATAGTGCCCTCAGACCGGGGAACCAAACGCGTCCCCAGGGTTGCGGATAGGGGAAGAGGTTCGCTGCGAATAACCAATAAGCAGCCGCGGACAATGGTCGGCAGTGAAGGGAGAGTCTCAGGACAAATACCTGAGTGTCAATGATGTTCACTGTGACATGACGAAATATATGGCGTCATCAATTATACATATATCCTGGCTGTAGGTAAAATGCTATGGGAACGGAAACCCAGACAGAAAACCAAATCATGCAGGTCCACAAGGGGAACCAAATTACGGTGCAGGGGGTCGGATCCCCATTACCGGCGGCAGAGGGTAGTGAGCGAGCAGGCTCCCGGCCGTCGTCATCCAGCGACTGCAATGTTATAGAAGTGGTGAACTTGGCTTCTGTAACAGATATAACTACAAGCAAACAGGACGCTAGCACGGAGAACCCTTTCAGGCAAAAACCGCTGTTGGCAAGAACACCGATAAAACAAGTCACCGATTGCGGGGGGAGGCAGCAAACCCCAGAAACACTGTCAAAGTCAACATCACAGGTTAAATCATCGGAGACAGACCACAGACGGACTAACGAACGAAAGAAGGCAGAGTGCGTTGTGCAACCTGGCATCATTGCGGCCTTTGGGCGCAGTAGAAGGACTATGCGCACCCCGGAGCGTCCAGTGCAAGACGTACACAATCCGGATCAAGCTGCGACACCAACAGAGGCCAGTGTAAGACTGGGGGAGGGAGAAGTTTTGCCCTTGGCCGACGCCACTTCAAACGCGACCCAAGCGATAGAAGCAAAAGGGCTAGGAAACGGGGGCCTCTCCCAAGAGGTGGCGCCAAATAACACAATCGCCCTTGACCGTGCCGAAGAGGAGCGGCTTACTCGGAAAGCGGGGACTATCGTCAAACAACTGAGGGCTGCCAGCGAAGTGCAGAAAAACATAGGCAAGAGTGTCAAGACTGGCATTCTTGAACTGGAGGAGCTTTTTGGCCGCATAACGCACTACAGGCGGAGGTGGCTTGCAACCGAAAAGCACCAAAAAGACACGCTCTCCCTGGAGGCATCAGTGGGTCCTAGCAGCAGTAAAAGAATGGCCGGTAGCCCAATTGAAGGCGACCGTGAGAAAAGGAGGAAGGGCGAGACCATAAACGAAGTTGACACTCCAGGAGAGGAGTTTCATGTGGTGCGAAACAAGGCAGCAAAAAAAGCGGCCAAAAAGCTACTCCTAGAAAAAACAGACAAAGAGCTCAACCACGAAAAGAACAAAGAACCCCCCGATATACCACAGAAAACAAAAAGCAAACCGCGGCGCAAACCCTTGCGAGAGGCACTGCTTATTAAACCCACTAAGGGCCGAACCTACGCAGATGTCCTCCGTGAAATCAAAGGAGCGGTCAAGCCAGACGACACCAAAACTGCCATCAAAGCAGTTCGACCAACCCGGACCGGTGGCCTGCTGGTGGAATTCGGGCCAGAGGCCACAAACAGAGATGCATTCCGTGACGTGGTTCAAAAGGTTCTTGGAGAGGTGGCAACGGCTGCCCCGCTCGAACCAATGGCCACCCTGGAAATCAGGGACCTCGACTGCGTCACGGACAAAGCTGAAGTAGAGGATGCCATTAGGAGGGAGTTCCCCAGCTTAAGTGAAGTCAAGGCGAGATTGACACGTGAAAACACAAGGGGGCAACGCATGGCTATTGTCGAACTAGCTGATAAAGACGCCCAGCAAATCCTTGCGAAGGGCAAAATTAAGATAGGTTGGGTGATCTGCAGGATACGGAGAAGAGCGATCCCTATCCGCTGCTTCAGATGCTTCGATTACGGACACACCGCGTATGTCTGTAGGGGACCCGACAGGAGATCTCTGTGCTACAAATGTGGTGAAACGGGGCACAAAAGGAAGGAGTACACGAACGAGGCAAAATGCATTCTTTGCAAGGATGCTAAGCTAGCACCCGGCGACCTCAAACATGAGCCGGGGACAGGGAGATGCTGGGTTTTCACATGCTGGTCGGAGGAGACTTTAACGCTAGAGCCATTGAATGGGGTATGCCACAATCCGACCCAAGGGGAAAGGAAATCTTGGACATGGCGGCCAAAACAGCGCTTTTTGTCCTAAATACTGGTAACACCCCTACTTTCCACCGCTGGGGTTGAGTGGGAACCATACCCGATGTGACACTCGCTTCGGAGTCCCTGGTACCTAGAGTACACAACTGGCGAGTACTAGAGGACTACTCGGCTAGTGATCACCAGTATATAGCGGTTGAGATTCACGACAGTGCCACTCTGCCTGCATATGCCCAAACTTCAATCCTCGGATGGAGGACTGGGAGGCTGGACGTTGAGAGGTTCGCTGACGCGCTTATGGCAGGTGCACCGTTGCTGGGAGCTCCGCCAGGGAGTGGAGGGCCTACAGCCAAGAACTTGGTGAACTCAACTATGAGTACCATCATAGCTGCTTGCGAGTCTCCCATGCCCCGTCGGAGACCCCGACACGGTAAGCCTCCAGTATACTGGTGGTCAAACGAGATCGCCGAACAAAGAAGCGAGTGTCACAAACTTCGGCGAGAGGCCCAGCGGGCGCGAACACGGGAGGAGGCAGACACTAGGCTAGCAGCATACAGGTCCGGCAGGAAATATCTTCGCAGGCTTATTAACAAGAGCAAGGCCCGATGCTGGCAAGACCTCGTGGTTGATGTAAATAGGGATCCGTGGGGCCTTGGCTACAAGCGGGTCATGGGGAAACTTGGTGCCCTACGGAAGCCTTGTATACATGACGCGGAAAAGATGGACGCGATAGTGTGGGGACTCTTCCCCGCCCATCCCGTCCGTGTTGACGCTGTCCATGGTGAAACAGCAGTCGAGTGCCCACTCTTCACACAGCTGGAGCTGGAGGAGGCAGTCCTCTCCCTGAAAGCGAGGAAGGTTCCAGGTCCAGATGGTGTTCCAGCTGAGGTTTTGCAGCATATCACCTGACTTGCTGCTCAGCACATTCAACGCTTGCCTACGGGACGGGGTTTTCCCGGTACGATGGAAGGTGGCGAGGCTCGTGCTGGTCAGCAAGGGGAAGGGAAATCCCGAATCGCCGTCTGCATACCGCCCGTTATGCATGCTAGACACGGCTGGGAAAGTGCTAGAGAAACTCATCAAGGGAAGACTCACTGACGCGATTCGTGCTGCTGGGGACCTATCTCCTCGGCAGTACGGCTTTAGAGCAGGACGTTCTACCATTGATGCGATTGCAGAGGTGGTGAACGCGGTCCAAAAGGCAGAGGCATATAGTCGCACCAAGCGACGGATCGTCCTGTTGGTGACACTCGACGTCAGGAATGCCTTCAACTCCGCTAGATGGGTGGATATTCTGGACACGCTGGAAAACTCTTCTCAAGTTCCAGAATATCTAACGCGGCTTTTGAGGAACTACTTAAAGGACCGAAGCCTGCTCTACGACACGACACAGGGCCAACGAAGGATGGAAATTACATCGGGTGTTGCCCAGGGATCTATCCTTGGTCCGGACCTGTGGAACGTGTCTTACGACGGGCTACTGAGACTTGAGATGCCAGATGAGTCGCGCTTGGTCGGCTATGCGGATGCGTTGAACAAGCGCAACTTAGGCTAGGTATGCTAATGCGCCGAGTGAGGGACTGGATGACTGCTCGCGGGCTCAGTTTAGCACTGGAGAAAACCGAAGTGGTCATCTTGACAAAAAAGAGAATCCCTAGAGTAAGGATGATCAGTATTGGAGATATACAAATCGAATCGAAGCCAGCGGTGAAGTACCTGGGGCTACTGATCGGCTCGGAGATGAGTTTCTCTGAGCAAATCAGGGCAACGGCTGAGAAGGCTGCTTCGGGAATATCGGCCCTGAGTCGACTTATGGCCAACGTAGGGGTACCCAGCCCATCAAGAAGACGCCTCTTGATGAGTGCTGTAGGGTCAGTGCTACTGTACGGAGCAGAGGTATGGGGCGACGCTCTCAGCAAGGAGGTATACCGAAAACGATTGGAACAGGTACAGAGAAGAGGAGCACTGAGAATTGCATCTTCGTATCCAACAGTCTCCGACTCGGCGGTGAGAGTGATTGCAGGCGTGATACCTGTCGCCCTCCTTGCTAGAGAGCGCCGCGCTATTTACCTGCGCCGAAACGAGGATGCGAGGGAGATGGTTGTCCGCGAGGAGAGACAACGCTCGCTCAACGATTGGCAGCAGTCTTGGAGGAATTGCACGAAGGGAAGGTGGACTGCGCGCCTCATCCCGGATGTGAGACCGTGGCTAAATCGAAGGCATGGTGAGACTGACTTCTATCTGACCCAGCTTTTGAGCGGGCACGGGTGTTTTCAGTCTTACCTGCACAAGATCGGTAAGTCACGGTCTCCCGATTGTCGGTTTTGCCCAGGAGAGGAGGACAATGCCTGTCACACATTTTTTGCGTGTACCAAATGGGCCAGGCTGCAAAGGGAACTCTACAGGGAGACGGGAGAGCTCACCCCGGATAATATAGTTGCGGTGATGCTCGAATCAGTTGACAAATGGAACCAGGTGGCACATTATGCTCGGGCAGTCCTAAAAGATAAAAGGGACTCGCAGCAGCCGGAGGTGCTGGGGCTGGGGGATCGCTCTTCTGGCATTTCCTCTTCCCCTCTCCCCTCCCACTAGGAAAGGGACTCCCCAGCTTGAAGGCGCCCCACGGCGTTACAAAACGAGACCTGGCCCGAAGTAATGTGTCAAACGGTTCCAGGCTAGGTTCTCAGATTGACAGGGGAGGTGTTTAGTGGGTAGTCCAAGGGTATCCTCCATGGGAGTCCCACACTGCCAGATTCGGCGGGCGTAAATGCCTTCACCTCCCTACGTCAAAAAAAAAAAAAATAACATAGTTGCTCGAATTTTGACATGTGACGTATTTGTTGGCCTTGCACTTATACAGACCTACTTCCATGATTTTTTTCAAATTTTTCAAATCAAAGGTGTCCAATCACTAGGGGAGGGACACAAATTGTTCGTACATTTTCCCTCCCCCTGCACGGCTTGAAGAAAAAAGTGCTAGTTTAAGACCTGTTTTGATAAGCTCTCCTTATGGGGACACCCCCTTAAAAACATTATACAAACTTTATTGTACTCAAACTTTTAAGAGAGCACCACTTTTAAACTACCCACCTCTAGCTTATCTGGTTAGCGAGAGAACTTGCTTTGACACACGGACGGGCAAACAGGGACGTGACTTTAGTAGGGTATTGGAATTTTTTCTACAAAACCCTTAAGAGCCACGACGAAGATTCCTGCGGCAGGTGCTACTACAAAGAAACAGGAGAGTATAATCGGGGAGATGCTTAGATTGGTTGACAAATGACCATGTGGCACATTATGTTCAGGCAATTCTAAAGATAAAAAGGCTTACAGCACCCGGGAACGTCGGAATATTTTATAACAATCCCTCTTCCTCCCTCCCCTTCTGCTAGAGGAGAGATCTCCCAACTTGAAGGCGCCCCACGGCTAAGCAAAACGAGGCATAGCCCGAAGTAATGTATTAAACGGTTCCAGGCTAGGTTCTCAGGTTGGCAGTTGAAGTGTTTAGTGAGTAGTCCAGACTGTCGCGCATCTACGAGTCCCTGACTTAGGGCGTAAATAGCCTTCACCTGCTAACTACAGAAAAAACTGTGTACTTTAGATATATGGGACTGCGAGGCGGATGTCATATCGGGTATGGTTTCTTCATAGCCCCAGCGGTGGAGTCAAGGTATCAGCAATGTTCAAAACAACGAGTCTTGTTCTCTTTTTCTCCGCGGGTTTGTATGAGGCATGTTACATTCAATAGCTCTAGCGTTGACTTCTCTACCGACGAGTACATAGTCGACTATATTCGAGACAGTGCCCTCGAATCTATTATACTTGGCTTGAAATAAAAACATGATATCGACTCGTTCGGCGCTAGATCTACACTGAAGAATTTAGTCTTGAATTCTGATCTTTCAGAAAACTAATTGTTAAAAAATATTTATATTGCTTTAAATTATCAAATAATCAAATAATTAGTTAAATATTGATATTCTTTCATTGATTTAGTAGATACATTCTATCTATACTTTTCGTTGACTGCGCCGAGAATTTACCTGGAGTTTATTGGCTGGTGCCACTCATTTGAAACTTTTTTAAAATAAAGCCCATATAAAAATTCGGAGTTGTTTGTAATGTCGAAAATTAGCCGATTCTATAACTATAATTTCAAAACAAAACCCAAAATAACAACCGGCTCCAATTAAAAAGTGGTAGAATCAATTAAAATGCTAATTGAAAAATTCCGAAAACATTTCTCTCTAATTACAATATCCTCCATCCCAGAACCAATTCTATTTACGTTTTCTGCGCAAAACTGCAAAATTCACAAACGGCTCCACTTAAAATTGAATCTCCCCAGCCCTCAGGGTGGTGCTGCGCTACTTTGGCAATTTCCCAATTTCCACAAACATACAAACACCGTTCGTCGACCGAGAAAAACATGACCAAAGAAATATGTTCTTTGGCAGCAAATTAAAATGATTTGTGCCTGTCTAATGTCAAGTCAATACGATTTTTATTTTGTTTTTATTTTTTCTCTACTTTTTTTCGTTTCTTTGAATGAAGGAGCTATTTTGAAATGGTCCATGCCAAGCCAACTTGGCTGATATATGGATGCTGCTCTAGTGCTTCTGCTTCAGCTGAGACTTCTGATGTTGATGCTTGTGATGTTGCTAGACAAAAGCCAGTGCATCAGCATCATTGTGCCAGGGCTAGAGCAATTGCGAGGGACGCAGAGTGAAACCTTGGCACGGTAATCCGTTTCGAAACAACTTGATCTTGGCCGTGTCTCCTAAATTATGGATCTTTGAAGAATTTCCATTTAGTACATCTTTTATGAGTGGCTTTTCTATTTTTGGGGCAATCACATAAAGTTTGCTTTGTTGGTTCTTCTCGTTGTTGTTGTTTTTGTTACAGAATCTTAAGACAGCATAATGGAAAGCCGCGTGCGCCTATTACTTTGTGCATCAGATGTTGGACGATTTGCTCGCTTCCTCAGTTTATTTTTGGGGGATTTATGGGATCGATGCGGAGCAGATGATTTTTAAGTTTATGAGTTTAACTTATGGTTTGTTGGCTGTGGGCATGCTAAAGGAACTTTGCAACGCATTTTATTACGTGAAGACATTTTGGTTAACTGATCCTAATTATAAATGAACTTTAAGAAAAACGAAAGACAACTTCCAAAAGATAGCTACTGTATATTGACTGAATGAACTGAAAATATAAAGAAATTTGCTCTCAATGAAAGTAAAATTAAAGATAGTAATCACTATCTTTTTATAAAGGGGTTTCCATTAAGGACATAACAATTTTATCTAGTAATAACATACAGAAATATTTAAGATATTGAGTTCAAATTTATTGCGGGTGTAGTGCAAGTATTATATTTTAAGAATGAAATTCGATTTCGGTTATATGACCAGCATGAGCCCGTTTAAAGCGGTTGGTTCTTTGGATCCGATTTTCCACTACTGTGGCACACATTTCGACCGGAACACTCGTAATTTCGTGTTGGATGTTGTCTTTGAGCTCATCTAAAGTTCCTGGCTTGTTGGCATAGACCAGTGACTTGATATAACCCCATAAAAAGAAATCCAATGTCGTTAGATCGCATGAACGTGAAGGCCATTGGACCAGACCATTTCTCGAGACAACACGTTCACTAAATTTGCCTTTCAATAAATCGATTTAAAGCGTGCTGTGTGGCTAGTGGCACCGTCTTGTTGAAATCACATATCGTTGATGTCAAGTTCATCCAATTCTAGCCACAAATAATCTTCCAACATAAAACGATAGTGCTCTCCATTGATTGTAACATGACGGTCGTTTTCATCGACGAAAAAATACATCCCAATCACCCCTCCGGTATCAAAACCGCACCAAATAGTAATTTTTCACGTACGCAACGGTGTCGCAAGCAGCACATGTGGGTTTGTTTCTGACCAATAACGCATGTTTTGGTTATGAACAAAGCAATTGAGACACAAATGAGCTTCATCGCTGAAGATTTTGATGAAAGTCTTCATTTTCTTCAAGCTTTGCCAGAGCCCAGTTGGAGAAGTTTCGGCGTTTTGAATGATCAAGCGGCTTTAGTTTTTGAGTCAATGTGATCTTGCCGCCATGTAGGCCAAGGCCTTTTTGCAAAATACGCCACAGTGTCGTTTGAGTGATGCCCAATTCTTGAGAACGACGTGAAGTCGACCGATTTGCCTCATTTTGAATCGATGCACTTACGGCTGCGATATTTCCTTCGCTTCGAGCGTTACGACGTCTTTTTGGCACCGGAACGTCCAAAAGTGAAAATTTGAATTCGAACTGATCCACTACAGTATGCGCTGGGTGGGACGATTATTATGGCCGAAAATGGGAGTAAGCGCTCTTAAAGTTGCGACAGAATTTCGGTAGTAATTTTTAATAACTTACAAACTTTGCTGGTTCGTACGCGTTTTCATTATAAAAATGTTGACTTCAGCTAACGTTTTGATATTGACTGTTTATTAAAAAAGCTTAAGAGTGCGTTTATATAAAGATACAAAATTGTTATGTCCCCAGTGGAAAACCCTATGTAACTAGAAAATAGGAGGAAAAGCTTACAACTGTTTGATCAGGTGAATATACTCTTATCTCCCGAATATAACGGATGCTCGTGCTTAAGCTGAGTGTTTTTTGGCCATTATCTTTGCATATAAGTTATTAAAAGATCATTTTTTTCGTGTTAAAACTTACAATTCAGGGCTGTTGCCCAGATCTTTCTTATTCCACGTTCTATTAAAAACTAAACTTAACTAATAATAATTATGTCAAAACTAGAACATTTGCGATTCCGCGAAACTGGATACATTGCATTTCTCACGATACTTTCACTCGATGGTAGACGCATGGTCAGCATTTTCCGTTTTAATATTATCCGAGATAACTCATCCAAGCTGAAATCCAACTATCCTTGATTGATAAAAAAATGGTCCATCGCAGAATTTAGACGTTCACTGATTCGGTGGACATTGGTTGGAGATGACTGGCTGTGATGGATGCTCTAGAACGATAGGTATTGTTATAACGCTTTGTGGTTGATGTATTTCGGGATCATGAGACGGACTCCCGATGAGAGCTTTCCTGGTTCTGAGCACTTGTCCCCATAAGGGCTTGTGCCAACCCTCGCTTTGCTTTGCAAAGATAACTATGGGACAATAAGGCGATTACACGCACGAATGGAGATAGCAGCTCCAAGGGGATCCAATAAAACTGGAGCACCTAAAAACCCTTACAAAAAAGATCCAAAAAAGAAAGCAAAAGTAACAACAATGACGTCGCAACCAGTGGCTGCAGCCACGATGTTTACAGCACATCAGGAGCAGTACTGACACTGACCAAAAAGACGATGCATACAATGACAGTGGAGACGAACGAAAAACGAAGATTAACTGATAGTCTTGTCCAGCAAAAAAACCATGCAAACGCTAACGTTCTAATGAGGAAGAGCGAGAAACTCTGTAAGACGAGCTAGATGTGCGAGCGATGGGGGAAAATATAAAGAACATCAAAGATTTGATGGTTACTGCTGCGATCACTACCGAAGCGACGGAAGCATGGGCGTCAATCCAGAAATAATAACGAACAATCCTCAAGTTCATAAAAAAATTACGGCTGGAAAAGAAAAGAGTGACCTGGCATATAAAGCGCCGTTGTGTGATTTCACCGCCACCGTCGAAAATGTGGAGTAGTATTGTACTCGGAAACAGAAGCCGGTTACGTCTCCCAAGAAAGGTGGTCGCAAAGTACAATTGCCGCCCAGCGACATGAAGAAGAAAGGCTATTCCGAAAAGTGGGAAATGTTCTAAAAAGAAATAAAATCTGCATGCGACTCGCCACAAATCAGCAAAGGAGTAAAGTTTGGGCTCCTTGAACTCGATGACCTCCTAGACCGCATTAAGTATTACCAGAACAATTGGTTAAAGGGCAAAGTAGAGCAAAAGGCTTAAGAAGCACTGAAGGCACGCGCAGACAGCTCAAACATCAATAAAAAAATGGCGTCTAGCCCAAAATAAGAAGATCGGGATAAAAAAGGAAGGAAGAGACACTTGAGGGGCGTAGAACGCGAGATCAGGGGTTCAGACAGTGCTGACAAAAGGTGCGAAAAAAGACCTGATGCGAAATAGGAGAGAAAGAATCCTCAACGAAGATCCCGGCAGCCGGCACTCCTCGTAAAATCCTACTCGGAACTGCTGTGGGATAGAAGACACCAATACTGTCATTAAATCACTACGACCAACGCGGTTACGCCACATTCTGTTCGTATTCGGAGCGAATGCCGATAATAGGGAAGGGTTCTGCGACGCATTAAAAAAGTCCTCGGCAAAAATCCAACTATAGCCTCACTCGAGCCGATGCCAACGATTGAAATAAGAGGCATTGACTGGGGCACGGACCTGGCCGAGGTAGAAGAGGCCATCGAAAGGGAGTGTTGGCAGGATGAAAGAGAGGCTGATACTAGAAAACTATAGTATGGCCATCGTTGACTTGACCGAAGAGGACGCTGAACTAAGAATAGGGTAAGTTGTCGGCAGGATAGGATGAAGAGCAGAGCCTCCTCTTTTTTTCAAATGCCATGGCTATGGTCACACCACACAAATATGAAAAGGAACCCGATTGGACTTCCCTATATTACAAATGCGGTAAAAAGGAACATAAAAGAAAAGAGTGTACAAAGGTGGCACACTGTATCCTTTTCAAGGATGCTGATCCAAGACCGGATCTTGGGTACTTCTTGGGATCAGGGAATTGTCGTATGCTGCAGGTAAACTTACACCGCCGTTGAAGTGCCCAAAACCTGCTTGAGCAGTTTGCGAGGGGCGAAAAAGCCAACTTTTTCCTGCTGAGCACCACCATGGTAAGAGTTCAGCATCATGATACCCTGATACCCTGATGAAACTCGTAATGCTGGCATCTTGGTTCAAAATAGTGATTTCAAGGTGGAGAGATACGACACGATGGTTTCGTGTGGGGTCGGTGCTCAGGGACCACTATCTTTAGTGTGCACCTAACGCCGAACGAATCGATATAATCTTCGCAAGCCAAGCTTAGTGATTTGGAGGGCGCTGTCTCGAACTCATATGGCAACGTGTTCGTTGGGGTACTAAACACCGGAAATACGCCGACTTTTCGCCATATTAGCCGCGAAGGAACCTTAGTACGGAGGATACACAGTTTGATAGTATGAGAGCCAGTTCGTCAGTGCATTTTGCTTGAGATCAATGACAGAAGAACTGGCAGCTTAAGACGTGGTGAACTCAACTTTGAGCATCATCACAACTGCTTGCAAATATTTTAAGCCCCGTCAAAAACCCTGGCACAGCAAGCCCCCGTATGGTGTTCCAGCTGAGGTGTTGCAACTTGTCTCTCACCATTGTCCTGACTTGCTGTTCAGCACATTCAACGCTTGCCTATTTCCCGGTACGATGGATGGTGGCGAGGCTCGTTGTGGTCAGCAAGGGGAAGGAAAATCCCGGATCGCCGTCTGCATACCGGCGGCGAATATCTTATTCGGCTTCTAAGGGGCTAACTGAAGGACCGCAGCCTGCTTTATGACACGACACAGGGCCAACGAAAGATGGAAGTTACATAGGGTGTTGCCCAGGGATTTATCCTTGGTTTAGACGACCTGTGGAACGTGTCTTACAATGAGCTACTGAGACTGGAGATGCCAGATATGTCGCGCTTGATCAGCGGATGATGTTGGGGCTCTGCTCGTTGAACAAGCGCAACTTAGGCAAGGTATGCTAATACTTTGAGTAAGCGACTAAATGACTGCTCGTCGTGGGCTCAGTATAACATTGAAGAAACCCTAAGTGGTCATCTTGACAAAAAGAGAATTCCTAGAGTAAGGATGACCAGTATTGGAAACATACTAATCGAATCAAAGTCAGCGGTGAAGTATCTGGGGCTACTGATCGACTCAAAGATGATTTTTTTTAGCAAATCAGGGCAACGGCTGAAAAGGCTGCCTGGACCCAACCCATTAGGAAGACGGCTCTTGATGAGCCCTGTAAGGTCAGTGCTATTGTGCGGACCAGAAATATAAGGCGATGCTCTCAGTAAGGAGGTATACCCCAAACGCTTGTCATGGGTACAGAGAAGAGCACTACTGAGGATTGCATCTTCATATCCGACAGTCTCTAATTTGGCGGTGAGAGTTATTGCAGGCGTGATACCTGTTGTCCTCCTTGCTAGTGAGCACCGCGCTACTAACCTGTGACGAAACGATGATGCGAGGAAAACGGTTGCCCGCGAGGAGAGACAGTGCTCACTCAACGATTGGCAGCAGTCTTGGGTGAATTGCACAAAAGGACTGCGCGCCTCATTCCGGATGTGGGACCGTAGCTAAGTCGAAGGTATGGCGTGACTGACTCTTATCTGACCCAGCTTTTGAGCGGGCATGGATATATTCAGTCTTACCTGCACAAGATTGGTAAGTCACGATGCCCCGATTGTCGGTTTTGCCCAGGAGAGGAGGACAATGCTTGCCACACATTTTTTGCGAGCACGAAATGGGACAGGCTGTAAAGGGACCTCTACAGGGAGACGGGAGAGCTTACCCCGGATAATATAGTGGAGGTGATGCTCGAATCGCTTGTGTGGAACTTCCTCTTCCCCTCTTCCCTCCCACTGTCAAACAGTTCCAGGCTGGGTTCTCAGGTTGACAGGGGAGGTGTTAGTGGGTAGTCCAGTCGCCTTCGTGCGAGCATGGGGGTCCCACACTGTGCGTAAATGGCATTTTGAAATTAAGACCGATTAGCATATGATTTTCTTTTATGTAGATGATTGCGTTTATCTCCTTGAGCGTATCATTACCTTTAAAACCATCAAAGGATATAAAAGTGAGCAAAATGAAAAATTTTATTTTATCTGTTCTGGGGGCCAAAGACTCGGACAAGGGCTTGTGATTGAATTATTTGATCGATATGCTTTGGTTCCGATCGGCATAAAGGCTTAGGTGGCAATGGTCCAGGATTTGGGAATGGTTGATTAAAGAACAGTGTTCCTTGCGGTTGTTGGGGACTATGTATCAAATCGGGTAAAACGTTGTTCTCCGAGCTGATAATGGCGTAACTCGTTGAAGTTGCGGTTGAATTCTTCCAGGCGGAATCGGGGGTGCAGTATGGATTTCGGCTCTATGTATATTATTATATGAACTGTTCGCACGTTGCGGACGATAGTCTACATTTTGCAATTTCAAGCAGAGGTACAAGGCCTGCGGTAGATCTACCGGTTCTCTAATACTTAGCAACCACGGGAGATCATCACGAAGACCACTAATGAACGTAACTCGATAGGCTCAACTCATGGCGTTGAGTGTTTCCTGGCTCATGTCCATGCGTGAAAGTTTATTGAGGATCAGGGGAAGGTAACTCTATACCATTTGATAAAATTTGTGGATCGTTGCGTGGCTCTGTACCAAAGTTGTCATTTGGAACTCTAGTGTTCCCAAGTCGCGCTTGTCTGCGTAATGTAATGTTAAACACCTGGAAAGCCAGCACGATTTCGCATGGCCCGTGCTTTTGTTCCATATCACATAGAAAATCGCATAGTCTTTTAGCGTGCCCCTCCATTGATCATAGATTTTAAGTATCCTGTCAACACTTTTTTTGCAGGATAAGAACTCTCCTGGTTGTCCAGAAAATTCTCTTAAACTTTTAACAACGCCTGGCACACGATCCATGTCCGACAGGTTCGCATCATTCGCAGCGTAAATAGGTTCGTCGACATCGTTATTTATGTCGGACGCGGGATTAAGGATAAAATTTAATATTTCATGGCTTCGGGCTCTTCTCTGATATCGTGAAACGTAATCGATTAATTTTTCCCTATTTACGTAGTTTGGACTCGGATTTACTTGAGGCGCAGGGACAATAGAAGCGGAAGGAGTCGCCATTGTTCAATTGATATTTCAAAATTAAAAATTTTCCAATATTCTTCGTTTGGTCGAGTTTTTTAAATGAAGCAGTTACCACTTGCAATGAATTTTATTTACAATACGAGTAATAATACTGTTCCTATGGGTATTGCGACGACTTTTAATTCCAGGTTGGTACGAATCCTTTTTGGCGTCTGCTTTTAAGCATTGCTTATTCCTGGGAAACGTCGCTCCTTCCTTGGGGGAAACGTTGCCCCTTCCTTCGGGGATCACACAATGATAGTTGATTGTGTTACGCGGTGTAATTGATTGTGCACTCCGGCAAAACGTCCGTCCGTTTTATCGCAGTACGTTGTCCGGTTTAAACTTAATTTCAGAATTTTATTTTGTTTCTATTGGATATCCTACCGGCTTCGGCAGGTATCTTATAGAATATCTCTGAGAGCTGATCATGATTTTTTGGACTAGATGTTCACGAAAAGGACTAGTTCACATTATATTGTGTGCCCCCTTATACCGATGTGTTAAACATTGTCTGGGTGGCACAAAGGACCAAGCTACGTAATGTGAATGCAGATCGCACGAGCGTTGTGTGACGAAGAAAGAGTGGTGGAGAGAGTGATAGGGAATGGAGGTATTTAAAAAAAAACCATTTATAGGCTGCTAGTCCTCCAATAGAATATCGGAAAAGGAAAATTAAATGCGACGCTAAAAGGCAGCTCCACGTTGGACGACACTTATTAAAATATCCTTACTTTTGTTTTAAAAAATACAATTCAGGGCTATTGTCTATAACTTTATTTGTCCACGTTTTAATAAAAACTAAACTTAACTAATTACAATTATGTGAAAAGTAGATCATGTGCAATTCCGGGAAACTGCATAAATTGCATTTCTCACGATAGTTGAACTCAGTGGTAGACGCATGGTCAGCATTTGTCGTTTTAATATTATCCGAGATAACTTATATGTTTATTCAGACGTTATTTTTACAGTAGTTAAAAGATCTTAAGACAAAATTGTGAACTTCCTAACCTGAATCCAACGCATCTTGTGTTTCATTGCATATTGCATGTTATAAAACTTTCCCTCATAACTGCTTATTAGTTTCTAATCTTATGTTGGGAAAATAAACAGCTACTACTCAATATATATGTTCTTTGAAAAGTCTTTAAGGATTGTTCAACAACAAAAATTTCAAGAGAGCACTTCCGGTCCTCAAGCAATATTGATTCCCAGGACTGTATTTCTTCATATTTTCCTACAATTCCTACTTTAACTATTCTATCACCCTAATAGCATATAAAGTGGTCAGGAAATTGATAAAAATCGCGGAACGACCCTCTCCCCTGTCGTATATCACTATCAAAAATGGTTTAGTTTGGGTTGCTTAGCTTGCGCGATTACAAATTACCCGCAGATACTCCTCGTATCAATGTTTGAATCGTCTTTCAAATAGAAAACATTTTCCGTCACGGGAAATTCCTTCCCCATTACGCACAGTTTGTGTTGCATGCATCTATTCTTGCATTTTGTATTTATGCATAATGTTTGTACAGAGTGCTGGTATTTTATTTTATTTTCTTTCAGGTTCGTTTTCCCTTTTTCTTTCCTTGAACAATTTCATCGCTCTAATAGCTCTGACGATTCTCAAAGGGTCTGAATTGCCTTGAATACTTACGATTTCATTAATGTTTTCATTTATGCCAATTTGGTTCTTTCTATGTATGTTGACTGCATAAGGGGAACGTCAACCAGCATAATTCCGCATAAAATTAATTGATGAAAAGTGAATGGGACGGAGGCCAAGTCAATGTTCTATACTCGTAATTTCGTTTGTTCAATGAACTCATACTTCGTTAAATTTTTCATTGAACCCTGTATGTGCTTGCAAAAAAACAAATTGGCGGGTTCTGTTGAAAAATATATATGAAAAGATTTTAAAATCCGTTTTCTTGTTTAATCGCATGTCTTTGAGTGATTGACCTTATACTCGTACTATTGTAACAGTGGTGAGCTAAAGGGTGGTCCAAGCATAATGCACAGTGTTAATTGTGAGTCACACCTTAACGTCAAGTTTTTCGCCCAACTTAATTTGATGTTTCTTTGTTTCAGTCTTTGACAAATTCAACCATGAAGAGGTAGACAATTGGCAGCGCGCTAAGGTTGTTGAAGCCTTTTACGAAAATGGGCGTTCAAATCAAAATCATTTCGTGCACTTCGTGATTTTTTTGGTCAGCATAATCGACCAAATGTGTCCACAATCGGGAGAATAGTGCACAAATTTCAGCGAACCGGGTCTGTAGAAAATGTGAAATCGCCTGTGCATGCTCAACCAGTTCGTTCTGCGAAAAACATTGCTGTTGTTCGCGATAGTGTGGCAGAAGAGCCGTCAACCTCGACTCGTCGTCGTGCCCAACAATTGAACATCTCACGAACATCACTGATTCGAATTTTGAATAAAGATTTGAATTTACACGAGGTTCAATTGACTCAAGACCTGAAGCCTACTGACTAGTTCAAGCGTCGGCAATACGCCGAATGGTTGGTTGAACAGACAGAAGGGAATGGTGATTTTACAGAGAAAATCATCTTCAGCGACGAGGAAAGTGTGCCTCAGTGGATTCGTTAACAAACAGGATTACCGCATTTGGGCAAATGAGAATTCACCAGTGATTGTTGAAAAGCCGATGCATCCACAAAGAGTGATTGTTTGGTGCGGTTTATGGGCTGGCGGCGTCATCGGGCCTTACTTCTTCGAACATGACGACGGCAAAGCAGTTACTGTGAATGGTGTTCGCTATTGTGAGATGATAACCGACTTCTTATGGCCAGAAATTGAGGTTATGGACCTGGACGACATGTGGTTCCCACAGGATGGTGCCACTTGCCTACGAAAGAATGGCTCTTTTGCGCGAGGAAAATGGTGATTGGCCGCCACGATCGTGTGATTTGACACCGTTGGACTTCTTTCTCTGAGGATATTTAAAAGAAAAAGTGTACGTCAATAAGCCAAGAACAATTCAAGAGCTAAAGGATGAGATAATTCAGCACATTAACGACATTGAACCTCAGTTATGTCTCAGAGTCATTGAAAATATGGACCATTGGATGGTAGTATGCCACCGTAGCGGTGGCGAGCATTTGAGCGATATTTTGTTTCACACATAATTGTCATAGATTCTTCTTTTATAATAAAAAATATGAACATAATTCTCTGAAAACTTTTTGTTTTATTTTCAATTAACATTGTGCGTTTTAGTTAGATCACCCTTTACAAACCTATTTTTGTTTATAAATTAAATTTTGTTTGTTTGCTTGTCCTAATATTGAAAACAATCAAGCTATAGTTTTGCTGCATTTATCGTGTCTTATTAAAATATTATGGCGGTCAGTAAACAATGTCTTAATCGATAATTATTTCGGAAGCCAGTACTAAAGCGTAACGCGTGTTTTTTTAGAGATGGAGAACTTTAAATTTAAATAAGACAAAGAAAAATGTTTTCAATATCCATGAAATTGCCTTTATTTGAAAGGTGTATTTTTGTTATTAATATATAAAAATATTTCGCGCATGTAACTGCTACAGCTGGCGCGTACGTAGCGTAATCTGTAGGTCCAATTTTCACACATGCTTGGCAGTAAATCAGGCTGTATTTCGCCGATTGTCGGTTTTGCCCAGGAGAGGAGGACAATGCTTGCCACACATTTTTTGCGAGCACGAAATGGGACAGGCTGTAAAGGGACCTCTACAGGGAGACGGGAGAGCTTACCCCGGATAATATAGTGGAGGTGATGCTCGAATCGCTTGTGTGGAACTTCCTCTTCCCCTCTTCCCTCCCACTGTCAAACAGTTCCAGGCTGGGTTCTCAGGTTGACAGGGGAGGTGTTAGTGGGTAGTCCAGTCGCCTTCGTGCGAGCATGGGGGTCCCACACTGTGCGTAAATGGCATTTTGAAATTAAGACCGATTAGCATATGATTTTCTTTTATGTAGATGATTGCGTTTATCTCCTTGAGCGTATCATTACCTTTAAAACCATCAAAGGATATAAAAGTGAGCAAAATGAAAAATTTTATTTTATCTGTTCTGGGGGCCAAAGACTCGGACAAGGGCTTGTGATTGAATTATTAGATCGATATGCTTTGGTTCCGATCGGCATAAAGGCTTAGGTGGCAATGGTCCAGGATTTGGGAATGGTTGATTAAAGAACAGTGTTCCTTGCGGTTGTTGGGGACTATGTATCAAATCGGGTAAAACGTTGTTCTCCGAGCTGATAATGGCGTAACTCGTTGAAGTTGCGGTTGAATTCTATAGCTGCATTTATCGTGTCTTATTAAAATATTATGGCGGTCAGTGAACAATGTCTTAATCGATAATTATTTCGGAAGCCAGTACTAAAGCGTAACGCGTGTTTTTTTAGAGATGGAGAACTTTAAATTTAAATAAGACAAAGAAAAATGTTTTCAATATCCATGAAATTGCCTTTATTTGAAAGGTGTATTTTTGTTATTAATATATAAAAATATTTCGCGCATGTAACTGCTACAGCTGGCGCGTACGTAGCGTAATCTGTAGGTCCAATTTTCACACATGCTTGGCAGTAAATCAGGCTGTATTTCGCCAATAACGCGTCGAATATTCGCTTCCAAAAAGTGCTCAATTATTTCTGGTATACCGGCATCGACATTCGACTTCACATATCTGTAACATAGAGTGTTTAAAGTGGTTAAAATGCCCGTGAAGAACTTGCAGCGATGTTGGGCTGCCTCAGTGAACTATGTAAATGTCAGTTTTGACTGAGAGTGATTTGGTCCAGGGAAGCGTACATACACTTGCAATCTAGCGTCTGCAGTATCATAGGGCGGATTCTTTCCCCTACCACCAAGGCACACTAGAAATTATTAATGCATGCACAATTTGCAGGGTGACCTTAAAAAATAGAAGCGCAAATTAAAAAGAAAAGCACATTATTGTTTTGACACCAACGGTTCTTGTTAACCCTTCGTGCTGTCAGAGAACTACCTCACCCTTGACGAGAAAATGGAACGGCTCGGAACAAATTGGGGAACTCAGATGGAGTTAGCGGGCCCTTTTGTGCACATTGTAAGTTTAAGTCAGACGATATAAAAATTAATAGACAGAATTCTATCGTTTGTTGCTGCTTTGAATTTTGCGCTCATACCAACTTAGGTTAATCATTCAGAATTAATATTTGATATTGTTACATAACCATATGTACTATGTCGTGTACTATGTATTGTGTGGTGTGTATGTTGTTTGTTACCTACATGACATTTCATTGTTTTTTCTAACATTGATTCCTCGTTACCATAAAAGCCTAAAGTATACTTAAATTGCATTCCTACGGATTCAACGTAAAGCAACGATCAAAACATTACAAGTATTTGCATGGCTTTTTGGTCTTCCCGCTGGACATTTACCTTGTGCTCTACCCGTTAATATTCTTTTGGCAACTGCTTTTCTTCCATTCTATCTACATGATCCGCGCATAGCAATTTATGTAACTTTACGCAACAGAAAATAGGTGGATCTGCAATCTAATAGTCCTAAGTCATTCTGGTTATACATCCGTTCCCTGAAAACAACATCCCTTAAGCTTAATATCTTCTCTTGGCGTAACTGCCAAACTTTTGATGGGCAAGCTATCTGTGACCTTTTTGCTCAATTTTGTTCCTCCACATTTAAGGTTTCAAACTCCACCAAATACTCATCGTGTATCTCTTCTTTCCCTATTGTGCACTCCATCAGGACCTCTTCATCGGAAATTGAAAATTTACTGCTCACTTTTGACGTTAATGGTGGTCTGGGTCCTGATGGAATGCAAAATCTGTTCATAAAGTCTTTATCTTCTTCATTATCTATCCCACCATCAATTATTTTCAACATTTGCCTTTCTACCTGCTGCTTTCCCGACGTCTGGAAGCATTCTAACATCTTTCCAATCTGGAGATCGTAGTGAAATATCGAACTACCGTCCGATTTCTTTACTGTCTTGTTTTGGCAAACTCCTTGAGCGAATTGTGCATAACAGAATATACGGTGTCACAAGTGTCCTGTTTGCAAATCAACAACATGGGTTCATTAAAGCTCGTTCGACAATAACGAATTTGTTAGGACTTACGAATACCATCTCTCTTGTTTTTGACAAAAGCCAACAAGTTGATGTCATATACACCGATTTTGCTAAAGCCTTCTGGCTAACAAACTCCAGTCGTTCCACATTCGTGACTCAATCCTCTCTTGGATCTTATCCTTCTTATCCCATTACTCCTGCACCGTTGCATGGAATAATTTTTTTCATCGACCTCATGTAGTCCGAAATCCGATTTTACGACCTTTGCTAATTAATATTTTCGTTAATGACCTTCTCCAAAGCCTCCCTCTAATTATCGTCTTTAAGCTAATGATTTAAAAATTTATCGTTCCATTAACTTCAGCAAAAACTGCTCATACCTTCAAAGTAATTTACTTCCTCTTAATATTCCAAAATATTGCAAATGAGATTCACCAACAGAATTCATCCAGTATTAGATGAATACCAAATTGATGGATCGTTGCTTGCACTTGTGGACAAATTTAAAGATTTGCGAGTAGAATTCGACCCGGGTTTGAAATTTGACACCCATATTTCGTGCATAACTACTAGTGCTCCACATATCGCTGGTTTTATTTTACGATCCTCTTGCAAGTCCTTTAATTTCCAGCAGTCCTTTGGTAACTGCTCCTCTGATCATATTCTGCATATAATTCGAGCAGAAGGTTATTTAGATGGGGACCCTTGCTCTGGAGCAGTTCTGCTGGTATCCCATCTATCCCAGGAGCCTTCTGAGGTCCCGTACTGCTGCCTGTACTTCATGTCTGGTTGGTGGTGAAACTTGGACCTCTTGCTCTGCTTCTGGAATATTCACAGCTTGAGCCGTTGATGGGGAAATTGTGAATAACTTTTGGAAATACTGTAGCCATCTGCTTTTAATTTCGACTGGTTTGCCTATGATTTCTCCTTGTACACTTTAGCAAAGGCTTGTTTGTGGATTAAAACCGTCTCTTAGTTGTTTAATAGTCATGTAGTCTCATGTTTTCGTTTATCTATTGGATCTTGGTGTTGATGTCAGACGTTTTTTTCTTCGGCAACGAAGTGGTCATCCTGGCAAAGAAGAGAATCTCCAGAGTAGGGACGATATGTACTGTGGAAGTACTGGTTGAATCGTATCCGTAAAGTACCTGGGTTGCTGAGCAATTCAAAGATGAGTTTATTTGAGCAAATCGAGGCAACGGCTGATAAGGCTGTTTCAAGTGTATCGGCTTTGAGTCTAGCTATGACCCAATCCATCAAGAAGGCAACTTTTGATGAGCATGTACTATTGTACGGAGTAGAAATATGAGGCGTAGTGAAAACGCTTGGCACAAATACAGAGGAGAGGAGCGCTGAGAACTGCATCTGCATTTTCAAAAGTATCTTATTCGGCCGGGCCTTTTATCCTAGTTTTGATCATATATGTACCTTCAATAAGTCTGGAGGACGACACATAGATGGCGTTGCTAGAATTTTTCCATATGATTTTTTAATTAGTACTAACCTTCAAACGTTACGTGTATAAATTTAACAGCAATCGGACTATTGATTCGTTGAGTTATACCATTTTGTGCGAAGCAACTTTTGGAATTGAAAAAAATGGAAAAAATTGAATTTCGAGTTTTGATAAAGCATTGCATTTTGATGAAAAAAATAGAGTGGAAACCAAAAAATGGCTTGATAAAAATTATCTGGACTCTACTCCATCGAGACAAATGATAGAAACGTCGTTTGCTGAATTTAAACGTGGTCGTACCAGCACAAATGATGCAGAGCGCAGTGGACGCCCAAATGAGGCTGTTATTCCAAAAAACATAAAAAAAGTCCACAAATTGGTTATGAACGATCGCAAATTGAAGTTGCACGAGCTAGCTGCCAGTGTGAAGATATCAGATGGTAGTGTTTTTACAATTTTACACAAACATTTGGGTATGCGAAAGCTCTGTGCAAAGTGGGTGCCGCGTGAGCTCACAGTCGCCCAAAAACAACGGATTGATGCTTCAGAGGAGCGTTTGGTGCTTTGTAACCGCAATAAAATCAATTGTGTCATCGATATATGACAATGGATGAAACATGGCTTCACTATTATAAACCAGAATCCATAAGTCAGCCAGCTGAGTGGACAGTAGTCGGCGAACTGAATCCAAAGCAAGCAAAGACGCGACAATTGGCCAGTAAGGTAATGGCGTCTGTATTTTGAGATGCGATCGGAATAATATTCATCGAGTATCTCCAAAAAGGAATTATCATCAACAGCAACTATTACTGTGCACTTTTTGATCGATTGAAGGCTGAAATCGCAAAGAAAAAGTATTGTTTCACGAAGACAATGCACCCTGTCATGAATCGATGAAAACGATGGCAAAATTGAATGAATTGGGCTTCGAATTGCCTACCCACACACCGCATTCTCCAGATTTAGCCCCCAGCGACTTTTCCTGTTTTCAAGTCTCAAGAGAATGCTTGCTGGAAAGAAATTTAAGTCCAATGATGAAGTCATCGCTGAAACTGAGGTCTATCTTGATTTGAAAGAGAAATCGTACCATAAAAGTGGTATCGAAAAGTTGGCAAATTGTTATACTCGTTGTATCGCCCTCGAAGGCAATTAAGTTGAATAATAAAATCGAGTTTTGTCAAAATTTTGTTGTTTTCTTACTTATCCTACGGACTTACTGAATGACCTGTTATGCTTGAAAAATTTGCACCTCTGATGAAGCAGCGTTAAATTATGAATAAATAGTAATTCATTGTAGTTAAATATGTAATCTATAACGGAACGTAGTGTAGTGGTTAGAGTACGCACTGCGTAAGCCGATGGCCCCAGGTTCCAATCCCGTTAATGACAACGAAATTTGTTTCGAGTGATTCTTCGGACAGACTACAAGCCCCTTTAGTTAAGATATGTACTGGTATAAAATCAGAGCGTACCGTAGCTGGGTCGACCGAGATACGGCCTAAGCATGGTACTGACCATATCATATTCCCGAGTGCCGATACATATGATCAATACAATGAGATACTTTAGCCATGAAAGGGGCTGTAGTGCTAAAGCAAAAAATAATTGAATTTAATAGATTTTTCAAACCACCATATTTGAACAAATACGTAAAATAATTAAAACAACTCCTTTCACCGCAAACGGTCGGGGTCAAAAAGTGCTTGCAATAAGTAGGTACTCTTAAAACTTTTATATATCCATATAAGTCGAGCTTAACAGCCCAAAATAGTCTCAATACACCAGCAATTTTATCAGTTTTCGAAGAAAATATTAGAGAAATAGAAAATTTCAACGAACAATTGGTAGATTTGTTTGTCGGTAGAATAGACTCTAAATACACAGTGGTTTAAAGCTTATTTTTTGCAGTTCCAATTTTAGAATTTGTTATGCTTCTAATGGAAAACTAAATAAAATAATGCTAAAATTTAATGACAAGCTCTAGAAAAATATTTATTCTTTAAGTTACTAACATCAAAAATAGCATAATTGTTTATTACAATAATTTAAAAAAAAAATAATGAAAATACTGCTTAACCCATTTTATCCTAGTGTCGTCATATGACAACGGAAAATTGCCTACCTTAATTACCCGTTAATTACCCGTAAAAGCACTTGTGGAGGATGTGGCAAACTGTTTTAACTTAAAACAAGTTGGGTAGACAGAACTACGCTCATGTCAGAAGGGTTTCGTGCTTAACCTACAATATACAGATATGTAGAATCGTTTAATTCTAGAAAAACTTTCAGGACATGCACAAACAATAATTCTGGCTTTAAAAGAACTCCAATTTAACCAACCAATACTACGGACACAGGAGTCTTAAATGTATTTTTGTTATTTATATTATCTGAAAATTATGAGAAGACCCAATCAAAAGTGTATTGTCTGGTTCAATGGAAAGCCAATGTAGTAGAAAAATCATGTTGCAATTAGAGGAAATTCAGATGGCTATTACTACTGTAAATTTTATTGAAACTTATAATTTAAAGATCTTTTGAAGAACTACTTGAATGGCTGATTTCATCCAATTAAATGACACTAATATAGTTGAACTGTCAAAAACTAAATCCTACTATTATTAGCGAACTTTACCAAATTTCAACTCCTAAGTTATTTGTTATTGGATGTACTCGTACCTCCATAATTTTTAGAGCTTTGTGTAAGAAATGTTACAAAAACTTACTAGTTTCGCCTCCTATCTATCCGTCTGTCCGTCCGCCTGTTCACCTGTCCGCCGATCTGTGCATCAAAAGAAGTTTCTTCAGAAACTATTCGAAGCAGAAAAGCTCAAACTTTATGAAAAGGTCAGAAGTGATGGTCACTCAAAAGTTTAGATCTTATCACATATTTCAAAATTTCTTATAGGGGCTCCCCCCTCACAAGGAAGTGGCTCTTAACAAATTGTTTCATCAAATGCAGTCAAATAGGATATCAAATGAATGAATCTGAAAAAGTAATTTCTTACATCAGGGTGTCAAAGGGGAGGCAAAATGTACGAACAATATTTGTGTCTCCTCCCCTCGCGGTTGGACACCTTTGAATAAATCACGATGGTAGGTCTTCATGAGTACAAGGGCAACAAATACCTTAGGAATCAAAGTTCACCCAACTCTGTTAATAATAGTATGATTTGTAAATTTTACATTTCCCCCAAAAATTGAAATGGTGCCCTGAAAACTTCTTAAAATTTTAGTTATATAGGTTGATATAAATCACTTATACCTAGTTATCGCCATTTGCATTTTATGGAATTATAACAACAAGAATACGTGTTGATGGTTTATGCATATTTTAATTCGGCCTAGGTACTCTTATTTTCTCCGGGTTTTCATGAAAATATTAGTAATAGTCTTTAATTTGAACATGTTCAATTGGCTGAGCATTCAGAAAAATTTTTGAGTCTGAAATAAAATGGAACCTGTTGTGTACTTATGAAAAAAAACTCTGCATACTGTGTGCATTTCCCATGTGCAGATTTTCCACACTATCCTTAATTTGTTTTATTCCCATCAAACCCCTTTTTTGCGTTTTGGTGGAAATAAAACAAATTATGGATAAACTTGTTTCGAACCCTAGGGAGGTTACAAAGCCCTTCTAGTGGGAGCACTCTCTTACTTACTCGACTTGTTTCACTTCTAAATTATAGGTGCTCATCTTTGGCCATTCATTAATAAATCCAATCACCTTAAATGTTGAAGTTGGAGAAAAATAGCACAAATTAATTCAATCTTCTCATTTAAAACAGCCGCCATTTCGTTTTATGATTACGGATGTCGCTAGTTGAACAAACCCTCAAAGATATTCATGATACATATCATTTCTGAAACTTTCATGCAAATCCTAGCCAACCCACTCATGCATAGGACGAGTAACACAGGCAAATTCAAACCACTATAACTTCGTCAAATACCATTTGATTTTTTGAAATATTCAGGGCAATTAAATCTTAAAAATAGCATTTTATTTATCGAGTTTCATTGAATTTAAGCGTACTGTTACTGCTAAATAAAACAAAAAGTTTCCAGAGAATTGTGTTAATATTTTTTATTATAATAGAAGGATCTATGACACTCATATGTGAAACAAAATATCACCCAAATGCTCACCACGGGTACGGTGGCATACTTCTATCCGATGGTTCATATTTTCAATAACTCTAGGACATAATTGAGGTTCAATGTCGTTAATGTGCTGAATGATCTCATCCTTTAGCTCTTGAATTGTTCTTGGCTTATTGACGTACACTTTTTCTTTTAAATATCCCCAGAGAAAGAAGTCCAACGGTGTCAAATCACATGATCGTGGCGGCAACCTAACATCGCCACAACGTGAGATAACACGGCCATTGAATCTCTCGCGCGAAAGAGCCATTGTTTCATTGGCTATGTGGAAAGTAGCACGATCCTGTTGGAACCACATATCGTCCAGGTCAATAACCTCAATTCCTGGACACAAGAAGTTCGTTATTATCTCGCAATAGCAAATACCATTCACGGTAACTGCTTGGCCGTTCTCATTTACGCCCATAAACCGCACCAAACAGTCATTCTTTGTGGATGCATCGGCTTTTCAACAATCACTTGTGGATTTTCATTTGCCCAAATGCGGCAATTCTGCTTGTTAACGAATCCACTGAGGTGAAAGTGTGCCTCGTGGCTGAAGATGATTTTCTTTGTAAAGTCACCATTCCCTTCTGTCTGTTCAACCAACCATTCGGCGTATTGCCGACACTTGAAATAGTCAGTAGGCTTCAGCTCTTGAGTCAATTGAACCTTGTAAGTGTCTTAATGCAAATCTTTATTCAAAATTCGCATCAGTGGTGTTCGTGAGATGTTCAATTGTTGGGCACGACGACGAGTCGAGGTTGACGGCTCTTCTGCCACACTATCGCGAACAACAGCAATGGTTTCCGTAGAACGAACTGGGCGAGCATGCACAGGTGATTTCACATTTTCTGCAGACCTAGTTTGCTGAAATTTGCGCACAATACTTCCGATCGTAGGCACATTTGGTCGATTATGCTGACCAAAGAAATAACGAACTGCACGAAATGCATTTTGATTTGAACGCCCATTTTCGTAAAAGGCTTCAACAACCTTAACGCGCTGCATTATGGTTGGATCACTCTCTACTATTACTAACAAAGTTGAGTGAATTTCGACTTCTGTCGTATTTGTTGCTGCTGTACTCATAAAGGCCTACATCCGTGATTTTTTTCTGATTTTCCGGATGAAAGATGTCCAATCGCGAAGGAATTACCCGAAAATTTCGTACATTTCCCCTTTCCTTGCCCCCCTTGATATTGAGAAGGTAATTTTAAGACTTGTTTTGGAAAGATCTCATTGAGACCTTCCCAATGACACCTTCGACTACCAATGCTGTTGTGACCACGGAAGTCACCGCAGTTGCGGACATTATGTTTCAGCAAAAGGGTGAGTAACCCGGGGTGGCATACTGAGGCCGACTGCCGCTCAGTCGTGCCGTGGGACTTCTGGGACACCCTCTGCTCGTGCTGAGCCACCCTACACAAAAAAACTAACGCGAATGGATAAGGACGGGAAAGGGGGAGTTCATTTTAAGAAATGAAAAATTATTGTTTTTGAAGAGACATGGCCGTTTTATTTACTATAAAGGCAAATTTCTACAAAAAAATTTTCAAATTATTGATTTCAATAAAAAAAGACCCCTTTAAAATTTGATGTAGTGAAGAACAAAAAAAACAATCAAATGAAATTTTTTATATATAAGAAAACACAAAAAAAGAACTTGATAATGTGAATTTACAGTAGCAAATAGGAAAAAAAACAAATTGGTACTCGCTCTTTCCTCTTTGATCTCCGAGCGCTCGGCGAAGACAAAAAACAAGTGTGGGGCCACTGTGAATTAAATTTTTAATTAATATGAAAATTCAAGCAATCAAAAATCAAGGAACGCGCAACGGCCACTTCTTGCGCTCTCCGATCCGTCGTTATGGCTTACTCGCAGAAAAAAACTTGAAGTACGGCACCTAGCCCTCTCCACAACCCAACAAAACAGTTTTTTCAAAGGAAGAATCAATGCGGGCACTTTATTTTACTTCAGTTAATACGTTAGACCTCAAACTCGCACCAGGTTTATTCCAGGAGGCCGACAACCTAAAATTCTTTTCCCTCACTCGTATTTGCGCATGAATCTTACGTTATTCCACAACTTATGTAGTTTCTTGTTTCTTATTACACAACTAATGTAATTTCTTGTTTGTTTTGCACTTTCTCACACCAAAACTTTCGCCACTAAACTTCGCAATCAATTCATTCACTTTCTTCTTCCGTCACCAAGAAAATCAATCCCATATAATTCAAATTCAGACCTCTTTTTCCCCAAATTAAAATTAACACATTTCAAACTTTATACTCCTATTCCCAAATAAAAATTCAGTTCACAAACTTTCTACTTAAATTTCTAAATCCAAATTCACTTCACCAAACTTTCGCTAAAAGCAATTCCTCTTCTTTCCGTCAAATACCGACTGCGTTTCCAAATCAAGAATTGCACTTCTCAATCCCGCAATCGTTTCATTCCCAATTACCACTGCCGCATCTGGGTAACGTAATCGAAGTTCAATACACTTCGATTCCGCTAGCCACACATCTTTTTCATATCGACAAACGCAACAATTTCCATTTTGCATATATGGCGATTTGTATAATCATGACAGCGTTTGATTAGATGCAAATCGTCATATATAGTATATACACAATTGCTTTTGCCGATTCCCACAAGGTTTCATGGCTGTAGCTTCTATAGTTTTGGAGAAAAACTGCTTTGACATCCACACGAACGGATGGACAGACACAGGTCGTGATTTCTATGGGGTTTTGTATTTTAGTGCAAAACCTTAAAAAGGATAACTTACCTATTCAAAATCAATTTTTTATCTTGACTCTCAGTGATAACACGTAGACAGCCATTAAAGTTTAGTGTTTTTGAAATATTGTTAGAAACTGGAACTGAATATAAAAATGTAAGTATTTCTAATAAAAATTCCAACATACGATTTCTTTTTACCATTAGATGTTAATGGTAGGACCTTAAAAGTGTCTGCCGAGTTAAGTTTATAAACTTCAATATTTACCAAAGCAGTTATTTAAATTTCTTCCTGACGCTAGGAGAATACGTGCAAGCATGGATCTCATATGTTTGTCATTTTCAAGGCACAATCTTTTACAGGACTATTAGATTTTATAGAGAGCGAGGACAGCAATAAGATGCAAATAATTTTTAATTCAATCACCAGATACGAATGACTTGATTGACGAGGATCGCCAGGAAGAAATAGGCGAAAATATTGATAAATTGTCCCGGAATCAACTGTTGGCTCCAGCGGAAAGGAAAATATTCCGGAATGATTCTGGAAGAAATCAGCAAGAATCCAAACATCGTGGTAAAAAAACAAAGAACTGGAACGGAGTGGATTGAAGATCGCACAACGAAGGATCCTGAAAATTTACCTTCCCGCATTGTTGAGGACATTGGTGGAATGACTACCGATCAATATTTTGAAATATTTTTTGACGACGAGCCGCTCACCTTGATTATTGCTGCAAGTACAGAATATTTTTATTTTAAAATTTAACGGTTGACAAATTGTTGAAAGCAGAGCTGGAAGCTTGTTTAGCCATACTCATTGTTTCTGGGTATAACTTTTGCCAAAAAGAGCAATGTATTGAAATAGTGGGTATGATTTGCGAAACGTTGCGATACAGAAAGATATGAGAAGAGATTGATTTGGTGCAATCACTTATTAGTCACATATGAAAAACTGTATGGAAATGTATTCGCCTCCGAGAAGCATATACCACGATGAAGCCATGGTTGAAAACTTTGGCAAACATGGCTACAAACAAACCTTAAGAGGATAGTTGATTACTTTTGACCTATATCAAGGCAAAACTTATCAAGGAAATGTGACCACGGAAAATGATTTTAGGACGTGGACAGCAACAGTCTTACTCGTACGACTCATTAATCAGTACTCACCTAATAAATCTATTTATCCATATCACATCTATTGTGATAATTTATTTACATCCTTTTCCTTCCTGGTGGAGTTGAAAATCCGCGGGTATGATTGCACGAGTACAATTATGGACAATAGGCTGTGGAGTAACAGTCTCAATAGTGTGAATGCCTATAAAATGAAAGAAAGAGGCTTTATCGAAGTTGCTACAGAAAAGTCCATGAAAAGGTCACTCGATGGAAAAACTATTCGGTGGTTACTGTGAATCTTCATGTTTTGCAGCTTACTCTGAGAGATCGATTAAAAACAAAATATAAGCGTGAACATCCCATACTCGATCCACATATTCAATATAAATATGCGAGGAACGGATAGAATGAACCGAAATTTGTCTTATTATAGAGTATCTATCAGGGGTAAGAAATGGTGGTGGCCCCTGTTTACATGGTTGCTTGATGTTGCAGTTCAAAACGCATGGTTACTGGTACGCTCTTCACAACATTCAATCAATTTCCGCAGCGATGTGGCATTGGCGTATCTAAATCAGGCTATCAATCTACCAAAAGATATGGGAAGGAGGCCAAAACAAGTGGCTGAAGCTAGTTTATACCGATATGAGAACATTCAATACTTTGTCGGAAAAACCGTCCATATCAAACAAAGAAGATGTACTGAACAAAATTGCAAATCTACGGTGAGAACAGAGTACTCAATTGTAGGATTATGTATTCCTTGTTTTATTCCATATCATTCTAGACAATAAATATAGTTTGGCATTAAATAATAATCTTAGTATCATTAATTTTATGTTTTTAATAAAAGAATTTGTGGTGCTTAATGTCTAGGGCTGCAGCGTTGGACTCCTGCCACAGCGAGCAAAATATCGGTGTTCAACTGAAATAGCCTTGCCTGGCGACGCGTAAGCGTGCCAGTAGCTAGCGTTGCGATATCGTGGGGTGGGTTCTTTCCGCCAGCGCAAGAACCCACTACGAACAATTTCACGCTCACAATTTTTTGTGACGTCGCAACGGAATATTCAACAGGTGTCGAAGCCCGTGGTAACCAACCGAAAGACATTGTATTAGGGAGACGCGACGACTTTTCCAAATTAACCACGGTAGGGGTTGACCACGAATCCGTCGTTGACGTGGATATTCACAGCCCACAAAACAAGTGGGGCAACCAGGTGGTAGTCGTGCATTGATTTCCAGCAGTAATACAATGTATTACTGACAGTCCATGCAGCTTCCATAACAATATTGTTTTTTTCATGCTCTAAATGCTTGGCAATTTGTTTTAAACCACCAGTCAAGAACAGTGTTGATCTACGCTTCGGTGCTAGTTACGATGTTTCCAACACTGGGTAGACCCGGTAAAATAATCGATGGCTCGTGCAGGTCCGACAGGCTGACTGATCTTTCCAAAAGTACCGTGTCAATTATGGCTTGAATTTTTTGTTTTCGTCGTCTGTTACCTTCGATATTGCCGAGCATGCGTCGACTAATATTTATGGATCTCTGCTCTGCAGCAAATGCGCAAGCAATGGCAAGAAGGGTTGGATTTTTTGAAATACAGGTGATGAATTTTGGTTTCGGCATAGATTCGACATGAGCCAGACATCGTTGCGAAAAAATGAAATTTTTTCAGTAACAAGTCGTGGCAATCCATCAATGACGTTCGTTTCCAAAACTATATCTCGAGTGGCGGCACCCTCAACTGCTATATTATATTTCTAATATCGCTCGCTATTGGCGAAGTATTGTTCTACCTTTCTTGTCTGACACAGCTGCGTTAGTTGGATTTCAGTTTCGAATAAGATTCGCTCTCTCTCTCTCTCTTGGAAATATTTCTTTGACATTCCACTTAAAAGTCACGATCGACAGCGTGTTTAAAACATGAATAACGGGGTAACTATTCCGGATCACCTCACGAGACACCTTGATGACCATGTGGTAAGCCCATTCAAAACTGTCCAATCGTTACCACCTTTTGCTCATGATAGTTTAGATTATCATCACCATGAGCTATGCGCACACTATTTGCGAGCATTTAATCTTTCTTACATAAATTACCTGTACAAGATGTGATGTATGCGCCCAGGAACCAACCGCTTTTTGAGTTTTGGCGGCCAACTATAGAAACGATGTGGAATTAAGAAGTCTGCTCGTCCAACGTACGATTGCTGTTGTTCTTCTGGTTGCATTACCGAACGTTTCTTCGCTAAAACTCCCATCCACTCCCGGCAAAATTTGCTATCAAACATCTTTTTGGTCTTCCAGTTGACAGCTGCAGGATTGGCTGCGATTGCCACAACTCATGTTAGGTGAAAGCCTGTGGTAATGTTTTCCGCTACCTCTCCTTAGCAAAACCTGTTACTACAAATTTATCACAATTTATTATTTGTCTCCAATTGCCTTCATGTCTTCCAGTTTGTTTTTTGCACTCGTTTAATCCTAGGCTCGTCAAATGACGACATTCAATACTTCAGAATATGTGTCCTTCCATGAAACCTTAATTGCATTTTCACATGAGCTTAGGCTCTAATTTCATAGATCCGTAAAAGTTTTGACATTCCATACCATATTTCGAGGTCTCGGAACTAATGGATTAATTTTCATGTCACAATTTGTCTCATGCACTTAAACTTGGATCTTAGTTTAAAAAACAATATTAAATTTTATAAAGAACTTTGGACATTTTTGGCTTGGTGTCGATACAAGAACACTTTTGGAGAAGCAGTATATTATAAAATCAGGATCAGGGTGCGGTACTACTTGAGTGCACCGAAATTTCGCACAAACCTAGCCATACTTACATACTTTTATTTGCACGAGGTGCTACTGGTGTAAGGTAATGATTACAATCTATACTCGTATAAGATTGTTTTATTTTTAAGAGTATTTTTGATTGATGTTCTATTTTTACGATAGAGTATGCATATAAAGGCTTTACATTATGATAATAATATTAAGCTTAATAAAGTGTATTTTGAAATTGCCAAACTTAAAGCTTAAAAGATTTATAACGCCCGTCCAAAATCAACTTGATTTTCTGTCATAGCTTAATATTGTAATTTGAAGTACTTGGTTAAGTGGTTGAATCATTCATTCACTCAGTGAACTAAGTATAGAAAATATATTGTATGTTATTTCATAACGAGTCTCGCACTTGCCATTCGTTAATATACTCGTACAGTATATCGATATTAATGCATCGAAAATATTGTAATCAAAAATTTCTCATAGAAGCCTTGAAGATAAATTTTTTATTTGTCATCAACTGATAAATTGGCCGTATACATTTGATCAATTTAACACTTAACCCTTTCAATGTCTTCGTTCTTTCCCATTTTCTTATTTGCCTGCATGACTCAACATCAAACGACATTGAGACAAATTTTGCACGCTCCAAATAGATTGAGGTCTTTCCAATGAAGATACATTTTATTGTTAATAAAAGGGACTCCATGGTTTTGACCACAAGTCAAGGTCTGAAAAGACGTTTTGCAAGTACTTTATAAAGCACACACAATTTTTATAACACCTAATATAACATGGCCATAAAATAAAATGGCTTTAAGATCTTAAAACTGTTCGTGGTCAAATGCAATGTGAGAGGAAGTAGAGAATCGTTATTTGCTTAGAGCTTAAAGACATACCCGGATCATAAAAGCAACGCTGAGACCCAAGACAGCCACCATATTGGCATTAATAGAGAAGGTCCAATTATGCCACCACTCCAGGATCCACACAACACTGTCGCTGTCACTGGCTTCTCGACACTCACGTGTGGGTTTTCCAAGCCTCAGATGCGGTAGTTTTGTTTGTTCACGTAGCCGCCGAGATGAAAATGTGCCTCATCAGAAACGATGATTTTTTGAGAAAAATCGGCATCCAGTTCGATTTAATATTTCCCAACGTTGTTCAAGTGTAAATCGATTCATTTCGTTCCGCGGAAGGTTAATACTGACTCACCAACATAATTTTAAGCGGAAAACAGCTGGCAGTGCCAAAATAACATGAGATTTAAAAAGAAACTACTATATTGCCCACCTGGTAGATACTTGTTGAGAGTGATCGACTGGCGAACGAAGACGCGGAACCGTGTTGACTGGAGAAGATGAATCCTTCAGACCAAGGCCCGGTTTGGGGTGTCGCGCCATAGATGATGATGGTATGTTTTTTTAAAAGACGAAACACGCCAAAGAATACAGCTCGTAAATAAATATTTTATTCATTTAAAATTGATCATTTCACCCTTTTCACATCAATTTAATGTAAATCTATACGATAATTTTTTGCTCTACAGTGAACTTTTATTGCTTCGTGCGGATATCGATCTCGTTTTCGGATGGCTCCGATGGCTTGAAATTACTTATGAAAATTCTTTGTGTGTAGCTACCTAATTGGGTTGCTTATTTAATAATTATTTCTGAAAAATTATTTGAGAAGAAAAATGTTGGAAGAAGGTGGTTTCAACGTGTGTACTAAATCTCTTCGGGCCATTATTAGATACACACCGGTGATAAAAACCACCATGCTTAGAGGTGAGTTTTTTTTTAATTTTCCTATTTATGCAAACTCAATATGTTTTTGTAACTACGAATTATGTTCAGGCTAAATTTCCTCCTGTAAGTACTTGTTTTAGAGGGCACGATTTCACTACAACCCCGGATTTTAAACTATTAAGAACAGCGGATGACGTAATTAGTTCTTTATTCTTATAGACGTGGGTAGGCGTCCCCTTCCCTCGATCGTCTCTATTTTTAACCGACCTCAAAAAATGGCCGCATGATTCTTGCCGTCTGTCATTACAGATGTCATGTGTAGATGGCGATACAACCAAACACAACTGAACGCAGTCAACTCAAGTGTGTAGCTCGGCAAACCTAACAAATTGATTGATCTCAATCTACTAGAAACTTAAAAGTTTGAGTTTAACCTAAAATTATGTTAATTCCTAATATATTGGACAGACGGCATAAATAAATCATTTTACTCTATTGTGTAGCTTTTCCCATGAAGCCAGCGCTATCGGACTGACGGCTCATCCTACGGCTTATACGTTTAGCTTCAACAATGCCATTGTGCGGCATTTGAGTAATTTGACAGTTTTCAATATCGGTAACTACGTATCAGTCATGCGGCAGCTTTTTCTTTATCAAATTTGGCAAGAGCTTTTTATCACATTCGGCCGTGGTGTCGACGTGACGCACAACAATATAATCACCAACTTCAAACGTCTTTGCTGGTTTGCTATGCCGTAAAAAGTACTCTTCATTATAACGTTGAGACTGGGTTATAGCTTCTCCAGGGTCAGGACGAATCCATTGCAAGTCAACGACATTTTTGACGGCAAACTTTTCAATCAAATGCTCAGTCAATTCATCCACTATTTTACCACTGTGCTCGACGCCGAATAAAAGTTTACTCGGAGTCTGCTTAATCGATATGTGCACAGTGTTGTTAATAGCATACTGAACATGCGAAAGCATCTGCGCCCAATTGCCATGCTCGATGGGTTCAGTTAGTTTGCCCAAAACACCTTTTAATACCCGATTCACCCGTTCAAACTGACCATTGGCCTGTGGTGAGGCAACAGCCACCTTCACATGGACGATATTTCGGTTGTTCAGAAAATCAGTAAATTCACCGGATTTGAAAGCAGTTCCGCGATCAGAAACAATGCGTCGTAGGTGCGCATAGTAACCAAAATATTCGTTCAAAGCATATCATACCTCCCGTGTGCCCGTCGAGGTCACGGCATACAACCGAACAAATTTTGTATACGCATCAACAACAACCAACATATGTTTCTTCTTAGACTTGATCGCTGGCAGTGGTCCAAAGTAATCAATATGAATAGTACGGAACGGCAAAACCCCCTTCGGGATGTTATATAAATTGCTTTCGCTGTCACCCTTCAGCGGTGCATAAATTATACATGGTAAGCAATTTCGAATAAATTGATCGACCTTTTCACGTAAATTTGGAAACCAATAATTTTTCTTGATCTATTTGCAGCTTGTGTCAGTGGCCAGATGACCAATTTTTCATGAATCAAGCGTAGATTATTTTACATCTCTGCTGGTATATACAACTGCGGTCGACTCCCGTGATCACGTCGAACCACCATTCCATCGATTAATTCGTACCCATTCACATTTGCATTCATCAGATTTTTCATCAGTACACTAATCTTTTCGTCTCGGTTTTGAATTGCTGGTAAACGTTTTCCTTTAGAATATAATGATAGGGAAATTTAACTAAAATTATTAAAATATTGGCCACTAATTCGATTTTCAGTTTTTATTACACTGCTCCAATCCTTATGTCTTATGTTAGGAGAACCCGGATTTCACCCTCATAGATTTGCTCTACTTCGTAATTTAAATTCACTTTTCTCTAGTTCTACTAAAATTTAATGTTCCCTATTTCAATTAAAAATTGGTGATTCTATATATCGAGTTCAAGAATCCTGCTCCTGTCCCTTAGGATGTCAATCTAATTCACAGCGAATAATCTCTATTTCACAATACCGATACTTCTGCCCAGTGAACCCTGGAACAAATCTTTAGCACAGCTCAAGCCAATGCTCCACTTTCAGTTTCATTCCACAAGGTAGATGAGTACCAACTGTTACGAGCGGTCACAGGAATTCGTCACGTCTTTTGCACGATGGAGTCACAAAGGTCGTCTTCACCGTATGGCCGAACTCAAAGAATTCTTTGTATTTGCTTCAGACAATTTTTTTTAAATTATAAAAAAATTGCTCACGCAACAGATTCTTGCGCTTGTTTTTAATCGAATTTGCATTTGTGTACTTCGGGAACCATCCACAAAGCCACAAAGATTAGCCTCCTCCACCCAAATTTCTTCGCGTTTTCTCGTCTTCAACTTTTATTCACGGATACCACGAGCGAAAATTCATCTATTTCACAATTCGTAGATCTTCTTCTATTATCGCCTTTGCAACTCGTCGTCATTGCCCTACTGCCAGCCAATCCTGCAAGTCTATTTCCCAATTATCGCTACCGTACAGAGGTAACATGATTGAAGTCCAATACACTTCAATCCCGTTCCTCCATACATCTTTTCACTTTTGACAAATACAATAATTCTCATTTGCATATATGTATATACCCATGATAAAGTTTAGTTATATGCAAATCGTCATACACACGGCAACAATTACTTTCAACGAAACTGAAACGTGTTTTCTTGCGCGCGGGGGAACTTGAACCCAAGGTCCCACTAGACCCCTAAATTGAGAGTCCGCCACACTAGCACCTAAGCCATCTTCCGATAAACTCTCATCCATCCAACAGGCAGTTGAATTGTGCAAGGCATTTGAGTGCATGCATTAATATTTTTGGTAATGAGCAATAGTATAAAATGTTGTTAGTAGGAAGGGAAGAATGAATTTTTTTTAGTATAGTAACGAATGATATTTTGTTAGTATAGTAACGAATGAAATTCTGTTAGTGGGATATCAAAAATAGATTTTTTTTTATTGGGGAAGATAGGAGTATTAATTTTTTTATATTTTAAAGGATAGGAATAAAATATTAATGAGGAAATAAAAGAATGCCGAGTTATTTAAATATATAAAAAAAAGGAAAAACAGAAAAAGGATAGGAGTGCCCAAAGGAGGGTAGAAGGTAAATTTGTGAATGCCGGTATGGCTGGAACTCACAACACTTCCCAGCCTAAGATTCATATATGTCCACAGGGAAATTAAGATTCGTTTATGCAAGTCACTAATAATGTAAAACCTGGACTCTTACAAATGTTTCCAAAAATGAGGAGGAGGAGAATATATGGCGCGGCAAAGCATGGAGCAGAGTGAAGACTTTGTTTGTGTTTGTTTGAGTTGTATAATCTTTATGACGACCCACCTGTATCCGCATGCGTAAAGCTACATAAACTACAACGGGCAGGACATATGGAGATGGCTCTCTAGACCAATGTTAAAAGGCAGAGTGCAAGGGAAACATCCAGTTGGGAAACCGAAAAAACAGTGGGAAGATTCAATCGATGCTGACAGCGTTGGAGCAAGCAAAGCAAGCAAGGCACATTCAAACAGAGAAATACATGAAAGATCACGCTGGAAAAAAACTGACCAAGAATAGGGCCTTGAGGATACTAATTCAGGATGGGAGTAGACCTGATTTTATTTGAGAACATCTATCTGGCAGGAATCTGTGAAGTATCCAGAGGATCAGATTTTAGTTTGAACTTGGGTTCTTTTATTCTGTGCTGGGTCAAACGCCATTTAAGGTCTAGAGCACAAGTCACTGTGCAATCTCTGTCTCTCTCCCACCCTGAAAGATTTGCCGTTGTTGCCAATGTTCATATAATTTTGAAAGCAAAGATTACTTTAAGAATGCAGTACAACTTTTTAACGCTGTAGCCTTTAATATATAATACTCTATAAAGTATAATAATGTAATGCAATGAGAATACGTTAGAATCACAAGAACCCAACTACAGGTATAGCTTTTCTATGGGAGTAGTTCAAAATTATGGTCAGCTGAATTTTGCATCCAAAATGCTTCCAAACACCTTTGCAGGTCTACTTTAGATCACTATAAATTGCCGTTGTCATAAATAATTTAAACCAAACAAGCTGGAATGCAACCGTCGACCATCTGTCCATTGAACATATGCATGCCACCAAGTGTTAACTTTCAATCTCAAGCCACATTTTTCTTCTAATCAAAATTGTTATTTTCAAGTTTATGTAACTGGAAGTTGTAGTGGCCAAGATGCAAGATCACTTTTACTTTCAAACAATGCCCCATTGCAGTCAGTTCCGAGGTGTAGATGAGAATGCAGCAGTTGCACTGCAACCAATGTATCCATGAACATTCCTTTACGCATTGATGGCTTTTTCATGTTGCGAACTGGTAATTACATATGCCGCGTGTAGAGTTGCACATTCCAGGCTGTACTTCTTGCATCCGGTGACTATGCAGAGTTATAGTGGATTTTCGCCGTCCTATTGTGTTTTGCTAGCTGAGGAAAATGCTTAGTACCAAGTGCATGTTCTGTACTTGGCAAAGGGCCACTTTATGAATAATCATACGTGCATGCATGATGCATGCATGTGCTGTCTTGCTGTTTTGTTGTCATCGTGAATAAGCTGGCTAGAACATTAGCACATGCAAAATAGAAGCCTGTGGTGGATGAAAATTATGAGTATAAAAGGAAGACTAAATATTTCATGCTGATTTGCATGCTTCTTACTAAACATAATATTGTAAGGAGCACAGGGTATCATAACATTTATTATATACAAAACTATGAATGCAAGCTGCTAGGCATCAGCTTGCATTCATAGTTGAGAGGTAAAATTTTGAACTTTTAAACAAGTGTTTTTAAAATATTTGAAATTTTATAAATGAAAATAGAGACTTTAAGGCCCGCAAGGAGAATGCCGGCCGACAGGAATACTCTTGGAGGTAGCATTCTTTAGGGAGTGCCGCCCCCACATACCCGAGGAAATTCTCGCAGGGAGGAATGCCAGTCGCCAGGAGTGTTCTTAGAGGCTAGCATTCTTTGGGGAGCGCCGCCCCCACGGACCCGAGGAAATGGAGGTCATCGTGAGATTCTTCCTGGGATGACAGGTAACGCCCTGATTGAATCTGGACTACGGTTTTGACAACGAACTGGAATTGATGCTTTGGGCTAGCGGATAGATGGCTTAGACCTAGTTGCTTTACACGGTTGCGTTGAAGTGACACTCAGACATGAAAAATTTTTCAATCTGCAAACCGTCTCCGTTCCGATAAAAGCTTGGCAGGCCTCGGACTACGTTCGAAGCTCCCACCGTTAGGTTGGTGGTGTAGGTTTGGTTGTGACGGACTCCCTATTAGCGCTGGTCTGGCTCTGAGTAATTGTCCCCATAAGGGCTTATCCCAACTCCCGCATAGCGTCCCTGGTCTGCAATGATAACCATGGAACCAAAAAAGTGACTACACACACGAACGGAGATAGCGGTTTCGAGGGAACCCAATAAAACTGAAGCAAATTCAACTAAAAACCCTGAAAGCATCAAAAAAATTAATAGAAAGTAAGCAAAAATAACAACAACGACGACGCAACTAGCGGCTGCAGCTACGATGTTAACAGCACATCGGGAGCGGTACAAACGTTAAAAAACACGACAATGAATATTATGACAGTAAAGACGGACGAAAAACGGAGATTAACAGACAGTCTTGTCCAGACTGAGATACCCGAACGCCTGAGCGTTCTAAAAAGGAAGAGCGGGAAACTCCGCAGGGTCGCTAGATGTTCAATCGGTGGGGGGAAATATAAAGCACATCGATGGTTACTGCTCGATCGCTATCGAACCATTCTGAAGTCCACAAAGTGATCGCGGCAGAAAAATAAAGCAGTGACCAGACAAATACAGCGCTGTTGTGTGATTTCAACGCCTTCGCCGAAAATGCGGCGGACGTATTGCATTCGGAAACGGAACAAAGTTGGTCACAAAATACAATTGCCGTCCAGAGACAGCTAGAGTAGAGACCTCCAGCTTAAAGGCGCCTCATGTCGTAGCAAAACGAGACCTCTCCCGAAGTAATGTGTCAAATGGTTCCAGGCTAGTTTTTCAGGTTAATAGGGGCGGTGTTTAGTGCGTAGTCCAGTTGCTGGCAAGCATGGGAGCCCCACTCTCAGTGCGCAAATAGTCTTCACACATATCGACCACAAAAAAAATGTTTTATAACCTAACTCTAATAATATTCAATCAAAAATCGTTAAGGGTTCCCTTATTCTAATACTGTGCTATCACAATATTCTTATCCGGAAGAAAGGCTCATCCGGAAAACGGATGATGTTCTAAAAAGAATACAATCTGCATGCGACTCGTCGAAAATCAGCAAAAGAGTAAAGAATGAGCTACTTCTTGAACTAAAGGAGCTCCTAGACCGCATAGGGCGTTACCGGATGAGCTGATTAAAGGCCGAAGAGGCCCGAAAGGCCGTAGAATAGCAGAAAGTTAAAGAAGCGCTGAGGGTCAAGCCTAAAGAGAACGCGCAGATACCTCTACCACCAAACATCAATAAAAGAATAGCGTCTAGTCCAATCGAAGGAGATCAGGATAAAACAAAGCAAAAAGAGGCACTTTATGGCCGTGGAGGGCCAGATCAGGGGTTTCAGACAGTGCTGACAAAAGGTAGGAAGAAAGACGCAAAGAATCTTATTCAAAAAGTGCGAGAAAATAAAGTTCACATGGATGCCCAACAAGAAAAAAGACTTGATGCGAAACAGAAAGGAACCACAAGATAGTCGATCCTACGCAGAAGTGCTGCGGGATATCAGAGAAAATGTAAGACCACAAGACACAAACACTGCCATTAAAGCAGTATGAACACCGCGGCCGGGCCACATACTGGCAGAGGCCGGCAATAAAGAAGCATTCTTCGACGCAGTAAAAAAAAGTCCTCGGCAGCAGCGTAACTATAGCCCCACTCGAGCCGATGACAACGATTGAAATAAGAGGCAATGGCTGCGTCACGAACCTGACCGAGGTATCAGAGGCCATCAAAAGGGGTTTCCTAGCGTGGGCAGGACCGAAGCGAGGCTATTACCAGAAAACCATAGGAGACAACGCATGGCCATCATTGACTTGACTGAATATGGGCAAAGTAAGAATAGGGTAAGTTGCCTGCAGGATACGGCAAAGAGCAGCGCTTCTTCAATGTTTCAAATGCCTTGGATATAATCACACTGCACAAATGTGCAAAGGAGCAGATATGAGTTACCTATGTTACAAATGCAGTGAAATGGGACATTAAAGAAAAGAGTGTACAAAGGAGGCATACTGTATTCCTTTGCAAGGATGCTGATATAAGACCGGATCTTGGGCATGTCTTGGGATCATTCATTCGCCGTGTGGAGCTGCACATTATTAAACATTTTTCAAAAATTGCTCTGAACTATTGTAGCTTTTCGGTCTGCCATATAAATGATCAGATCATCAGCAAACGCTGCCAATGATCGCATTGGTGAGACATTAAAACACAGGCGTTCAATAGCTTGCGAATGAATATTGAGAATAGCAGCGACGCAGTAACTGTTTCCTGCTGTAAACCATTCAAGACCTTGAATTCGCGCATTGTTGTCCGATGATTTCCCGTAAAACATATTGAACATCATGGCGGTAAAGTGTCTGGGGAACGTGTCCTGAAGGGGTTAAAAAATTAGTCCATCTAACTAAACCATATCTAAGGCTTTCTCCATATCAATGAGACACGCTCCAACATATTCTCTATCATTTAATTTCCGAAATATGCCTGAGGATACTTTCGTTATCGCATGTATTGTCGAATCCCTGGCACGAAAATCAAATTGGCAATTCGGCATCAACTCATATTTCTCAATGTGGGGGTTCAATGCTTTGTTTAGTATCACTTCAAACACCTTGCTGATGTTAGGTAGCACGTTGATCGGGCGATCGCTTTTAGGGCTCGAACATTCTTTTCCTTTCTTAAGGACCGGAAATGTCTTGGCCTTTTTCCACTGATGCGGGAAATTTGAGTTGTTCATCATTTTGTTGAACAATATGCAACAATTCCTAATAGCAACCTCAGGCAAATGTCACAGAACTATAGAGTACCGTCAGTACCACAAAATTACTTGTTGTTTATCCTGCCAAATATGAAACACAAGTCTTCATAGCTGACAAAATAATCAATAAGATTCAAGCTCGGTATGAGGTCAGATGTCAATGTTTCATTGAAATGAAGAATTGATTCGCCATTCAGGCTGAATTTGAAGTCGAAAACGTTTGCTTCAACGCCTATGAAAGTATTTGATTCCCTCTTCAGGGACCAATTCAAAACGTGTTCTAATCAAGGCAAGTTTCTGCAACCCATCACATATAATCCTGTTTCCATTGCTACCCGGTGTCGTACTATCAAATTCGATACCAGCCCTATCGAGAAGACTCATTTCGTCACTAGCGACTTCTAGATTCGATACCTTCACTGCAGACTTCTTACGGAATATGCTATTCACTTTCCATCTGGGTCCTGTGGGCTAATACCCCTCAATTTTTCCGTCCATTGATTGCTGATCTCACTCCTGAAGTATGAACGAATTAAATTCCGGACATTCTTCAAGTGTAATTTCAATAAAGCCAATGAGGGATAATTTTAGTCTAAAAATCGCTTATAAATATTGTTGACGCGAGTAACATATGAAACTGCCTCAAGCAACTCTGAATTTCATAGCATTCCAAAAATACAGTTCAAGCGAATTCAGCTGTTGGTGCAATATCATATGTTGCAAAACCCATCGATAATATCACAAATTTATCTAGGTCCGAATGTGAAATTCATGGTATTCCAATATCGCCAAGCAATTTGCTAATAAAGCAATAAGAACAGAGTCGATATTAAATTTAAGCGAATGTCAAAAGTCATTAGTTAGTCTACATTGATCGAGTAATAAAGTGTTGTGAATTTTTACTTCGAGTTGTTATTCTTTTTTTTAATACGGTTCCGAAGAGAATACGTAAGTCGCATGTAAGAAGAAGGCTTTTCAATCTTGGTTGGTGTTTCATATTCTTTCATATTGTTGGATGTTTAACCTTGGGAACTACTTTCTCAATCGTTTCTACCGTAAGTTTCTCTACCTTCGACAAACAGAGATCTATTTCGTCGTTAGTTAAGTTTATATCATTAGGAATCATTGAGCTAGAGTTTCCATCATCAGTAATCCAGATTAAACTTCCTTTGAAACTTTCCCCTATCCGTTTTTTTAAATTCAACCGATGATTTCCATGTTGAACTGGAATGAGGAAGACATAATCCCTTTGTGGATTTATTTCCATTACCATAGCGTAATGGTCGCTATTGTAAGAAAACACCTGCTGTTTTCGTTGAGGACTCCTTCTTCTTCTTCGTAGCACTACAGCCCCTCTCGATCCTTCGCTTCCTGCAACAAGCGGCTCCATCTGTCTCGGTTAATTGACCGCGCCCTCCAATTTCGACATCCGAGCAGTGATGAACTGTCTTCGTTGACAAAGTCACTGGTTTGCGGCCTTCAGATCTCCCAACGAATTTCTTTTTGGGTACCCGTTGTTCATCTATCCCGATTCATGTGGCCAGCCCATTAAAACTTCCAGTCTTACAATCGTTGACACCTTCGGCTCGTCAAAAATTTCATACAGCTCATGGTTGTATCGAATTCGCCATTGGTCCCCATCTAGTTTCGCTCCGATTATCCGCATCAAGACCTGTCTTTCAAAGTCATTCAATATGTTTCGAGATGCTTGGGTTAGGGTCCAAATTTTACACCCATAGCATACTACAGGTCTTATCGTCATTTTTATGCTTGGAGATTTGTTTTCCTGTGTATGCAGCAGGTGTTCAAGATCGTCAAATCTGAAATTCTTTCATTACCGCTTCTCATATTTCATATTTTCGGTATTGTATTCGATAATTGTGATATTTGGGCATTTGAGGTGTATTTCTTCGACCGCGTCATGAGGTTTGTTTTCCTCTCATTGATTTGTAGTCCTACTACTTTTGCTTTTCTGTCGAGTTTCAGGAGACAAGATATTGATATCGTCCGCATGGGCTACAACTTGGCTTAACTTGTATAGTAGCGTGCCGCTTGTATCGACTAATAGCTTTCTGATGACATATTCCAGAGCCAAATTGAATAGCAATGGGCCAGCCCATCTCCCTGCTTTAGTCCGATATTTGTGTCAAAAGCGTCGGTGAGTTGGTGATTGAAGTGGGCTTGGGAGGTTGTCGACTATTTAAGCTGAATTAAAGTCTTGCGTCAGCAATACAGAGGTCCAAATATGAATTTTTCCTATGCTATATTGGAGCTCCGATCCATATAGATTGCACATGTATTCAATTTGGTTCTTGATCACTCACGATTTCAGGAATTCACCTCTTGGATTATTGTTGGCATTCAGCCATTCACGTCACCGGCAAGAATATAAAAATTATGCAGACTGTTCAATTCGAGAACGTTTCGACCAGTTGCATAGGCAGAGATAACGAAGAGATTATCCCCACTGGGCAGTGAAATATTGATAACGGACACTGTTGCGAATTCCGGCCCGTGTACCGGCTTTCTTCAAATTGCTGCCGTAACATCTCCATCTTCCTTTGGGCACTTATACCTTTTCCTCTGTATATTTATTTATTTTTATTAACATTTTACCAATTTTCCTATAATTTTTATTTCCCCATCATCTCAATCCTACCCTCTTAGCGTATTTTTAATTACAAAAAAATAGTAATACAATAATAATTTTAATTTTCCCACTAACAACACTCCATTCGTTACTTCCCATTTACAAAATTCCATTCGATACTTTTTATCTAACAAAACCTTATTGCTTTCTTCATACTAACTAATTTTATTCATTAGTTTCCACTAAAAAATTTTATTTTTTATACTAACAATAATTCATTCACGTTTCCCCACTAACAAATTTCATCTCAATGCCCATTAAGAAAGATGCATAGTTGAAGTTGCTAATTCAATGAATGGGAAATCAACAGAAGGTGGCTCCGTTGGTAGCGTCGTGGATTCTCGACCGACGGTCCGCTGGGACCCTGGGTTCACGTTCCCCGAGCGCAGGAAAGCACTCTTTTTGGAATATCGGCAAAAGCAATTGTTTCCCTATACATACGACGATTTGCATCCAACCAAACGCTATCATGGCTATGAAAATCGCCATATATGCAAAATGGAAATTGTTGCGTTTGTCGATATGGAAAAGATGTGTGGGTAGTGGAATCGAAGTGTAATGAACTGTGATTACGTTACCCAGATACGGCAGCGGTGATTGAGAATAAAAGGATTGCGGGATTGAGGAATGAAATGCTGGATTCGAAGAAGCAGTCGGTATTTGAATTTAAAATAAGAGGGAGTGCTTTAGGCGGTGTGAAGAAGATTTTTTAATTTAGAAATTGGAAGTGAATTTTAACTTGGATTTTGGGGAAACGACTTTTAATTTGGATGTTAGTGGATAACGTTTTAGAGGACGAAAGTTTAAGTGTACGAATATAATTTAACTTGGAGGTACAGTCATAATTCGTAGTGTGTCGTGAGAAGATTTCGGCTTCGATTTTAATGAAATAAACGGAACCTGCAAATAAAAAAGAATTTAAAAAAAGTGAGGAAAAAAACAGGGAAAAGTCTGCAGGAGTTACAAAAGTGGAAAAAAAACGAAAGAAACGGATAGACAGCGGCTGGTGCTTATGAAAGTGGTCGTTTTACTTTCTTTCTTTGATTTTTTTATGTTACAGGCATTTGCGTCTTAATTTACAGTGGCCCAACGCTTCTTTTTTTTTGTCTTTCGCCGAGCGCTCGGAGTTCTGCAAGAAACGGAGTGAGTATAAATTTGATTTTTTCTCTATTTTATTTTTTGCATTAAATCAAATTACGTTATTTTCATTCATACAGTATATTTTGTTAACATTCGTTTAGTTCATATTTCATTATTTTGGATTCTGAAGGGGGCGGATTCGCTTTTGGTGTTTATATTAATTTAAATTTTGTAAAATTTACAAATTTTTTTTTAATAAATTTTCTGTTTTTTGTTAAATAAAACGGCCATGTCTGTGTAAAGAAAAAATCATCATTCATTTCTTAAAATGACCTCCCCCTTTGCCGTTCTTATCCCTTCGTGTTAGTTTTTTCATGTGTAGGGTGGCTCAGCACGAGCGAGGGTTTCCCGGAAGTCCCACGACACGACTGAGCGCTAGCCTGCCTTAGTATGCCATCCCGGGTTACTCGCACCTCTGCTAAAACATAATGTCTGCAACTGCGGTGACTTCCGCGGTTCTAACAACACTTCAAGAAATTTAAAGTTTTTGAAGTCGTCTTTTTCAATATTTTGGGAACAATAAAGTCTTCTAACCAATATCCCGGTGCACCTCCCCCATCAACGTTTACCCTATCTTTCCTTACGAATTCAAAATCCTTTAATATAATGAAGTGCCATGAAATGAGGTGGATGTCAGTAAAAAGCATGATGTCGGGTTAATGCTTGTAGAGTAACAATGGAGTTGACGGTGATCGAGATGAGACGAGGTATATCCATAGGAATGTTATTGGTTGACAAGATCTTTTGAGACATCTTTCCGATAGAGAATTAAGTTGTTGGTAAACTTTAAGAAGTAGCTCATTGTTGCTATTTACATTATTTACAGCATTGCCTGCTGGCCCTCAAATGGCGAGTGCAAATGCTACCCCGGGCTTGACGTAGTTGGAAGGTATGACACTGCGGTGTGCTTGCGTTTATTTTGGAATAAATTTAGCTTTTGCATCTTGATATCGGGGCATCCTCGATGCAATGCTGGATGACCAAATATACCGCAGTTGATGAAGTACAATTTTTCTTGAGGGTCAGTCTGAGCCAATTTGCACTCACCGGGAGCATCCATTTCTTTGCACTTTAAACACCAATAATGCACGGCGCAGTTGGCAACCGAACGACTAAACCATTGACTATGATAACACTGGTTGATTTCTTTTTACTGGAGGTGTTCCCACCTCACCACTCTGAAATTCAAGTATCTGTTGAAGGGCTCTTGGACTGCTTGTATCCGAAATTTGTACTAGGTAAAGCGGTAAATTCTTCTTGTTAATGATCGATCTGCTTGTTATAAAGGTTTTGACAAAAATGAATTCAATTTCTGGTGCAGCTTCCTTAAGAACTTGACCGTATCCTCTCCGCAGTCCAAACACTTCAACAGAAAAGTCTGATTTTTTCGCTTTTGGGGTATAAGTGAAGTGTGGAATCTAACCAGAATTCAGAGCATCTTTGGCTGACTTGTAGTCATCCAGTGGTTTCGTTAATTTTTTTGCGTTTACTCTTTTGATTTCGAAATTACTTAACTTATTTTCGGATGACAATAGCCGAACCATATTTTTCCGCTTTATCCAAATACATTTATTGCCTTGTTGGCGGCTTTCTGAGGAAGCAGTAGAACTGCGAGTTGGTTTCTTCTCCTTATTTTTAGTTTTTAAATATTGAATAAAATTTACATTAGTTTCTTTATCGAGATTACCTTCGACATTTTATTCAATTTTCATTTCTTCTTCCAATCCTTAGAGCGCTGCAAAATAGTTTTGACTATCGTTAGCGCCTCCAGCGCTTAGAATTTCTTCCGGGATCATTTGTTTCACACTTTTCGTCACCTTTGCTTCCTGTTGGATTTACTTTTGCTGCTGCTTTCTTTGAGTTTTCATCCCTTTCTTGAATATACCTACGAGGGATTGTATCTATGGCTATAGTTCATAATTTGCTTTAATTAGTTTGATAATTTCTTCATCGTCTTCGATGATTTGCCGTTTACATCCGCCATCTACGAAGTTTTCTTCATAATGTTTTCTTTTGTTGATGATTGTCGCCAGATTCGTATTTGACATTTCCCCCCAACGGCGGGAAGCCGTCGGGCTCCCCTATACCAGCGGTCCCGAGTTGTCTTTGGATTCTTCGCTTTTCTCTATTTATGGAACTGAAATTAAGATATTCGATATCTCCGTTTCATTTAAACGTAAGGTTTAACTTTCACCCTCTTGTGAAAAGTACTGATGTAGTTTTGTAAGGATTAAGCTTGTCCTATTTCCTCCCACAAACTGTTTGCAATCCGAAGTTCTTTGCATTATATCACAGTGTTCGTTCGTATTTATGTCTGTTTGAAATCGTAATATAATTCGCATTTGCATGACTTATTAGCCCAGCTTCAGAAAGTTTCAGGAAGATTTCATCTGCCACAAGCGAGAGAACGCCTCCTTGTGGTCATCCACGGCTGAACATTATATACGAGTACTACAATGAGTTAAGATAGGTTTCATCTCTCGTTTGGCCAAGGCTCCTACTGCTCCATGGTTAGTATGCTCCTTCAATTTCAATTAACGCACGTAGTGCTACTTCTTCATAGTCTTTCTGGTTAGCTCATATAAGGTGGCTTCTTACCTGTCCTGTATGCATATTGATGAGGATGTGTGGAGTTTTCAATAAATATTTAAAGTGTTGGTTGTTCTTATGTTATTGTGCACTATCGTTTCTCTATCCTTTTGAAAATAAACGTGACGTCGTTTCTACCCACCTTCGATATATAGATCGCCTTTGCCTGTCTCCAAGGTTTTGGAATAGTTCTCAATGCTTTACTGCTTCTGAATGCATATTGTCCTGTATGCATATTGATGACGATGTGTGGAGTTTTCAATAAATATTTAAAGTGTTGGTTGTTCTTATGTTATTGTGCACTATCGTTTCTCCATCCTTTTGAAAATAAACGACGTCAAGCTTATCGGTTCACACGCCTTCGGATTCGTGACGTCATTTTTACCCACCTTCAATATGAAGATCGCCTTTGCCTGTCTCCAATGTTTTGGTATAGTTCTCAATGCTAGGCTGCTTCTGAATACCAGTATCAGATGTGCCACGATCTCAGCTTTTGTCCTTTTTGAATTAGGACAGGAAAAACCCCATTACCCATCGAATCCGTTTCTTAATAAAGATCTTCGCAGCTTCCTTCTATTTCGAGTGATTTAGTCTTCTTGGAGAAGACTCTCGTCAATTCCTCCCTACCAATTTCGCTTTCTGGGATAGTATCCCTTTAATGCGAGATTTTTTTTTAATTAAAAGTTTCGAGGAACTCAACTCAAAACAATTGGAGTATTTTATGCATATCTGAAGATTGATTAATCAGCTTCAATACTTCTAGCCTCTAAAAATGTTCATAAACTAATTATATATTGTCGATTTGAAAGTACGCTTTATGCTTTTCCTGTTCTTTTGCCTTCTCATAGTAAATATTAAAATAATTTGTACTACTTAATTTAAATAAATAATTCATTTCCACCTTATAATCTAATTTACTTATTAGCTCTACATTCATCAAATCGTTTCAATGAAAAAATCTAAACTCACTTCATGTATAAATTATGAAAATTAAACGAACCTAATCACGATAAATCTCTTTCATGTAATTTCGCTCGTCATAAATTTGTATCTTTTGATAAATATGTCATTTAATGCACGCATTTATGCATATTCGCGCAGCTGCAATGGACACCATGCACGCGCTTTGATATATAAATGGATCAATCAATTGTTGGTCAATTAGCTATAAATCTTTCAATTTTTAACGTTGAGAAAACATGGAAAAGTGTCACAACTATTGCAAAGGAAATGCGATAAGAGAGACAGCAGACTTGCAGTATTTGGTATCATATTAAAGTTAAAATTCAGATCATATTGAATACAATCTGTACTAAGGAAGCAGTTTAGCTAGTTTGCATGAATGTATCAAGGTGAACACTATTGCATATTGGGCAGAATATTGCAGGCACAAGTTGGCCTTATGATGATTTATATGTGGAAATGCATGTTGGGAAAGTTATAAATTTGTTGAATTTATTATGGAAATGATTTAATTGATATTACGAAGGCGACAGTTTTGTTTTAAAGCCAAATTTAATAGTTTTTCATAAAATTCAACACTTCTGTTTGTAAATTATTGTTTGGTATTTGCTCCAATTTTCTTACGGCAAAGAAGCTTCCAAGAAGCGAAACGTTTTCTTTGGAAAGTCCATTACGAAGATTCTAGAAGGGTGGCTCAGAAGAGAGGCCTTCCTATTGAAACGAGGAATTTTGCATTGAATTTTAAAGAGAAGAAAAATTCAAGTTAAGTTCAAGACACAAGCAGGAACTCGAAAGTTCGAAAAGAAGAGAGAAGGAAAGTTCAAGATAAAAGAAGGAACTCAACAAAGAGAAACCTGAAAAGCGGTATAGCTATTTTTTCAATACTTGTATTCCATCAGATGTCGAAAAGATTAAGTCAAAAGCAACACGTTCAAATTCAAAAGTTCTTAATACGAGTAGCTCATTTTTTAAGGAGTTTGTAGGTAATGAGCTTAAGTCGGTTAAAGTAACTTTAGCTAACAATAGTGAAAGTAGGTAAATTATATGTCCGTTAAGGACTGCAGCGATGGTCTGCTGCCTCAGCGGAAGAGGATGTTAAGATGCGGCGAGATTGGCCTTGTTTGGGGACGCGTAAATGCGCTGGCAGGCTAGCGTTGCGGTGTCGTGGGGCGGGTTCTTTCCCCCAGCCAAGGACCCACTACAAAAGAATTTCACAACCACGAATTTCGGAGTCAAAGAAATGTCGACCGAAATCGAAAAGGAGGTAACCAGCTAAAGGTCAAAGGAAATTGCTGACTCAAAGGACAAACTGGGCCTGGGGAAGACAGACGGACTTCAGAGGACTTCTTATGGCCCACAATTAAGAGTGGGGCATCCAGATGGTAGCGGTGCCCCCTCGCACCCTCCCAACCGGATCAAGATCCAAACGTAGACGTGGCCATGTATTTCCCATTTGAGTGAAAACTCATACAAAAGTACTTTGTATGACTATTTCCCTCAAATGAGAAGTACAAACGTAACCGATTTATGCTATAGCGTCATGCAATGAAATCACATAACCCTATATCATAAAAGGGCACGCGAGCCGAAGGCCACTCTACCCGGCAAGAGCCCCTTTTATCGAAAGAAACGGAGGAGCGCGTCCGATGGCTAGCCCATGCTAGTGGAAGAGCCTGCCATCGATGCGGGTTCTATAACCGGTCAGGTCGAGAGAAATGAAAAGACCGGCGGTATAAAGTTTAACAATTCATTTCATTCATTCTTTCCAGGATAAAATATTTATTTTACAATAATCTATACGTATAAAGAAATACCACATAAATATCGATCGAAGAAAAAGAAATGTATATTACCCCGCGGTGAAATATAAATTTTTGCTTTATATTTAATGAAATGACTTCAGTCTTCGTTTCCTTTTGCAGCAAATCGAATTAGAGATAGAATATTATATATTTGACTATTAAATAAATAATATGGAAACAGTGAGATATTGAAATCATCTTGAAACTTTATTTTTAAATTAAATAAAGATAGGTCTTTACTTTGAAAATATTATTAGATAGATAACAAAATCACAAATAAACACCCTATATTCACAAATATGTATGCGAAAAAGATTTAGTGTAAAAAAATATTAATTTATTAGGTTAGAAAATGCTAAATATGCTTTTTGGCCAAAAAGAAATATGTTCCTAAACTTATTATCATTAAATTCCAGGAATGAATGTTAATAATCAAATATTCTTACTTAATGGAAATTTTAACCGGTTTCCGAGCTAGATTCAATAAACCTGAATTTATGTTTGTGATCTTGTTTTATAAGTTCAACAATAAAAAAATATTAGTATCATTCGAAGATTTTTTTAGGGACAAAAGAAATATTAGCTATATTCAAAGTTATTTTTAAGAAAGACGTTAAGACAATTAATTTGGCAATAATACCTCTTGCAGTGGACAAACCATTGAAAAACCTGTCACTTCGCATCTTTTACCCATGTAGCCTTCCTTGGATTCGCATGATGGATGCGAATAATTAGCTGCGGTGCAATTAAAACAACGTCCAATATACCGACAATCTGGCGAGTACTAGAGGACTACTCGGCTAGTGATCACCAGTATATAGCGGTTGAGATTCACGACAGTGCCACACTGCGTGCATATGCCCAAACTTCAATCCTCGGATGGAGGACTGGGAGGATGGACGTTGAGAGGTTCGCTGACGCGCTTACGGCAGGCGCACCGTTGCTGGGAGCTCCGCCAGGGAGTGGAGGGCCTACAGCCAAGGACTTGGTGAACTCAACTATGAGTACCATCATAGCTGCTTGCGAGTCTTCCATGCCCCGTCGGAGACCCCGACACGGTAAGCCTCCAGTATACTGGTGGTCAAACGAGATCGCCGAACAAAGAAGCGAGTGTCACAAACTTCGGCGAGAGGCCCAGCGGGCGCGAACACGGGAGGAGGCAGACACTAGGCTAGCAGCTTACAGGTCCGGCAGGAAATATCTTCGCAGGCTTATTAACAAGAGCAAGGCCCGATGCTGGCAAGACCTCGTGGACGATGTAAATAGGGATCCGTGGGGCCTTGGCTACAAGCTGGTCATGGGGAAACTTGGTGCCCTACGGAAGCCTTGTATACATGACGCGGAAAAGATGGACGCGATAGTGCGGGGACTCTTCCCCGCCCATCCCATCCGTGTTGACGCTGTCCATGGTGAAACAGCAGTCGAGTGCCCACTCTTCACACAGCTGGAACTGGAGGAGGCAGTCCTCTCCCTGAAAGCGAGGAAGGCTCCAGGTCCAGATGGTGTTCCAGCTGAGGTTTTGCAGCTCGTCTATCACCATTGTCCTGACTTGCTGCTCAGCACATTCAACGCTTGCCTACGGGACGGGGTTTTCCCGGTACGATGGAAAGTGGCGAGGCTCGTGCTGGTCAGCAAGGGGAAGGGAAATCCCGAATCGCCGTCTGCATACCGCCCGTTATGCATGCTAGACACGGCTGGGAAAGTGCTAGAGAAACTCATCAAGGGAAGACTCACTGACGCGATTCGTGCTGCTGGGGACCTATTTCCTCGGCAGTACGGCTTTAGAGCAGGACGTTCTACCATTGATGCCATTGCAGAGGTGGTGAACGCGGTCCAAAAGGCAGAGGCATATAGTCGCACCAAGCGACGGATCGTCCTGTTGGTGACACTCGACGTCAGGAATGCCTTCAACTCCGCTAGATGGGTGGATATTCTGGACACGCTGGAAAACTCTTTTCAAGTTCCAGAATATCTAACGCGGCTTTTGAGGAACTACCTAAAGGACCGAAGCCTACTCTACGACACGACGCAGGGCCAACGAAGGATGGAAATTACATCGGGTGTTGCCCAGGGATCTATCCTTGGTCCGGACCTGTGGAACGTGTCTTACGACGGGCTACTGAGACTTGAGATGCCAGATGAGTCGCGCTTGGTCGGCTATGCGGATGATGTTGCGGCTCTGGTCGCCGGACGCACCGTTGAACAAGCGCAACTTAGGCTAGGTATGCTAATGCGCCGAGTGAGGGACTGGATGACTGCTCGCGGGCTCAGTTTAGCACTGGAGAAAACCGAAGTGGTCATCTTGACAAAAAAGAGAATCCCTAGAGTAAGGATGATCAGTATTGGAGATATACAAATCGAATCGAAGCCAGCGGTGAAGTACCTGGGGCTACTGATCGACTCGAAGATGAGTTTCTCTGAGCAAATCAGGGCAACGGCTGAGAAGGCTGCTTCGGGAATATCGGCCCTGAGTCGACTTATGGCCAACGTAGGGGGACCCAGCCCATCAAGAAGACGCCTCTTGATGAGTGCTGTAGGGTCAGTGCTACTGTACGGAGCAGAGGTATGGGGCGACGCTCTCAGCAAGGAGGTATACCGAAAACGATTGGCACAGGTACAGAGAAGAGGAGCACTGAGAATTGCATCTTCGTATGCAACAGTCTCCGACTCGGCGGTGAGAGTGATTGCAGGCGTGATACCTGTCGCCCTCCTTGCTAGAGAGCGCCGCGCTATTTACCTGCGCCGAAACGAGGATGCGAGGGAGATGGTTGTCCGCGAGGAGAGACAACACTCGCTCAACGATTGGCAGCAGTCTTGGGCGAATTGCACGAAGGGAAGGTGGACTGCGCGCCTCATCCCGGATGTGTGACCGTGGCTGGATCGAGGGCATGGTGAGACTGACTTCTATCTGACCCAGCTTTTGAGCGGGCACGGGTGTTTTCAGTCTTACCTGCACAAGATCGGTAAGTCACGGTCTCCCGATTGTCGGTTTTGCCCAGGAGAGGAGGACAGTGCCTGTCACACATTTTTTGCGTGTACCAAATGGGCCAGGCTGCGAAGGGAACTCTACAGGGAAACGGGAGAGCTCACCCCGGATAATATAGTTGCGGTGATATTCGAATCGGTTGACAAATGGAACCAGGTGGCACAGTATGCTCGGGCAGTCCTAAAAGATAAAAGGGACTCACAGCAGCCGGAGGTGCTGGGGCTGGGGGATCGCTCTTCTGGCATTTCCTCTTCCCCTCTCCCCTCCCGCTAGGAAGGGGACTCCCCAGCTTGAGGGCGCCCCACGGCGTAACAACGCGAGACCTGGCCCGAAGCAATGTGTCAAACGGTTCCAGGCTAGGCTCTCAGATTGACAGGGGAGGTGTTTAGTGGGTAGTCCAAGGGTATCCTCCATGGGAGTCCCACACTGCCAGACTCGGCGGGCGTAAATGCCTTCACCTCCCTACCACAAAAAAAATATACCGACAATCCAACTGGCCAAATTCCTTTGAACATTTCCGATGCAAAACACTCTTTATTAATGCTGAATTTTTCTCGGATACTGATCGGTGCTTCAAGTATCTATTCTTTCGAATTGAAGATGACGGAACGACAACGGGACATCGATTAGCCGTGTTAAGTGATCGATCTCTCGATGCTTATAAAATCTGCTCGAACAAGAATTTATATAATGCCATGTTCATGTCGAACTTCATCATTCGATCACAGTCGACGTGAAATACGAGCAACATTTTGACGATTTGTTTGATGGAGGCCCTTTATCCTTGGAAATATGCTGCAGCAGTCATTGAAAGATGATTCTTTGGTGTATTTACATCAATTATTCACAAGTGTACTTGCTATATAACGAGTAACCGTAGCACATTAGCGGATATTTATCGGTAATGTGTACACTACCATTTAGCTAAAAAAAAAAAAATATTTTTAGTATCGAATATCGTCCGAGCAACAATTCTAAACACTTCTATCATTTAGTTATCAATACTGAACATTACATCTTATTATTTATTAGCTTTCTATTCAACTTATTAGAAATTAATGGAACTTTCAATTCTATGTGATCACTTTTGTCACACACTAAAAGGTCTTACATGATTGTATGTACTTATTTTGGACTTTCCTAATGGAATTGGATCACTAGCACTGATGACATGTCACTTTCACTCGTTACAACCAAACCCCACAATTCATTGCGAATCCAATTGTCCCCCTGTTATTGCAAAGCAAAACTTACACATAGCGTGCTCATTCCGACAGTATTCCACAAATATATCCTTGGGGAACTCTTTTTGGCATATTTCGCAAAGATATTCTATCTCTTCATTATCAAATAGGTCATGATCATCTAAATCTTCAGTTATCAAATCATCCTTTACTTCTTCCTAGGTGACCGATTCATCAACATTTTCCAAATTGTCATACGCGTCTTCAAATTCTCTGTTATCTGGCAAATCAACTATAATTATCCGATGGTATCAATGCATCATCTGCAATAGTTTCATCTTCTAAACATTTCATCGATACAGATTTACTATTTTTTCCGAATGTTTCTAATTTGATTTGTAATACAGGTTCGATTTCTTCTCTTGAAATTTTAATGGGAAGAAAAGGAATACATGTTGTTGGTTTCGTTAGTGGGTAGGCATTATGGGGAAAAATTTAGTCTTTCAAGAGAACACTATCACTGCACTAGTAGAAATACTATCAACATAATCCGCGACTACAGAGAATTAAGCATTGTAGTATGATATGTTCCGCAGTTAGAATTATACCGCATTTGTTTTCTAACAATATCACTTTCACTCGTTATAATGAATTATCACAAAGAACTGGGAGGAAACCACAAATTCAACTTCGAATTGATTTCAATAGCGAGGTGTCGAGATCCTATATGCGGAACGGAAGACAAATGGGGCCGCAAATTTTCACTTTCGAAAAGTGCTCCTGAACACGTCAAGCAGTAAGCAAATCAATCTGTACAACTCCCATGTACGTTTTTTGGAATCTTATTTGATCTCATTTGACTAATATTCCCGACTTCAAAACGCGGCCAAGAAAATATCGCCGTCGTTCTCCGCATCCGCTCCGTGTAGCGGTCGTAAGTCCGCTCCGCGGTCCGTCCCAAAACTTGTCTTTCTTCTTTCTCTTCCCGTGTACCGGTAAATCGCATCAGCTGCTAGCTCAGCCGGGTTCGCTTGCCTTCGGCAATGTAATACACCGTTGGGGTGCACTAATTCAGTGTTCCCATACCCAAAATTTTAATTGGCAGATTTACAATTTTTCAAGAAAAATTATCGGAAGTAAAGAAAAATGAAAAAGGATTTTAAATAGTAAGAAAAGTTAAATATATAAGTAGAGGGAAACGCTTAAATTTAATATAAAGGAAAATTGAATAAAATTGATATAAAATTAAATTTAATAATAATGCTTGTATGACTACTCGACTACCACAAAAGAAAACAAGTAATAATGGCAGTAGTCAATGGTTCTTGTGCATCTTATTCCCTCAGCGATTCAATAAACCAGGATTTGATTAATTTTAAGTTAATTAGTGAAAAATCAGTTAGAAAAAGAAATAATATTAATTTGATATAATCCAGTTAATTCACGTAATGTAAATAGATTTTCAATCCCGCCGTAAACGATATATTCGGCGAAGACCAGCCCGCTACAAAAAATTGACATCGAATGGCTCCAAACGGCGTCTGTGGCCAAAAATTTCACAGAGACCCTCGACAACCAGCTGACTTCCATCTTATCAGACGCATCGTTAAAGACGAACAACGAGCTCTGGATGGAAGTGAAAGCGGCTATTAAGACCGTGGCAGAACATACGTTCGGACATCAAGCCCGGCGCAAGAGGAATGATTGGTTCGATTATGAATGCCAGAATGCGTTCGATAAAAAGAATCAGGCGTACAGAGAATGCATAGGTAAGAAAACCCGGACGAAGAGAAAAAACTATGAAAATCTCAGAAGAGTAGCGAATAAGATAATCAAGTTTAAGAAAAGAAAATACTATGATGACCAATTGAGAAGTATAGATGTATGCCTAGTGAGCAACAAGACAAGACAAGCGTACAAAGTAGTAAAAAGCCTGAAACGTGGTTATCAGCCCAAAACCACGCTCTGTTGTGATGACATCGGCAATATCATCGCTGATGAAACCAAGACTAAGGAAAGACGGGCATCATATTTTAAGACCCTCCTTAATCCTCCGCACAGCTCCAGAACATCGGAGCCTATATATGTCTGCAGAGAGCTTCCATTGGCCGCACCAATTCTGGATTAAGTTTGTTCCATCATCAAAACCCAAAAGAATAATAAAGCGGCGGGCATCGATGAAATCTCAGTGGAGCTCATCCAATATGGTGACAATAGTGTTCATAAAGCTATTCACAAACTCATTCAGCACATTTGGCAACAAGAACATATGCCGAAAGAGCGGAGCCAGTCAATTATATTCGCTATCTACAAAAAAGGTGACAAGCTACAGTGAGAAAATTATAGAGGCATATCACTACTTTGTACGGCGTACAAAATATTTTCAAAGATCTTAGAAAATAAAATTGGAACTTACACCAGCAATATTATTGGGGAGTTTCAAGGTGGTTTTAGAATAGGTAGACCAACAATAGATCAATGGTTCACACTCAAGCAGGTACTGAAAAATGCTGGGAATTCAACATAGACGTACACCAAATTTTCGTTGACTTTAAGCAAGCCTACGACAGTATTGATCGTAACGTACTGTACAAAATAATGCTTTGCTTTGGCATCCCAGCCAAGTTAGTCCGTCTTACCAAAACGACAATGACGTCGACGACCTCCCAAGTCCGCATTAATAACAACTCAATGATGCTTTTGACACAAATATCGGACTAAAACAGAGACACGTGCTGGCCCCATTGCTATTCAATTTGGCTCTGGAGTACATCACAAGGAAGTTACCCGTCGATACACGGGGTCCATTACTATACACGTCGAGCCAAGTAGTAGCCTATGCGGACGACATCAAGATTTTTGTCATTAACAACTGCCAAATAACTCTTGCTGAAACTTGATAGCGAAGCAAAATTAATAGGGCAACAAATCAATGGAAATAAAACAAAGATCATGACGCAGTCGAAAAAAAATAGCTCAAACACAAAATAATACAACTTGGCGAATACAGTATCGAAAATTTTAGCGAATTTGTGTATTTAGGCGCCAAAATAACGAGAACCAGTTATGAAAGAGACGAAATGCGCCGAAGAATACAGCTTGCAAATAATAAAAAATATTTTATTCAGTTTTGACGATCTTGAAGACCAGCTGCATACACAGGAAAACAAAGCTCCAAGTATATAAATCGGTGATAAGACCTGTGTTATGTTATGGGTGTGAAACATGGACCCTAACCCAAGCATCCGCAAATATATTGAACGCCTTTGAGCGACGGGTCCTGAGGCGAATAATCGGAGCGAAGCTAGACGGGGACCAATGGCGAAGTCGATACAACCATGAGCTGTATGAAATTTTTGGCGAGCCGAAGGTCTCAACGATTGTAAGACTGCGGAAGCTGCAATGGGCTGGCCACATGAATCGTATGGACGAACAACGGATACCCAAAAAGGTAATTGTTGGAAGAACTGTAGGCCGGAGACCAATGGGGAAACCAAGGAAACGCTGGTCTGAGTTGGTCGACGAAGACCGTTCATCGCTGCTCGGATATCGGAATTGGAGGACGCGGTCAATGGAACGAGACAGTCGGAAACGCTATTTGCAGGAAAATATCGGAACCGAAGAAGTTGAAAGTTTTGAGCCCGAGTGTTTTCTCAACTAGGCCGCGGAACTAAAATCTTTACATGCCTCACCATTGACAAAACAAAATATTTGTGTCTAAATGGCACGGGCTCTACTATGAGTATAATCAATTCTAGTAGGGCGGATTGTAGAAAATTTGAATTGTTTGAACGAACAGAAATGAAGTTGCAAACTATTAATTATGTGACTATCGAAATCGTAGACGGTATCATAATAGCCATCCCATTGAAATTTAATTAGAGGGCAAAAGCTGCAACAAGATGGTATAACCGAAATTTGGAGGGTAAACCATACGACATTCTTATTGGTATGGATTTACTTAGCAAAATTTGCAAAAATATAGACTTTGAATCCAAATTATTAATCCTTAAGAATGGTGTATTAGTAAAATCCCCATTTTTTCGTTTGAGCACAAGACTGTTTCGAACTTCAGTCCTATAGCAAGAAAATAGGTTTAAGCTACCTAAATGTTGAGGAAGAAACACAACTCAAAGACTTGCTTACTAAATTTGAACATCTGATTTACAAAGATGGAGATGACTTGACTGATACCAATTCCATCTGCCACGAAATAAAGACAACTTCAGACGAACCCATTCATGGTAAACTCCATCGTCTGCCTCCTAAACATGAGGAAGAGGTAAGGAAACAAGGCCAAGAAATGGAACAGCAAGGGATAGTACGTAAAACTAACACCAAGGGATAATACGTAAATCTAACTGCAAATATGCCTCCTCTATTGTAGTTGTAGCTAAAAAAACCGACACCTCAGGACGGCACAAGTTTCGCCTTTGTGTCGATTATCGTAAGTTAAATGAAATAACAATAGACGATAAGTATCCTTTACCAAACATAGATAGTATCTTGGATAAGCTTGGAAGGGCGCAATACTTCAGTTCTATTGATTTAGCTAAGGGATATCACCAAATAAAAGTCCATCCTAATAATGTTCAAAAAATGGCATTTGTAACACCGTGTAGATTGTACATGTATCTCAGGATGCTTTTTGAATTAAAGAACGCTCCAGCAACTTTCCAAATGCTTATGAATAAATTAACAAAATCTGTGTAGTCTATCTAGACGACATATTAGTGTTCTCAACTAGCCTTCAAGAACATATCAGTTCTTTAATTCTGATCGTTAAAAAATTGGCGGAACACAGCTTAAAAATACAGTTTGACAAATGTTTTTTTATGAAAAGAAAGGCTGAATTTCTAGGTCATATCTTAACTCCTGAAGGCATGAAACCCAATCCCAATAAAATAAAATGTATACAGGAATATCTCTTACCCAAAACTAATAAGCAAATTAAAGGTTTTTTAGGTGTCACAAGCTTTTACAGGAAATTTGTAAAGGACTACGCGAAAATCATAAGTCCAATGATCAAATACCTTAAGAAAGGGAAAAAGGTAAACACCAGCGATCACAAATACATTGAAGCCTTTGAGGCACCAATACTTAGCATTACTAAATATCCAATCCATAAATTTCCCGATTTCTCAAAACCATTTACATTGTACACTGATGCAAGCAACTATGCCTTGGAAACGGTGCTGACGCAAAATGAACAGCCTGTGTGCCATGCGTCAAGAACCTTAACTGACCACGAAAAAAAAAAATATTCGGTAACTGGCAAGAAGTTTCTTGTCATCGTAACTTACTTCCGACCATATCTGTTGGGTAATAGGTTCAAAATCTTTACTGACCATTTACGCATCAAAAGTATGAACAAAAAATACAACGGAAAAAAATTCCTTCAGAGAAATCAGAGATGGTTACTTAAACTACAAGAATACCAATTTGACATAGAGTACTTGAAGGGTAAACAAAAGAAGGTCGCTGATTTCTTAAGTAGGATCCCTGATACCTAAGATGAAATGCAGACTGATAATGAATCAGTTACCGCATTAACAGATAATGGAACGATGCACTCTCAAGAGGAGCAGCAATTAGACCACATACTAATACAAGATACCATGGTGAACAAATATAAAACCCAACTTATTTTGGCCTACAATGTTGAAAGAGAAATTGAAATAATACATAATCGAAGAATTATTTATATTGGCATGACAGAGGTCGATACCAATGGATAGGGTTATTGAGAAGATACATTACACCTGGACGGATTGGAATTTATACTGAACTCTCATATCCAGAATATAATAAAATACAACAACTTTTAATAGAACTCTTCAGCGAACAAAGTAAAATCAAGTTTATTAAAGCCACCTTAAAGGCAACAGAAATGCGGACGTTAGAAGAAGCACAAAGGAATATTTCTCTTTACCACACTCTAGAAAATATTCACAGCGGAATAATTGAAACCTATCATAGCTTAAAGAACAAAATCTACTACCCCGCACTGAGTAAAGAAATAACAAAGATAATTAATAATTGCAAGACATGTTTAGAAACAAAATACGAGCCAAACCCAATTAAACTAAATTACAAAATTAGGGAAACACCTACAGAAATTAATTAGATTCTTCACATGGATGTTTATTACATCTCAAAACAACCCTTCTTCACCTTGATGAATAAGTTGACAAAGAAACCAAAGTCAAGGTATAAGTCAAAAGCGCTTTATTCAATACTAATCGTTATACAGTTTAAAAAAATATAAAGCAAATTCCAAACCATAAACATACCAAGTGGCTCTTTAAATTTATACGTTATCAGCTAAACACATTTTATCAAAAAACTATTGCAAATTCAAATTAATTAAAATTATTACATATTTTATGATTTGATTGGAAAAAGGAGAGAAAATCAACCTACACTATTCAAAATTATTTATAATTTTAATACAACAGTGAACTTCCATCTTACACCTAATATGTTGTAACCTGATTCTAATAAAAATTCAATCAAAAAAAAACTTTATCTTATACTAAAAAAATCTATCACAATATTCCTAACCTACGTGTTTAACCTTATCTCTAAACCTAATAAAATAAACATAACACATACCTAACCTATCCCTAATTTTTAACACAAATAAACAACAACACTAAATGTGCCAATAATGAGGTGAAACTCAAAAACTAAGTAACGAAAAACACAAAAACAAGAAATAAACACGAATATAATTTAGACATTGTCATTCAGCCACGAATACCTAGATTGCCCCGTCTCAGCTCGATCAGCTTCAATGAATCTAGCAAATGAGTATCCCCATTGGAATTGTTGGTCTTATGTAATGATTTTCTGTCTAAGTCCGTGTAGGACACGGGTGCCGATGGTCTGGCATAAGTGTCAGCGAGCTATAAACAACAACGAGCTCAGCGAACTAGCTTCGCTTAACGACCGCGTACGCGTGCTTGACGACTAGCATTTGCGGGATCATATGAGGCGGGTTCTTGTCGAGCCACGAAGCTACACTACAAAATACTTATCACGCGTACTCTACTCTACAAGACACACCGATCAATTTTTATTGTCTTTAGAAAAGTTCTATTAGGTGTCAATTAAGCTACTCTACAGTAATTCAATATTTGCCTCGTTAAAGTTAGCGGACACGGAGGCTTGAGACAAACGCAAACATTACACAAAAAGCAACCGTTACTTTCACCGAAGAAGGTCGTTGCATTACAAGGGGAATGTCAAACCAAAAGATGTTAAAGTGGCTGAAGTGAACCACTCATCTCTGCCTAAAGGATGGAAACTTGACGGATGCAGTTTACTTTACACTAGTAAAACAACAAACTAAGCAGTTTTGACGGGGTGACCACCTTATCTCTTCAGGAGCAGCCACTCCTGATCACCACGGGGCTGCTCGACTGCTTATGTTTATTACAGGACAGTCTCTTCGATGCCGACCCAGACATGGAGAGACTGAAGGGTTTCGCTCTTCACTAGTAAAGAAACAATTGTTTCCGCAGTGGAGAGATGGTTGTTATAACTTTAGGCCCCTCTCCTTGAATACCCTGTCCCTGTCCCTGTCCCTGTCTTCAACTAAAGTATGCTAATAAAAACCGCTAACCAATCATAAAAACAAATCGGGTGTCGGTCAGGACTAATTGATGATGCGGATTTTATCACTGCCGGTCATCAGATTAGCTCCCAGCAAAAACTGACGCAACTCCAGGCAGTGTATTTGAAAACCCCTGGCACCATCAGTTTGTTCAAAATTAGAACTGTCCGACTACAAACTTTATAAAAATGTGCAAACCTTTCTTTTGGTAACATTAAGGGACGAACTACTCTATAACATCATCGGCATGTTCAGGCGGCAGAGCCACCACGAACGAAGAACTCCAGAAGATGCTATAGACCTTATTATACCGAAGACAAGACAAACAACACCAAAAGAAAGTTTATCGGTGACTCTATCTTTACTTTACGGAACCCTCCAAAGTATGCTACGTTAATATCAAATGGTGAGGGCGACAATAAAAATTGAATCGGTTCATCTGCCGACAGCAAAATTAAAAATGTGAGAACTCGAAGGAGAGTGATGTTGTTTCCCCTTCGGGCCCCACGTTGGGCGCCAATTGTAATGATTTTCACCTTTTTAGGTTCGAACGCGGAACCGACCTCTCATCGGTTCTAGACGTTAAGTCTGAGTAGTGCCAACGGATGGTACCAACAGGTAAACCAATCCGTGCACCGTAACCCATTCACGCGGTGGCTGCTTGTCGGCCAGCTAGTTCGGAGAGGATTTCGGTCGCGGGTCTCCGAATGGGTTACGCTCAATTACAATATTTCAGCCACCTGAACATGCCCGTTTTCCAAACGCGTTACAAAACAAAACCATACGGAGAAGAAACCTACTTTACGTTACTCCGTATTCCTTCTTATAACCAGTCAATAATACAAAATCTAACTTTCATTTCGCGTTCCCGAAGTTCCGACGCGGTACCGAAAAGTATACTACTCTAACTCAACCCGACGAAGACTACTCTAAATAAACTAACGAAACAATCAAAGGTACCGCGTACCGCGCGCGACGCGAAACCGACCTCAGCGGATTTTTCGAAACCCTACCCTCGCGACGGCATACCTACCCTGCACTTCCTTTCCCGCTGAAAAAAGAAGAACCACTGAAAAGGAAAGTCGTGGTTAAATTTAGCAATTCATTTTAATCAAAAAACATTCCTTTAATTCGTATAAAAATATAAACTAATTATCCGGGAATATAGTCAAAATAATTGACATGAAAATTTCATAAACGAAAAATAAAATGTATAACATTTAACAACTTAACTAAAATGGAAAAGAAAGTAAACATAGGCACCTTAATTAGTATCAAAGCTACTTCGCCACATCAATCGAGAATTCTGAACTTACAATAAATTCTTACAAGTTGGTGATGGATGGTTGCAACAATTCAGCACATTTGTAAGAGCATCAAATTTTAAATTTTACAATTTTTCTAGTATTTACGTGCTATGTCTTTCGCTATTTGCAGAGATGCTTGTAATGGCTTTGCCTTATAATTTTTCTTTTTTATTTCATGCCTTGGTTTTTCTATTTTTGCGCAGTATTCTTTTAGTATCACTCCGGTATTTAAAAATTTATATCGATATTGTGTTATTTTTCTTTTTTTTTCTTTGCTTGGCTTTAAAATACTCCTGTACGTTATTTTTCTATTTCCAATCGGGTTACACAAATATATATACTACTGTATAAAGCAACTTTCGTTTAAAATATACGAGTACCTCTATTTTCGAATTAATTTGTAGGTGACTTCTCCTTAACGCTCCGGTAGTGAACTATCGTTTTGTAATTAATAATTTATGTATAATTAATTTACTGAAATCTAGTGTATATGTAACTTATGTGTACGACTTAGTTGCCAGTATTTAAGAAGCGATTCTTCCCTAATCATTGTATTAGTTTCAATATGCCTCTCTGCACGAAGTATTGTTATCATCAATTCTAAATTAAAAAATTTAACAAGTACACTAAAAGGAGGGCATTGATCATGTTAATCCGCTGGATCAGCTAAACTAGAAGGACTCAGGCGGGATATTATTTTAGGAATTTCTATATAAGAGGCCTTTTATCATTTCATGTCTTTTGTTTCAAGCATTGAAATCAATGCTATATTTATAAATACCATCAATGTTCTTTTTTTTTCGAATTTTCAACGCGAGTGTTGCATACCTAACTTATTTAATTGCTCTTTCTTGCCTTTTAAGTAAATCTCAATTCATTGTCCCAAAGTATTCCTCATGTTTAATTGTTTTATAAGGATATGAAGAAAAAATGATCACAATTGTCTCTTTGCAAAATGTTTTGATTGGTGTTAAGTTATGTTAAGTTTGAACGATATTTATCGGTGAAAAACTTTATACTCTCGATAGGTTGGTAGGATGCACAAATTTAGACGAGGACTTGCTTTCTCCGTGCGATCGGAAAGAATGGAAGGGAAATTAGCTCTCCTTGGATTCAACATATGGCTTGTCAATTGTCCTTTTACTTATTCTGAATGTTCTGAATGACTTGAATGTTTTATTTTGAGTTGAACACGCATTTCTATGAGTTGTGTTTTTTTTTTTTCTCTACTAGATATGTCACAACACGTTTTCCAACAGAACCATAAACTCCGACGTCTATCGCTACGTTTCGAATGACTAAAATAATTTTGAAAATCTCTGCGCGGACAGACTTGAAACATTTGTACAAATAACCGAAGAAATGCTCTTATCATCAACGATACTGGCTCGCAATCTTTTAGTTGTTCTTCGAGTTTAAATTACCCGTTTCCCGTTTTCGAATGATAACCAAATAAACTTTATTCTATTTTAATTCATTGTCACGAACAAAAACTAAGTATTAATATTCACGGTTAATCTGTAGCTAAATGGTAAATCATTCATTGCCTATGATATTATTGAATTTTTTTTTCTTACGCGGTACTATTTTGTGTGTTTGATTTGTTTTGTTTTTATTTGCCGCTGATTTTTATCGGTTGTTACTTTTATCTACCATGTATTCATAATGTTATGTATATACGACTCTAGTTTTATTAAGCGTTGTTGCACTGCCACACAAAAACGACGGCATGAACGTGCATGAGAATCACATTTCTCTCCTTAGGATACAATATAAAAGTCGCTATTAAAGTGTCGTGTTAACATATAGACAACAGCCTCGTATGTTGCCATCATGATAGCAGTGTTTGGTATTTGACGGACTAGTTGTGTTGCTAATCCCCTATAGATTCCAGCCTTGCCCTCTTCTTTCCAGACTGTATATAACGTGTGCCAAAACGTTCGATATTTGCTTCCTTCTACACGTAATCGCGTTCGTGCAACTTCGTGCGGGTACGCAATACATGAAGGAACAGTCTTCGATATACCGCCGGCCAGCATAAACTCAAGAAAATCTCTCGACGTCTTACCATCCAAAGGATGACTATGTCGTAGCTCGATAAGTTTCGCTTTAAGAGCTTCATAAATCACAAAATGTATAACAGTTTCGGATATATCAAAATAGCTGGCCGTTATTCCTTTATAAAAACCACGAAAGCCCGACGTTGCATAAATTCGTTTTATACATTCACGCACGGTCATTTGATTTTTTGATTTATAATCCAATTGCAGGCGCGTTTTCACGAACCATATTGGATTTTTTGCTGTCGATGCTGCGAAACCGGCACATGTTGCACTTATTATATGAACAATTGGTGAGTCTGGTGGGAGATTACCTAGCTTATTTAATGTGGTCTTAGATTGTATGTAGGGGTTGCACAATATTCATAACCTCAAATGGAACGGACGGCAAAGTTTCCCTATTGCTTGGAACTAAATTTTGTCTTAGGACTCAAACTAATACGGTAAAATGTAGTTACCGATAAAACGTTGAATAACTGCACCACTTGAAGAAAACCTGCACGCCAAACAACTGTTGCGTTTGCACTTCCGACTGTGGGTAGGCACGATAGTGCTAGTAAGTGCTCTGTTGACTCTTCCGTCGAATTTCCAGCAGTGAGCGAATGACTCCACTAACAATTCCGTCGGCCCGCGAAGGAAGGTCGCTCCCGCCCTTAAAGCAAAAAAATAATTAATTCAGATTTCCACTGATTACAAAAATTTACCGGCTCCCGTCTCCGTGTTAGCCTGACACTCGTTGAAGGTTATGTGACGAATGACACTTCCACCCAGTTTCCACGTTTCTATCTATGCGATGTTTTGATGTGGGGGGCATTGCCAGATAGATATGCTTCGAAATGTATCGGATGGTTAATTAATATTATTTTTCAAATATTTATATCCACAGATATAAATATTTAAAAAAAAATATTTTCTGCGCAATGATATCCGCACGAAAGATGAAGTCTGCTTGCACTTCGAAGTCATACATATCTGGCCGGTTGCCAGGGTTCGGGATCGGAATCACTTCGATTCCCGGGCGTAGGCGTCACATTACACTTATGAACTCAGACTCGGAGAATATTTTATCTTCTTATCGGTGGCCCGTATGATTGGGACGCCTCAGAATCAAAAACATATCGATTCATGTCCAAATACACGAATGCTTCTGGAGGAACGAAGCCAGTAGTGAGGCAAGTCACAATATACCCGTCTGTAGGGTGGAACGGCTGTGAAATCCAAGGGTTTTCACTCACAGTTACAGATCTTGCGATATAATTCCGAAGAAGTTTCAATATGAAGATATCGACTCTTGTCACTTGAGCAGTTTGATAAATTCTTCTATTCGCTATAAAATGCTTCCAATTCGTCTCAGGCTTTCTGTATAAACCAGTACATGCACGGACATTTCCTTTCGAAAACTCTTAATTTCTTCATAGTACTAGCACTTTGGTTGTACTAGATCTGACATCCATATGTCAAAACTGGGCTAATCAGGGTCTTGTAACAGATAATTTTGACCTTTTGATCAATGTATTTGGAATGAAAGAGTCTTCGTATAGTACAGATACTGATCGAGATGAACACCGAGGTATCGAACACAGGATTTATGTGGAACCCGTTCTGAACTACCCTCGCCAGCCATGATGTGGAAATCCTTCCAAATCATTGAACATTTTTTGGAGATTTCTCTGAACTATTGTAGCTTTTCGGTCTGCCGTATAGATGATCAGATCGTCCGGAAACGCTACCAATGATCGCGTTGGCGAGACGTTAAAATCAAAGCCATTCAATAGCTTCCTAATGAATATTGAGAAGAGCAGAGGCGCAGTAATTGTTCCCTGCTGTAGACCATTCAAGATCATGAATTCACGCATTGTCAGATTTCCATCAGTTACAAAAACGATTTCCTGTAAAACATATTGCACATCATGGCGACAAGGTGTCTGGGGAACTTGTCCTGAAGGAGTTTAAAAATTAGTCTATCTAACCACCGTATCGAAGGCTTTCTTCGTATCAATGAGACACGCTCCAACACATTCTCTGTTGTTTAGTTTCCAACAGATAGCTGAGGTTACTTTCGTTATTGCATGCGTCGTCGAATGCCTGGCATGAAAACCAAACTGGCAAGTCAGCATCAACTCGTATTTCTCAATGTGGGCGTTTAATGCTCTGTTGAGTATCACTTCAAACAACTTGCAGATGTTAGACAGCAAGCTGATTGGACGATAGCTTTTAGGGCATGATGATTCTTTTCCTTTCTTCAAGATCGGAAATATCTTAGCCTTTTTCCACTCATTTGGGAAATATGAATTGCTCAACATGTTGTTGAACAATATGCAATAATTCCTAATAGCAACCTCAGCCAAATGTCGGAGAACTACATTTGGAATACCATCAGTACCACATGATTTCTTGTTGTTTATTCTGCGAAATATGAAGCACAAGTCTTCATAGCTGACAAAATAATCAATAAGATTAAAGCTCGGTTTGAGGTCAGATGTTAATGTTTCATCGAAATGAAGAATTGATTGGCCGTTCAGGCTTGATTTGAAGTCGGAAACTTTTGCTTTAACGACCTCTGACCTATCGAGAAGATTTATCTCATTACTAGCGACTTCAAGATTCGATACCTTCACTCGAGATTCCTCCGGAATATGCTATTTACTTTCGCAAAAACGCCATCTGGGTCCTGTGGGCTTATACGCCTCAATTTTTCCGCCCATTGATTGCTGACCTCACTCCTGAAGTATGAACGGATTAAGTTCCGGACATTCCTCAGGTATAATTTCAACAAAACCAACGACGGATGGTTGCATTCCAAAAATCGCCGATAAATATTGTTAACGCGTGTGAGAAGAAGGGTTTTCAATAGTTTCAACCTTGCAATGGTTGGTGTTTCATATCCTTCCATATTGTTACGATGTTTTATCTTGGGAACTACTTTCTCAATCGTTTCCAACGTCAGCTTCTCTAACTTCGACAAATAGAGATCTATTTCATCGTTAATTAGATTCCTATCATTAGGAACCATTGAGCAAGCGTTTCCATCATCAGAAGGAGAACATTGCTTTTGGTACTCTCGATTAAACTTCTTTTGAAACTTTCCCCAGTCTGTGTTTTGAAATTCAACCGATAATTTTCATGTTGAACTGGAACGAGGAACAGATCATCCCTTTTATGATTGATTTCCATTACGATTGGAAGGATAAGGAAGCACCTGCAGTTTCCGTTGAGGATTATTAAAGTTGAATTTGAGTCTTGCGTCAGCAATGTAGAGGTCCAAATATGAATTTATCCTAGGGTGTGTTGGGAACTCCGACCCATATAGATTGCACCTGTATTCAATTCGATTCTCTGTTATCCACGATTTCAGGAATACACCTCTTGGATTATTTGTGGCGTTCAGCCATGATGTATGCTTGGCGTTCAGGTCACCAGCAAGAATATAATAATTATGCAGCCTATTCAATTCGAGTATTTCAAACAAGGAATTGAGTTCCTCCTTGAGCTTGAGAACAGTTCCACCAGTTGCATAGGCAGAGATAAGGAAGAGGTTATCCCCACCTGGCAGTGAGATTTTGATAACGGACACTTCAAGAGATTCAAAGCTTTTGAATTCGACTTTTTCAATATTTTGGAAACGATAGGGTCTTCGAACCAATATCCCGGTGCCACCTCCCCCATCACCTATTACCCTATCATTTCTTACGAATTCAAAATCCTTGAATGTCATGCAGAGCCATGAATTGAAGTAGGTCACAGTAAGAAGCATGATGTCAGGCTTTTGCTTGACAACGAGCTCCAGGAGACAGTCACGTCGATGTAGACTCACAATGGAATTGACGTTGATCGAGATGAGACGAATCCTATCCGTTGGAATGTGACTGGATGACAACTTATTTTGAGGCATTTGAAAGCCCTAAACGCTGAAAGACAAAGTTAATTTTAGAATTTTGTTTATCGATTCTCTCCGATAAGGAATTTAATTGCTGATAAATTTTAAGGAGCAGCTCAATATTGCCGCTTACATTATTTATATTATTTACATTGTCTGCTGGGCCTCTCGCAGCAAGTGCAAATTACACCCCGGGCTTGACGAAGTTTGTAGGCATCACACTACGGTGTGCTTGACTTTGTTTTGGAGTGAATTTTACCTTTGGATCTTGATACCGGGGCATCCTCGATATGATGCTGGATGACCAGACACCGCAGTTCACACAATATAATCTTTTTTGGCTCCGCCTGAGCCAATTTGCATTCGCCGGGAGCATGGATATCTTTGAACTTTACACACCTATATTTCATGGCGCAATTGCCAGCCGAGTGCCCAAATCTTTGGCACCTGTAGCACTGGTTGATCTCACTTTTCTGGAGGCGTTCCTACCTCACCACACGGAAGTTCAAGTACCTTATTTTTTGTGGAGCACTTGAACTGCTTTTGCTGGAAATCTGGACTAAGAAATAAGGCAAGTTTTTACGCTCGACAATCGAACCCCTTGTTGCAAAGTCTTTAACGGAAATAAATTCTATTTCTGATACAACTTCTTGAAGCACCTCAAGGAGATCGACTGTGTCCTCTCCGCAGTCCAGACCCTTCAATAAAAAGGTTTGTTTTCTTTCGCTTTTGCGGGTGGATGTAAAATGGGGAACATCTCCAGAATTTAGCGCACTTTTTGCTGCCTGGAAATCAACTAGCGACTTAGCTCTAGTTGTGAGTTTATCGGCATTGATTCTTTTGATCTCAAAATCATTTAGCTCATTTTCGGCTGCCAAAGGCCGAACCATATCTTTGCCGGTTTGCCCAAAGACATTGATTGGCGGGACTTTTTCTTTCTTTTGATTTATCTTGACGGACGGACCAGCAGACAAAACTTTTGGTTTTTTCTCCCTATTTTTAACTTTTAAGTATTCAATAAATCCATTATTTGGCGTAGCAGTACAATAATCAGAAGTCTTATCACCTGAATCTTCTTCAATGCTCATGGTATCTTCTAGTCCAGCTAGCGCTGCATAATAATTGGTGCTGACGTTTGCTCCGCCTGCACTGAGGACCTCCTCTTGATCAGCTTTTTGTTTCGGTTTCTTTGATTTCTTATCTTCAGTCGTTTTTGAATTTACCTCTTTTTCTTTCTTGCTGATTTCTTTTGTTTTGTTGAACGTCAATGTTCCAACGAGTGCTGCTAGTGATTTGATTCGAAGTTTGAGCTCTTCATTTTCTTTCTCAACCTTGTCAGCTTTCTCGTTAGCTTTTATTAACTGCTCGATTTCGATGACCGATAAAATTTGCAGTTTTTCTTCGTTATTGTCGTATCTTCATTTCAGCTTTTTTTCGCCCGTCATCGTTGTAGATGGACACGACCGTTCTGGTTGATGGCTGAAGCCATCGTGCTCCTCCACCTCGTTGCTTTTGCAGCGAGACAAGAGGGAATGTTCTTAAACCGGGACTTCCCTTGAATGTATTTCCACTTTTGATACTTCCTCAGGAAATAAATTACAGGTATTCGATAAATGTCCGAATAATTCGACGGTGATAGTTTTCAATTAAAAAAATTATTTCTAACTGGCTTTTGTGAAAAATTAATTAATTTTTAAAATGAATGACATGCGATTAAAAACACGTCTACACGCAACGAGTGCTAGACGTAGAATTCATTACTTTCTAGTATATTAATGTATTTGTAAGTGCTCAATAAATTTTTATGTATATATGCAATAATTTAATTGTGATACTAAATAGTGATTAGATCATTATTAATATGGAAAATTCATTCACTAATAAGAAAATTCAATTAGTTTATTTTCATCAAATGTTTACACTGGAAATCAAAATTGTAGAATAGATGGGTTTGAAAACAGTTAAAAACATGACGACAGCATCCCGCTTATTCAAATATGAAGATTTAGACACCAGATGGTACGGTATATGTTTGCTATGAGAACAATGAAGATAAAAACATGACATCTTCAAGAATTCATTTCGTGCAGTGAGAAATGTTTCTCAAAACTTTATTATTTTAATTATTTTACAGGGGTTAAAAGACTATTTACAGAAGTATGAGTCATAAAAGCTTAAAAAGTTCCGGAGTTTTACAGAAAACAATTACCAATTATAATTATTACTTGTAAATACGAAAGAATTTTTTTTTGCGTTTTTGAGTGAGCAGAGAACTTTGAGTCATTTTCATTATCTAAAGGATGTGTGGAAGAAAATGGCTTTATGTAAGTGGAGGATGGATTAAGCACGTGGGCCCTAGGTTAGGTATCGGTCCTTTGCTTTTTCGTGTAACAATGTCATCGAGTTTGTCATAGCGTCAGAATCAGTGCGTGGTTTTGTAGATACGTCGCGTAGTTGGAGTTTGCCTTGTTGTGTAAGGAAGATCGTACGTGCTCTCTATATCTTGTCGTTAATTTCCTTGCTGGCCTTCCTATGTATACCTTATCGCAGTCCTTGTATGTCAGTTTGTAAATGCCACTGTTCTCGTATATTGATGCTTCATTCAGTTTTGGTTTCAGGTTTTTTTTCCAATGTTGTTGTTAGTTTTAAAAGCAATTTGCAGCTTATATTTTTTAAGGAAGTTTGTAGTTTGTATGTCTCTTTGCCTTCGTATGTTAACGAGATCCAGTGTTTGTCGCTCCTATGTGACAAACTCTATTACATTGTTACACAAACAAAGCAAAGGACCGAGACTTGACATTCGAGAAAGACTTGAAATATATAAACATAGAAAAACAGATGGTAAAATTATCAACGAACGACTTATTACAAATTCCCCGGCAATTTTCTCAGTACAAGACCACACCCTCCGACAAAAACGGAAGTGACATGAACCAGATCAAACGGACATCCAGCGCCCCAAAAAATAAAAACCTAATATCCCTTTACCAGGCCTAAACTAGGGCGTACCTGCTTAACCCATCCTACTATATAGTCATTTTTTTCAATACTATAAAGTCATTTTGTTCCATACATTCTTTAGACACTGAAGATGAATCAAATGAGTCGAAACACGTCTGCTCACGCAAAAAAGCAAGACCCGACAGAATTGGTCTACGGATATCAAATAAACAAAATAATCTGCTACAAATGATATTCATAAACTGTAACTATGACTTCGGCGAGGTTTCTGTAATATCACTCGAAGATCCGACAATATCACTCGTTTCGAGCTCTTCTTTTATTTGTACCACATCATCTTTCGATTCAGGAACATCAGCGGGTTCGCTGCAAAAATTTTAGAAGTGAAAAGAAACATACATTCCGCAAATATTTATGTATAAGAAAAATGTTAAATATTAAAGTAATATACTCACTCTTTGATTTGGACTTCATTATTAGTGAGCAATGCATTTCTGTCCACTTCGACTGCATCTACAATTCTGTTGGAAAAATATTTTTAAGAACATTACATACCTTAAACATTTTAATCTTCTTACCCGTCCAAAACTTCTGTTTTAATTTCTAAATTTCCATTTGTTATTGGCGGTTCCTCTGTTGTACGTTTCCTTTTCGATTTATTTTGTTCTGCTTCCGGAATGGTATCTAAATCTGAGTCAAACAATGGTTCTTCTTTGATGCTAATATCACTACAATTTTATATTAGTTTTAATATTAAATGAATACAAACGGGAATATTATCTTACTCTTGTAGTTCAGAATGGTCTGAATCGGATTTACCGTTTTCATGATCTGAATTGGAAGAGTCAGCAAATGATCCTTCTGAATCAGAATTAGAATCTGATGAGAAAATATCGAAAGTGGTTTCACTGTCAAAACTGCTGTCATCATCCTCTTCAGAACTACTCGACGACGACGATGATGAAGATTCAGAACGCTTTAAACGTTTAGATGGAGGTTCTCCATTTCTTTTGGTTTCATTTTTACGTTTGCTGTAAAATTTAATAAGAATAATGCACAAATTTTTAACTCAATTCAAAAATGTTGAAAATTATACCGTACATTCAGCAACAATGCGAGATAGGGCTTTGATTAAATACTTATCATAATCATTATTTTATTATCTTGTCATTTCACAAAACGAAGAAGGGATCAATATTTGCATTCTACTGGATTTCCTTTCGTGTCCAATTCGGCATAGGGGAGTATAGCCTTCACGCAGTGATTAGCCCAAAAGGGTATTAGCTTGTCCTGCAGAATCTTCATTACAAGTTCTACCTGTTTCCCCACTAACATCTCCAGGGAACGTGGGCGGCAAGATAAAAGCTATATAAGCTAAGCGACAATGCGATGAACTCATAAGAATTTCGTCAGTAAATCAAATCCTGAAAATACTCCCACAAGTCAGAGAAAGCAGCGACTATATCCAAATATTATGGAATATAGTAAAAGATACGATCACAATTACCGGTGGAAAGGAGATCAACCATAAACGAGAGTAATAACTGATTTGATATGAACACATCGTCTCTAAGACATTAGTTTACACCGCGGGCACGCTACAATTCAAGTCCACACTACTGGTAGCGTACGCCAATGAAATGAACATTATTAGAAGATCAATAAGCTCACGATACATCTGAACTACCCACTAAACATCTCCCGTCACCCGAAAACCCATCACGCTTGACACATTACTTCGGGCTAGGTCTCGTTTTTTTTTACGCCGTGAAGCGCCTTCAAGTTGGGCGATCACTCCTTTAGCGAGAAGGGAGAGGGGAAGAGGACAAGCGATTCGCCAGCCCCAACTGCCCCGGCTGCTGTGAGTCCCTTTTATCTTTTAGGACTGCCCTATCATAATGCGCTACATGGTTGCATTTGTCAACCGATCCAAGGATCACCGCAATTATACTATCCGGGGTGAGCTCTCCCGTCTCCCTGTAGAGGTCCCGTTGCAGCCTATCCCATTTTTTGCACGCAAAAAAAGTGAGGCAGGCATCGTCTCCCTCTCCTGGGCAAAACCGACAATCGGGGGACCTTGACTTACCAATCTTGTACAGGTAAGACTGAAAAAAGAGTAGCGAATAAGATGATTAGAATTAAGAAAAGAAAATACTATGACGACCAATTGAGAAGTATAGATGTAAGTTCGCGAGCAACAACACAAGACAAGCATACTAAGTAGTGAAAAGCTTGAAACGTGGTTATCAGCCCAAAACCACGCTCTGTCGTGATGACATTGGCAATATCATCGCTGATGAAACGAAGATTAAAGAAAAATGGGCATCATATTTCAAGAACCTCCTTAATCCTCCGCTCAGCTCCAGAACATCGGAGCCTATAGATGTCTGCGGAGAGCGTCCATTGGGCCCCACCAACTCTGGATGAAGTTTCTTCCGCCATCAAAGCCAAAAAATATAATAAAGCGCCGGGCATTGATGAGATTCCAGTGGAGCTCATCAAATATGGTGGCAGTAGTGTTCATCAAGCTTTTCACAAAGTCATCCAACACATTTGGCAACAAGAACATATGCCGAAAGAGTGGAGCCAATCAATTATATTCCCTATCCACAAAAAAGGTGACAAGCTACAGTGCGAAAATTATAGAGGTATATCACTACTTTGTACGGCGTACAAAATATTTTCAAAAGTCTTAGAAAATAAAATTGGATCATACACCAACAGTATTATTGGGGAGTGTCAAGGTGGTTTTAGAGCAGGTAGATCGACGATAGACCAATTGTTTACAGTCAAGCAGGTACTTGAAAAGTGCTGGGAGTTCAACATAGACGTAAACCAAATTTTCGTTGACTTCAAGCAAGCATACGACAGTATTGATCGTAACGTACTGTACCAAATAATGCTTGGTTTTGGCATCCCAGCCAAATTAGTTCGTCTTACCAAAATGACAATGACGTCGACAACCTCCCAGGTCCGCATCAATAACCAACTCAATGATGCCTTTGACACAAATATCGAACTAAAGCAGGGAGACGGGCTGGCCCCATTGCTATTCAATTTGGCTCTGGAGTATGTCATAAGGAAGCTACCTGTCGATACGCGAGGTACATTACTATTCAAGTCGAACCAAGTAGTAGCCTATGCGGACGACAAACATTTTGTCACCTGCATACACAGGAAAACAAAGCTCCAAGTATATAAATCTGTGATAAGACCTGTGTTATGCTATGGGTGTGAAACATGGACTCTAACCCAAGCATCCGTAAATATATTGAACGCCTTTGAGCGACGGGTCCTGAGGCGAATAATCGGAGCGAAGCTAGACGCGGACCAATGGCGAATGCGATACAACCATGAGCTGTATGAAATTTTTGACGACCCGGAGGTCAACGATTTTTAGACTGCGGAAGCTGCAATGGGCTGGCCACATGAATCGTATCGATGAACTACGGATACGCAAAAAGTTATTCGTTGGGAGAACGGAAGGCCGGAGACCAGTGGGGAAACCGAGGAAACGCTGGCCTGACTCGGTCGACGAAGACAGTTCATCGCTGCTCGGATTTCGAAATTGGAGGACGCGGTCAATGGACCGAGACAGTTGGAGACGCTATTTGCAGGAAGCGAAGGCCCGAGAGGGGCTGTAGTGCTAAGAAGAAGAAGACTGAAAATACCCATGCCCGCCCAAAAGCTGGGTCAAATAGAAGTCAGTCTCACCATGCCTTCGATTTAGATACGGTCTCACATTCGGGATGAGGCGCGCAGTCCACCTTCTCTTCGTGCAATTCACCCAATGCTGCTGTCAATCGTTGGGTGAGCGCTGTCTCTCCTTGCGGGCAACCGTCTCCTTCACATCCTCGCTTCGATGCAAGTAAATAGCGCGGCGCACTCTAGCAAGGAGAGCAACAGGTATCATGCCTGCAATAACTCTCACCGCCGAATCAGAAACTGTTGGCTATGAAGATGCAATCCTCAGTGCTCCTCATCCTTGTACCTGTGCCAAGCGTTTTCGGTATACATCCTTACTGAGATCGTCGCCCCATATTTCTGCTCCGTACAGTAGCACTGACCCTACAGCACTCATCAAGAAGCGTCTTCTGGGTTGGGTCCCCCTACGTTGGCCATGTCGACTCAGAGCCGATACTCCGAGGCAGCCTTCTCAGCCGTTGCCCTGGTTTGCTCAGAGAAACTCATCTTCGAGACGACCAGTAGCTTCAGATACTTCACTTGTCTCCAATACTGATCATTCTTACTCTAGGGATTCTCTTTATTTTCAAGATAACCACTTCGGTTTTATCCAGTGCTGAACCCACAAGTGATCCAGTCTCTCACTCGGCGCATTAGCATACCCCACCTAAGTTGCGCTTCTATTCAACGGTACGTCCAGCGACCAGAGCCGCAGCATCATCCGCATATCATCTGGACCGTCTTGCCCCATATTACACCCAGGAAGACTTGACTACAACTGATGACACATCTTTTCGGGGCGAAAAGAACAGAGGTGGGAGCAGTGTTACATGTACAAATAATTCTGCGAGCTACTGTCGCAATTGTTTTCACAACCATTAAGAACATTATCATCAACAAACGAATGTACTCGAAAACATGCCAAGCATGATCAACATCTGAAAGTAACGTCACTGCCCATTCAGTGTTGCTCGAATATTCCAAGTAGTTCGCCAATGTACGAGAAATAGATTGAATGACTAGAGACCCTATATAAAGGCGAGCTGAATGAATGGGGGGATTATTACAACCGCGATAGAGTAAAACTGCGATAGTGTGGAGTGCGAATTAAAAGCGATATCAATTGTGAAGTGATAGACAGTTCAAGTAAAAATTAATAGACAAGTTGTAAAATAGTGAAATCAATTATTGTGCATTCTTAGTAAATAAACTCTTTTAACTTAATTTAAAAGACAGTACGCTTTCACTTTCTCGGAATATTAAAATAATCGGCCGCGAACCATAACACCCGACAATATTAACATTTAACTTAATTATTTGTGGACATGCAATTTTCATTTAAAAGAAAAACGATTTTTTTTCGCATTCAAGGATGACCGCGCGTCGAGAAAAAAAATGTAGTAACTATCTTAAACCTTGTTCCCCCGGGAGTATGTTTGAACGTTTTGCTTACGCTTTTCCGATTTAATGGCCTATGAAAATAGGTCACTGGCTCTTTGATCATAATTAAACAACCAAGCAATTATAAACGAAGTGAATAGAGTGACCTATGGACTGCGGTCGTTAAGTCTGGATTGAAAGCTATGCAAATTGCAAGTCAGTTGAGGGAAATGAATTGGAATTCAACATTTCTTTCACTTGCAATTCCATAGCTGAATTAGCAGAAAGGTTAAGCTAATTAACTCAAATTGTTCGATGAACGCGACATCGGGCGGTCGTCTTGGCGCGAAGCCAATAATTTTGTAATTGTAAATCTATTGTAACTTTGATTTTGGCGCGAAGCCATCGATTAAAGATTGAAAGTTGATTTTTTATTTTAAAACACGTAAACTTACAAAACCGATCAAAACATCAATTCAAGCTCCAGGATGCAAAGGATCAAATTTAGTGTAATTTATTTCATGACTTTATTGAATATGAATATGAAAAAATAATTTATTCACTGGAGATCTCTAACATAGAATAGAATTATTTGAAGAAATGAAATCATAACGTAACGTAAATGAGAAAGAATTTGAATTTGAACATCATGTTTTGACTCTTTGCATTTGCTCCATACATTAGTTTAGCGTATCACAGTTGTACGACAGAATTTTCATACAAACAACAATAGTTGCTTATCGTATGTAGCTCCAAGCCAGATCAAAGGATACCAAAATCCTATAAATTCAGGTATGGAATTCTAGTAGAGATTACAATAAAATATTAAAAATAAAGTTTGTTAATAGATAGTCCAACTAGATTTTTTTATATCAGGTTAAAAGTGCGAGCGTAGATAATTCAATTTTAACTTTTTCTCTCAGCTCGGACATGAAAAACCCATTAATATGCTAAAGGAAATCATTTGGCCTGAATACCCAAACTCAATTACTCGAAGCGTCATGTTGTTTTTATATCATACAAATTTGGGAGACAAACTAGTACCAATACATTTTCTGGATTCTCCAGGTCAACTTACCGGCGTCTTTTACGATTATAAAGAACTGCAGCAATAGTAAAAAACATAGCACTGGGAAACAATACCATAGTGGACTACGCAGCATAGGCGTCCTAACAAAACTACAGAAAAACAAACGAAAGTTGCAGTTTCTGTCAAAACTTTTAAGGTTAGATTGTTTACTCCATGGATGGTAACTGATCTAACTACTGTCGGCGAGAACTCAAGGTATCTAAATGTTAATACAACTGATGTAACTTTCCAGCAGTATATCGTGTCAAGTTGCATGATGTATTACAGATAAGAACTTACCTGTACGTTAACGAGAATACTTTATCAAGTTTCTTTCGAAATCTAGAATTTAATACTAACCACTTTAATATTCCACCCTTTCCGAACAAGAAAAAATACCCAAAGGCACTGCTCTCCAAGAAAGTACGTCTGACAAGAGGTTTCATTACTTTTTCAGCTAACAAATTATATTTGTTGTTGTTTTGTCTTACTAACAGCTACTTTAATAATCACGGCCAAATAAAGTTTTATTTAAAGGGAAGCGTCGGTACTTCGTTGCGAATTTTTCGCGGATGTTTTGCTAGATACTAGCTCAAATGTCACTAATCAATGTGACAGATAATCTACATATTCAAAAACATAATTTACGAACCTATATCTTGCTCTTCGTCGTGACCTTTGTGTTTCCAGAAGAAGTAACATCAGCGCTAATTTCTGTTTGTAAGAATTCATCTTCTAGGCTAGTAGATTCTATGAAATTGTTGACAAAACACTAGCCAGCGAATGACAGATTCAGTTTGACTTAACGTCCTATCTTTCTAACTCTTCTTCTTCCACACTGAGTGTCAAAAGATATCCAAAAGCAATACCAAAAATATTTGCTTACACTAAGTAAATAATCAAAATGAAAATTATTTAATCCAAAATTATTCAATTTAATGTTTGGAGAGTGGATAAACCTATTAAGCTGAATATCTTCAGTGTTCAATTAATATTAGTTTAACAAGATTCTACCCACACTTTAAACCTGGCAATTCTTTTGCTTATCATGAATTCCACAAATTTGAAGTACTACCAACATAACAGCTTCTAATGAAAGAACGTCAAATGTGAGATTCCAGCAAGGTTTGCGAAAGTGCATTTGTCACATTGCATAAATTTCCATAATTTGCTTGAAATCCAGTTAAAAAATCTTGCTAAAGATTATACAATTGTAAGTTTACCATAACGTGAATATTTTAAAATCTAAAATCAATACTAATGTGTCTTTAATAGGTGAAAAAAATCGCAAACACATTTTGTGTTTTTGCGTATCAAAGATGGAGGATGAAATAATTTTAAGCCGGCCAACAGATAGGCGATTGGTGAATGACGATGGCAGTTTGCCGCCAGGACCGCCGGGTGCAGAAAATGATTCATTTGATATGGGTAAGTTGATTTTACTTGTATTCTATTTTGATTATAGGTTATTGCGTTGTATCTTTTGATTGCGGAGAAATGGCAAATATGCTGGGGGGTTAGGGTGAAAATCAATATTTAGTATCAGCATGCGGAAATAAGAGAATGTAAACAGATTGAGTCATTTTGGATAATCATGTTTGTCTCGTTTATTCAGACTCGTATTGGATAAAACTTTTGAGTAAAAGTCTGTTATGTCATAAACAATAGAACTGTGAGTTTGCGGCACGTGCGGAATTTTAATGCCGAACATAATTTAAGTTGTTATCTGCATTTAGTGGAGCATAGTAAACTTGCTTTTTAGTGACAATTTATTCGATGAATGAATGTATTGCAAGGTCTTAGTTAAATATTTGTCATCTAGTTACATAAATTTGTACCATTCCCTTTATAGCTTCTAATGTTAGGCTTCAAATGAAAGTGCAATATAATGATTTACCGGGATTTTTTCCCTCAGTCTTCCTTACGTCGAAATGCGTTAAATGGCATGTTTCGCAAAAAGCAATAACTGATATTTGCTAATTTCTTCTTCTTATCTCATTTAAGGAAACTAATAAATGTATAGCCTCCAGGAAGATTCAAAAAAATGGTCTCCATTGGGTTGTTGGTTATTAGGATTTAGGAAGTTAGTGCTAGTGTTTAGGTTTGTGGAACTGTGATTGTAAAGGACCATGTGGCGCTCTTTAACTGTAACAGCATAATACTTTAACATTGAGTTCCGGAAAGACCGATCATCAACTTCAGAAAGTCCGTGTCTATTTCGGATTTATTTAGAAATTTAAGATAAAAAAAATTATTAGATTTTAAAGTACTTAAACAAGCACACTCCTATATCAATGGCTTATGTGATTTGGAATTTAATAAGTAAAATCAGAATTCTTCTAGCAGAAAATTGTAGATTTTATTTCATATCCCTTGACGTGTTAGGTTGTGGTTCTTTTTCAGCGAACTCCTTGCATTTGTTTTTAACTTGAGCCAGATACCTGGATCATCATCATTTACGGTATAGGTCCAACTCGCGCCACCGTCTCCAGCATTATTTGCAGTTCTGCTACCTCGTTTTTGCCCATTAGAAATTCCAAGCATGGATCTGCTGTCAGCATCAATTAAATCTTCTCATCGTTTCCTCGGTTTCCCAACTGGATGTTTCCCTTGAGCTCTACCTTTCAACGTTCGTCTTGGGAGCCTGTGCCCTTCCATTCTCTCCACATGTCCTACCCATTTATAGTTTGCGTAGCTTTTCGCATGCGGACACAGGTGTATGGTCGTAAAGATTATACAACTCGTCGTAACGAAACTGGTCCATGATTTACTGGGTATTGAAATATTGTATTGTTTCATCACATTGCCATTTATTCTTACAAACCTCCACATTTGCATTCAGACATTCATTCGTTCTGATTATTCAACAATATTGTAATCGATAAAGCTAACAAACAATCCACTCCTGTAGTCTGTGTTATCAACAGCCAATCGATTCACCTCTCTACGTGGTAGAAGAGCGTAGTTCGATCTACGCGAGTGATATACGAGGGGTATCCAATAAATACTTGGCCTCACCGCCGGATCGCGCCGCTATCACAAGAGCGATTCACTATCGTGTAGTACATTGTCGTAGACGGCTACTGTCAGAATTTCAGTCCGCGGATTTTAGAAAAATAGAGAAAGAGCAATATCGGACGGTAATTCGATTCTTATTTGTGGAAGGGAAATCGCGCAGCCAAATAAAAGAACGCTTGGATGCTGTGTACGATGACTGCTCCTGCGATGGCGCCCGTAAAGAACTGGTTTAACAAGTTTCAACGTGGTAGTACGTCGGTTTTTCGTGAGCCACTCCCAGGTCCCGAAACCGGATACCACGGAGGATAACGTGAAAAAAATCCACGAGCTCGTATTGGTAGACCATCCACTACAGGTGCGCGAGATAGCTGTGACAGTAGGCATCTCAAAAGACCGCGTGGGTCATATCATGCATGACGTTCTGGGCATGAGAAAGCTGTCGGCGCGATGGGTGCAGCGTTTGTTCACTCCGGATAACAAACGCAATCGTCAGACACTTCACAACAGTGTTTGACGCTGTTTAAGCGCAAGCTGGAGGAGTTTCCTCGTGAAACATGGCTCCAGTGGTACACACCAGAAACCAAGGAGCAGTCGAAACAGTGGGCTTCACCCGGAGAACGTGCTCCGAAGAAGGTGAAGACTGTCCTATCAGCCGGAAAGGTGATACCCACCGTTTTCTGAAATCCACAAGGTGTGATCTGCATCGACTACCTGGAGATAGGGAAAACGGTCTCAGGTCTCTACTTGCCGAATTACTGGGTCGATTCGACGCCATTTGGCGACGAAAATAGAGCTCTTCAACCATGACCAGGCACCGGCTCACACCTCTACAACAACGCACCGGCTCACACCTCTACAACAACGTACCGGCTCACACCTCCGCCGTCGCCATGGCCAAATAGGCCGAATTGTTCTATGAACCCGGCCCCGTGCGACTTCTTTTTGATTCTAAACTTAAAAAGTCTAAACGCCGATAATACGCCGACTTTCCGGCGCATTGGCGGTAAAGGAACCATATCGGACGTGACATTCGCCTCGTAGTCAGCACGGAGGACGCAATTAGAGTGCATTAGAGGACTACTCAGCCAGTGATCGTCAGTGCATTCTGCTTGAGATTAGTGATGTTGTCTTCCGAAGTCCGTGCTCTCGACCTCTTACAGTTGGGTGGAACATCAGAAGGATAGACGTCGAGAGGTTCGTCAAAGTGCTCCGCTGCAGAGTGATTCGCAGGGGACGGAAGAATTGGCAGCTGGTGAACTCAACTCTGAGCATCAACACGACGGCTTGCTGATGTGTATTACAATTTATTGCTTGTATTCGTCGGATCTCATGACGATCCCAATTCCCAAATGTACAACTGTACTCGGATACTATTGCGATGATTGCTCAACTTGAATTGGGTGTTCCGGCGGGGCCTTGAGGTCCGGCTAACCCGTGGAGACGGCGGCGCCACTCTTCAATTCTTAATTTACCCCGGAGCCGCTGACGAACTTGAGCTCCCCGGAACGTGCCACGTAACCGCGCACGCAACCTAAATTTCCTTTGGCATCAAAGAGAAGAGGAATCTAACAGCACCGTTTCGCACAAAGGACCTCAAGGCACTTTACGCCTAAAATAAGAAGGAAACGAAGGATCCGAAAACACCACTATTCACTTCGCTCGGATGATCCCAGCACCCGAAACCCTACTACTATTCTACTATTTTCCCCTGGAGGATCCCAGCACTGCTGTTGCGTTTTTTTTTTTTGTGACGCGGTAAGAGTGATTTCACCGGCTGACACGACACTCTATGGAACAAATTTCCAAATCACATATCAAATATGTATATTCCAATCATTCACCTCTGAATGTTTTACAACATACTCATTTCATCCACAATCTTCTTGATTATATGAAACATTATTTGATTATATGAAACACACCAACTGATACTTGAAGCCTTAAAAGATCAGATCAGCCAATTTGTGTGAGTCCGTTTCGTCGTTCTTTTCGACCCCCAAGCGTTCTCCAACCAAAAATCTCCTGTGGGAATGGTTAAGCTGCCGCACACGCCTAGAAAGTTGTTTCAAAGCTAACTTTTTAACGTCGAAATTGGAAAACTTTGTCGAATAAAGCCGCAGCGGCGATCCCGGTTAGATAAGTGTTACTCGTATGCGATGATGCATTCTAGTAGCTAGGTATCGATTACTTCCTATCCTGTCATCCTGGTCCTACTTAACTCTTAAGTTTTTGAGCAGAAATTTATTTTACTTTACTTTACTTACTTAACTATTCTTACTATTTTTAAGTTTACTACATATTCAAGAAGGAAAAACAAAGAAATAGAATTACAATGATAATCCTTACCAGCTCTTCACCTTGTGGAGTGGTCTTTAAAAACGTGTCACATTTGCTTGATGTTGACACCGGAGTGCTAGAGTTCCTTGTTAGCCGTAACATGCGATCCAATGATTATTGCAAGTACAACAACTACGAAGAGTCTTACTTACATTGGATGTTTATTGTTCAACAGTCAGAGGTACACAGAGAGAGATTAACGTGAGCAATGCCCTTATATACGATATCCAGCCAACTTTGTTTGTATGTAAATTCCGTCGTACAACTGTAATTCGCTAAACTAATTTAAGGGGCAAATGCAAAAAGGCAATACATGACGTTCAAATTACGTTACGTTATGATTTCACTTCTTGAAATAATTCTATTCTATTTCCAACACGTCCTCTGAATAAATCATTTCTTCATATTCTTGTTCAATAAAGCCATGAAATGAATTATACTAAATTTGTTTTGTGAGGAAGTCGGCCAACATCGATGAAGTCGCAACATATTCGAAGTTAATTGTTCCGATCGCAGTATGATCACGCAGAAAATGATGACGAATGTCGATGTGTTTGGTTTCAGTATGGTGGGCAGTGGTATTGGAGGAAAGACATTTCTCACCGAACAGCTCACCGTACAGACTTCGCAGCCATAACGCTTCTTGGGTCGAAGCGTACATGGCCATATATTCAGCTTCCCTCGTTGACAATGCCACCGGCTGCTTCTTCTAATTCCACACGAAACGGCGCATTCTGCATGCGTTATTGAAGCCAAGTAAAAACGGTTTGTTGCCATACATCAACCGATCATATGTGAGTTTGAGATCGACGGTTCCTTTGAGATAGCGGAAAATGCGTTTCACCGCCATCCAGTGTGCCTTCCCTGGGTCGGTGTTGAAATAGCTTACGCTGCTCACGGCATATTAAATATCCGGCCTGGACACTTGAGCGAGGAAAAGCAACGACCTAACTGCTTGCTGATACGGCACCTTGGCCATATCATTACGTTCAATTTTCGATGTCGGTGGCATATCGTTGGTTTGCCGCTGATTGACAATGCCTGGCGTCGACGTTGGGTTGCATTCGCCCATGTCGAAACCAGACTGTTATTGATATATCGGCCCTAGTCAGTTGATATGGATTTGTCGCTCGTCGAAATCCGCATGCCGAGGATGAATTTCGCTGGACCGACGTCCTTCATTTTCAAGCATTTCATTCAGTTATGTTTGGCGAGTGGAACCGTTGGACACAAAGATGAGGTCATCGACAAAAATAGCCACAATGAGAATTCGTTCATCTTCGATGAGATAATAAATGCAGGCGTCTGATCTGGCACGTTTTAAGTCGGAACTCTTCAGCACCTTGTCCAACTTCTCATTCCACACACGACTGGCATGCTTCAGGCCATACAGAGATTTTCGTGAACGGCAGACCCGTCCGGACCGGACGATGGGACCCATCATCGTAAATGTCCGGTTGAGGCATGTAAATTTCATCCTTCAAACCTCCATGCAAAAAAGCTGTAACGGCGTCCATTTGATTAATGGAGAAATTTAGCCTGGCCGACAATGCTGTATCGAACTACGGGCGAAAACGTTTCCTTCATAGTCGATGCCCTTGCGTTGATTGCAACCTCTGATAACTAGCCTGGCTTTGTAGCGATCCACTTTACCATTTTCGTTGCATTTAGTTTTGTAAACCCAACGGCTGCAGATCGCCTTTCTGTTTGGTGGCAGATCTATGAGAGTCCACGTTTCGTTTCCTAGCAATGGTTGGTACTCCTCTTCCATGGCTAATTTCCATTCGCTGGCGCTGTCGAGTGCATCTCGAACAGTTACTGGATCATTGATGTCACACTGCCATCAATGCGCCGGGATTTGCACGTGTCGGTGGTCGTCGAACAGCTGGAGAAACATTTCGTCCTGGCCGAAACGTTTCATCGATCACATCATCGATGGTGGTATCTTCGTTGCAATCGGTGAATGCGTCGCCATCAAACGACAAAGTGCTGTCGTCGATAGTGATGATTTCATCAGCTTCCTCAATTGTTGGCACAAAATCGGCATCCATACTTGCGTTCACTGCCAATGCTTCGTTGACCACTTGCCCACCATCGCCGTTGCCATCCGCATCATCATTTCCCTCCAATTCCTCCACTTCCATTGTATCTTCGAATAGATAAAATTGACAATTATTGATGGATAAATCATTTACCTTGATGTCGTTCTCCACAAAAACGACATCGCGACTGATGATGACGCTGCGTTTCTCCAGATCTAATACTCGATATGCTTTCCGATCCGTCTCATAGCCAACAACAATGCATTTGGTTGACTTCGCGTCGAACTTGCCCCGCTTCTCTTTGGGCGCATAAGCCAGCGCCTTGCATCCAAACACTCGTAGATGTGACACATTCGGTGTTTTGCCCGTTCAGATTTCTTCGGGCGTTTGATTCTGATGACCACGGGGAATGTGATTGAGTAGATAAGTAGCGGTGTTCATCGCTTCGGCCCAAAATTTCGCTGGCAGCTGCGCGTTGAAAAGCATGCATCTTGCTTTGTAGACGATCGTTCGATTTTTGCGCTGCGACTTGCCATTCTGCTGCTATGTGTATGGAGTTGAAATTTGATGAGAAATACCTGTCTCATCCAGCAACTTTTGAAACCCCTTATTAACGTATTCGCCGCCGCCGTCGCTGCGCAATTTCTTCAATTTTTGTACAGTCGTGCGCTTAGCCATCGCCTTAAATATTTTGAATTTTTCAATGATTTCGGCTTTGGATTTCATCATGTACGTGAATGTTCTGTTGCTTAAATCGTCTGTGAATGTGACAGAATATAGCGAGCCGCTGAATGACGTCTCCTGCATCGGTCCACATACATCGGGATAAACGAGCTCCAGCAACTGACTCGTTTAGCTGTCACTGCTGTCAAACGGCCGTCGTGCGTGCTTGCCTTGCACACACACACAACACAATTCGAACGCTGCACTTTCGATAGCGTGATGCCGTTGACGGTCGATCTGCTAATGAGAATTCGCATATTTTCGTGTGCCCAGCATGCCCGAATCTTCGATGCCACAATGATTGTGTTTCGCTGTACGATGGAACAAATCCATGTTCATTTTCTGTTTGCAACAATTTATACATATTGTCCATGAGCATCTACGATAAATCAGGCAACCTTTCTTATCGAAAAACAACGAACAGCCTTTGTTCACTAGCTGTGAAACCGATAAAAAATTCGTACCAAGTTCCGGAACATACAACGTATCTTGAAAAGTCACTGGATTCATCGATAGTTTCTTTCCGCGTTCCAGACACAATTTCACATCGCCTTCTCACTGCACCATCAATCTTTCATTATCCGCGACCGTTACACTCGGCACTATTGATTCGCTATTGTTCATGAGGTATTCGTTTGTGTTCGTCATGTGACGACTCGCACCAGAATCGATGTTCTTGTTCGTCACAAGTCCCGCAAAACAGATACGTTATATTTCGGACAGATGCCTCATTTTTTCACAAGAAAAACATTTCGCCCTTTGAATCCACTTGGCCTTTTGTTCTTTTTTACCGTTGCTGTTCGCGCCGCTATTCTATATGCCTCTACTTGAACCAAAGTGTCTTTATGAACAACGCATTTGAATGATTCGTTGCGGTTTCAACCGATACATGCTGTAGCAGCTTCGATTTCACAAAGTCCGAACTGATTGTCTTGCCACTCGACTCGATCGCCATTATCATGGGTTATTCATCACTCAGGCCGGCCAGAAGAATTGTCCCAATGCATTCATCGTCGACTTTGAGATCTGCTGCGGACAACCGATGCGCTGTTGAAATTATTGTATTTACATACACTTCCATCGACGAACAATTGTCGAGTTTCGTATTTATGATTGTTCGCAGTAGACCAATACGCCGCATCAAGCCGCCATCGTCGATCGCCTTGGACAATTTCTCCCACATTTCTTTTGCTGTTTTAGCGCCCTGAATGTGGCTATAATTCGTTTCATCAACCATCAGCGTCAGTTCGTTCCGTTCGCCTTCAGCAATTTTTGTTGGATCTTTCTCGACAACTTTTCCGCCAAATTATTTCCAAAGATCCGATAATTCCTTGTGCCGAAATTTTCCGGCAATCATAGTTATCTCGGCCTTCCAATCGACTCAACAGACCGATTTGCGAAAATAAATTACCATTTGCCATTGTTAAACGGAAATCACGTAGAGCACGTTTGCTTTACTTTTCGATTGAATTTTTCTTTCACGATTTTATTAGAAAAACCAACGGAATAAAGGGGCCAATAACCTGATGTGATACGATGATTATTCCAAATAAAACAACAACGGAGAGTCTTACTTACATTGGATGTTTATTGTGCAGCGGTCAGAGGAACACAGAAAGAGAGAGATTAATGGAGTACTGCTCTTATATTCTATCCAGCAAAGTTTGTATGTAAATTCTGTCGTACAACTGATGCGCTAAACTAATGTATGGGGTAAATGCAAAGAGTGAACACATGACGTTCAAATTCTTTCTCATTAACGTTACGTTATGATTTCATTCCTTCAAATAATTCTATTCTATTTCCAACACTTGCAACGCTTCTATGCCCCGTCGAAAACCCCGACACGGTAAACCCCCAGTTTAATGGTGGTAGACTAAAATCGCTGAAAAGCGAAGGGAGTGCCACAAACTTTGGCGTAAGGTTCAACGCGCATGGAATCGAGACGGGCATGCAACTGGGTAGCAGCATATAAATCGGCCAGGAAATTCCTTTCCAAACTGATTAACATCAGCTGGCAAAATCTAGTGGACAATGTGAACAAGCTAGTTATGCAGAAGCTTGGTGCCCTACGGAAGCCTTGCATACATGATGCAGAAAAGATAGATGAGATAGTGCGGGGGACACTCCCCGCCCATCCCGTCCGTGATGACGCTGCCCTTGGTGAAAGCTTGTGGTCGAGTTTCCACTCTTCACACAGCCGGAACTGGAAACGGCATGTCTATTACTGAAAGCAAGGAAGGCTCCAGGTCCAGATGATGTTTCAGCTGAGGTATTGCAACTTATCTACCAGCATTGTCCTGACTTGCTGCTCAGCACCTTCAACGCTTGCCTACGGGACGGGGTTTTCCCGGTACGATGGAAGGTGGTGAGGCTCGTGCTGATCAGCAAGGGGAAGGGAAATCCCGAATCGCCGTCTACATACCACCCGTTATGCATGCTAGACACGGCTGGGAAAGTGCTAGAGAAACTCATCAAGGGAAGACTCACTGACGCGATTCGTGCCGCTGGGGACCTATCTCCTCGGCAGTACGGCTTTAGAGCAGGACGTTCTACCATTGATGCGATTGCAGAGGTGATGCGCGGTCCAAAAGGCAGAGGCATATAGTCGCACCAAGCGACGGATCGTCCTGTTGGTGACACTCGACGTCAGGAATGCCTTCAACTCCGCTAGATGGGTGGATATTCTGGATACGCTGGAAAACTCTATTCATGTTCCAGAATATCTAATGCGGCTTTTGAGGAACTACTTAAAGGACCGAAGCCTGCTCTACGACACGACACAGGGCCAACGAAGGATGGAAATTACATCGGGTGTTGCCCCGGGATCTATCCTTGGTCCGGACCTGTGGAACGTGTCTTACGATGGGCTACTGAGACTTGAGATGCCAGATGAGTCGCGCTTGGTCGGCTATGCGGATGATGTTGCGGCTCTGGTCGCTGTTCGCACCGTTGAACAAGCGCAACTTAAGCTAGGTATGCTAATGTGCCGAGTGAGAAACTGGATGACTTCCCGCGGGTTCAGTTTAGCACTGGAAAAACCGAATCATCTTGACAAAAAAGAGAACCCCTAGAGTAAAGATAATCAGTATTCGAGACATACTAATCGAATCGAAGCCAGCAGTGAAGTACTTGGGGCTACTGATCGCCTCAAAGATGAATTTCTCTGAGCAAATTACGGCAACGGCCGAGAAGGCTGCTTCGGGAGTATCGGCTCTGAGTCGACTTATGGCCAACGTAGGGGAATCCAACCCATCAAGAAAACGGCTCTTGATGAGTGCTGTAGGGTCAGTACAACTATACGGAGCAGAAATATGGGGCGACGCCCTCAGTATGCAGATATACCGAAAACGCACGGCACAGGTACAGTGAAGAGGAGCACTGAGGGTTGCATCTTCATATCCGACAGTCTCTAATTCGTTGGTGAGAGTTATTGCAGTCGTGATACCTGTTGCCCTCCTTTCTAGAGCGCGCCGTGATATTTACCTACCTCGAAACGAGGACGCGAGGGAGACGGTTGTCCGTGAGGCAAGACATCGATTGGCAGCAGTCTTGGCTGAATTGCACGAAGGGAAGGTGGACGGCTCGCCTCATCCCGAATGTGAGACCGTGGCTAAATCGAAGGCATGGTGAGACAGACTTCTATTTGACCCAGATTTTGAGCGGGCATGGGTGTTTTCAGTCTTACCTGCACAAGGTTGGTAAGTCATGGCTCCCCGATTGTTGGTTTTGCTCAGGAAAGGAAAACGATGCCTGCCACACGTTATTTGTTTGTCAAAAATGGGACAGGCTGCGACGGGATCTCTAATGGGAGACGGGAGAGCTCACCCCGGATAGTATAGTCGCGGTGATGCTAAAATCGGTTGACAAATGGAACCAGTTGGCACATTATGATCGGGCAGCCCTAAAAGATAAAAGGGACTCCACTGCCGGGGGATCGCTTGTCTGGCAATTCCTGTTCTCCTCTCCCCTCCCGTTAGAAGAGGGGTCCCACAGCTTGAAGACGCCTCACGGCGTAACAAAACGAGACCTGGCCCGAAGTAATGTATCAAACGGTTCCAGGCTGGGCGCTCGTCGCTTGCGAGCATGAGAATCCCACACTGTGCGTAAATGAAATTCACCTCCCAACTACAAAAAAAAAAACTTCAAAAGGTCACTCGCTGGGCAGAAATTTAAGTCGCGTGAGGAGGTCATCGCGCCACGGAGGCCTACTTTGCAGACGGAGATAACTTATTTTACAAATGGGTTAAAGAAGTTGGAGCATCGCTGGGTTAAGTATATTGAGCAAAGAGGGAATTGTTGAGAAATAATTTGCGAATTTTTCAAAATTTTCGTTGGCTAAGTACTTATCGGACCGCCCTCGTAGGTGTGTATCCATACAATACATGAGTACCTACTAAAAAGGATGCTTAAGTCACAATCGATGAATAGCAAGCTTTATGGTTTGAACTAGTCGCGGAGAGGAGGTAGTACAGTAGCGTACATAATGTTTGATAACATAATTGCATGATAAGCAAATGTTCTTTATTTTACTAGATGTTGCAGTGTTTAAGGATGTTCATAAGTCCCTAAAGGATTGCAGCGATGATCTACTGCCTCAGCGAGCGGTAATATTGGTGCTTGGCGGAACTGGCCTTGTCTTGAGGACGCGTGAAGGCGCTTGCAGGCTAGCGTTGCGGTGTCGTGGGGCGAGTTCTTTTTCCCCAGCACAAGTGCCCGCCACAAAAAAATTTTCGCATTCACGAATTGTACGTTAGAAATATAACGTTTCGACGGTGGTTTCGACTACCAAAGGAATTGACATTGGAAAACGACGCCGATGCTCTATTAACGCGCGTGCGCGCGAGACGATTTCGTCCTTACTCCGAACACTTACGACCGCCAAATAAGAGTGCGGCATTCAGGTGGAAGCGGTGCCCCCTCGCACCCCCTCCATCCGGATCCAGATCCATTGTAGTAGACGTGGCGATTTATTTTAAATTTACATGAAAAATTCATACAAAACCATTTATATGAACCTGTCCTGTAAATATACAATAAAATAAAATGTATTCGATTTGTATTAAATTTTATATGATCGAATCATACAAAAATTTAATATAAATACAAAACCATTTTGGAAGGCCACTCTACCCACCAAGAACCTCTGTAGGAAGGAAGGAGCTACAGCCCGATGGCTAGCTCAGAAGAGGAGGGTCTAGCCACGGTGGCAGGTCCTATACCCGTTAGAAATTCTCTAAATAAAAAGACTGAGTTTAAAAATTCACATGTTCTAAATGATACCGTATACTTTAAATTGGAAACGACTTCTTCGATATTATAAATAAGAATAATTTGTCATGAAAGCATATTAAAGTAATTCTATACTATATCTGGTGAATAGGCAAAGATGCAGTAAATTACTTTACTCAACTATCTCAATAATACATCCGTTTTTCCTGTTTGTGAAAAACATTCAAAAGCACTGGTTACATTTATATAATTGATTTTACGTACTTCATTTGTATTATTCCGATTTTGGCTATTTCTAATCCTTTCCACAAATTCTAATTTAGCTTAATTTTTTTTTTTATAAAAAAAAACATTTAAAAATATTCCGAAAAATGTTCTAATTAGTAAAATGCATGTATAGTATGTTCAAACATTGATCTGTAAATATCTCATAATACAACGGAATATAGTTCTCTTAATCTGCCATATGTTTCTATTGTATATAGATAAGTCTCACAAATGATTCTAAAATATTTAGTAAATTCTTTTTATTAAATTTTTCTCATTTCGGTTTTACTATTAACAAAAGACAACATTAACATTAAAACAATTTATACAGGTCTTTTAAAGTTTCAGTAAATATTTAAAAGGGAATAAACGCTTTAATAAAATTCTCTAAAATTTTAATAAATGAAACATTACATTTAGTCCGCGTGGTGTAGTGATTAGAGCACTAAGCCCGTAAGCCGAAGGTCTCTGGTTCGAGTTTCGTTGGCGTCAACGAGATTTAGTTCGAGTGATTCTTCGGACAGACTATAAGCCTGTTCAGTTATGATACGTGCTGGTTTAAAATCAGAACGTATCGCAGCTGGGTGGACCGACAAACGGCCAAAGCGTGATAATGAACATATCACCTTGTGGAGTGCCGATACATTCGATCATGACAATGACATACTCTAACTATCTCTAAGCAAATGCCCGAAAAGGGCTGTAGTGCTACGAAAAAAAAATACATTACATGTGGCAAATAATTATACTTTTGATTTAGTTCTTTTACCCTAGCCATTAAAATTTAAATAAACAAAAAAATCCTGGCTGCACACGGTCACAAGAAAACCGGTAAATAATTCCTATTGTCATCATAAAAAATTAATTTATCTGTCATCTTTCTTCTAATAATTCCTAAGAAATATGACACCAACCAGCTTACTTGCACTTTCCACACTTCAAGAAATTAAGTGGTTGGCTCAGAGATATTTGTTTTCCTCGTAGAACGCATCTAAGTACTTTTTATCCTCGATTTGATTAGCTCACATCACAGATGCCGGGAGGTTGAGCAGGCCTTCGCTGTTTGGTTCGGCCAGCAACTATTGGATTGAAAGCAGGATGGTTCACACGTCGTGCAAGGCCGACCACTTGTCTTTGAGAATATCTAAACAATTGACCGATTGAGATCAATGTGTGGATGAAAGCACGGTTGCAGGTATTCAAAGGCACGCAACTTACGTTTTACGGTCAATGGATCATCCCTCTGCGCCTCGCACTCTGCCTGCCTTCCCGGAGTTCCCTTCAAGCTTACAACTATGATGGTGTCTTAATATAATTAAGTATTTTCGCTTTTATTTGGGTAGAATTAAAGAAGCCTCTAAACTTGCACTGTTTTCTGCTGAAAGTCCGCCAAAAGTTACAGTCAACTGTCACCCTCTCCGTTTGTATGCGTCTTCTTCGCTTTCGGCTCACAGCCTATTAAAGTAGAAGCCGAAAACGGCACCACCTTCTGATGATGTTCTGCTCAGATTAAATTCCTTGCCTCAACCAGATACTGTGGAATATGCAGAAGCAGAGTCTTCTGATGTTTCTAAAAGTTTGCGTATATGTCTTTCGTCGAAATTTTTTTAAGTTAGAGATACTGACGGCTGAGAAATGCGATCCCTGTAGTCAATAATAATATCCTCCCTATATCGATTTTCACTAAAAGTTGGAACTATCTGGAAAACGAAAATCCTTTAGAATAACAAAATAATGCGAAACGAAGTAGCCACATAGCTGGGTAGATGTATTATCGAAGCAGTTTGAAAATTATATATCAAATAATTACAACATACAAGCGACTGGGCGTTGGCGAAACGAGTGTTTCATATTGGAGCTGTATTAACGTAAAACAAAAATGCTAATATGAAAGAAAAAACATACAAATGAGAATGTGAATGATAAGCTAAAAATACTCAATGCTTGATTTCAAACCCATGGAAAATTGCTCAAAATATATTTTGACAATCTGGATGTTCAACATACTAGAAAATTTCAAAAATATTTTACACGAAGTTTATAAATTTCAAGATGACGTCGCTATTCGCTTTCAAGATTAAGTCGCTATTTGCCTATCCAACATTCTAAAAGAGCGTCCATCCTACTAAGTAAATATATAATCCAACTAAATTTTTTTTTCTAATCATGTAACATGTAACAAAGAATAAATATATAATAACAGCACTCTCTTCGCCTCTCTTTTTTCACAATCGCAATTAATCGTGCTCAAGATAATATACCTATTAGGTTAAAATATGTATTCATAATAGTAAAAAAAAATTTTCATATCACTGTTCCAGTTCAAAAAGACTCTTCAACAACATCAAAAAAGGAATCAAAGTCCTCGAATAGAGATCCAAGACGTCGATCAACATCTAGGGATAGACGTTCACGTAGTCGCAGCCGTGGCAAGCGTCGAAGCCGTAGTCGAGGTCGCGCCTACAGTCCACCAACCGATCGAAGAAGATATGGGAACAACCGAAATCGTCGATCAAGGGATCGCTCTGCACGATCACCACCTGAAAGGAATCGATCTCGTGATCGTGGTGTAAATCGACGTCGAGACCGAAGTCGTTCACGCGAGCGTTACAGGAATCGTCGTTCCCGAAGTCGCAGTGAAAGTCCAATCCAACGCCGTTGGAGCCCAATGCCGAAACCGCCTTCGCCTGCGATGCCACCGCCGCCACAGTACACCGTTCCGCCACAGTATGACGCTTATGGTGGATACAGCAATCAGTATATGGGACAATTTCCAGCCTATGACTATACGAACCAAGTTCAAGTACCATACCCTGCACCATATCCATGTGAACCACAAGCCTGGACACAACCTCCACCTACTGTTCCACCCCCGGCTGCTGTAGCTCAGCCCCAGCCAGTTGCTCCACCAGCAGAGAAAGATGAAGAACAATTGAAACGTGATGGTAAGTTATGCCCAATATATAATGAGATAATTTTAAGTAGCCAATAACTTGCACGTAGGTATTTCCACGCAGTTTTTATTTACAGCAATGCAAGACTCATTTTCTAATTTCAACATATATTTTTGACTTAGACTGGAGCATCCTGACTCTTGTTCTGCTCTTCCCCACACTATCGCGTAGAGATTATATTGTCTCGCAAATAATTTTGAGAGAAAAGAACAAGTATAAATGATATACGTTCGAATATGATTTACCATTTGAAATATATAGTTTTATTAACAGATTTCGATGCTAAACGCATAGCAGAGAACCGTATTATTGTCTTATCAATAATACGCGGTAAGGGCCTAAATGCGATAGAGTAGCAAAGAAGTTTAAGTAGTGCACATTATTCCCATCAAATTAGACACATACTAATTGTTGTTTCACCTTTCATATAATTTTAGCCGCCATCGCGCAAGAGGCACAAAATCAGCGAGATCAGCTGAAGAAACAACGAAATGATTACTTGAAGCGGGCAGCTGCGCTTAAACGTGAGATGAAAATTTTGAAAGAACAACGTAACGATCTAGTGTCGACTGCGGCGCCACCAAGTCCTACGACCAAAGGATTTTTAGATGAGAATGATAGGCTTCAGGTAATTAGATTTTAACTAATTTATTGCACTGGAAGGTGAGAATTCTTGCTTTGAAAGGAATCTACTTAAAATGAACGCAGTTGAGATTAGAGAAATTATTACCAGTCGAACCCATTTGCAAATGTTGTTAATAAAAATGTTATAACTAAAATTTGTCGATTCCAACTAACAACTAGAATTCTCGCTTGACTCGTAGTCATAGGCATAATTTCCATCTCGATGCATCGCGAATAAATTACACTTTTTCACAGCTTCTTATTGGTCATTTTATTACAAAAAATCTGATATTTTGTCACTGTGCTTAAGTATTTGATAATGAAAAATGATTGACCCCCAAAAATGTCGCTAAAATCATAATGACCAAAAGCACATTTTTGATTTCGAGTTGGTAAACAAACGTATCAATGGAGGGAGTATGTCGTGTAAGTGGATGCTGTTGGAGATAATTGAGCGCGACAAAAGGGCATGCTATTGTAGCCCCTAGCAATTAGTTATAAGACAATGTATTTTAATATGTAATATATAATTGTAAGCTGGACTTCATAGATGCGGGTAAACATTGCGTTAATTTTAATCAAAGACAATTATCTAGCTTCATTGCAATCGATGAAGTCCTGTCTTCGTTAGAATGTTTTGTACGATAATATTGTAAAATGATGGCGAGCAGACATCTCTTCATATCCCTGTTCAACTGTGGTCGCCAACAATCTAAGGATAGGCAACTGTCTGTGCTTGTGATGATCTACCTCATAGGGTGTTGTGTATCTCGACTACAGCCTGTTCTACTTCTACTACTAAACAGGATCAATATCAAAGAAAACTTGAAATATAATTACTAACGTAATTTTTGGATCTATTGAAATTAATTCAAATCTTTCCCCGTACAGAATCAAATTCAGAAGAAGCTCAGCACTATTGAAAATGTTATTGACATGCTGTCAGGCATTATTGGCGAGGATAATCCACCGGAGCCAACTGAAAATCAGACGTCTAAGAGGGGAGGTAAGAAGCAGAAAAAAAGTGATGATGAAAAAGATAGCGATAGCAGCTCATCGCCTGAACGTTTGAAGACTAAACTGATCGAAAGTATGAAATCAAAGAAAGATACAGTGAAGAAATCCAATGATGCTGGAGTTGCTGTAAAAGTCGAGAAAGTCGAGAAGATCAAAGAAGAAACCAACAACGAGAAACCGTAAGTTTTCTATGCGTTCTAAACATGAGCAAATGTATTTATAAATTATTTCTTTTTTGTTACAGACAAAAAGAAGCTGAAAAGAAAATCAACTATTCGTTTTATGATCCAGAGATGAATTGGTGTATGACGTGTGACGTCTTCCCCAAAACTGCGAAAGATTATCTTACCCATTTGCACAGCGAGGAACATGCAAAAAATGCCGTTACCCCAGATACCCCATGGCACGAACATGCTATAAATGATGTAAGTACAAATATAAATTTTAATAAAAAAATTATAGACCAAAAATATAAACCGACTCAAAAAATGCCCTAAAAAGGGTGAAATACAATAAATTTCATGGAATCTGTGCCAAAGTAATCTTCTTCGTTTATTTATATTGATGAACATGTTTCAAATGCAAACCAGGGTACTTCACACTTTTAAGGGGATTTGAACTCGGGTTATATTTTTGTTGTTTTTTATTTCATGCTTTTTATGGACTGATTTGTTAAACCCATCATGTGAGCAAGATGGGAATAAAGATATAAGTTAAAACATCCTGCCAAAGATTATATCATTTTAAAATTTGTCCATATTAGCTATTACAAATCCTGCCACTGCTATGAAATCCTCTTAAATAAAACTTAAAAATACGCTAAAGCTCAATTTCTTCATGCTATCAGCAAGATCCACTATTGCATCACCATATTGTTCCTATGCACAACCGCAATTAAAATCCACACATGCTTTGATGTTAAGTGGAGGCATTAAACATATTCCAGCAGCCTTGGATCCAATCCTATCCGAGGCTGCTGGAACCAGAATAATCTTTCTTCAAAATTCACATCAGTGATGTTCGTGAGATGTTCAATTGTTGGGCACGACGACGAGTCGATGTTGACGGCTCTTCTGCCACACTATCGCGAACAACAGCAATCTTTTCCGCAGAACGAACTGGGCGAGCATGCACAGGTGATTTTACATTTCCTACAGACCCGGTTTTCTGAAATTTGCGCACAATTCTCCCGATCGTGAACACATTTGGTCGATTATGCTGACCAAAAAAAAAAAAATCACGAAGTGCGCGAAATGCATTTTAATTTGAACGCCCATTTTCTTAAAAGGCTTCAACAAACTTATCGCGCTGCTGAATTTTGTACCTCTCCATGGTTAAATTTGTCAAATACTGAAACAAAGAAATGTCAAATGAAGTTGATCGAAAAACTTGACGTTAAGGTGTGACTCACAATTAACATCGTGCATTATGGTTGGACCCCCTTTACTATCACAACGTATAAGGGACTATTCTTTGGAACTTGGAATGTTATATAATTGAACAGACCAGGTGCACTGCAATAAATTCTGGGTGAAATAAAGAACGTCCTCGCCATACAAGAAACCAGATGGCACGGTGAAGACATATTTGACATGCGAACGCACACCGTGTTTGAAAGCGGAAAAGCACATTTAAACAAATTATCACCGACTTCAAGCCCGTTAACGAAAGGATATGCGCAATTCGTATCAAAACCAAATTTTTTAATGCCTGGCTCGGTCAACTGTCACGCGCCCGCAGAAGACAAGGAAGAAGCAATCAAGGATGAATTTTATAGCACCCTGTAATGCACTGTCAATGTCTTACCGTCAAACGACATTAAAATGATTACATAAAGGGACAACCGGAGGAAACAGCATCCATGCAGAGACCAGTGATAACAGCATCCATGCAGAGACCAGTGATAACGGACAACGGCTGATAAATTTCGCTACTAGTAGAAGCTTCACAGTAAGCTCCACACGCTTTTCACTTCGAGACATCCATAAGAGAACGTGGGCATCCCCAGACGGTTGCGGTTCAACCAGATCGCCATGTTCTCATATTACACGAAAACGAGCCGCCGCCAGTATTCTCAACACACGCTCGTTCCGCAGCGCTGTCTGTGATTCGGACCACTACCTTAGTCAAGTTCCGATGCCGCATCTCCAAGAGCTGTAAACAAGGAGCATCAGTTACTCCAAGGTACGAGATACACAAGCTAAATAATAGCTCAGTAACGTCCACATACATGTCAGCGCTGGAAAATCGCATCAACATATGCCCGCGGCGGGAGAAAGGAATGATGACATCAAAGCCATGTGGAAGGCAGTAAGTGATGCAGTTACAGAAGCAGTCGAGGAGGTCTTGAGGCACCAGCCAAAGAAAAGTAGGAACAACTGGTACGACTTAGAATGCAATGAAGCGATTAAAAAAGGAACTAAGCGCACAAAGAATACATTCAGCGACCAACTCAGGCTAAAGAAGAATCTTATAAAAGCCTTCGACGTCTAGCTAAAAAACTGGGCCGAAGAAAGAAACGACTGACCATCAACACCAAGATCCAACAGATAAACGAAAGCACGATCCTACATGAAGTCAGATCGGCGTATGCCTCTTTCAAAAAAGTAAAGGACGGCTTCATTCCACACACTAGTCAATATACAAGGAACAATCATCGACAACCCAATTGAAATTAAAAACAGATGGCTGCAATATTTCCAGAAGCTATTCTCAGGGCAGCAGGGCAAGAGGTCCCAGTCTCACCACCAACCAGAGACGAAGTACAGGCAGCAGTACGGGACCTCAGAAAAAATAAGGCTTCTGGAATAGCCGGAATACCATCAGAAATCCTCCAGAGCGGGGGTCCCCATCTAAGTAACCTTCTGCATCGACTAATATACAGAATATGGTCAGAGGAGCAGTTACCAGAGGACTGGCGAAAAAGTATATTTCCTGTACACAAAAAGGTGGTTAAGGTGTGAAAATTAAAGAGACATCGCTCTATTGTGTACGTCTTAGAAAGTGCTCTCCAAAATCATAGAGAAAGAAAATTGAAGCTGTACTATGAGAGTATTATAGGAGAATCAGGGAGGCTTTCGAAGTGGACGCTCTACAATAGACCAAATATTCTCAGTACAGCAGGTGCTCGAAAAGTGCTGTGAATGTAACATCGATGTGCACCAACTCTTTGTAGACTTCAAGCAAGCATACGACAGTGTCGACAGAAATGCGCTGTACAAAATAATGCTTGACTTTGGCATCAAACAAAATTAGTTCGCAAGGTCAAGGTCACGATGCTTAACACAGAGCCCCAGCTCAAGGTAAACGATAAACTAACGGACAACTTCATAATGGAATCAGGCTTAAAACAAGAGGATGGACTTGCCCCAATGCTTTTTAATATTGCGCTGGAACATGTCATCAGAAATATATCGGCTGAACCTCGGGTACACTAATGTTCAAGTCCACACAATTAGTAGCATATGCTGATGACGTCAATATTTATTATAGCACGTTCAATCTTAGATGCCAAAGGAGCGTTTCTGAGCCTAGAATCTGAAGCAAACCGAATTAGCCTACGAGTTAATGAATCATACTAAATTCATGACTCAAACGAGGAAGAAAACACCAGTTCGACAGAACCTGACCGTAGAGACTACAGCCTTGGAAGTTTGGATAACTTTATCTACCTTGGAGCCAACCTAAATAGAAGAGGCGACAAAAAGCACGAGATTGGACGCCACATAAACGCCGCAAATAAAGCATATTACTCCGTACTTCTAAGGTTCAGATCAGAGTTGTGCACAGGCAAAATAAGCCCCACATTTACAAAACACTAGTTAAATCTGTGCTGTTATATGGAAGTGAAACATGGACCCTGACGAGCGAGTCCGAAAAGGCAGTGGATATATTTGAACGCAAAGTGCTCCGGAAAATCTACGGCCCAGTGAAAGTAGGAACAGAGTGGAGACTTCGTTAGAACGATCAGTTGTATGAACTATATGACGATCCACCTGTTTCCTCTTGCGTAAAGTTACATAAATTTGAATTGGCGGAGAAAAAAAGAATGGAAGAAAAAACCGGCTACCCAAAATAACATTAACGGATAGAGCACAAGGTAGATGTCCAGCGGGAAGATCGGGTACTCGATGGGAAATCTGACAGCAGATCCTTGTTGGGAGTAAACAACTGGCGGACTAGATTGCGGAACTGTAATGATTGGAGGAGCCTAAGCTTAGGCTGTCGCGCTATAGATGATGATGATGATTAAACATATTAGTCAACACTCTGTTAATTCTTCCCCACCCATCCCGCCCGTGTTGACGCTGTCCATGGTGACACAGCAGCCGAGTGTCCACTCTTTACACAGCTGGAACTGGAAAAGGCAGTCCTTTCACTGAAAGCGAGGAAGGCTGCAGGTCCAGATCAGCAAGGGGAAGGGGAAAACCGTTATGCATGCTAGATACTGCTGAGAAAGCTAGAGAAACTTATCAAGGGAAGACTCACTGACGTGATTCGTGGTGCTGGGGACCTATCTCCTCGGCAGTACGGCTTTAGAGCAGGATGCTCCACCATTGATGCGATTGCAGAGGTAGTCAGCGCGGTCTAAAAGGCAGAGACATATAGTCGCGCTAAGCGACGGATCATCGTGTTGGTGACACTCGACGTTAGAAACGCCTTCAACTCCGCTAGATTGGTGGACATTTTGGATACGCTGGAAAACTCTTTTCCAAGTTCCAGAATATCTAATGCGGCTTCTGAGAGACTACCTGAAGGATCGAAGGATCGCTTTACGACTTGACACGAGGCCAGCGAAGGATGCAAGTTACATCGTGTATTACCCAGGGATCTACGACGGGCTACTGAGATTGAAGATGCCAGATGAGTCGCACTTGATCGGCTATGCGGATGATGTTGCAGCTCTGGTCGCTGGACGCACCGTTGATCAAGCGCAACTTAGGCTAGGTATGCCAATGCGCCGAGTGAGAGATACCACTACCATCTGTAATGACAAAACTCCAAGATGTCTTAAATGCAGTTTAACCGAATGCAATGGAACTTGCAACAACAGAAAATGTCTGCTATGCAACAGCAAAAAGCATACGGACCAAATATGCCACTAAATGGGTTAAATATAAGCATGAAGTAGATGTCTGCTCCATATTAAATGACTACAATATAGAAGCACGGGCGATTCTAAATAAAACCAGATATGCATATAACACCTACGATTACAAATTATCTAGCGCTTAAAGTCTCCCTAAAAGTAATTAGAACAACTTAAGATGGGAAGAGCCATGTTAGGGTTGCATATTGTGATAACCGGACCAATCTTCAGTCCGAGCGGATAAATTTTAGGAAAGCACAACGAGACAAGACTTGCGTCTACATTACAGAAGCAGTTTGGTCAAGGCCAACAATAGTATTCGAAAGAATTTTGAATCTGTTGTCTCTTAATCTAGAGATAAAGTAAGTAGTAAGGTCTACAATGATTAAGATTTTCTATCAAGAAAGAGAATCATTGTTGGGTTGGCAACACCAAGTTTAGAGAGTCAAGCGGTTCTCATGGTTTAATGCGCCTTTGATGGCATGATATCGGAGTTAAGCTTTGAGAAAGCCCACTGAGAATGATGCCAAGTATAATATTGGCTGAGATCTACACAAAGGCAGTAAGTGCTTAATTTTGAATTAATAAAATATAGTCATAGCATAGTATAAGAGCTATTAAATCAAACAATTATCAAGGAAAGAACGAAAGATAGTTTAAGCATCCTGTACAAAAATCTATAAACTGGATGAGAACAAATACTGTTTTTGATGCCAAGGCACGCAGAGAGGAAAATACGAGTATAAGTGACAACGTACATTGGTCCTGAAAGATCAGTGCGGTCGTGAAGGAAATTGAAAATATATCATACAGTCTAGAAGGTATCCAGGGCTGAAAACATCGGAAGCGTGACTTCGGGCCCATGATGAGACACGATATAAATCGTACATCAATCTCAACACAAATTAACTAAGGATCCTCACAGATTGTCTAGCGGAATGTTGAAGACTTGGAGGACACCTTATGAAGATGGTTCCTGAGGAAAAGGGTGAGTGCAGGTTCTGTATGTTTATAGAGGAAGCATCAGAACATATTCTGACGCACAGCGGAGCTTTATTCCAGAGGAGAAAAATTCTGTGAATAGTGATGGAGAAGTAAGTATCGCTGCAGTTAGCGAAGATCATTCACTTCATGCCAGAATTTTGTGAGTTGTTGACCCAGTTGAACCCCATCAGTTAACGGAAATACATTGCAAACGTTCAAAAGTCCGAAATGCCAATTAGAAAACAAACATCTCCGAAAACTCAATAAGTTTTCTTTGTAAGTTACAGTAAGTTTTCTTAGAAACTATGAAAGCCACAAAACTCAAACTATCTGAAAAGGTCAAAAGTTGGTGTCGCGAATTAGATGGGATACCCAACAGAAACCAAGGGTTGCTGTTGGATCCAATCAATTTTAAATAGATTGGATCTACGCGCTGGACAGGTTAGTCTCAATCAAAACTTGGATTGATTGAGACAACGCGACAGCTCACTTTGTTGGGACTGATCGGTCTTAGCACAGATCAATCCTCGTTGAATCCTCACTGAAATGCAATCAATGAGTCCTCACTGAAACTAATAAATTCTCATTTACCTGGGACTGATTGGTTCTTGTACAGATCAACCCTCGATGAATCCTCACTGAAAACCAATGAATCCTCAAAAAACACTTTATAAACCAATCCAAAACTAATGCATCCTCACTGAAACACAACAATAGTATATGAACAAAAACACTCCTTATCAACCAATCCTTAAACCAATTCAAAACTAATGAATCTTCACTAGAACACAAAAATAGTACAAACAAACACACTCCTTATGAACCAATTCTTGTTAGACTTTTACTGAATAGAATAAAATAAACTGCTTCCGTGGTGATCAACAACTGAACTATATATTTTTCAATCTTAAATTTTGTTATAATGAAAGTGCTGAATGCAAAACTCTCACATTAGGACGCACGTGCATGTGAAGAAAAAAAAACATTGCTGACGCTTGTGGAACGAAGACAAATTCCAAACGATACTTGATACTCTGTATCGCGGATAAAACTGCTGATGATGCGTCCCAATGTGAGAGTGGCAGATTACTTCTAATCAAAAAATACATTGTAACATTTACAGGGTGAATAAAATTTGTAAATTAATGTAAGATAATAAACATCAAATAATAATGCGTGAAATCGGAAAAGTTTGATATAAATTCTTGAATTGTCAGTCTTTAAATATACAAAAAGTTGCCAATTTGAATGAATTATGAATTATTTTAAAATTTAAATCGTGATGTATTTGTACAGTTGGGTTCTCGCAAAAGCTTAGGTTTTATCAATAATTTCAAATGTTTTAAGGGGGTCCCCCATCCTCCGATTTTTTTCAAAAGTAGTCGAGTGTGGTGTCAAATGAAAGCTTTTGATAAGAACTCCCAAGAATTTGAAATAAAAAAGTTATTTATGCATCAGTGGGTCGAATTGGAATCAAAAAGTATTACAAATGTGTGTCACTCTCCCTCGTGATTAGATAGAAAAGTGAAGCATAGCCCGAAGCAATATATCAAACGGTTTAAGGTGAGGTTCTCAGATTGACATTTACGCCCTAAGTGTAGGGCTCCTTGAAGCGCACCTTCCCTGTCAACCTGAGAACCTAGCCTGGAACCGCTTGGCACATTCCTTCGGGCTAAACCTAGTTTTGCTACGCCGATGGGTTCCTTCAAGTTAGGGAATCCCTCGTCTAGGTGGAGGGGAGAGAGGAAGAGGGATTGCTTTAAGCCTTTCTTAACTTTTAGGACTGGCCGAATATAATGTGACACGTAGTTCGTTTTGTCAACCCTGTCAATCGGGGAATGTAAAATATGCACATATCACACCAAATAAGTCTGTTTACTCACTGATGACAGGCAATAGACTTATAAAAAATAGACATAAAAAATTGCGAATACAATTGTGATGAAAAAGCAAACTGCCATTCTCTCCGATCAGGAGTACATGGCGTTACTTAGGTAATAACTGTTGCTCTAGTAACACCTGTGTTGATTAAGTATAAATTTCTCTGTCTCGCCCAACTTCAACGAGACGTTTGTGAGCTATTGTATGTATAGTTATTGCACCACATTTCTGATTCTCTTGACTTATTAAATAGACAGCACCATTTCACTCTATGCACGTCATTACTGTTTCTTCTATGACTAAAAAACGTTACCAAAGTTGTGAAAAATCGATTTAAAAAACCTCTCAATGCTTCAAATTTCACGCTAGATCAAGACAATACCTTAAATTTATTTATATTTAAATTAAGCAAACAATCGCTTAAATCATTCATTTACATAAATGGCAAGAATTATGCTACCTAAAATAGATGATATTCGAACCAGATTTAATTTCCGCCTGCTCTGCATCTGCCCGTGCTATAAGTGAGCGCTTCGAAGGATCAGCTATGGTACAATATTTGAAGGCGATTCGTAGAATCGATAAATTAGGCGCCCAATTTTTCTTATCCTACGCATCCAAACCAATACAGAATTTGAATAATATGCGATCTTTGTTTTTTACTTCCACCCTTACTTTAGAACATACCTTATTCATTTGCTATTCTATACTATTTAGGAATCTATTAATCTGACGCCCTTTATCTAAAGTAACTTCATAATGTTTTCAATAACAGGAATTTCCAACGCATCCAAATGCACCGACGAAAAGGACTCCAATTCGTGGACTGCAATTTTTCGCCCCATCAACTGGTTGGTATTGTAGATTATGTAATTTTTGGATGGGAGATTTACATTGTGCATCGACACATTTAAAGTCACGCTGTCATTGGGATAAATACAATGTAAGTAGTACAAAACGGAATACTTTAGAAGATTTTTAAAACTCAAATATGGTTTCCAGAAATACATTGAACAAAACCCACATTTTGAAGTTGACTGGATGGCCGACAGACAAAAAGTTCTCGAAGGGATTCGGGCTAAGGAAAATAATCCTCCACCACCACCACAAATTACTCCAGTCGTTTCAACAACTGGAGATCTACTGGAGAGTATTCCACTTCAAATTAACAATCAAAAAGTCAGCTTGGATTTGGACAAGAAGGAAAAGAAGAAGAAACGAAAGTAAGTTATCTTGTTTTTTCTTAATAACTTTGATTAAAAATTATATCAACTCTTTTACAGGGAGGAGAAAAAGGAAAAGAAAAAGAAAAAACGATCGAAGAAACGTAAGAAATCTTCATCGTCAAGCTCTTCATCAAGCAGTGAATCATCTTCTGATAGTGAGAAAGAAAAAGAAAAGGAGAAGGAAAAGAAAGCAAAAGAAAAAGAAGATCGTGCTAATTCGATTCGTGTTGCAATGCGGAAGATGGTCGCTGCAGAACCCCCGAAAGAAGAGCCTGAACGCGGTAAATGGACTGGATTTGGTACCAATAAACCTGTAGAAGTGAATGTACCCATTCCGCCTATAGTTCCAACAGCAACAATACTTGCTACTAAACCTGTAGAAGTAAACAAAAAAGATGAATTGATAACACAATGGAACACGCCGCAACCTATTATAAGTGAAAGTGAAAAGAAACTTTTAGAAGATTTGAAAGGGAAACTCAAATCGAAAACAGCCAACGAAACTCAAAAACCTCCTGAACCAATAATCGAAAACAAGAAAAGGGAGCGTAGTCCAAGCACGAAACCAGTTGAGCCAAGTAAAAGCAAAACCAGACGGAGCAGCAAAAGTCCTGTGAAAAGAAGCCCTAGTAAAGATAGCGTAGATACACGTTCTAAAAGTGTAGAAAAACGAAGTCCTACCCGCAATGAAAGGACGCCGCGAAGTAGAAGTCATGATCGTGTGGTAGTAAAGGAAAGCACTAAGAGCCGTAAGGACCGTAGTGTAAGTCGTGATAACCAGAAACGCAGCAAAAGCCAGGAAAAAGATGATAAGCGAAGTAGGAGTCGAGACCGACGAAGTCGCAGTGTAGAAGCTACACGAAGGGGTCGCGACCGCGATGTACGCAGTAGATCTAGAGGAAGGAGAAGCAAGGAGCGAGATCGACGTAGCAGAAGTCGAGGAAGGAGATTTAGAAGTCGGGACCGTAGAGGTAGAGTTTCTCCAGATCGCAGGCGGAGAAGAAGTCGATCGCGTCGTCGCAGCAGATCTCCCAAACGAAGTCGCTCAGTGAAAAGAAGTAGATCGCCACGAAGAAGTAGATCTCCTAGGCGAAGCAGGTCACGCAGAAGGTAAGTAATATTTCATCCAATTGCTCACGCTTTATCAATTTCGAAATGTTTAGATCCCCAAGCAACTCAAGATACGGTCGCCGCAGATCAGTTTCTCGTTCTAGATCTCGATCCAGGTCTAGAAGTCATCGCATCGAAAAGCCAATTGTCCGTTTCCCAGAGTTCCGACCGCGTGTACCCCCTGAGAGCAAGAATCAAAATAAAAAGGCTGAAGCAGCAACGGAGAAGAAGAAGACACCACCCCCTAAAAAACCTCCAACTAATCAGCAACCGCCAGGAAAGAAATTGCCTTTCATAGGACGAATGCCGGTCTTTAAAAAACAAAATCAGGCGGACGGTGATAAAAAAGATGGAGAAATGAATGATGACGGCAATTATGACTATGCAGCTATGGGATATGAGCATTATGATATGGGAATGATGGTGGAATATGAGGATCTCATGCCGGATCCTATGCAATATGTGACATTGATGGGTGCCCCGCCTCCACCACCAGCAGGTCCGCCACCAGAGGAAGATGATAAAGACATCTTACCACCTGGCATAGATGAATCAGAAGCAGATACAGTCCCTAAACCCATTAGCGATGCTCCAATTCCGCGAAAGGGTCCATTGCCAAAAGACTTCCAAGAAGCTCTTAATATAATATTCCCAGGCGAACGCAAGCCAGAAGCTGAGACGGAAGTTGAAAACAACACACATAAAGAAGCAGAAGTGCCAGAGACCCCGATTGAATCGAAAGATATCGATCTACCGCCAATTGCAGAGGAAATGTCAATAGATGCCAACTCAGTGCATACAGATGAAGCATCTCAACATAGTTTGGGTGAAGCATTCCTAGGATTCCCTCCATCGTCAACTACATTTACGGATGTGACGCAAGATGTTCCCGATTTGGTGTCATTGGTAGCAGCTGCACCTCCACCACCACCTCCTCCGCCACCAAAGCCGGAAGAAATTGAAATTCCTGAAACAAAAAGTGAACCAAAATCAAAGCTGGAGAAGGAAAAACCTGCGCCTACGTCACCCCCTAGTGAAAGTGCCCGAAGGCAAGAAGAGCTCGACGATCTGGCAATGCTTGGTATCGATGCTGATGATTTAGCTGCTCAATGCATGTAGGCAGTGATGAATTTCATGGACTCCCCAAATCACTGTTTTGAGTGCATCTATTTTTTTAACTTGTACTCGAATCCGTACATAATTGTTCAAATTGAATTTAATTAGTTTACTGAAATAAAACAAAGTTTAATCCTAATAGAAGGGTGTTTAAACTTTGTAATTGATTTAATCCTCTCAATGTTTCTGCAATACATATAGGTGTTTATTTACAAACGAATGACGAATGAATCAAATTACTCTTATTATGGTAACCTGGGATCATGTCAGCATATTAAATCTCTCAATGAAGTTAAATTGGCCCAATATTTTATTAACGACGGTCGAAAACAATATGTGGAGGTAGGTGGATTTATAATTCCATAATCAAACTACTTCTATGATTTAATAATTGAAATACAAATAGTTAAATTTTACTGTTTGATAAAATTTTTCTAAATCAACTACTTTATTCAACTACTCACTCTACGAGGGCTGTTCGATAAGTACTTAGCCTACAAAAGAAAAACGAGAATTTTGGTAAATTTGCGAATTATTTCTCAACATTATCCCCTCTTAACTCGATACACTTGACCCACCGATGCTCCAACTTCTTTAACCCGTCTGAAAAATCCGTTTTCTCGAGGTCTGCAAAGTAGCCCTTCGTGGCGGCGATGATCTTCTCATTCGATTCAAATTTCTGCCCGGCGAATGATTTTTTCAAGTTTGGAAACAAAAAGAAATCGCACGGGGCCAAATCTGGAGAATACGGTGGATAGGATAGCGATTTGTAGCCCAATTCGACCAATCTAGTCGTGACGACGGCGGAAGTGTGATCCGGTGCCTTGTCATGGTGGAAGAGCACGTTTTGCTTCGCCAAATGGGACCTTTTTCACCTAGCTCCCACAAAATTAGTTTCCCATTTTTTCTTCCAATCGAACGATTTGATCTCATTTTAACTCCCACAGACAATGAGGGATAAGGGGTGTGCGGGGTGACAGTGAGGGAGAGTGGCGATGGTGATGGGTAGGGGATGGGATTAGTGCTTGGCGGGTGAGAGATGGGCGGCCTCACGCCTCGTCCCGTGCCACGCTTAACGTCCCACGCTTCACGGCTCACACTCCACGCTCAACTTCTCGCACTTCACGGCACACGCCTCACACCCTACGCCTAGCGCTAAACGCCCCACTCCTAACGCCTCAAGCCCCACCCTCACACCTCATGCCCAACGCCTCACGCCTATAGCTCCACGCTTCAACCCTCGTGCCTCTCACCTCGCGCCCAACGACTTCTACGCCTCGCGCCCCCACTTCACACCCCACGCGCCCCCACCTCACACCTACGAAGTGGGATATAAGGCGTGGGTCGTGAGGTGAGGGGCGTGAACCGTGGGGCGTGGTGTCAGGCATGGAGCGCGAGGCTTGGGGCGTGGGGCGTGTGTTTTAAGCCGTGAGGCGTGGAGCGCGAGCCGTGAGGCGGGGGGCACAGGAGAAGACTGAAGTGGTCATTCTGACAAAGAAGAGAATCCCTAGAGTATGGACAATCAGTATCGGGGAAGTATTGATTGAATCAAAATCATCAGTAAAATACCTAGGGTTACTGATAGACTCGAAAGATGAGTTTCTCTGAACAAATCAGGGCGACGGCTGATAAAGCTGCTTCAAGCTCCTTGTGAGGTATGCTAATGCGCCGAGTGAGAGACTGGATGAATGCTCGCGGGTTCAGTTTAGCATTGGAGAAAACTGAAGTGGTCATCTTAAGAAAAGAGAGAGCCCTTAGAGTAAGGATGATCTGTATTGGAAATATGCGAATCGAATCAAAGCCATCACCTGGGGCTACTGATCGACTCGAAGATGAGTTTCTCTAGGCAAATCAGGGCAACGGCTGCTTCGGGAATATCGGTTCTGAGTCGACTTATGGCCAACGTAGGGGAACCCAGCCCATCAAGAACTCGCCTCTTGATGAGTGCTGTAGGGTTAGTGTTACTGTACGGAGCAGAAATATGGGGCAATATTCTCAGCAGGGAGGCGTAAAGAAAACGCTTGGCATAGTTACAGAAAACAGGGCCACTGAGGATTGCATCTTCATATCCGACAGTCTCTGATTTGGTGGTTGTAATCATCGCAGGCGCCCTCCTTGCGAGAGGATGCTATACTGTGTACCTACGTTTACTACAAGTTTGGTAAGTTGCAGTCCCCTGACTTTACTTCTGCCTGGGAGATTCCTTGTTTACAGCGTACAAAAGCAGCTTCGGCAGCGGGTCACCAAGTGACTACTGGTGCTCTCTTGGTCATACAACCTTTCAGTTGCTCAGAGAGCAGTGCTTGTGGCATGAAACGGCGGTAGAAATTGAGCATTCCGAGGAAACGTCTAAGCTGTGAGGACTCGGTCGGCTTGGAAAAATCTTAGATAGCTTGCGTCTTGGGGGGGGGGGTGTTCTAAGTCATGTCTCGCAGATGCGTGACCCGGCAAAAATGACCTCGGGCAGTCTGATTTAGCATTTATCCTAGTTGACCTGGAGCTCAGCAGCTTGCAGCCCAGAAGCTGCTCGAGGTGATGCTGGTGCCGGTTGTCGTTGGTCGAGACCATAAAGATGTCGTCCTAGTAGATGCAAATGAAATCGAACATTCTTAGCAGGTCGGTGAGCATTTGCTGCATTTTTTGAGCCACATTTTGTAGACTCAAAGGCATTCCCAAGGATCTGCATAGTCCAAAGAGCGTGGTGACTGTCGTTTTGCAGATGCCCTCGGGATTTGGTAAAAGGCCTACTGGAGGTCGATGACTGAGAAAACCAAACCACTGGCCTCCTGAATCAGATCCTCGATGATAGGCGATGAATAACAATCTGGTCAAGTGCGGACATTAAGTTTTCGGTAATGGCCTCCGTCCTTGGGAACCACGTGTAGGCGACTAGCCCATTGGCTCGATAAAGGCCGAATAATCCCTCGTTCCAACAGGAGACCAAATTCAGCTTTCGCTGTGATTAGGTTTTCTCCTACGAAGCGGTGTGGTTGTGTGAAAACAGGTGGGCTGTACTACTATCTGGTGATGACCGGGTAGGTCGGCGACTGAAGCCAACTTGCCGGGTCGGATGTGTGTGCTCCCGTATTTTGCGATGATCTGCTTGAACGGATCTCTGATGGTGCGCACCAAAATTGAGGATTTGGCTACAGTGCTTATACTTATGTTATGCATAGGTGGAGCAGGGCCGAGGACGCAGGCCGTTGAGAGGTTGGTGCGATCGTCCAAAAGGCATCGCTTTCGTTGGTTGATAAACAGGCCGTGATGATTGATTGCCTAAAATCCTATGACAAATAGCCAGTGGAATGGGCGACATAACTCGAAGTCCAGTGTGAACTGCTGGGTGCCGAAAGTGATGATAGGTATGCCATTGGCTGTTCTGTAGCATAAGGCTCTGCTTCTGAATAGGCCTGGCGATGAGATGCCTCGTAATGATGAGGATAGCAGAGTCGGAATTAACGAGAAACAGAGCTTTTGTGGTGCGGTCAGAGACATACAGGCATTTTTCCGAGGTATGGCTGGTGATATCTGCTGAGTACAATGCCGGTAATCTTAGTTTTTCGGGCACCCGGTGACGGTGCCCAGAGCTGGAAAGTGCAAGACTGCTTGCATCGGATCGATAGAACATCGTGTTAGCTGTGATACCAGCAATATCCTGTGCGTGGTTCTGGTCCTGGTGCGGTGGAACGTATGTAATAAACATAAGCAGTCGAGCAGCCCCGTGGTGATCAGGAGTGGCTGCTCCTGAAGAGATAAGGTGGTCACCCCGTCGAAACTGCTTAGTTTGTTGTTTTACTAGTGTAAAGTAAACTGCATCCGTCAAGTTTCCATCCTTTAGGCAGAGATGAGTGGTTCACTTCAGCCACTTTGACATCTTTAGGTTTGACATTCCCCTTGTAATGCAACGACCTTCTTCTGTGAAAGTAACGGTTGCTTTTTGTGTAAAGTTTGTGTTTTCTCAAATTAAAGCTTAAAATAAGAAAAAGTAGACTACTAAAATCATGTCAGATAAGGAGAAGTATCTAAGATAAATACTTACACGATTTTTTTTGTTACAGATTTGTAGATTAGAGAATTTTCTCGTTTTTAAATGGAAGTTACTAATATTTATAATAGAAATCCTAAGTTAATTGAATTGAATAATAATATGAATTGCTAAGTTAACACACGACTTTCCTTTTCAGTAACTCGTTCTATTTCAGGGGGAACGGAGAGTGTATGGTAGGTATGCCGTCGCGAGGTTAGGGTTTCGACAAATCCGCTGAAGTCGGTTTCGCATCGCGCGCGGTACGCGGTACCTTTGTTTGTTTCGTCATTTCCTTAGAGTAGCTTCCTTCGATTTAAGTTCGAGTAGTATATTTTTCGGTACCGCGTCGGTGAATCGGTAACGCGCCTATAGGATTTTGTAGCGTTTTTGATTTGAGATCTGTGGATAGATCACATCCAGAACTAACGTAATGTAGGTTTCTCGTTCTGGATGAGTAATTGTTGACGCGTTTGAAAAACGGGCAAGTTCAGGTGGCTGAAATATTGTAATTGAGCGTAATCCATTCGGAGACCCGCGACCGAAATCCTCTCCGAACTAGCTGGCCGACAAGCAGTCACCGCGTGAATGGATTACGGTGCACGGATTGGTTGACCTGTTGGTACCATCCGTTGGCACTACTCAGACTTAACGTCTAGAACCGATGAGAGGTCGGTTCCGCGTTCGATCTGAAAGTAGAAATTCATTACAATGGCGCCCAACGTGGGGCCCGAAGGGGAAACAACATCACTCTCCTTCGAGTTCTCACATTTTTAATTTTGCTGTCGGCAGATGAACCGATTCAATTTTTATTGTCGCCCTCACCATTTGATATTAACGTAGCATACTTTGGAGGGTTCCGTAAAGTAAAGATAGAGTCACCGATAAACTCTCTTTTGGTGTTGTTTGTCTTGTCTTCGGTATAATAAGGTCTATAGCATCTTCTGGAGTTCTTCGTTCGTGGTGGCTCAGTCGCCTGAACATGCCGATGATGTTATAGAGTAGTGCGTCCCTTAATGTTACCAAAAGAAAGATTTGCACATTTTTATACAGTTTGAAGTCGGGCAGTTCTAATTTTGAACAAACTGATGGTGCCAGGGGTTTTCAAATACACTGCTTGGAGTTGCGTCAGTTTTTGCTTGGAGCTAATCTGATGACCGGCAGTGATAAAATCCGCATCATCAATTAGTCCTGACCGACAACCGATTTGTTTTTATAATTGGTTAGCGGTTTTTATTAGCATACTTTCGTAGAAGACAGGGACATGTATTCAAGGAGAGGGGCCTAAAATTATAACAACCATCTCTCCACTGCGGGAACAATTGTTTCTTTACTAGTGTAGAGCGAAATCCTTCAGTCTCTCCATGCCTGGGTCGGCATCGAAGAGACTGCCCTGTAATAAACATAAGCAGTCGAGCAGCCCCGTGGTGATCAGGAGTGGCTGCTCCTGAAGAGATAAGGTGGTCACCCCGTCGAAACTGCTTAGTTTGTTGTTTTACTAGTGTAAAGTAAACTGCATCCGTCAAGTTTCCATCCTTTAGGCAGAGATGAGTGGTTCACTTCAGCCACTTTGACATCTTTAGGTTTGACATTCCCCTTGTAATGCAACGACCTTCTTCTGTGAAAGTAACGGTTGCTTTTTGTGTAAAGTTTGTGTTTTCTCAAATTAAAGCTTAAAATAAGAAAAAGTAGACTACTAAAATCATGTCAGATAAGGAGAAGTATCTAAGATAAATACTTACACGATTTTTTTTGTTACAGATTTGTAGATTAGAGAATTTTCTCGTTTTTAAATGGAAGTTACTAATATTTATAATAGAAATCCTAAGTTAATTGAATTGAATAATAATATGAATTGCTAAGTTAACACACGACTTTCCTTTTCAGTAACTCGTTCTATTTCAGGGGGAACGGAGAGTGTATGGTAGGTATGCCGTCGCGAGGTTAGGGTTTCGACAAATCCGCTGAAGTCGGTTTCGCATCGCGCGCGGTACGCGGTACCTTTGTTTGTTTCGTCATTTCCTTAGAGTAGCTTCCTTCGATTTAAGTTCGAGTAGTATATTTTTCGGTACCGCGTCGGTGAATCGGTAACGCGCCTATAGGATTTTGTAGCGTTTTTGATTTGAGATCTGTGGATAGATCACATCCAGAACTAACGTAATGTAGGTTTCTCGTTCTGGATGAGTAATTGTTGACGCGTTTGAAAAACGGGCAAGTTCAGGTGGCTGAAATATTGTAATTGAGCGTAATCCATTCGGAGACCCGCGACCGAAATCCTCTCCGAACTAGCTGGCCGACAAGCAGTCACCGCGTGAATGGATTACGGTGCACGGATTGGTTGACCTGTTGGTACCATCCGTTGGCACTACTCAGACTTAACGTCTAGAACCGATGAGAGGTCGGTTCCGCGTTCGATCTGAAAGTAGAAATTCATTACACGTAGTCGTCAGGGGGATCTCGGGATGAGGAACATCCATGCTGCATGTTGTCCACAGTGAGTGGTTGCTCGAGCGCCTCGTGGGTCAAACCACTCAACTGTGCGATCGCTAGACGCAAGATGGCTAGCTCGACGGCGACCTGATCCGTACAACTGACCAGATAAGGGTGTTGAAGAGTGTGTGGTTGGTTCCATGGACGTGGCCATTACTGCCAGGCCCATATTGTGTGCCTCGTCTGTGACCACAGCAAATTCCCCCAGCGTCTGGTTCTGGATCAACAGAAGCATGCGCCGCATCTGTTGTGACAGGAGGTCGAGTCATTTAAAGCATTTATGCAATTGAAAGTGCGTAGTGCTGAATAAATGTTAATGAATCCGCTAGAAGACTTACTTTCATAAATTAAGCGTAGCAATTTATTTTAAATTGAATTTGATGTTAACAAATTTAAATTATTTGCTTTTTAAAAATATTATTGAGGTGAAACTAATTCTATGAACAGAAAAAAATTAGAAGTGAAAATCAAAACGCGATATGGGTTCTATCAATAGAGCTGGTTTTACTTCAAGGTAATTTCTCTGGAGTAATTTATTCTAAATTTCAAGTACTTAATTCAAAAATAAATTCATTTGCTATGCTAACTTGATTCAAGTTCGCCGATTTTCACTAATTCAGAGCTAAAAATTTTTGCCGAAATATTTTAAGGGATATGATGGATGAATAACATATATGCCTGTTTAAGAATTTATGAAAATGAAACGGCAGAAGTATGGTCCCACCATAAGAGTTTTATATGTAATGCAATAAAGAGGAGTAAAACTTTAAAAAACGTTTCAGGAAATATAGTCAAATGGAATGTCAAATGAAAGGTCTCAATGAGATCTTTCCAGAACAGGTCTTAAAATTACTTTACCAGTGCCGAGGGAGGCAGGAGAAGGGGAATGCACGTAAGTTGCGCATACCCCCTCGATATTGGACCACCTTTCATTCGAAAAATTTGGCAAAAATCATGAGTGTAGACCTGTGTGAGCACGACAATAAAAAATACGTCAGAAGTCGAAATTCGCTCAACTTTGCTAGTAATAGTATGATATATTAATTTCACACTTACTTGAATAAAATCGTTAAGGAACCCTAAAGTTCAATGAAATTCAATATCCAAATGACATTTTACAAGTTTAATTATTACTGAAAATATCAGAAAGATCGAATCGTATTCAACAAAGTTATGTTGATTTCAATTTTCCTGTATAACAACTGCAACAATAGTGGAAAGTGATACAAAATGATCCCCCTAAGCGAAAACAGATATGAAAAGTGCCTAGAAACAAATTTCATGAAATTGATAATTTTCCTGGTAGCCTTAGTAGTTGATCTAAAATTTAGTATTCTTAAAATATAACTTTATTAATCAAATTCTTTTATGTAAGCAATTTTGTAAATGTCTTGTAAAGGATCGTATTATACAGCCAGGTGTTTAAAATTATCCCTGACATGGGGTATTATGATCCCTGGGATCATTTGAACCCACTTTTTTTAAATTAAATTAAAACAGGTGTTTGTGGGTAAATGCCGTTTATTTTAATTACAGAAATAAACAATTTCCTTTGTAAATAAAATAAAAATAAATGAAATCACGATTTGTAAAATTAAAACTTTTATAAGAGAAAAGACTAGTTCAAATTCACAGTCAAAAATGGAAAACATAATATCAATTTGTTTAACTTAAATATAATTCTTCTAAAATTATAGCTGCAATTAGAGCCTTATGATTATTTTTCGCAATTAATTTTCTTATGCAAAAATAAAAAATATGATGAGAGTGTGGTTTACAAATTCAAATGTTTTCTACTCGAGCGAAAACGGTTTTCAACACAAAAGTCATACGTGAAATCTTCGGCGTCATCGGGATCTACTCCTGTTCATGCATCATGCCCCCACCTCAAACAATTACAGCATCTAATTCACCCTTCGCTTCTATTATCCTTGGAATATTTCTCACAGCAGAACAAACATTCCGTGTCATCTTCATCATCTTACGAAGATTTTAATATGTCCCTTTTCCTTATTCTATTTTTTTTTTAATTTTACGTTTTCGTGGTGATCCTTTCTCCCTTCTGATTCTCGTTTCCTGGTTTTTGTTGATTTGGCTTTTGTATTCATCCGTTCATTTTTTTATGTGATTGTCATTTTTTATTTTTCTTCCTTCCTCCAAGAGGTTTTTATACGGCATGCTTGTAAGTATACCACTTTTCCCTCGTACCCTCTTCACTGTTGTCCTTATTCCTGCTATTTTCGGGAACGCTTGAATTTTGCATGGTGGAATCCCGAACGATGTATATGGAATCGATGATACAGAATGGCGCAACGATTCAATACCAGTAGCTGCTTGCAGTAAAAAAGGACGTGGCCCTAAAATTTCGATTTCATCTTGCTCAGTAGTTTCGGCCGCAAGATAATCTTCATCGGTGAAAATGTCCGGGCTAAGTGGTACAATTCCGCATTTTTCAAATCCTTTGATGATATTTAAAGGAACAGCAGCTCTCATGTATGCTTCCGAAAAAATGTTGCTTATTTGAAAAGTAGAAACAATGCGTCCTGGATTATTGTTCATCCACTTTTCGAGGGCTTGATTATGGTAAACGCTCAGTGGATACATGACCGCAACGTTGAGTGGCTGCAGTTTGTTGTGTGCAGTGTGGTGGTAGACATAAAATTATGACGTTATTTTCTCATGCTTTTAATATGACTTCTAAGTTCTTGGTATGGGATAGATGTCTGTCCAGTATCAGAAGAGCATGTTCTTTAGCAGAAAACTCAGCATGAGAAAACTTCCATTTTCATCCAGCCTGGGGAATCACAAGCATATATTGATGCCGGTGGTGCACCATCCATTAACTCAATTTTCATCCTTACTCTTCGAAAAATCATCATCGGTGGCACGAAGTATCCTCCAGCTAATCCACAAATGACTGCAGTGGTGGTTTCACCTCTTTCAGCAGACGTTATTCTTGCTGCTTGCTTTCGACCTTTCATCGCAAAAATTTTGGAGTTTTTGGTTGGAACAGTATTCAAAGTTGTCTCATCCACATTAAATACACTGAAATGAAGTGAAACATATCAAATGTGGGTAAAATGATCCCTGGAACTATTTTACCCACCTATTAGGGGTTCGTTTTACCCCGAACGACCATGTCTGAAAGTCATCAAATTATAACCTCATGGCTGTGGATACAGCAATAGAATATGGCCGAATAAATTTCAAAGTTATACTGACAACTAAGGTAAACACCACTATCACATCGCAAGCACGTACATTAAACTTACACATTATTGAATTTTGCTTACCTTACATCAATCAAGAAAATTTTCTCTTTATTGTGCTATTAATTTTTTAACACTCACAACGCCATGAAGCTTTGATAGAATGCTGAACAAATGAGAAAGAAGGCGGTTTTCACCCTAACTAATAGATGGTGCTGATAAAAACGATAAAACTTGGGGTAATCATTTTACCTAGCGGGATCTTTTTGTACCACTTTCTCCAACATGGCTATAGGACAATATGCATTTCCAATCAACTCAGAGGCTACAGGTTTGCTAGGATTAGCATGAAAGTTTCAGGAATTATATTCATGATAAATACCTTTGAGAATTTGTTCAACGGGTTCCATGCGTAATCGTAAAACAAAACTACGGCCGTTTTAAATAAAAATTGCATAAAATCGTGTTATTTTTCTTGAATTTCAACGTTTAAGGCACATACTACACTTATTTGAATTTGTTAATGAATAGCTGAAAATAATACAAGGTGGACCAAAAGTCCGTTAACATTTAAATCGGTAACTGCGTCCTATAGCAACGCCAGTGTGGGACAGATTGGTTACGCATCGAAAGAGCGGCCAATGGGAATTGAGTGCCATGGCTTTGTTCACCGGAGCATAACGTGCGTTCTGCGTACGTGAGTACTATCGAAACAACGATTCTTCGACTCTAGCGCAACGAAAATATTGCGCTCATTACAACATATAGCATAAAAATGAAGCTCAACTGATTGAAAAATGGGTGCAAAAGTTCGAAGAGACGGATTTAACAATAAATTTACCTCGATCCGGCCGACCTAGAACATCAAGGGATCCCGAAATCAAAGAGCGTGTAAGAGCGTCTGTTCGCAAATAACCTGGATTCTCTACTTGAAAGCGGTCTGGTGTCTGAAATTAGTCCAGAAAATTTTTAAGTCGCATTCTTCACAAAGACATACATTTACATCCGTACAAAATTAAAATTGGGCATAAATTAAAGCGTCAAGATCATGCTCATAGGTTGCAGTTTGCTAATCAAATGTTAAAGAAGTTCACCAGCTTCACCAACATTATTTTTTCAGATGAGGCGCACTTCCTTCTAAACGGTTATGTAAACAGGTTAAATTGTAGTCGGTGCGCCTCCTGGTGATCAATATTCTGCTTTGAAACTCCGGACACTACCGAAGTGACACCAATCGGCAGTTGAAGCATTATAAACCCCTGCATTCACTCAAAGCTACTGTATGGGCAGCTTTGTCAGCAAGAGGAATTATTGGTCCATACTTTTATGAAGACCAAAGAGGAAATCCTGTTACACTGAATACAGAGCGGTATATTGCAATTCTACAGACCTTGTTTGCTCGAGTACTACAGGATTTCAATGGTTTTAATCAACGTACATGGTTTCAACAAGATGGAGCAATATTTCACTCCTCCATTTTTGGGAAAAAAGTTATATCCAAAATACAGCTCGTAGCCCAGACTTATCCCCAATGGACTATTCCCTTTGGGGTTGCCTTAAAAGTAAAGTTTACAACAACTCAGAGTCTCTTGAAGAATTAAAATCTAATATCCAAGAGGAAATTCAAAACATTTCACAAAGCACTTGTTGGGCACTAATTGGAAATTTCGGCTCCAAGTTGCAGCAGTGTCAAAATAATCAAGGGTAACATCTGGATATTATTTTTAAGAAATAAATTCCCATTTTGTGTACTTTAATAATAAATAAGCAGTTTTTATCTCATGTGATTAATTTTTTTAATCATCGTTTGAAATATAAAAAGACTTTTGGTCCACCCTGTACAATTGTGACGTGATTTTTTTCCTGATACACATAGCAAAAAAGCTATTAGTTTCAATAATTTTCTTGATTCTTGAGTGTTAGATTTAAATTCTTCACTAGAACCTTTCATTTCATACAAAGGAAAGAGATCAACGAATTAGTGTGAACATTTTCCCACTTTACTGTTTGTGTAAATTAAATTGCCACCACTAAAAATTTATATTATTAGGTTGGAGCCTTGCTTCATCGAGTGGTTACCGCTGGACCGATTGTCGTGAAATTTTATATTCCAGAGCGCTTTTTGATTACAAAAAAGATAAGGTGAGGAAAAATCAGATTTAATCATTTTTCAAATAAATCTAATGTATTTTAGTTTTGATATGATAGATAAGAAGCACCACATGCTTTCGTCAGTTTACAGCTACCAAATTTATTTCCTTTAGAAGGACACCCTTGTTCTACAAAATAGACGAGTGCCCTTCTAAAGTAGAATAGTTTACATCGAATGTCTCCTCACCTTATCTATTCTAACAGAAGCCCGATGGTGCTGAAATAGTTTAAGTGGCAAATGTATCAAACTGAGGAGACATTCGTTGTTAACTATTCTTCTTTAGGAGGACACCCGTCTATTTTTTAGAACGGTAACTTCCTAAAGGAAATAAATTTGGTAGCTGTAAACTGGCGAAAGAATGCGATGCTTCTTATCTTTCATGTCAAAAATAAAATACATAAAATTCAATTGAAAAAATACTTGAATTTAACTTTTCCTCACCTCATCGGTTTTGCAACAAACAAGTACTCCGAAATATAAAATTTCACCCCAATCGGTCCAGCGGCAAAAATTCGATAAAACATAAAACAGTGCTTCGGCGAATCTAAATTTAACGACTGTTAATTTTTAAATTCCGAATTTCGCTTCACTTCCAGCCGCTGTAAATTGACAGCAATCATCCGTCAACGCTACACACTAGTGACGAGCTTCACTCAATTGGACAATTCTTATTTTTGTCTTTCACATATTCGCATTTTCGTTTGAGTGCGTTGGGATTTAGTGCGCGTTCGGCGATGAAAGAATTTTGTTGAGTTGTTTTTAAGTTGAAATTGGTGTTTTATTATTCCCAAGTGTATTTCCTCCAGCCTTGCATTTCGCGGTCGATTGCTGTCACCAGCATTTGCAATGCAAGCATTTGTGTGAAGAAAATCGATAGGCGGATAGTGTTTAGGCGTAAAGTGATTTCACATGACAGTGAATTTTTGCTGTAGTTCGTTGAGTAAAAATAAAAAATCAAATTGCTCGCGGCCAGTGTACTAACCTATATCAATTAATTGTCGTAGCCCGCAAGTAAATCAAAAGCGTGTGCAGTGATCGTACGTGAAAAAGAGTACCTGAAAGTGTTATAAGCGATAAAAAGTGCGATCGAAGAAGCAAATTCAACGAGATGGCCGAGTTCGATCTAAATGTGGACAGTTTAATACAACGGCTCCTTGAAGGTAATTTGATGCAATATTTTCACGCCTCTTACTAGATAGAACGATTTAACCAAATTGCCCATTTACTTCCCCTCGTGAAAATGCGTCGAAATCGCACGATTCCGACAAGAAATTGATTCATCACTTTCGGAGCATTTTGGATCCGATTGAGTCATTTGACAAGAAAATTCCATAAACTTTTCCTAGTTTGGACGATGTTATGTAATTGCTGGTAGGAAAAGTCATGACGTAGAAATGCAGAAAGCCGAAAATTTATCAAACTAGCAATTATCTGTCAAAACTCCTTTCCCAGGGTGACAGTTCTTCATTTAGCAGGCCTAGTGACAATTTGTTAGATTTCCCTCTTAACCCCATTGTGCCGCAGTGGATACATTAATAATCGTCTGCAGTATTCGATTGTTTACGTGATTGCCATCAAATAATTCAGTTTGAGCTATATAAGTAATTCACTAATGCTGAAAGCTATAAAAAAATTATAATTTTACCACTCTCATTAATGACTTCCTGATAGTGGATTTCTTTAAAGAATCAGCTGGGTCTGCATTGGCTCCGGCGAATATATTTTAATAATTCTCCTTTTTACAACTCGTTTTATTTAATGTCTCTATTTTGTAGGTGAGAGATGATGTGGCCTACATTAGCGTCTTGCCCTGATTCAGTTGAGATGTTGCTTTTTACTTTTTTCCACTTGCATTGCCTCTCGTCTGTGGATATTTCGACCATCGATTTGGCGTGTAGCGCCGCGACGCGAAAGATGCTGCTCTCAAATATGTGCAATGACGACAGTCTGAGTTGCGAGGGCAACATCAGAATTCAATGCTATCGACTGTTATTAAAGCACTTTTTCCACAAGCGCCGGAACAAGTTTCTTAAAGAACGACCAGCCGGAAGAAAAAGTTCGCTGTTGTGCATCAAAACCCGTTCCCATAGCTGCTGGCTAAGTTCAGTTCAACCAGTAAGCTCCTATAATAGCCAAACGATTGCATGAAAACAGATTGGTCCAACTGTTCTCTAGCCTTCGACGAATGTTTATCTTTTCTTCATTTTCTATTATGCGTCCAAGCTACACATGCCGCTGATCTTTTTGTCCGATGTTTATTTTGCTGTAGCACTCACTATAAATCCAGCTAAGTCGCCGGGCAAGCAATAATGCTGCATAGCGATGATGATGCTGTTGATTTTTCGGCTGAGTCAGTCGAAATATAAAAAAACTCTGATGGGAATGCTCAATTTGGTAGATTTTGGGTCTTGCAAAAGTACGGTTATTTGATCGATTCAAAATAGAAGTGGAAATCGAATAGTTAGTGCATGTTCACGATATCGCAGTTTGATCTCTTCATGGATCTAGTTAGCAATAAATTTTAATCGACTTAGTTTGGTATTTTCATCTCTTACTTTCGTCGGGAAGGTGAGTGAACTTAAAGAGCAATTGAGCACATAACAAAAAGCTTTTTAAAATTCCTTACAATTGACTTTTATGTGCATAGATTGATTGCAATTCTATACTCACCGTAATATACGAGTATACTACATGCTTTATTGATATATCCATAAGCGGCAAATGAGTCAGGCGACCAACATTCAAGGAAAGATTCTAGAATGCTATTCATCCGATGATACGTTCTGCACAGTCCTTGTGTTGCTTATGGTGTTAGCTCGTTGACTACTTTTATGACCTGAATCATGCTTTGCAATTGAACATATTTTAATGTAACCTTCACTTTGCCTCAGAAGGAAGTTGGTGAAGAATAAGTTTTGCTTTTATTCATTCAGTACTATATGCATAGTCAGCAGCTTTTCAAATTATGGTTAATATTCTAAATAAGAGCGACGAATTTTTATCTAAGCACAGCGACAAAAATAAAAAATATCGAAAAAAAGGAAACTGACTTCAAACTGCAAAGAGTAAACTCAATTTCCTGGAAGCGATGTCAAACCAAATTCTAAGTTCGATATAAAACTATCAATACATATATTGACCACCATTAATGAAATAGGGAAAATCTTATATGGCATCGCTCCCATCAAATTTAGTTAATCTTTTTTAGGCAATTACAAGTCGCTTTTCTTAATTCATTCCAATTTTTATTTAAAGGTAATTATTACGTTTAAAATCTGTAAAAATTTATTTCATTCACTAGATTATACCAAAATTCTCTTCAACATCTATGAAAATTACACCATCAAATCCCTACAGTCTAGAAAACTAGTGCGTAAAATTTTATATGAACGTAAAGGATCTTGTGAATCCGAAAAGGCAGTGGACATATTCGAACAGATAGCGCTCCGCGAAATCTACGGCCCAGTGAAGTAAGGTAGAGAGTAGAAACTACGTTACAGCAATGAGTTGTATAGACTTTTTGACGATCCACCTGTATCCGCTTATGTAAAGCTACGCAAATAGCAATGGGCGGGCCATGTAGAAAGAATGGAAGCAAAACCGGCTACCTAAAAGAACATTAAATGGTAAAGCACAAGGTAGACATTCAGCGGGAAGACCGAGGACTCGATGGGAAGAAACGATAGAAACGATATTTTTCTGCAGCTTAAATTTTTCATTAAAACCGATTAAACACAAACGAGTGCACTTACTCATAATTATATCTACAGGACTGTGAAGAGTTTCTTAGAAAACAATCTGCAAATGTTTAAAAAAATTTTATCGTTACGATTGAATATTTTATCTGAGGATCACTCTTGCATGATTTTTGCACATGCTTCCTTTAAATACCTATATCAATGGTGGCAAGATCCTAGAATACGTTTCATATATCTTTTTGGCCAACCCATGTCGAGATATTTAGCTAGATGAAGATTCCATTAAGTTCTACCAACAATCTAAAGCTTTCACTAATGCAAATCATTTTAAATGTTATAAATAACGTTTATCATCCTCTACCCGAATCATGATTCAATTGTTTATCCTCGTTCAAAAGAAACGGGTAGTTTAATGAAAAATTTAAGAAAATGGAATTTTTTTACAATTTTCGTCGTATTGTAGTGTTAATATAAGTATGACTCAATGAATCAATACCACAGACTAATGTTTCACACTACAATATGTTGCCTTTCACATGAAACCTCAATAACTGGAATTCATATCCATATCCTGTCTGGTTACGAGAAATTGGTACCAAAGCCGAAAAATTAAATTTTAACTAACCGGATTCATACTTTACCGTTACTTGATTACAATGTCCTTCCAATGGGATCCAATGACAAGTAAGTCAAAGACTTTGGTGAAAACAGAATAAAAATAATAATAATAAGACCTGAACTTTTCAGGCACAGCACAAAGTTTGATGATCGTAGCTCCTATAGTTTCTGAAAAACTTGCTGTGATTGACGGACAAACGGACGGAGAGACAGACAGACAATGCGCGAAATTAGTACGTCTTTGTAAAATACCTTTTAGAAAGCCCTAAAAAGCAGCAAAAATGACGCTTGAAACTAATAATCGTATTTTTTTGGAATTAAATTAATAAACAAAATTGGTTTAAAGTCAGTAGTTTATATTCTTTTTTCTGAAATATACATTGCTTGTATTAGCTAAACTTTTTTTTTTCTTTTTTTTTTCAATTGGATCATTTCACCCTTTTCACATCAACTTAATGTAAATCTATACGACAAATTTGCTCTACATTGAAGCTTTTCTAACGTCGCGCGGATATCGATCACTCTTTCGGATGGCTCCGATAGCATTTTAAATTACTTTTTATGGAATTGTTTGCAGCTACACAAATGAGTTGCATATTTTGAATGATAATTTTTCTGAAAATTATTAGAGAAGAAAAATGTTAGAAGAAGGTGGTTTCGACGTGTGCACTAATTCTCCTCAGGCCATCACTCTTAGATACACACCGGTGATGGCGACCACCATGCTCAGAGGTGAGGGAGTTAATTTTAATTTTTCTACTTATGCAAACTCAATATGTTTTTGTATCTGCAAGTTATATTCAAGGTAAATTTCTCTTGTAAGTACTTGTATTAGCTAAACTTTTATCTAAGAGTGATGGCCTGAGGAGAATTAGTGCACACGTCGAAACCACCTTCTTCTAACATTTTTCTTCTCTAATAATTTTTCAGAAAAATTATTATTCAAAATATGCAACTCATTTGTGTAGCTGCAAACAATTCCATAAAAAGTAATTTAAAATGCTATCGGAGCCATCCGAAAGAGTGATCGATATCCGCGCGACGTTAGAAAAGCTTCAATGTAGAGCAAATTTGTCGTATAGATTTACATTAAGTTGATGTGAAAAGGGTGAAATGATCCAATTGAAAAAAAAAGTTTAAAGTTTTCCATAAAAAGTAATACATTGCTTTTTAATTGTTTATTTAACTTTTTAATCCTTAAAAAAAATCCTGCATTTAAAAAAAAAGAATTTTGACCTCATTAGGTAGTTGGATGTGTTTATAATGATGTCAACTAAAGCTCAAATTTTGAATTCCAATGGCCAGCGGGTTCTTATTAATTTGCTTGAAAATGACATCTTATTGTTTTTTTTTTTTTGTGGTAGGGAGGTGAAGGCATTTACGCCCGCCGAGTCAGGTAGTATGGGACTCCCATGGAGGATACCCTTGGACTACCCACTAAACACCTCCCCTGTCAATCTGAGAACCTAGCCTGGAACCGTTTGACACATTACTTCGGGCTAAGCCTCGTTTCTGTACGCGTTTAGGCGCCACCGGGCTACAGGGATCCCTTTTCCAGCGGAAGGAGGGGAAGGGAGAGGGATTTATAGAAAAGAGACCCCTCCGCCCTGGACGCCTCCAAGCGCTCATATATTTTCCTTTTTATCTTAAGGACTGCCCGAGCGTAATGTGCCACACAGTTCCATTTGTCAACGGATGTGAGCATCTCTCCAGTGAGTTCATCCGGAGAGAAATCTCCCATTTCTTCAATGAGGTCACGGCGCTGCCCTTCCCACCTCTTGCATACAAAAAATGTGTGGTAGGCATCATCGACCTCTCCAGCACAGAATATGCAGTCTGGAGACCGTGACTTACCAATCTCGTGCAGGTAAGACCGAAAGTATCCATGTCCACTCTGTAGCTGAGTTAGATAGAAGTCAGTCTCACCATGCCTTCGATTGAGCCACGGCCTCAGGTCACCAATAAGGCGTGCGGTCCACCTACCTTTTGTATCGCTCATCCAGGATTGTTTCCAATCACTGAGTAAGCGTTCCCGTTCTTCGTGGGCGACAGCATCTCTGTCGCATTCGTTCCTCCGCAGGTAGATTCTGCGGCGCTCCTTGGCAAGGAGGGCAATGGGTATCACTCCTGCGATGACCAGCACTGCCGACTCCGAGACAGTCCGATATGCAGATGCAATCTGCAGCGCTCCTCGTCGCTGCACCTGTGCCAAGCGCTTTCGATACAGCTCCTTGTTGAGAGCCTCTCACCATATTTCCGATCCGTACAACAGCACAGATTGTACTGCACTCATCAGAAGTCTCCTTCTTGATGAGGTGGGACCCCCTATGCTGGCCATTAGTCGGCTGAGAGCCGAAACACTCGCTGCAGCCTTGTCAGCTATTGCCCTGATTTGCTCGGAGAAACGCATCTTCGAGTCGATCAAAATGCCCAGGTACTTCACTGCTAGTTTAGTCTCAACGAGTGCTTCCCCAATGTTGATCATCCTTACAATAGGGATTCTCTTTTTTGTCAAGATGACTACTTCGGTTTTCTCCAAAGCTAGGCTGAACCCGCGAGCAGTCATCCAGTCCCTCACTCGGCGCATTAGCATACCCAGTCTGAGTTCTTATTGTTTAATTTTGTTGAAAAAGTCTTTATTTGGCTTGAAGTCAAAGTCAAAAGTGCTTTATTCAATACTAATCCTTATAAATTTTAAAAGAATATAAAGCAAATTCCAGACAATAACAATACAAAAAAACTGAATGGCCTTATTGGCTCTCTAAATTTATACGTTATAATTAAACACATTTTAGCAAAAAAACTATAGCTAATTCAAATTAATTAAGATTATTATATATATTATGACTTGCTTGGAAAAAGGAGAAAAACTAACCTACACTTTTCAAAAATTATTTATAAATCAAACTCAAAACTGAACTTTGATCCTACCCCTAATATGTTATAACCTAACGCTAATAAAAATGTAATCAAAAACCTTATCTTATACTTAAAAAATTCTATCACAATATTCTTAACCTAAGCGTTTAATCTTATATCTAACCTAATACAATAAAAATACCTAACCTATACCTGATTTTTAACACAAATAAACAACACTAAATGTAGCAATAATGAGCTGAAACTCAAAAACCAAGTAAAGAAAAACACCAAAACTGAAAATAAACACGAATAATTTAGACATTGTCATTCAGCCACCAATACCTAGATTGCCCCATCTCAGCTCGATCAGCTTCAACGAATCTAGCAAATGAGTATCTCCACTGGAATTGTTTGTCTCCTGAGGAACTCGGAGGATATTTTATCTTCTTATCGGTGGCCCGTCGATTCATGTGATATATGGCTGGGACGCCGTCAGAATCAAAAACATATCGATTCATGTCCAAATACACGAATGCTTCTGGAAGAACGAAGCCAGTAGCGAGGCAAGTCGCAATATACCCGTCCGTAGGGTGGAACGGCTGTGAAATCCAAGGGTTTTCACTCACAGTCACAGATCTTACGATATGATTCCGAAGAAGTTTCAATATGAAGATATCGACTCTTGTCACTTGAGCAGTTTGATAAATTCTTCTATTCGATATATAATGTTTCCAATCCGTCTCAAGCTTTCTGTACAAACCAGTACATGAACGAATACATTTCCTTTCGAAAACTCTTAATTTTTCCATAGTACTAGCACTCTGGTTGTACCAGATCTGACATCCATATGTCAAAATATATATACCAGGGTCTTGTAACAGATAAATTTGACCTTGTGATCAATGTATTTGGAATGAAAGAGTCTTCGTAGGGCCATGACTACTTTCAGTGCCTTACTGAGCATGATTTTGACATATTCAGTACACTACAGATACTGATCGAGATGAACACCGAGGTATCGAAACCAGGATTTATGTGGAGCTCTTTCTGAACTACCCTCGCCAGCCATGATGTGGAAATCCTTCCAATTACGTTTCAGATCTTGACTGACCCCCTGCAGCGTTGTCCGAAATAGAATTGTTTCGCATTTCTGCGCATTGATTTTCATTCGACAACTGTCGGTGTACAGCTGTACATCATTGAACATTTTTTGGAGATTGCTCTGAACTATTGTAGCTTTTCGATCTGCCGTATAGATGATCAGATCATCAGAAACGCTACCAATGATCACGTGGGCGAGACGTTAAAATCGAAGCGGTTCAATAGCTTGCGAGTGAATATTGAGAAGAGCAGAGGCGCAGTAACTGTTCCCTGCTGTAGACCATTCAAAACCTTGATTTCGCGCATTGTTGTCAGATTTACATCAGTTACAACAAACGACTTCCCGTATAACATATTGCACATCATGGCGACAAGGTGTCTGGTGAACTTGTCCTTGGCTTTCTCCATATCAATGAGACACGCTCCAACACATTCTCTATCGTTTAGTTTCCAACAGATGTCTGAGGTTACTTTCGTTATTGCATGTGTGGTCGAATGCCTGGCACGAAAACCAAATTGGCAATTCGGCATCAACTCATATTCGTCAATGTAGGCGTTTAATGCTCTGTTGAGTATCACTTCAAACACCTTGCTGTGTTAGGCAGCAAGCTAATTGAGCGATAGCTTTTAGGGCATAAAGATTCCTTTCCTTTCTTCAAGATCGGAAATACCTCAACATGTTGTTGAACAATATGCAATGATTCCTAATAGCCACCTCAGGCGAATGTCGGAGAACTACATTTGGAATACCATCAGTACCACATGATTTCTTGTTGTTTATCCTGCAAAATATGAAACACAAGTCTTCATAGCTGACAAAATACTCAATAAGATTCAAGCTCGGTATGAGGTCAGTTAATGCAGTATAACTTTTCTTTAGGCTCCTTCTGAGCCAATTTGCACTCACCGGGAGCATAAACGTCTTTGCATTTGACGCACTTATAGTGCATGGAACAATTGGCAGCCGAATATCCAAATCTTTGACACCGGTAACACTGGTTGACTTCTCTTTTCTGGAGGCGTTCCCACCTCACCACGCTGAAATTCAATTTGTGCCAGGTAAAGTGGTAAATTCTTTCTTTCTACGGTTGACCTTTTTGTCGTAAAGGCTTTGACCGAAACAAATTCAATATCTGGTGCAGCTTCTTTGAGCACCAGAAGAAGATCGACCGTATCCTCTCCGCAGTCCAAACCCTTCAACAAGAAGGTCTGATTCTTTTCACTCTTTGGGGTATAGGTGATGTGTGGAACCTCCCCGGAATTAAGCGCATCTTCGGCTGACTTGAAATCAACCAGTGATTTCATCCTTATAGTTAATTTTTCGGCATTAACTCTTTTGATCTCGAAATTGGCTTGCTTATTTTCGGCTGCCAATAGCCGAACCATATCTTTTCCGCTTTGTCCGAACACGTTGATTGGCGGAACTTTTTCTGTCTTGTTGGAAGCTTTTTCAGAGGAACCAGCAGAACAGCGGGCTGGTTTTTTCTCTTTATTTTTATTTTTTAAATACTGAATAAAATTTAAGTCATTATCTTAATTAGAATTATCTTCAATGTTTTCTTCAATTTCCATTTCTTCGGTTAATCCCTCTAGCGCTGCAAAATAGTTTTGACTCTCCTTGGTGCCACCAGCACTTAGAACGTCTTCTGGATTTGGATTTTTTGCACTTTTCTTCGCCTTTGTTACCTGTTGCCATTGATTTTGCGGCTGCGTCTTTTGAGGCTTTATCCCTTTCTTGAATAGCCTAGCCTTAGTTCATCATTTTCTTTTTGCAATTTGGCCATTTGTTGATTGCCCGCAATTATTTGCAGCTTGCATCCTCCATCTGCGGAGTTTTCTTCGTTACGTTTTCTCTTGGTGATCATCGCCAGTTTCGTATTCGTCGTTTCCCCAGGTTGCCCCAACGGTGGGAAGCCGTCGGGCTCCTCCATACCAGCATCCCTGAAGTTTTCTTTGGTTCTTTGCTTTTCTTTACCAATCGAAGTAAAATAATACTCGATAGAAATTTCCTGAGCCGATTACTTCGACAATATAAGCTTTTTCCGATAAAAATTAACTTCGGACTGACGTTTTTTTAAAAATTAATTTAATTTTTGAAAACTTTTGACAGGAGCGATTTAAAAGACGCAAAGACTGCTACGGTCCATCTCCTTCTAATTCCTTTAATTATTACTTCTTTTGTATTTAGATTAACTTCGGCTTGGAGGGGATCTAGGATGTCCATTCCGAATATAGCTCATACTGTCTATTGTCAAAGTTAGCGATTTTCCATATAATGGTGGAATGTCGTCATAATTCGGGTGGAGTTTTTGTAAATGTTTCCCTTTTCATTAGAGTCTTTCCTGCAATAGTGTTTACATTCATATTTATAGTTTTCGTAGTTTTGGGATTTAAGTATTTCTCATCTAATATAACAGGCCAATTAAAAAGTCCCCGGTGTGATACACAGATGGCGGTGCTAGTATTAAATCCATATGATTTATAGTTAGTACCAACCTTCAAACGACACGTTCCAAAATTTGACAGCAGTCCGACCATTAGTTTGTGAGATATTGCGTTGTGAGTGTAGCTCCTTTTGTTATTTGCAAAAAGATGGAAAAAAAAAGAATTTCGTATGCTGATAAAATATTGCTTTTTGAAGGGAAAAAATACAGTTGAAGCAAAATCTGGGCTTGATGAAGAGTTTCCGGGGTCTGCACCAGGAAAATCAATCATCATTGATTGGTATGCTAAGTTTAAACGTGGTGAAATGAGCACCGAAGACGGTGAACGCAGTGGACGCCCAAAAGAGGCTGTCACCGACGAAAACATCAAAAAAGTTCACCAAATAATTTTGAATGACCGTAAAGTGAAGTTGGTCGAGATAGCAGATATTGTGAAGATATCCTCTGAACGTGTACATCATATCATTCATGAATATTTGTACATGAGAAAGCTGTGTGCAAAATGGGTGCCGCGTGAGCTCACAACAACGTGTTAATGATTCTGAGCAGTGTTTAAGCGCAATAAACCTGAATTTTTGTGTCGATATGTGACAATGGATGAAACATGGCTCCATCATTTCACTCCGGAGTCCAATCGACAGTCAGCTGAGTGGACTGCACACGATGAACCGAATCCAAAGCGAGGAAAAACACAACAGTCAGCTGGCAAGGCTATGGCATCAGTATTCTGGGATGCGCAATGTATAATATTCATTGATTACCTCCAAAAGGGCCAGACCATCAACAGCGATTATTATATAGCGTTATTGGATCGTTTAAAGGATGAAATCGTTAAAAAACGGCCCCATTTGACCGGGGACTTTTCAATTGGCCTGTTAGTTAAAGACCTGTAATCTACCAGGGCAATCAAGGGTTTGTTATTAAGGGTAATATATATTAAGGGGAGTTTATTGGAGGTGAAGCTCCTAGAGAAAAATTTGTTTCAGCTAGTGTTTGAGGATTATTATTATTAGATCTAGAAGTTCTTTCTGTATTTCAACGTCGATTGGGGAGGCAAAGTATTATCTTTGGATATTAAAAAATCGATGATTGTTGCTGGGCATATTGTTAAAAAAACCATCTCTGAATTGTTGACTTTGAGATCGATAATTTTAAGGGGGCGATTTGGATTTGGGTTCGGTCTTTAGGGGTATTGAGCGTTGTAAGGTAAATTATGGAAAAAGTTATCCCTAAATTGTTGTGAATTAGACCTGTCATTTTGTTTTGGTGGAAAATTAAAATTTTGTCTAAAATTGTTTTTGGGTTGCAAGAAATTATTATTATTTAAATGATTTCTATGTAAATTAAATTTTGTTGATTGGTGAGCTCTCGACGAATGATGATTGATCTGCAGGTGATTTGTTTCTAATAGTTTGGCGTAAATTTATGATATATTAGTAACCTGTGAGGCTCTGAAGTAGGCAGCACCCCATCTTTCGATTTAGTTTAAAAACTCTCTCTCTTTCTTAAAAACACTTTTAAGGCTTTGGTTTCGTTGTTACTAGGTAAGAAATCTAACGGTGCGAGAGTTTCCGATCGACTTTTTGTGAATTTTGTTTAGGGAATGCTGGTGTCCTAAGTGAAAGAACTGCATTGTTCTTTCACCCGAGCATTTCGGCTATCAACTTAATAGCACATTGAGCTCAATGGACACCAGTGATTCCAGCATATGGGCTTGTACCATTAAAAATTTTCGCAGTTTCGTACGAGGTTACCGATACTCATCAGCAGCTACCACATCAGTCACTTCGGGGCAGCTCGACTGCGTGGGTTTGAGATGACTGCAAACCCATATATATGTCATATGCTGCAACATGGTAGTGTTGCAAGCTCTATCGAGCATTAATTTCGTGGCGAATTAAATGAATTTTATTAAGGGAATGCTGATGACTTGAATAGTTTTTGACAAAGATATAGCGGTTTGAATTTTCTTTTATTACTATGGCACAATATGCACTGTATTACTATGGAAATATATGGCTATGGAACAATATGCGCTTTTTCCTGACTCAGACACTACAGGTTTGCTAGGACTTACATGAAAGTTTCAGGAATGAAAGGTATCATGAATATCTTTGAGAATTGGTTCAGCTAGTGGTATCAGTAATTGTAAAACAAAAAAGTGGCTGTTTTAAATGAGAAGATTGAATAATTTTGAGTTATTTTTCCCCAACTTCAACGTCTAAGGTACATGCTTTTAACACTTGATTCAATTTAATAAATGACTGAAGATAAGTACCTACAATTAATATTCATAGGTGAAACAAGTCGCGGAGACAGGAGAGAGCTCCTAGCAGAAGGGCTTTGTAACTATTCTAGGGTTCAAAAAATTTTTTCCCGATGGCATGAATCTATGATTTGAATTATTCACTCAATACTTGTTTAAGAACTCGTTCAAATTCACCCAAAGAATGCAGCGTTTCGTTCCATGTTAAATAATTTTTCTGAATGCTCGGCTCATTGAACATATTCATGTAAACCACTATTCCTTAAATTTTCATGAAAATCCGAAGAAAATAAGAGTGCCTTGGTCGATTTGAAATATATATTGACCATCAAAATATGTGTTATTGTTTTGGTAATTCCAAATAATTGAAATGGCGATAACTAACTTCATTGTGATATGATTTTCATGAAATTTCATAGGCATAATGCTCTTATATCAACCTACATAAATGTAAAACTTTAAGAGGTTTAAGTGTACCGTTTCGATTTTTGGGGAAAATGTAAAATTTACAAATTATACTATTATTAACAGAAGTCAATTTTGATTTCTGAGGTATTTGTTGCCTTTGGACTCATAAAGACTCAAACGTGTCCAATCGTGAGGGGAGGGGACGCAAACATTGTTCGTGCATTTTGCCTCCCCCTGACTCCTAATGCAAAAAATGACATATTTTTCAGATTCTGAAAGTGCTAAGACCTTTCATTTGATATCCTACTCGAGTACATTTACTGGAAAAATTTATTTACGGCCACTTCGTTATAAGGGGGACCCCCTTAAAAAAATTTGATATATTTGATCAGACCTAAACTGTTGAGAGATCACCATTTCTGACCTTTTCACAAAGTTTTAGCTTTGTAGCTTCTATAGTGTCGGAAGAAATTTCTAGTGACGCATGAATAGAGGAAGTCACATGCGCTGATGAAGAATTCACTGAGCCTCGAAAACGATCAGTCTCAGAAGACGACATAGAAGCGGGTAGCTCCAGGGATCAACCCAAAAAACGAATCAAGGGAGCATCAATTGTATCAATGTTGTTGGCTTGCCTACTTGTTCCTATGGTAAACACGGAACAGATTAAAACATCTATTGGTCCTAATCCAGGTTTGCATTTCCAATCATTGGGTCATGCATATCTATCATCGAGCGAATGGAAATTGTTGATCTACTATGACTTACAGCCATACTGGGCCGACTTCTCGATATTACGAAACGGGACGGAGCTGCTGCAACAACTCTGCGATCGAGGAAACTACAAGACTGGTTGCGTACAGCTAATAACCCATTTCAGCCACATACAAAGTGAGCTTATAACCATAAATAAATTTTTGAAGCCTAGATCAAAAAGAGGAGCATTCAATATAGTGGGAAGTGTGGCCAAATCCTTGTTTGGCGTACTAGACGAGGAGTACGCTAATCAAATGTCGCACACAATCAACAGTGTAAAGGGCAATCAGAAAAAAATGTTTTCTCTTTTAAAAAATCAGACATCCATCATCGATTCGACATTAAATATAATTGGAAAGAGTGAGCAAACCATCCAGAAAAGGTTCATGGCAATAGAGACGGAACTAGACCGATTGTCCAATGAAGGGAAGAGTCCCAACAGTGAATCCAGCCAAGATAAGGTCACTAATCTGATCATGACTCTGTCATTTCAAATGACTTTGATCACCTTCAATCTACAAAGAATCCAGGCCTCCATACGGATGGACGAACGGACAGATGAATAGACAGACAGATAGGACGAGAAACTAGGATTTAGCATTTTCGTCAGTAAAATTGTATTAGTATCATTAAATTGGATGAAATCAGCCATTTAAGTAAAAATATCACTTTATTCTATACTCGTAAGTTTCAATAAAATTTACCGACGTTATAGCCATTTGAATTTCCACCGATTACAACAATTACGAGTATATACGATTTTTCTACTACGTGGGCTTTCTATCAAAACCGACACTCCACTTTTGATTGAATCTTCTCCAAATTTTCAGATAAGATAAATGAAAAAAAATTCAATTAAGATTCAGATCAGTCAATGATTTTAGTAATATTGGAATAAAATGTTGGCTGATTAAAATGGAGTTCTTTTAAAGCAAGAATATATTTGTTGTGCATGTGATAAAAATTTTTCTTAAATAAAATCATTCTATTTATCTACATATTGTAGGTTAAGTACAAAACCCTTTTGACATGAGCGTAGTTCTGTCTGCCCAACCTGTTTCATTATAATGTGGATACGAGATCCAGTACGTTTGTCCACCAATTTTAACGGAAGAAGTGTTGATTGACTAACCGGTGGGATACCCGTCGAACTCTTAAGTGGAATTACCTTTTGCGTATATAAATTCTGAAGTTGGTCTATTGGTTTTTCAGCCAGATATTAAGCTTGGAGGAAGTTGCGATTTCAATTGCTGCTGTGAGTAACTGACTTGTTTGATTCACTAATAATTTTTTTTCCTTCTCCCCTGTTTAACAAAAACACGAATTCACAGATGAGTACCACGGAAATCCACAGATGAGTATTGTGGAAATTTGATTGGTCTGTCCTTTCGGCACGTAGACCAAGTGTTTAGTGATCATGTCCACTTTTGGGACCAGTGGTGTCGAGTAGTTTCAGTGACTCAAGACTGATAAGTACTACTGTCCCTTAAGGGGTGGTTTGTTGAGTTAATTAGGCAGGGTAGTGTTGGTTTATTACTTTGAGGATAATTGATAGGGAGGGACCACATGACCCTCTTTAAGTATTTTCAATTTTTTGTAGCTTAAGTTTTTAATCTAACGACCATCTTAGTGATGGGTCCGCAGTGTCTCAAGATTTGATAATTTTTAATTTAAAAATGAGTAAGATTCAGAACTAAATAGTGTAACATTTAATTTAAAAATGATTGAAATTCGGAAATGAATCGAATGTCGTATAAAAGTATCCTCTTTACATTTGTGAAAGGTGTAATTTCGGAAATTATGGAGTTATTATGTTATATGATTAAAAAACACTTCAAAATTAATCTATCATACGCTAGAAGTGCTCGGTTGTGGATCTTTAGCAGAAGTGGTGACTTCTTGAAAGTTCAAGGGTGGAAAAATTTTTCAAAGGGGTTTAAGGGGGGTCTCCCCATATAGGGAGTTGACCCCTCAAAAAAAAATTTCACCATTGGTAGTCGAGTAGGGTGTCATTGGAAAGGTCTCAATGAGATCTTTTCAAAACAGGTCTTAAAATTGCCTTATGAGTACCGAGGGGGGCAGGGGAAGGGGAAATGTACGAACTTTTCGCGTACCCCCCTCGCGATTGGACACCTTCCATCCGAAAAATCTGAAAAAAATCATGAATGTAGGCCTTAATGAGTACAACAACAACAAATACATGAGAAGTCGAAATTCACTCAACTTTGTTAGTAATAGTATGATTTATTGATTTTATGTTTTCTTGAATAAAATCTAAATGGTACCCTTAATTCAATAAAATTTAGCAAACAGATGACTTTTTATAAGATTGATTTTTTCTGAACGTTTCATAAAGATCAAATCGTATTTAACGAAGTTATAGCGATTTGAATTTTCCTGTATTACTATGGAAACATATGGCTATGGAGCCATATGCGCTTTTTACCGACTTAGACACTACAGCTTTGCAGGATTTGCATGAAAATTTCAGGAATCAAAGGTATCATGAGGATGAGTATATACAATTGAAACAAGTCGAAGAGACAGGAGAGAGCTCCTAGCAAAAGGGCTTTGTAGCCATTTAGGATTCGAAAAAATAGGCCATGAATCGATGCTTACAGTACAGAGGAGTGGCCCCTGAAAAAAATTTCATGAAAGCTAGCCGATATGAGTATCAAATGAAAGTTCTCTATGAGAGCTTTTCAAAACAGTTCTTAAACTGACAGTTTTTGCTTCAGTGGGGGCACAGGGGGGGAATACATGAAAAATGTGTTTTCTCCCTCGCGAATGGACACCCGTGATCTAAAAAAATCTGAAAAAATTATCAAGGGAGATATTTATGGGTATAACTTTAACAAATACCTCAGAAGTCAAAATTCTTTCAACTAAGTTAATAATAGTATGATCCTCGAACATGATGTGTTTCTTAATTTTATTCGTTGCTGGTTACGGCATTTTGTAAGTTGAGTACAAAACCCTTCTGAGATGAGCATAGGTCTGTCTACCCAACTTGTTATTTTTCAATTATGGTAAGGAAAATTACATTATTTTGTTTTACTGCTAGCTTGCAGTTGTTTTTATGAGCAAGAACATTGACTAAACAGTTTTCTTCTAAATAATGCTTCTAGCGTCAACGCAATATTTTGATGCTTCCATCTGTGATAATTCTCGGCAATATTGGGGTTTTCTTCACAACCCTGCCGGCAGCGAACCCAAGTACCACTGACCCGGAGCCATCACCCTCTCGATGGATCTCACGCTTAATCTTCAATTTGATAAATTTTACCCGGTCAAATTTTATTTTATTAGTTAATCTTCAAGTTAAGGCAAAATAGCGCATTTAAAATTAGATGCGTAATACATCTAACACAGTTTTTGATAATCTTGCAGTGACGTGCAAAACTAAGGGTTTATTAATGTGAAATCCCGAAATTAGCAGCAAAATCGTTTAATTTGGCACACACAACTGTGAGGCTATCCTTCTATATTTGTTTACATGTAGTACTAAATACAAATCAAATTGTATAAATTCCTAATATAATCATATACAAAATTTTCGCTTGATTTTTTTATTTGTACCTCTAACAAAAAATTACCTTATTTTTTTCAAAATTGTGTTTTATGCTTTCAAGCTTCTTATTAAATATCCGCTTTGATTTGCGTTTGTTGCTGAAAATAATATTTTTTTATCTCTGCGTCAGAAATTAAAATATACTTAGAAATTTGTTTTTATGTAAATTGACAACGCAGACATAGGCCGCATTTTGGCGCACAAAATTGTAAATAACATTTTTCATTATGCTGTCAATAGCTTGCTGTTGACGTCAATTTTGTAATTTGTCTTTTTTTCTCCAATTTAGTAGGAATTTAAAAAAAGTTTTTAAGTGTATAGAAAGGAAAAATGCTTATTGAGAATGAAATCTAAATTTAAAGCTTTTAATGGACGACAGTGTTCCAAAAATGAAAAATTTAAGGGAATTAAAGAGCAAGGACACTAAATATCTCAGCGAAATTAAAACAAAATGGCGGCTAGTAATAAATCCTAACTATTCCACTAGCTTTCAAATAAAAACTTATAAATTGTTGCTTTTTATTATGAATTGAAAGTACGACTATTCTTTATGAATTCATTTCGAAACAACATACTTCCATGTGTATTTCTTAATGTGTACTTGTCTGTCATTCAGAAAATCCCTTATCATCCGCAAATGGATCAATAAAATCCCAACACTTGGAAAACTTTCCCAATATTTCCTATCTTATCACGACGATGTTATCTAATACTAATGGAACATCTAATATTAGACCCTAGAAAAGCTAACGACAAAACCAACATCTAAACAAACATATTTTGTATCATTAACACCTTTTGATTTAGTGTGGCGTTGTGTCAATAAAGGATACACAATCCCATCTCCTACTCCTATTGTTTGCAAAACTTATCATAGAACAAACGCTATGATATGTTAATATATCCTAAAGCGCCATCACGCAACCCACTTGTACCTCGGGGACAAATAGTGCGATTATTTCTCCTGAAGAGTTCTTTCTAGGACCCATCCGTTGAAGAACGAGCTCGTGTGGAGCGCAGGAGGGAAAACAAGGAGAAACATGAGAATATTGACTTGTGTTTGAGGTAAAATAGAACTTGTAGTTAATGAACTTGTGCATGTTCAGTATATAATTATCACAGAATAATTACACTTTCTTAATTAAGGAGTGTGTAGTTTAATTCTAAGCTGAGCATGTACAAGTATAATTCTTGGATAATACGCGACTGAGAAGAAAGGTTCATGTGATACAAATACAGTTGCTATGAAAAGTGGCCTTGAGAGAAGAAAAATTGTCGCCGCTCTCAATCAAAGCATTTAGCACACAATTTTTAAATGAGGGGTTGATGACATGGTTTCATCTGAAGTAACGCAAGGGTGATTTGTGCTGGGAAAAGCAAGTCATTAAAAAAGAGTGAAGAATGAATTGAGGTCAACATGCTCCCGCTTCTGTTTTGTCTGCATGGACACGCATGTGGATCCGATTTGAATAACTTAGATATACGAGTATGTATATGTGACTGGTTTCTAGTCTTTCTCAAATGAAGCTGATACTGCTGAATTAATAGATGTTCCAAATTTCAACTGGATTACATATCAGTGCTTCTTCGTGTTTCTGCTAGGAAATAAGCTAAATACTCATCATGCCTTTTGTTAAGGGAATAAAACATGAATAGCAACCTTCTCTGTATAACAATTCTCACAGGAATTCCTCGAAAGAGCCATTAAATATGAGAAAGTATGCATGCTACTCGTATTTTCGCCTACTGCAATCCAACTATGTTCCGTTCTATAATTAACGAACAAGCCGAGCTGACTGTTCTCTACTTGTTCCTAATTTTAGCAAATGTATTTCGGGATATATTTTATGCAATGTAATTTCGTGATATGGCACAACATACGAAACATCTGTAACGAACCTTGCGTATGAGAAAATCTATTGATTCTAGCATCCACGTACATATTTCTTCGTGGGCTGAAGAATAGCCGCGGCCGTGGTCGTAGCTGTTGTATAGCACATGTCATACAAATATGATAAGAATTGTACATAGTTGATGTGATATGAACGTGCTATCGATTGCATTGCCACGTGACAATGTATAAATTGGAAGTAATAGCTTTAGGTATTTCAATATCATCAGGGGTAATTGGTTTTAGGTACGTTTGAATAGGAACGATGGAGCTTAGTTTCGGTGAATAGAAACTATTGATGTGAGGAAGCTTTTATGTTGAGAATTTGTTTTAAATTTATGACCTTTAGTTATCAGTTTCAGATTCTATTTAATTTATTTAGAATTATAAAAGCTTTGCTTTATAACATGTATTGATATGAAGATTTATTAAATTTGCGGATTTAATTTTCGTTAATTGTTGAACCAAACAAAACCAAAAAAGGAATATTCTTCGCTGAAATGTCTATGCTAAAACTGAGGATTAAAAAAGTTACTTTGTTAATAAACCAGCGCCTTACAGGCCAAAATAAGCCTTAGCATGGAGATATGCAAGAGTGTGTCATTCCTTGATCGCAAAGTAACTCTAGAAGGTGATAATCAGTGTCACGCTTGACCCTCTGATTAAAATTCGAATTCCTCATCGATGTACATTACAACTGCTTAACCAGTTGTAACGGGTTCATAGTCTGTCTGAAGAATCGTTTAAAACAAATTTCATGGTCGCCTACGAGATTCGAACTATTAACCATCAGCATAAGCGGCTAGCGCTCTTACTATTATACCACTCAGACTATTGGTTTTTACCATTTTTTGGGGTTGTAATAAGTGTTGGTCTGTATCATGTAGCATCATTCGTTGTTCACCATTCTCCAGCTCCCACTCAACAAATTCACGCCGCCCCCCTCAACAAGTTATCATTGTGCAAAGGAATACTGGAAGGTGGACTGCCCGGATCGAAGACCGTGGCTAAATCGAAGGCATGGTAAGACTGACTTTTATCTGATCCAGCTTTTGTGCGGGCATGGGTGTTTTCAGCTTTGCCTGCACAATATTGGTAAGTCACGGTTCCTTGACTATAGACTTTGCCCAGGAGAGAAATTCGTTGCCTACCACACGTTTTTTGCATGAAAAAAATGAGGCAGGCTGCGACAGGGCCTCTGCAAGTAAACAGGGAAGCTCAATCCGGATAGTATAGTCGCGCTGCTGCTTGGTTCGGTTGACAAATGGAACCATGACGCACATTATGTTCGGGCAGTCCTCAAAGATAAACAGGAATCACAGCAGCCGAGGAAGTCGGGTCTGGAAGGTCACTTATCTAGCAATTCCTCTTCCTCTCTCCCTTCCCGCTGGAGGAGAGGTCCCCCAGCTTGAAGGCGCCACACGACGTAGCAAAATGAGACCTGGCCCGAATTAATGTGTCAAACAGTTCCAGGCTAGGTTCTCAGGTTGACAGGAAAGGTGTTTAGTGGGTAGTCTAGTAGCTCGGGAGCATGGGAGCCCCACACTCAGTGCGTAAATGGCATTTACCTTCCAATCAGCATACGACTCCAGCAGTAGTTGCGCATCGAGAGGCAGATCGAAAACGTCATTCGGTTTGGTTGCTGTTCATTGCTGGGCCATAGGAATTCGTTGGTGACCTAAGTGGCCGCCATATTCGTGGCTAGTAAAGTTCAAAATACTCGTATATCAAGGAAATTTTAGTCAAATCTCCTAGTGGTTAAATCTTATTCTGATTTTGAGAAGAGCGATTTAAGTGAATGATAGTTTTGGAAGTATGTAATAAGTGGATGATTCAATTAGAAGGTTCTTCGGTCAACGGATTGAATACATTTGTTGTATGTCGCGTTCCGAGCGAGATGAAATGAGAAGTAGAGCTAAAAATGATATTACACAAGAGTCATGCTACCCTACATGAGCGATCGCAATCCGAAACACCGACAACTTCAGTGGATCTGTCAGGGGAGAGTAGTAGTGTTACGTCTCAAAGTGACATGCCACTGTGTAAAACTATTACATCCGCTGAGTCACTTGTGAAGCACGGCTGAGGCCGGACGGAAGACTGAACGGTCCTTCTCTGAAAGTCTGTCGCGATTTCAATAGATTACAATCTTGGCTTAAGCCTAGTTCGTACTATACTAGTATTTTAGTTAAGTACCGATTAAAAAACTCGCTACTGCCCAAAAATCGAATGAAATGGATCGACTTGACTAAACTAGTCGACTAAATTGTTGGTGTTCAGACACGTTTGGTTACAAAACTACTCACTGCTCGACTAAAATACTAGCATAGTGCGAACCAGGCTTTAGTAAGTGACTACTTGTGAGTGACTTGAGGTGCAATTGGTTATCGTTTGCGCGACAACACGGTATAAGTGATTTTATTTTTACATCTTGGTTCAGGTCTTTATCACGATTCGTGCTCGCAATTCGAGGTAGAGTTGTCGCGAACTGGCAATGTCAGAGTGTTGAAGCGACTCCCCAAAAAATCCCATCATAAATTGGAACACCATGTGCCGAAGCGTTCGTCGGTTTGTTGTTGTATTGTGTCATTACATCGTTATCGGCAATAACACGGAAGGAAAAATTACGCACGCAGGCGTACTGTTGGTTGTAAAAGTGTTGGTGTTTGTGTTATGTGAAATTGTACCAAAGTTGAGCAAAAGTAACAATTAAATAACAGTCAAGAGCTTCGACAGCTAGTTTAAGGTTGACTTAGGAACCTTTGAATTCACCCGGTCGAATCATGAAACCCTTGCCGTACAGTGAATGGAGCAGTGCTGGTAACCAATACTATACCGAATACAATTCCTCTCTCGGCTTGGACAGCTGTACAGTTGAGATGGAACTGGTATTTCTAACCAATATGGCGGCGTTGTTAACATAGTGGTGCAAGCCAGAGGAAGGTCTGGGGTGTAGGGCAGTTGAAAGGAATGTAAACTTCTAATGTTCACCTTAAGTGAGTATTGCTTTAAGTTTTCGTCAGAGTCTGATCAGGATATGGTCGGCTCAAACGAAAATTCGCAAGATTTTCCAGCTCTTCTACCTCCTGAACCGACCGTTTCATTCCCAGAAATGGCAACTTAAAAAGCCCTCACAAGTTTTCCGCCCCACACCATCGACATAGGTCTCAACTCCCAAATAGAGTGAACGCTAAAACACTCGGATGTTCCCTATGAGACACGCCCTAAACTGTCCCCATCATCCTCCGCGACCCGGAGAAATGGACAAAGCTGGCTGCGCTTATGAAGCAGTTAAATATAAAGTACGACTCTGGCAAACGCGTATGTCTGGGCATCCAGATTATACCCCAATCCATCAAAAATAACCAAGTTGTTAACTGAGCAAAAATGGTAAATTCACACGTATTCCTCCCTGAGGATGAAAAATTAAATGTGATAATTCGCGGTCTTCACAGACTATCGGTGGAAGAAATTAACGAAGATCTCCAGCAGCAAGGCTTCCACCCTATTGAAGTTTTCTATGTAAAACTTCAATCCGGCCCCTTTAAACTGGTAAAAGTTCTTATGCCGAAAGCAGAAATCTACAATGTTAGATCTATCTGCCATCTTATCTGCCAAGTTGGATCAATGAAACCACGTAGTGGGCAGGCTATGTGTCATAGCTGCCAACAATTTGGCCACTCATCGAGCTACTGCCTCGCTCAAGCTCGCTGTGTAAAGTGCGATGCCCTTCATCACTTTACACACTGTAAAAAGCAATCAGCCGAAAACCCAAGTGCCTCAATTGTGGAGGAGAACACCCCGGCAACTACGGAGGATGTCCCAAAAACTCGCAAATTGCGCAAATTCCCGTCCAAAACAAGCAACAACCCGGTGTGAAACTCCCAAAACCAAACACCAATAGAACCCCTACAAATCCTGCCCAGCCACAAACCACATTCACTCCACCAAATATGGAGCAAGTTTTCATCAAAATGCAGTCGCAGATGCAACTAATGATACAAAAAATGATGGCCACAATGGTGCAGGGCTTCTATGCGCCACAAAACCTAAGTGAAAACACCCAATGACTTCCCCCATGAATCACATTTTTATACTCACGTGAAATGCAAACTCCCTGCAACAAAGAACTGGACTGACCAGGAAACCTTTTTGAAGCCGGGAATCTGTTTCCGCTTCCCTAACTATTATCTATACAGAAATGATCGACTGACAGGAAGGGGAGGTAGAACGGCCATTCTTGTGAGAAGCAATGTGAATCACTACCTGATTGAAACCCCACAACTGTAACGCGTAGAGGTGACAGTAATGAAAATAAAAACGAACTCGTTTGAATTTGTAGTCATGTCACTGTACAATCCCCCTACAAGTGAGACTTTCTATCAAAATCTAAGCTCCCTCTTCGAACTGGAAGGCTCACTCCTGGTGATAGGCGATTTCAACGCCTATCATAATTCATGGGGAGCTGTGATGAGCAATCAGTCTGGGCATGAGCTCAACAGATTTATCACCGCCAAAGATGTAAGACTACATATACCAAGGAAACCATCGCACTTTGTCCTAAACTTCGAAACCTCACGAGATTTTCACCACAATATCCGTGCAACAGTACTCGATAATCTCTCTTCCAATCACTTTTTAATAGAGGAAATCTTCATAGATGAACCTCTAGCTTTTAGGGATACTCTGGCCTCAGAAAGCCTACTTACCAAGGAAAATAATACAGTGCAAACTCCGGTAAGGGAACACAACCCCTATGAACTTCCCAAAGATATTAGGCTTCTTATAAGGAAAAGGAATCAACTACGGAGACGAGCTAAGAACACGAGTGATCCTAGGTTAAAAACCAAAGCCAACCGGTTAACCAACAAAATACTGGATCAGATTCACGAATTTCGAAACACCATTTGGGAAGGATTTTCGCAAAGCCTCGAACCTGGTGATAATAACTTTTGGCGCCTCTTAAAATATTTTATGTTGATAACCAAACACTCTTGAACTGCAATTCCATGAGAATGATTCCCCTGAGGAGAGCCGTGAATCTGAAGATGAAATTGAGTCTTCTGTGCAATGACTGCTGGGTTCCCAGACGACAGGCGCTAACGAAATTCGTCCACTAGACTTAACGGAATCTAAAGACATGATAAGCACGCTAAACAAACGGAAAGCCCCAGGACCTGATTTTTTGACGAACACTATGCTGAAACGGCTACCAGAGAACATATTGCAAGCCCTGACGGATATCATCAACACCATCTTTCGCCTACGCAAATTCCCCAAGGCATGGAAAACGGCAATTATAACCGTTATCCCAAAACCAGATAAAGATCTTACTTTCCCGCGAAATTGGCGGACACTAAGTCTACTGTCTTCTCTCTCTAAAGTCACAAAAAATGCACTTTTAACTCGGTTGTCCGCATATATTGAGAACAATCAGATTATACCAGATGGACAATATGGCTTTGTAGCTGGACACTCCACCAAACTTCACCTTACAAGGGTGGTCCAACATATTAGAAATGGGTTTAATCGCAGAAAGCCAACAGACCTGGTTATAGTCGACATAGCGAAAGCCTTTGACAAAGTCTGGTATGCAGGGCTAATCTTTAAAATACACGAGTATTCCATTCCACTACCTTTGATAAAAATTATCAACTCGATAAAATATTATCCAACATGCGAGTCAACTCAAACTTCGTGCCTTGGAAAAGAACAGCAAAATACCTTGGACTAAAATTTGACGATAGACTTACATGGACTGACCACATATGTGACAAGAGACAACACTAAGGTATCTTATCCTCCTTACACCCCACCTTATGATCAGAAAACTGAACGTGAAAAACAAACTCCTCATCTACAAACAAATTATAAGACCCTCTCTTGTCTATGGCTGCATAGCCTTCTGTCAGACCTCAAAATCAACCAAAAAACTGCTTCAATCCCTGCAAAACAAGGCCCTTAGGAGAATCTTTAGGTCCCCCTGGTACATTAGGAACATTGACATTCATAAAGACCTCAAACTAGACACTATTGATAAATATTTACTAGACCGCGCACTAAAACTGTTCCACAGGACAAATGAACACCCTAATAGTACACGGAATCCCTTAAGACCAACCAATAACCAACAGAGGTTCACCTACCCTAGTCTCAGGTCAATAACATTGTGATGTAGGACTGACAGGCCAGTTGGGTACAAAGATATCCACAGATAGAAATGGAGCAAAAGAGCTAAATCGCACTAGCTCCACGTAATCCTACACCTCAAGCTTCTGCCAGTATAATGGGACGCAATCGAAGGGACCGAGTATAGTAATTGAATAGCGAGTACTAGACAAAATATAATCAATTATTTCATTTATTTGATATCCGCAGACCAATTCTCTTTTTTCTTAAAAAACATTGGGCCTTGCCTTTTTAAGTAAGCCCGACGCCTTTTCAAGAAAAAAGAGAATTGGCCTGCGACTATCAAATAAACAAAATAATTGACTACAACACTGTCAGCCAGGCAAAAAAGTTGCGATCATTCCACAACCTTACTAGACACTACAAATGACTCAAAGGAGTCGAAACGTGTCTGCTCAATATTTGTAATCGAATTCATTTTCGCCTCCACAAAATACTCCAATTGAAAATAGAAAAAGACAGCTTCCTTTTAATTTTGTGTATTTTATTTATTTTTATTCTCGAAATCGATTTTCGACCGTAATCGTTCGGTCTTCTTCAGCGATTAATTTATTTTTACTCACATTCCTGCTTATATACTAGCTATGTTTAAGGAAATTCACTCTCGATCATTAAAAAGTAATTAGGGAAATTTGCTTAAGCTAATAAAAGGTAGGAAAGGTAATTTACAAAAGGGGTAGTTATCAAAATATTATTTTTACATGATTCAGAAAAGATATTATTATTTAATTAATTTAAATAGCCATGATCTGCAGTTTCCGTCATCCTGATTCATCAACTTTTTCCTTTCCCGGGTAATTGCCAGGCTTTCCATCACATTCAATTCACGTGTATCTCTAGCTTCCTTGATGACTACAGCGTCCTCCATTGTTATCTCGTGTCCCTTCGTGATAATATGTTCCGCTACCGCTGACTTGAAATTCGAAGTTCTTTCTTTCTTTCTTGCTGCTGCTGCTTCGCCTAGATGCTCCTTGATTCGCGTGCCGATGAGCCTCCTCGTTTGACCTATGTACACTTCTTCACAAGTGGGACATTCGATGCGATAGATACCAGATTTCTCGTGTGGTTCGCGCTTGTCTTTCGTTGATCCGAGAACGTTTTTGAGCTGGTTCTTGCTGCTTGATTCGATTAACCGTACAGAATTGAGCTGATTTATTCGCCGCTTGATCCGATTGCTGATACCTTCGTGATAAGTTAGAGCCTTCCAGTACGTTCTTTCGGTATTCGCATATCAAATGCGAATACCGAAAGAACGTCGCATATCGCCATTGGTCCCCGTCTAGCTTCGCTCTGATTATTCACCTCAGGACCCGTCACTCAAAGGCGTTCAATATATTTGCGGATGTTTGGGTAACGGTCCATGTTTCATACCCATAGCATAGCACAGGGCTTATCACAGATTTGTATACTTGGAGCTTTGTTCTCCTGTGTATGCCACTGGTCCTCAAGATCGTCAAAACTGAATAAAATATTTTATTTGCGAGCTGTATTCTTCGACGTATTTCGTCTCTTTCATTACCGGTTCTCGTTATTTTGGCGCCTAAATACACAAGTTCCTTCACATTTTCGATACTGTATTCGCCAAGTGTGATATTTTGGGTATTTGAGTATTTTTCCTCGACTGCGTCATGACCTTTGTTTTATTTTCATTGATTTGTAGCCCTACTAGTTTTGCATCGCTGTGGAGTTTCAGGAAGAGTTCTTTGGCAGTTGTTAATGACCGTGACAAAATGTTGATGTCGTCTGCAAAGGCTACTACTTGGCTCGACTTGTATAGTAATGTACCTCGTGTATCGACAGATAGCTTCCTTATGACGTACTCCAAAGCCAAATTGAATAGTGATGTGGCCAGCCCATCTCCCTGCTTTAGTCCGATATTTGTGTCAAAGGCATTGGTAAGTTGGTTATTGAGATGGATCTGGGAGGTCGTCAACGTCATTGTCATTTTGGTAAGACGGACTAATTTGGCTCGGATGTCAAAGCAAAGCATTATTTGGTACAATACGTTAGACCAATACTGTCATATGCTTGCTTGAAGTCAACGAACATTTGGTGTACGTCTATGTTGAACTCCCAGCATTTTTCAAGTACGAGATCGGTTCAAATATGATGGAGACAAACGCTGTAGATGGCGCGCATATATGTTTTGAAGGTCGTGGCTTGAGTATGTGATAGCTGGGCCCCTTACGAACAGTGTTGTATAGTTTTTGTTGGGAGTGCATGTTTCACGCGCGTGCTACGACCATGCGTGAACGTATTGTCATCCGTTTTTTAGTGAGGGAAGGCGTTAAAAACAAGGAAATTTTTCTGCGTTTGCGAAATCAGTTCGGTAGTGAGTGCCTGAGTAGGGCTGCTGCGTTTGCATGTGCCAAAGCATTCAAGCATGGTCGCGAAACCATCGAGAATGAGCCGCATGATCGTCGACCGCGAACCAGCATCACCCCAGACAACATTTGCCGCGTAGAACAACTCATTTTGGAGGACCGTAGGATGAATTTTCGAGACATTCCGGCTGAACTCGGCATCAGTATTGGTAGTGTAGAGTCTATCATCCACGAACACCTTCCATATCGCACGATAGCGGCGCGAAGGGTTCCTAAACTGTTGAACTTCGAGCAAAAATTCACGTGGTTGAAAGTTTGTCGCCGCTTGCTGACGCGATACGAGATGGAGGGGGACGGGTTTTTAACGCGAATCTTCACTATTCACTCCCGAAAGTAAGGTGTCGTCTAAAGAGTTGAGGAAGGGGCAACAGTCAAAGCGAAGACAACCAGGTCCGCGGGTAAGGCTATGTGTACAGTATTCTTGGACCGGCGGGGCGTGCTGTAAGTCGATTTCCTGCGCACCCAACGTTCTATCAATGCTGCATACTACTCTAACCTTCTGAAAACACACGTGAAACCCGCTTATCGCTTGAAACGGAGGAGCATTCCAGCACGAAGGTCGATTGTTCTCCAGGATAACGCGCGACCTCATACCGTGCGTCTCACGCTCGATTCAATATCGGAATTGGGGCGGGAGGTACTGGAACACCCCTCCACAGTCCGAATTTATCATCCTGCGACTACTACATGTTTGGACCACTGAAAGAAGCCCTCGAAGGTCAAAGATTCAACACCGACGACAAGGTAGAGGAGTTCGTGCTCACATGACTGTCCGAAGTTCCCAAGGAATTCTTCGATATCGGCATCAAAAAGCTTCCGGAAAGGTGTACAAAATGCGTAACTTGAAAGGGGGAGTACCTAGAAAAACTGTAAATTTTTGAAAATTTTTTCGATAGTAAATAAACGTCAGAGCATTTGTCTCGATCATATTTGAACCACTGCTTTACAGTGAACAATTGGTCGATTGTCGATCTGCCTACTCTAAAACCACCTTGATACTCCTCAATAATACTGTTGGCGTATGATCCGATTTAATTTTTTGAGATCTTTGGAAATATTTTTTACGCCGTACAAAGTAGTGATATGCCTCTATAATCTTCGCACTGTAGCTTGTCACTTTATTTGTGGATAGGGAATATATTGATTAGCTTCTTTATTTTCTTGTGGCCATATGTGCTGAATAACTGACTGGAATCTCAATGAAGGAGGAGCTATAAAATTAGTCCATCCAACCAAACCGTAACGAAAGCTTTCTCCATATCAATGAGACACACTCTGATACATTCTCTATTATTTAGTTTCATTCTCTATCAGTTAGTTTCGTTATCGCATGTATGGTCGAATGCCTTGCACGTAAACCAAACTGGCATCTCGGCATCAACTCATATTTCTCAATTTGGGTGTTTAATGCTTGCTTCAGTATCACTTCAAAAACTTTGCTAATGTTATGTAGCAAGCTGATTGGACGATAGCTTTTATGACATGAAGATTCCTTTTCTTTTTCAGAATCGGATATACCTTACAATTTTTCCAGTTTTGGATAAAATGAATTGTTCAATTGTTGAACAATATACATACAATAATTTCTAATAGCAACCTCAGGCAAATGTCGTAGTGCTATATTCGGAATACCTTCAATATCATATGATTTCTTGTTGTTTATTCTGCCAAATATGAGACACAAGTCTTCATAGTTGACAAAATGATCAAGAAGATTTCCGCTCGGTATAAGGTTAGAGGTCAATCTTTCTTTGAAATGAAGAATGGATTCGCCATTCAAGCTTGATTAGAAATCGGAAACTTTTGCTTCGAAGATTTCTGAAAGTATTTGGCTCCCTCTCTCAGCGTTTGGTAGATAGACCAAGTTAAAATGAGTTCAAATCAGAGCAAGCTTCTGTAAACCGTCACATACAACTATTTCCACCTGTGTCTGGAGTCGTATTCTTAATTTCGATATCAGCCCTATCTAGAAGATCTATCTTACTACTAGTGACTTGAAGATTCTTACGAAGTATACCATCTTTTGTGACCCCTGACTTTCTCCGCCCATTGGCTGCCGACTTCGCTCCTCCTCCAACATTACATTGTCCTGGTAGGGATATTCATCTCATGAGTCATGATGCGAATGCTTTACGGATTTTAGAGCTGCTTGTTCTACTCGTACGAGGACGACCGATTCATGGCCTACCGTCAATAAAGGGATTTTCATTATACCTTCTAATAGCTCGCTCGATGAGCTTCGTTGACATTTTCAGCGGTTTTAGCAAGTTGAACATTCTAAAACAAAAATTGTTAACTAAACATTATTTAAAACAATCAAGAAAAACTAATCATATAAAGTGAAAATCGATATTGGCCAACATCCACCTGAATAATTTCCATCACAGAACGCGAAACTCTCCCCAGTTGTGCTGAGCGTGCTTAACCGTGGCCAATTATTATTGATTTCAAAAAATATATACAATAAATATATTTCATTTGTTTATATGCGAAGCTCATGCATGAAAATATCATATGCCGTATAATATCTCCATTATTCTGATAAAATATAAAGTACGTCGTCACTTGGGGCGGAAAAGGCATTCGTATAAAATTATGGTGGGCTGTCATTTCAAGTTGAAATATATTAACGTTTTTTCTTTCAATTATGAGCTGAAAATTGTACGGAATATAGCGGTAGCAAAAGCACAGAAATTAGTCTACACAAACCACATTTATTTGTTTTCGAAATGCGGATTATATCTATTGATTTTGTATTATAAGGTACGAGACCATGTATAGAATACTAATAATCTGAAACGTGACCGGTACTATGATTAGTGCCACTACGGTCATTTGGAAGGAATATTTGTTTTTTTTTTGCTATTATTTCCGCGGTGGAAAGTAATAATTATGGGGATGATATTTGTTTCGTTTCTGGCTTTTAGTAGAAATATTTTATCTTCTAGAAAGTCCTTTGTACTCCTTTTAATATTTAAAGGAAGCCCATAAAAAACATGGTTATTAACAATACTTTGGTCAAAACTTAACTAGCACCAACATTTAATTGAATTCCACAAATTTAATTAGAGCATTTTAAGGATAATTTCAACGGATTGCGCAATTTAATTTCAATATAGCTATCATTTAGCACAGCCCATGCATGGCCCCGTTCATAGAAATATTCCAATCATATAAAGATTCAAAATTGCCTTGCAACCATTATATGCCCAACACACAGCAAATTTGGAAAGACAAAATGCCCAGAATATTGGAAATTCCTTTTAGTCTATAGAAAACAAAGGCAAAATGTACAAAACGTGCCATTTTCCAGCATTCCTTTCTCGGATATAGCCATTTTCAACTGCTGCTTCCACGAAAGCAAATAGGACTGAGAGGTCCCTAGAGAAAAGGAGACCAAATGATTTTACAGTTCATTTGACTATCAATTTGAAAATTACTTTTCACAGGACACAACAAGGGATACGGCTTCAAATTTAATTATTTACTCAAGTGAATTGGAATTTACGTATAAACGATTCACAAGTTCTATTCATGTTACAACAACGCCATTTGTGAGATTTAATAGTAAACTGATCTATTTTTGAATAAAGGAAATTAAAATCAGTTTATTTTGTAAGGGTGCTTAATTTTGGTCATTTGATTAGGTGTGATTGTGATTGGTTTAGGAGGAAGAGTAAGGAAAATTGAAAATGCTACTGGCATTTAATGAGAAAACATGGGGTTATCCAACAAATAAAAAGATATAATTATGTTTGGTCTTCAAGAAGCGAACTATAAATTAATTTGTTGATTATTGTGTGTTTTTTATCGATTTCAAAACAGTCTACATTTCATTACCATAATCTACGGATCGCTTCCTCCTCTTATGGTCTTTCGTCGGTTTAATTGTTGTACTTTATTTTATCCAAACACAAGAGAAAGATTATGCAGAAAAGACCCCAAAAATAATCAGTTCTAGATAATTAATCTAATCATCATGAAACTCTTCCCTTTTTTAGCGAACGGTAAAAAAAAAGTTAAGTTGATTAGAAACGAGTTAATTTTACAGAGTTGAAAAGAAAATACTTTGTCATCTTTCGATGGCCTCGATATTGATTGTTTATTCATTTACTAATCTGATTAGTTTCTATTAAATTTCTAGCTAAAATTAAACTTTATTAGCATCGTAAATCATTTTGATATATTTTGTGAGATGTTTTTTTTAGCGATAGGAGCAATATTGTTTCCTTAAGTTATTGAAATAGTGTAGGCTTCAATCATTATGATTAAATTAACGACGTGAAAATTTAGTAGACGTAAAACTTTAGTAAAATATGCTTAAGCCTATGTTGGACTTTTTAATGACAGAATAAAGAAATTTATGTGAACTCTAACCTCTAGGGAATATAATAATTGATCTATGGGGTCTTTGGTGCCCCTTTCTTGAGTGTCTAAAGTTTAAAAGTCCTTTTTATATCGAAATTTAATGTTTTCTCGGAAGTTTTTTGTTAAAAATGGTCTTTGTTTGACCAATGAATGTCCTCAGGATAATTAATTTAGATCGATTCTAATATTTGGAATATAGTAGAAAATCTCAAGTTGATTTATAATAATCTTTAGATCACAACTTTATAAATTCTATCCTTCATTGTGGTAGTACTTGGACTTTTATTTTAACGTGTACTGTCATAAATGGATTTATGCAATTCAAACAATTAAATAGGAAACGGGTTTGTACCAAACATGCAAAAATACAATTTGTAAAGCCCTCTAGAAAACAAATTAGTAAACATATAGCTTTATAATTCAATTAGTGCTCATACTATACCATCAACGTTAATGCACTCTTAGGATATTTCAAGGACAAAAAATCACACTTATTACGATCTCTAACATGAAGAAAATCGTGGACGATCTAGAAACAGTATTGGAATGTTTAAGCTCAATTCAAAGACGTTTTGGGAATTTTGAGCGTGCAAAAATCATTGGCAAGTTGTGGAAAAAATTTCGTAAACTTAACTGTGCTAAAAAGCGCGGTAAATCACCCAAATGTCATACCAATATTCTTCTTCGTAGCACTACAGCCTCTCTCGGGCCTTCGCTTTCTGCAAATAGCGCCTCCAACTGTCTCGGTCCATTGACCGCGTCCTTCAATTTTGAAATCCGCGCAGCGATAAACTGTCCGTCGACCGAGTCAGACCAGCGTTTACTTGGTTTCCCCACTGGCCTCCGGCATTCAGTTCTCCCAACAAATACCTTTTTGGGTATTCCTTGCTCGTCCATACGATTCATGTGACCAGCCCATTGCAGCTTTCGCAGTCTTACAATCGTTGAGACCTCCGGATCGTCAAAAATATCATCCAGCTCATAGTTGTATCCAATTTCGTCATTGATCCCCGTCTATCTTCGTTCCGATTATTCGCCTCAGGACCCGTCGGTCAAAGGCGTTCAATATATTTGTAGATGCTTGGGTCAGGGTCCATGTTTCACACCCATAGCATAATACAGGTCTTATCACAGGTTTTGCATACTTGGAGCTTTGTTTTCCTGGTCGTCAAGATCGTCAAAATTGAAAAAAAAAATTATTTGCGAGCTGTGTTCTTCCGCGTATTTCGTTCCTTTCATTAGCAGTTCTCGTTGTTTTGACGCCTAAATACACGAATTCGCTAACATTTTCGATATTGGATTTGCCAAGTGTATCACACTCAAATGCACAATATATCATATTGTGCATTTGAGGTATTTTGTTTGATTCTCATTAATTTGCAGCCCTACTAACTTTGCTTCGCTGTCGAGTTTCAGGAAAAGTTCTTTCGCAGTTGTTAATGACCGTGACAAAATATTGATGTCGTCCGCATAGGCTACCACTTGGCTCGACTTGTATAGTAATGCACCTCGTGTATCGACAGGTAACTTTTTTATGACGTCCTCCAGCGCCAAATTGAATAGCAATGGGGCCAGCCCATCTCTCTGCTTTAGTCCGATGTTTGTGTCAAAGGCATCGGTGACTTGGTTATTGATGCGAACTTGGGAGGTCATCGACGTCATTGTTATTTTGGTAACACGAACTGATTTGGCTGGGATGCAAAAGCAAAGCATTATTTGATGCAGTACGTTACCATCAATATTGTCGTATGCTTGCTTAAAGTCAAAGAAAATTTGGTGCACGTCTATGTTGACCTCCCAGAATTTTTCGAGTACCTGCTTGACTGAGAATGTACTACCAATTGGCCAATTGTAAAAAAGGTACCCTCAAATTTTTATGATGGCAATGTGGTTTATTTATTGCCCTCAAATACTTACCATCTCCTCCATCACATACTTAATGTGAAATTCCTCACCCATTCTCTTTGAAAAAATTTTGATTTATTTATCGGACAATTATGTGTTGTGTTGTATATTTGCCTGCAGCATAGCGTGCCGCCTGTATACCAAAGTTGTATGCTACGCGTAATTTGAGTGCAGAATCCGTTCAGAATATATAGTACGTTCAAGGGCACAATTAACCATCTACCTAGCATTGTCAATTTCGTCAAAGCCCTGTTGTAATTTAATCGATTTTCACTTTTCTGACAAAAGATAAAAATGTCAACAATATTGATTAAAAAAAAATCGGCCTCTATTGTCACATCCTTCCCTGGCTCTAATAACCTCTTGTAACCGATTTGGAAGCCCATCCATTATGTTTTGAATTTCGCTTTGAGGAATATTCTCCAACTCCTTAACAGCTGCGGCTTTTAAATCTCTGGCGGTCGTAAGAGCTGGTACACGTCATCGAATCCATATTTTGAGATTGGCCCCGACGTGTTTGATTGGGTACAAGTCAGGACTGCGAGGTGGCCATCGTCAAAGCTGAATATTGACCTCGCCCAGGTATTCAGTGACACCTCTCGATGTGTATGCACGAGCATTGCCGTGCATAAAAAAAATTTCAGCAAGAAACGGCACAAACGGAACCACGTGCAGTTCTAGGATCTTTGCACATATCTATGAGCATTAATGGTACCCCTATCGTAGACGATGTATGTGTCCATCATATGAAGTTACACCTCACGTCATAATTGAACCCCCATGTATCCCACTGTTCCAACTACAGCACATTTCGCAGTCCTTTCTTCACAGCGTCTATACACACTCTGACAAGCATCAAGACCCCGTAAAGCAATTTTTGATTCGTCAAATTAGAGAACTGCCTTTCGTTGTTCTGTTGTCCAGTTTGTGTTCTTGGGCAAACTCACGTCTTGCTCTTTTGTGAGCTGTGGCCAATTGTGGAACTCGAGCTGGAAAAAATGCTTCTAAATCCCTCTCTGCTAACCTCCTTATTGTTTTTTCACTCACATTAAAATTTTGTAGCTCAAACAAGCGGTGATGAGCTGCAAAAGCTATTGTGAGCCGACTTCGAAGAATGATGGAAGCCATGAAACGGTCTTCTGACTTTGTTTGGGCCTTCTTATTCAGAAAACGGTCTCTCTATAACGTTGGGTAGCATTTTGTACAGTGGTATGCGAGTATCCAAACATACGTCAAAACCAACGCTGGCTAAACCCATTGTCTGTAAGCGCCGCAACCCTGGCTGGTCCTGCTTCGTCAAGCAGAATTTTAGTGGTGGAAACGAAATCACGACACGCCCACGCTTCGTTTTAGTCGATAAAATTAATTATAGCATTCAAAAGAAAATTTTTGCGTAGCGTCGCCCTGGTGAAAACTTCAAACTCAACTAAACTGATAAATATCAACCAAAAATCTTGAAAACAAAAGAAACAAGTCAAGTAGACAGAAGTAGGCCTCTGTCAGAAGGGCTCTGTACTCAATATATGATATGCAGTAACATTCGCTACGCAACTAATGCAAAAATTCTAAAACTACTTCCAAGATATGCATATTAAATAATACGTTTTAAGAAAAACCTCCTTCTTTTTTATTCAATGAAAAGTATCTCAAAGTTATTTAAGTTATTCATTTTTCTTGAAATTTTGAAAAAAATGCTATCAAAAATGTAGCGTCGGATTGGAGCGAAAGCCAATATGATAGGAAAAGCGAGTATTGTGGATGATGTTATATATGACAATTCAAGTGCCTATCACTTCGCAGAATAAGACAGCCTTACATTCATCTACCATCGAATTTAAGGATACCCAAACGGTTTTATTGTGCAATCTATAAATTCTACTATTATTAACAAAGTTGAGTTAATTTCGATTGCAAAGGTATTTGTTATTGTTGTATTCATAGAGAACTACCTCCACGATTTTTTTGGATTACTGGTGTCTAAACACGGGGAGGGGGGCACGCACACAAATTTTTGAAAAACTGTTTTAAAAAGTTATCGGTAAGAACTTTCAGTAATTCCACATGACCATCTTTATAAAAAGCAATATTTTAAGGTTCACTCCTCTATATGAAGAGACCCTCCTTAAGAAATTTTGAAAATTTTTTTGATATACAGACGGACAGATAGTCTCGATTTCAATAGGGTTTTGTAAGTAAGAATAAACCCTTAAAAATAGGTGGAACAGTTTTATTTATTGCAGAACGAACCACTTTGACAAGTATGCCTAGTTATCTTAACGTACGTTATCGCAAAAAATGGTATACATTTTTGGAAGGGTAGACGATTGAATCTGCTTCTGAGTGTACTCGTATAAAGATTCGACCCAGGGCAGGACTCAGGAGATCAGCGCAAGTTTGACTCATTCCGATTATAATGGTAATATTCGACCTATTTACTTGCTCACTACCGTGTTCCTTACATAACATAATCTAGTTGCCCGTTGACATCTCAAGATCCTGCCTCTGGATACGTCCTTCAGCTCTCTAATTGGTCCTGGAATTCAAAGAACAGCTCCGACCATAACAATCGATAGGGTTTCGTTCACAAAATTGATTTTAGTAGCCGCATACTTGGTTCGTTTGTCCCAACCATGGGCATACGATGTGCTTCTGCTGGAGTACATCTCATCGAAAAGGCATGGTAGCGTTATTTTTCTTGTGAGCTCCGAAATGTGTTGTGAAAAAATTCCTTAACACTCGTCATCAACCTGATTCCAGTCGCTGTTACCAATATGAGTAAACAGTGGTTTCAACATCTTCTGAGGAGCTTTTACACTCATCTTTCAATTTAGCCCCAAAAGGCCCGATTCGTGATGACCCGATTTCTCCGGATCTTCTGCCCTTTGCTATTCGACCCTTTCCAGTAGCTGGTAGTCTATGTTACTATGATTTGTTCATTCGAGCTTCTCTTCTTTGGCGGTCTTCAGCATTCAGTGCATTGCGGCTACCATCAATTGTCTTCAGATCATGCATGACTTTATAACGTGAGTTTTTGTGTTGCATCTTTGTTAAGAGTAAGGTCGGAGTGGGATTTGATGTGGAAAAGGTACTAATTCTAGCTTATCTCTAAAAAATTAACAAATCCTTTCATCGCACGTGGTTCCTGGGTACAGCGTCCTTGTGGTTGCTAAAGGTATCGTCAAAGACTATTTCTCCTTTGAGTTGCTGGTAACGATTTTACCATTTCTCGACTATTTGTTTAATTTGTTTTCTCCGCTTTACATGCTTTCCTATATGTGCTACCCAAAGATGTAAGTTTGATTTTGCGATCTCCATAGTATTCCAACAGCAGTCTCCCTTGTCTGTTTTATAATTGTCGGTCGTATCAGTTCGCCACAAGTTACGAGCTTTGTTTAGCTATTACAATCTTTGCAAGACATATGTTTTTCTTCCATATAACCGATTCGAACATTTCATCCAGGATAAGTTCACTGAAGAATCCAAATATCCTTCTCTATCCGAAGGAAATCAGCACCGGTTCAACCTGTGTAGAAAACTATAACTAAAAGCAAGTGAATATTTAAAGGTCATAATGAACGAAAGAAAGTAGTTCTCTACAAAAACAATCACTGTCTTGACCCTCAAAGGTAATTGGAGGTAAAGATGGCGATTCATGCAACTATTTCATTTGGGTGAAGTCTCAATTTTGTGTCGTTAGCCACATGTAAAAGTCAATGATTATGAAAAGGAAACTAGCATACAGATTCTATGACCTAACAAAACAAAGAAAACAAATTTCCTGGAACGTTTTACCGATTGGCACACCATCGGGGTTCTAAAAGATAATTCTGAAAAGACGTGCGGCGATTTTGAAGATTTTCTTCCATTTAATTAAACTAAATAATCTGAGAACCAGGATGACTAGTTCTCAGCATTCGGGTAATACACAAAGTCGTCTTATTATATCTGACCCGATTTCAAAAATTGTTTAAGTAGATACAGGTGCTGACATTTCTATTATACCAGCACCACGTTGTTATTCCCTTGTACCGACTTCGCCTAATCTAGCTGCAGCACATATGGCTACAGACTATTAACGCTTTGTCTAGACCTGCGTCGTTCGTTTACGTGGAGGTTCATGATAGCAGACCTAGCAGATCCCATTTTAGGCGCTGACTTCCTCTGCCGCTATGGATTGTTGGTGTATATAGAGCACAATGTTTTAGTAGACCTCTCAGCCTTACTGGATCCAAAGGAAAGGTCTCACTTTGTAAAATCCTCACTCTTTCTCGAATTTTTGAAGGTGTTGCAGATATTAAAATTCGCGGACTCCTTCAAGAATTTCGCAAAATGACTACGGAAATTAGTTTCACCAAATTGGTTGAGCACGATGTCCAGCACCACATCAACACTACTGGTTCCCCAATATGTGTGTCCTTTACTATCTGACAAATTAGCTTTTGCGAAGAAAGAATTCGAGTTTATGCTTCAACAAGGTATCTGCCGTCCATCGAAAAGTTTCTGGTCTTCACCTTTGCATATGGTCCTCAAACAAAATGGACAATCAAGACCATATAAAGACTATCGTCAACTGAATGGTCAGACCTTTCCAGACCGATACCTCTCATCCATGCTTTTGCGCAACAATTATCTAACAGACACATATTTTCAACCTTAGATCTTGCTAAGACATATCAAATCTCTGTAGCTCTTGAAAACATTTCAAATACGACAATTTGCCCACCTTTTAGACTCTTCAAGTTCACACGGATGACTTTCGGACTGTACAATGCGGCGCAAACTTTTCAGAGATTTATCCATTCTATGCAAGGAGGCTTAGACTTTTTTTTTGTCTATCTGGATGATATTTTGGCTGCTTCTTCTTTCGAGTCGGAGCATTTAGTTCATTTAAGGTGCATTTTTAACGGTTCCTTGATTCTCTAAATTCTCCAAATATTAGTGAAATTTCTTGGCCATTTTATAAGCCCTGAAGGTATAAAATCAGCTCCAGACAACAAGTAAGTCCAAGCAATCTTAACACCCAAAACAGTCAAAAAGCTATGCAAATTTTTGGGAATGCTACAAATTTATAGAGGATTTCTGACAAATGCTGCACATCAGCATAAAATCTTAAATACTTACTTGCTCCAAAAGCCATTCATGCTTTTTAACCCACCAAACGTCATTTAGTTGAGTATACTTTTAACATGATGAAAAAAGTTAAAAAGTAGTTTTTAACTTTTTTCATCATTCATATAAAATGAATCTACATCAAGTAGAGATGGCCAGTATATATCAGTCCGATAAGTACTTAGCCTACAAAAGAAAAACGAAAATTTTGGATAAGTGGCGATTTGTCTCTCAACATAATCTCCTCTTAGCTCGATACACTTGACCGAGCAATGCTCCAACTTCTGTAACCCGTCTGAAAAATACGTTTCCTCGAGGTCTGCAAAGTAGGCCTCCGTGTTGGCGATGACCTCCTCATTAGTCTAAAACGTATGCCCGACCGGTCTTTTTCAAGTTTTGAAACAAAATGTGGAAAATACGTAGCCCAATTCGACCAATTTGGCCGTGGTGACGGCGGGGGCTGTGAGCCGGTGTGTTGTCATGGTGGAAGAGCATGTTTTTCTTCGCCGAATGAGGCTTTTTTCTGCAATTCGGCTCAATAAGTCGGCATAGTAGAGCCCTGTGACCGTTTTGCCCTTCTCCAGGTAGTCGATGCAGATCACATCTTGTGAATCCCAGAAAACGGTGGCCATCATTTTTCACTGCTCTGAAGTGGTCTTACTTTTGCGTCCGGAGTGAGCAAACGCAGTACCCATCGTGCCGACAGCTTTCTCATGCCCAAAATTGCATGCATGATATGACCCACGCGGTCTTTTGAGATGCATACTGTCTCAGCTATCTCGTGCACAATCTATCGGCTAGCCGCCGATACAAGCTCGTAGGTTTGTGTCACGTTATCCTCCGTGGTAGCCGTTCTCGGGGCACCTGAGCATGACTCTTCAGAAACCGACGCGCAACCACGTTGAAACTCGTTAAACAAATTTTTTACGGTCGCCATCGCAGGAGCAGAGTCACCGTACACAGCATCCAAGGGCTTCTTGATTTCGCTATGTGATTTCCCTTCCAGAAACAGGAATCGAATCACCGACCGATATTACTCTATCTCAATTTTTCTAAAATCCGAGTGTTTAGTAGAAGATTAATAGCAGAAATGAATACAGTTGATGGACTTACAATCGGGAATGACCTGAGTTTATTTTAACTTGACGAATTTATACAAATACAAATTATGCTTATTCTGATCAAAAAATCATAACATCGCTTATTCATAGTAAAAAAATGATAACATTGCTTATTCATAGGTCGTTGCATTAAATATTGGATGATAAGAATTTGCGTATATTGCAATTGAATGCAATGAGCTATGAATGCTTGGAATTTGGTTCACAGAAGCAAAATATTCCTTTGCTTATGGAAATGATGAGGGATGTAAGTCCTGTAGTGTTGGGATGTAAGTCCTGCAGGGATGTAAGTCCAGTGTGTTGATGTGGCGTTGAGAATTGCAGATTTTGTTTGTGTTCTATATCATGCAGGTAGCTTTTTAGGCTACATACTCGTATGTCATTTGTGTTGTTTATTGTGAGTATACGTTGTAGTTCAGGTCAGGTGTGATGGTAGAGTGAGTCTTCGATGTTGGTTATGATCAGAGCAATTGACAGGTCGAAGCTGGACTTAATCCTGTGTTGATAATGATGGTGTGCGACAATGGTAAAGGAGCCATCCCCTAAAGTACAGTCATTCAAGAACTGCAGCAATCCCATTTGTAGCAATTTGATATCCTTTATTTGGTTCCCACAGACGATGGTGACATGAGTTCTGTTTTGATGTGCGTATATCCAAGAATTGAGGCTATGCAATTGTGTCCATGGCTCCAAGGAGGCGACGGTTTCCAATTTGCAGCTCTTTGGTAGCGTCGTAGGCTGTTCCAGTGGTTTTAGTTCACATTGTGCAGGTCCGGTATCTTACTGAAAAAAAACGTGCCTTTGGTTGCAGACGAAAATTCTGTCGGAGTCAACGGAACAGCGGTTTATACCTTCATCAGAGAGTTGATAGTAGTAGTCCCTATTTAACGTAAGAGCTAGGAATTGAGAGCTGGTTTAAATGTTGACCATTCGCGAGGTTAATTCGAATGCCAGTGGTATGACTTTGAATATATGCAAAATTTCCTTCAACGCTCATGAGTATGTAAAGCTACATAAGTGCTTTATTAGTTGTTTGTCCAGGGATAGCCAGGGAGTTAGGTATATGTTCTCTGATGGCCTGTATTTCAGCAGGCAATTGAATTGGAGATAAATTCGAAGGACAGACTTTACCGTTGCGGCTGTCAGTGATAACGTTGAAAAGCATTGACTGCGTATGTTCCTAAGCCTCTATGATGGCTACGAGATGTATTGCTATTGTATTAAATGTCGTCAGGATCTGCTGCTCGTTCAATACCTTGTTCGTGGAATTCACTTCCAGGGAAAAGTGTTCGAAGTTGTCGCTGACTGCTCTGAATTGCTTGTTGAAAAAGTTTCTGTCTCTAGTAATTTTTTTTTTTTTTTGTGATAGGGAGGTGAAGGCATTTATGCCCGCCGAGTCTGGCAGTGTGGGACTCCCATGGAGGATACCTTTGGACTACCCACTAAACACCTCCCCTGTCAATCTGAGAACCTAGCCTGGAACCGTTTGACACATTACTTCGGGTTATTCTCTAGTAATAACCTTTATCGCGGAGTCAATTAAAGACGTAAGTGGTTGTCGTCAGTCGAAATTCTGTCAATTGTAGAGGATATTTTATCTGCATATTCTTGATCTAGTATCCCAAATAACTTGTTGCTGATTACGCCAACGAAGTCGAACGGTGATCGTTTTTGCCGAGTAACTTTGGTGCTTCTGTTGAGTAGGAGATCATTCTTCATTTGAAATTTTTCTGCTCTTAATTGCAGTTGAATCGTTAGTAGTGAGCAGCGCTTATTTCTTCCGGAAACGAAACTGCCACAAATTTCTCGGAGTCTCATTACCTTTGCTTGAATGTTTTGAAGATCGATCCAGTAGTTTCTCAAATTGTAGTAAACAATGATGTTCCAGTGGTCCGCAATCAGAGACATCTGAGATATTTCTTCGAAGTAAGTGATTGTTCCTGGGGCGAACGGTGTTATTTTGATTGAATTATTGTCAGTGAGTGTGGTGGATTCTCCTGTGATAGTTGGAATAAATAAGACGAAAAATGCCAATGCGATGTGAGATAGGGAGTATGATGAGCTTATTTTGGTCCTTTTTGGCTTAAAATGGGGGTGTGTAGATGACGGATGAGCTAACGCTGGAGTTGTCTGTTAATTGCAGCTGATGTCTTCCTCCTGTTCGTAAAATGCTTGGCTTAGGATCCAATTTGAATTAATCGGTTGAAGTTTACGTTTCTTGCCTTTGCAGATTCACTGCTGTTGTTCCCAGGACTTGTAGTAGCCGTTGCAGGTTCGTTTGATGATGTGTTGTTCGAGTCCTCTTCCAGAGATAGAGGACAAATGTTGTGGACAGTTCTTCGTAGACCCTGACGCGGTTGTCGGAACCTTGGTGCTCTGTGACCACTCTTCCCAATGCCCATTTTAGAGGTGGGACGTTGTCTTCCTTGAGAAGAACCAGAGCATCAGGCGGAATTGATGGCACCTTTGTCTTCCATTTGGCAGTTATTTGAAGCTGTTACAGATACTCCTTGCTCCATTGCTTCCAGAACTCCTGCTGACATGTTTCATGAAGCTCTTTTCGCTTGTGCAGGGAAATCTTCTTCTCATGGAGGTTGGGGTTAGGAATTGTTGTTAACGGCTTCTCTATCAAGAAGTGGCCAGGAGTCAGAGCTTGGAGAAGGTTGGGATTGTTGGATAATGGAGTGAGGGGTCTGGACGTCAGGATTGCCTCTATTTCAGCTATGATCGTATTTACGTCAGTGAGACCCCACCAATAACTATCTTCATATGATATTTTGCGACCTTGACTGCCGCTTCTCATAACCCACCAAAATGCGGTGATCTGGGTGCAATAAACATCCATTCAATTTGCTCATCTGAGCAATATTGAGCGATGTCCAATTGAGTGCTCGGGTTTATAAAGATATCGTGAACCTCTTTTAATTCGTTCCTTGCCCCAACGAAATTTGTGGTGTTATCGCAAAATATCTTCGAGGGTCTTCCTCTTCTTGCGATAAACCTCTTAAGAGCGCCTAGGCAGGCATTTTTCGACAAATCAGAAACTAACTCTAAGTTACAGCCTTAGTGGTAAAACAAACAAAGACAGATATATAAGATTTAGTAAGTGTCTTACCCCTAATTCTGTAGTGCATATAGACAAGACCGCAAAAATCGATCCCGACGATTTTGAATGGTCGAGAAGGTCGAACGTGCTCTGCTGGCAAGTCCCCCATTATTTGTTCCACGAGTTTTAGCTTCGCCCTATAGCATTGAATACATTTGTGAACACTATTTGCAGCTAATTTCCTGCCGTCGAGAGGCCAAAACCTTTGTCGAACGATAGCAAGAAGCTCTTGAGGACCAACGTGCAAGTTAGTTTCATGTAATTCTTGTATCAGCAGGTTTACAACATCATTAGATTGTGGTAATGAAATTTGATGTTTTGCATCATAATCTACCTTTAATTTCTCAAGCCTCCCGCCAACTCGGATAAGGCCTTCTTTATCCAAGTCAAGTTTTCAGGATTTCGAGCAGATAAAGTGTCCTTTTTCTTTTACTTATCGGAGCGCCGAAGTCAGTCTTACCGTACGTTCAATTGAGCCACGATTTCAGATCCGAGATAAGACGCGTAGTACATCTTCCTTTCGCGCTGTTCACACAGGACTCCTGCTAATCATTAAGTGAGCGTTGTCTCTCTTCGCGGGCAACTGTCCTCCTTGAATACATTACTAAAAAAAACATTTCAATTTCCCCATAAGCATCTGAAAGTCAAATATACATATAATTCAAATCAATGAACTTAGTCTGCGTCTACTCGCACAACAAAGCAAAGCCCGACGGCTTTTCAAGAAAAAAGAGAATAGGCCTACGGATATCAAATAAACAAAATAATTGATTTTAATATATATTTCAGGGGATAAATAACACCTTACCCAAAAAGTGTTTAAGCTCTTTATTAAACAATGTTATTCCATCGACTTCAATTTTGAAAAGTAGCTGATATGTACTGTTTGATGTGTAATTTCGCACAAGGTATCACCTATAGGAGTTGTGCATCTTTATTTCAGAAGAAATGTTTTAGTCCACAAAATGAATTAGTTATCAATTTTCGAGCTGGTTCATAATACGTGTTTATCGGCCCCACAGTGCACAGCAAAGAATCGGTGGAAATATAAATGTTTTCGAACCGTTCCAATAATTTCTTTCATGCATTATGAAGAGTCGCATGAATGAGTATAGTCATTTTGCATACAATAGAATGTGGTTAGAGGTATAACCTCATAAGCCGAAGGTCCCTGGTTCAATCCCATTGGCGACAACGAGATTGGTTTCGATTGATTCTTTAGGCGGTGTTTACGCCCGTTCAGTTTCGATATGCATTGGTTTAAAATTAGAACGCATCACAGCTGGGTGGACGAACACACGGCCAAAGCGTGGTACTGACCATATCACCTTCTCAAGTACCCATATATATGATCGAGATAAAGAGATACTCTAACTATCTCTAAGCAAAGGCCCGAAAGAAACTCTTGTGCTAAAACAAAAAAAAAAACAATTTCTGCTGCTGTTTCACACCAACTTTCATCGCACGACAAACGTTTTATGCCATCAATTGAAAACTGTTTTCAGCTACATCGTTAAATTTATAAGTTTTACAGAATGTAAATGAAATAGAAAAAAGTAAAACCGGCTACAAACCAGTTTTTTTCTTGAATAAAATGTAAAAAATATAAAGTTTAAGTAAACAATAAAGTTAAAAATAAAATGAGCATGAAATACAGCATTCAACCATGTGCATACGACAGAGCACACAAGCGAAAAAATTTATTAGCTAAACAAATAATTTTAATTAACTTCATTACGTGTAGCTAATTGCACTTAAAATCTTGGAACATGTGTGATAAATGTTTCTTGACTATTCAATATCATGCTCTTATAAACTCTCAATAACAAAGTCGATAATACGAGTACTAAGCGACTTTATTGAACACAATGTCTTAGCTTAGTATGCAATATTCCCACATTCAGACACTTTACTAAAGCTCAGTAACAGCTCTCATACGCATCTATCTATATACTTGTATTTATTTTCAATTTATATACTCGTATGCTGCAAGCTACTTGTACGTAGATGGTCGAAAGAGTCAAGTGCCTTCCATGAACTCACTTTAGTGCGTTTAAAATAACATTATCGTCAGGGTGCAGCATTTTATTAGAATTTATTTAGTATTGGTTCTACTAGAGCATGTCGTTGACGATGGAAAACGTCGATTGGAATTTGAAGTTAAATACCAAATATATGTACTCATCTATGGTATAAGCATGGTTGGTTGGTCCAAATAAATTAATCTTATGAAGGCAATAATTTAAATTGGAATTAGTACATAGTTGTATGCAAGCCCCATTGAGAGACGAAGATAAGATGTTTGTACAATGCTCGAATTTGAAGGAATAGTACTAAGTACGTTAGACCCAGGCACAAAATGAAATATTTAAGCTAGAACTAAATATTTATCTATAAATAAAGCTCAGAAATACATAAAAACGAAATCATAGTAATTTTGCTTCCCTGCAAAGTCCTGTTCCGTGATCGAACATGTGAATTGGGGATATAACACTGAAGTAACTACTTAAGACACTGTTGGAAGCCAAGGCTAAAATATATAGTGAGGTTGCTGCTCTTCCGCGACAAAGTGTCCGTCGTATAAATTAATTAAATAATGTGGCAATGTACCCTACCGGAAAATCGTTAATATTTTATGATTCACACATATAGGAAGATTTTTACTTTGAAGCTATTCAATCTGCGTTAAACACAAGCTTCTGGTACCCGGATATGTTATTGTTCAATACCCTCATTAGCCTTCATGGGATGCGATGATAAAATTTTAAGAGAATGCTGATATCGAGCTAACTTAAGGCCATTATAACTTAAAAATATGGTTTATTTGCGAAAATCCATATAGTGAAAATCATTTTTGGTGTACTGAAAACCAGGGAAAAACGATCAACAATGGAGAGAACCGAATATACTCGTATACGATTCAACCCTTTTAAGAACATAAAACAAGTTGGATAGACAGAGGTATGCTGCTGTCAAAAGGGTTTTTGTCCTTAACCTCAAGAAAAAGTTCATATATCTGCATCTAAGTATCTAAGTAAGTATGTATCCACTATTACTCCACTTAAAGTGGCCGCCATTCTGTTGCAGAACTACTAATATTGATTGAAAAGGATTTGAAAAATATACATATTTCTTAGTTGCATGAGATTTTTCAATAGGGATTAATTGAGTATGACATCTGGAAATTGACAATTCTGTGATATTTGTGTTCATGAATCGTTTAACACTCGAACAACGCTTCCAAATTGTGGAGATTTACTTTCAAAGTCAAACTTCAATTCGCGAAACCGTAAAATTTCAAGCAAAATTGCCGTATATGTAGTGACAACAATCCAAAGCAATACTTCGAAGCTCCATTGCATCCATTAAATTTGGCTGTTTGGTGTACACGCTGATGGCATCATCGGACCATATTTCTTTCCGAATACGGAAGGAGCTGCCATTATACGGTAAACCGTGGACGTTATTGGACCATTCTTAATGAATTTTTTGATCCCAAAAGTCAATGAAATGAATATCCAAAACATTTGATTCCAACAGGATGGTGCTACATGCCACACAGTCACCGAAAAAAATCGAGTTGTTGAAAACGAAATTTGGAGACAACCTTATTTCACGAAACGGTCTACTCGATTGGCCTCCAATATCATGCGGCTTAACGCCTCCAGATTACTTTCTTTGAGGGTATGTCAAGTACTTGGTTTATGTTAACAAATCAACTTCGTTGGAAGCTTTTTTTATGGTTGGGTGGTGAAGGCTATTTCCGCCCTGAGTGTGGGGCTCTCAGACGTCTACACGACCCACTAAACACCTTCCTTGTCAACCTGAGAACCTAGCCTGGAACTTTTTGATGTTTGATGACGCCGTCGGGTGCCTTAAAGTTGGGGGATCTCTCCTCTAGCGGGAGGGGAGAGGAAGAGAGATTGCTAGAAAAGTGATCACCAACTCCGGCGTCCCCACCGACTGTGAGTTCTTTTTATCTTTAAGGACTGCCCGAACATAATGTGCATATGGTTCCATTTGTCAAAGATCTGAGCATCTCCCCGATTAGACTATCCGGGGAGACCTCCCCTATTTCTTTGTAGAGGTCCCGGCACAGCCTGTCCCAAAAAAATGTGTAGCAGGTATTATCTTCCTCTCCTACACAAAATCTACACCCATACCCGGTCAAGATCTGGGTCAGATAGAAGTCAGTTACACCGTGCATTCGATTGAGCCACGGTCTTCCCTTGTTCTGTTCACCCAGAACTCCTCCCAATCATTGAATGAGCGTTTTCTCGCCTCGTGGCTTCGTTTCGTCGTAGGTAGATAGTATCGCGTTCTTTAGCAAGGAGAACGATAGATATCACGCCTACAATGTGTAGTACCGCCGAATCAGAGACTCTCTGATATGAAGATGCAATCCTCAATGCTCCTCGCGTTTTCGGTACAGCTCCTTACTGAGAGCTTCGCCCAATATTTCCGTTCCGTACTGGAACACCGACTTTATGGACTTCATCAAAATTTGTTTTCTTGTTAGGTTCAGTCCCCCTACGTTTACCATAAATTTTTGGTACATTTTGCCTTCCCCTGGACCCCCTGATTCATAAAATGATTTTTTTATTTCTGATTCGAAAAGTTCTAATCAAGACCTTTCACTCCCCACTCGACTACCTTTGATTTTTTAAGGGCTAATTCGTTATTAGGGGGAACCCCCCGCCCTCCTTAAACACTTTTTAATTTTTGATAAGACCTTAACTTTTGACAGATCATCGCTTCTGACCTTTTCACAAAGTTTGAGCATTCTAGCTTCTATAGTTTCTGAGAAAATTGGCTGTGACGCACGGACAGACAGGTCGCGAAACTAGTAGGTCTTTGTAAAAAATTTTTTTTACAAAAGACCTAAAAAGGTGCTCTTTGTCATCAGTTGGATTGAACACAACATCTTCATATGCGTTAGTAAATATTGTCTTACCAATTTCCATTTTGGTTAAGCGTCGGAGCTTTTTGCTGCAGATGGCTGCCATAAAAAGTACTCATCAAATTAAAATCCTGACTGTCAAGAAGATTGATTGGGAGAAGACGATTATCGACTTCGTGAATTTGGAATTTCAAATTCGGTCGATTTAAGCCTCCAGTAATAATTATTATGTCATCTTTAATAGATACAGCTACAGAAGAAATGGTTTCGATGACTTCATGATAGACGATTTCAGAGGAGTTTGGGGGGACGTAGTCCACGCCAAGATATAAGCTAAACTTTTTTGTTGATATATGAACTACCCTATGCTGGAATAATTTATATGAGATGGTACTTGCGAGCTCACTTTAAAGGAATTTGTGAACTGCAACTTACCGCCACCTCCTCTTGATTGTCCAGTGCTGTGATAGTCTCTATCGTCTTTGAAGATAGTCCAATCACTGTCTAAGATTCCTTCATTTCTATGTGTAGTGTTAAGTCAAGTTTCTGTCAGGGATAAAATTTGAAAATGGCAAGAATAATTGGCTTAATTTAGATCCCAAAACAATTTCAGGCTCCGTTGAATGGCGACGAAAAAATTTGTTGGGCTGTTGTCTAGTCCTTTAAAGCGAGAAAATGTAGTTTGAGCTTACATGTGACGGATATGATTCAATATCTTTTTTTGGTTGATTTAAAGTGATTCCCAGTTCTTCATGAGAGCGAAGATACATACCTCGATGAGAATCATAATCCATACGGAGACCTTCTCTTTGTATTATGATTTTGAGGCCAGTCTTTTTAGGGTTTTGTACTAAAATACAAAACCCTATCGCAATCACGACCTGTGTCCGTCCGTCCGTCCGCCTGTATGTCACAGCACTTTTTCTCCGAAACTTCTTAAACTGGCAGTTTTTGCTTCAGTGGGGGGCACAGGGGGGGGGGGGGGAAATTCATGAAACATGTGTTTCCTCCCTCGCGAATGGACACCCGTGATCTAAAAAATCTGAAAAAATTATCAAGGGAGATATTTATGGGTATAATTATAACAAATACCTCAGAAGTCAAAATTCGTTCAACTTTGTTAATAATAGTATGATCCTCGAATTTCATATTTTCTCCAATAAAATCGTCTTTGACATGTTTCTTGATTTTATTCGTTGCTGGTTACTGCATTTTCTAAGTTGAGTACAAAACCCTTCTGACATGAGCATAGGTCTGTGTACCCAACTTGTTTTTTTTTTGAGGTAGGGAGGTGAATGCCCATTTACGCACAGAGTGTGGGACTCCCATGCTCGCCAGAAGGCGACAAGACTACCCACTAAACACCTCCCCTGTCAACCTGAGAACCTTGCCTGGGACCGTTTGATACATTACTTCGGGCCAGGTCTCGTTTTGTTACGCCGTGTGGCGTCTCCAAGCTGCGGGATCCCTCTTTTAGCGGAGAGGGAGAGGGGAAGAGGAAGTGCCAGAAGAGCGATCCCCCAGCCCTAACACCCCCGACTGCTGTGAGTCCCTTTTATCTTTTAGAACTGCCCGAACATAATGTGCCACCTAGTTCCATTTGTCAACCGATTCGAGCATCACCGCGACTATATTATCCCGGTCGAGCTCTCCCGTCCCCCTGTAGAGGTCCCTTCGCAACTTGTCCCATTTTGTGCACGCAAAAAATGGGTAGCAGGCATTGACTTTCTCTCCTGGACAATACTGACAATCGGGGGACCGTGACTTACCAATCTTGTGCAGTTAAGACAGAAAACACCCATGCCCGCTCAAAAGCTGGATCAGATAGAAGTCAGTCTCACCATCCCCTCGATTTAGCCACGGTCTCACATCCGGGAATTCACCCAAGACTGCTGCCAATCGTTGAGTGAGCGCTGTCTCTCTTTGCGGACAACCATCTCCCTCGCATCCTCGTTACGGCGCAGGTAAATAGAGCGGCGCTCTTTAGCAAGGAGGCCGACAGGTATCACGCCTGCAATGACTTTCACCGCCGAATCAGAGACTGTCGGATACGAAGATGCAATCCTCAGCGCTCCTCTTCTCTGTACCTGTGCCAGGTGTTTTCGGTAAACCTCCTTACTGAAAGCGCCGCCCCATACCTCTGCTCCGTACAGTAGGACTAACCCTACAGCACTCATCAAGAGGCGAGTTCTTGATGGGCTGGGTTCCCCTACGTTGGCCATAAGTCGACTCAGAACCGATATTCCCGAAGCAGCCGTTGCCCTGATTTGCCTAGAGAAACTCATCTTCGAGTCGATCAGTAGCCCCAGGTACTTCATCGATGGCTTCGATTCGATTCGCATATCTCCAATACTGATCATCCTTACTCTAAGGATTCTCTCTTTTCTCAAGATGACCACTTCAGTTTTCTCCAATGCTAAACTGAACCCGCGAGCAGTCATCCAGTCCCTCACTCGGCGCATTAGCATACCTAGCCTAAGTTGCGCTTGTTCAACGGTGCGTCCAGCGACCAGAGCCGCAACATCATCCGCATAGCCATCTGGCATCTCGAGGCTCAGTAGCCCGCCGTAAGACACGTTCCACAGGTCCGGACCAAGGATCGATTCCTGGGCAACACCCGATGTAATTTCCATCCTTCATTGGCCCTGAGGCGTATCGTAGAGCAGGCTTCGGTCCTTTAAGTAGCTCCTCAAAAGCCGCATTAGATATTCTGGAACCTGAAAGGGTTTTTTCCAGCGTATCCAGAATATCCACCCATCTAGCGGAGTTGAAGGCGTTCCTGATGTCGAGTATCACCAAAAGGACGATCCGACGGTTGGTGCGAGCATATGCCTCTGCCTTCTGGACCGTGCTCACTACCTCTGCAATCGCATCGATAGTAGAACGTTTCTCTAGCACTTTTCCAGCCGTGTCTAGCATGCATAGCGTGCGGTGGGTCGACGGCAATTCGGGATTTCCCTTCCCTTGCTGATCGGCACGAGCCTCGCCACCTTCCATCGTACCGGGAAAAACCCGTCCCGTAGGCAAGCGTTGAATGTGCTGAGCAGCAAGTCAGGACAATGGTGATAGACAAGCTGCAACACCTCAGCCGAAACACCACCTGGACCTGGAGCCTTCCTCGCTTCAATGAAAGGACTGCCTCTTTCAGTTCCGGCTGTGTGAAGAGTGGACACTCGACTGCTGTTTCACCATGGACAGCGTCAACACAGACGGGAATGGGCGGGGAAGAGTGCCCGCACTATCTCATCCATCTTTTCCGCATCATGTATGCAAGGCTTCCTTAGGGCGCCAAGCTTCCGCATAACTAGCTTGTAACCAAGGCCCCACGGATCCTTGTTCACATTGTCCTCTAGCTCTTGCCAGAAGTGAGCCTTGCTATTGTTAATCAATTTGCGAAGGCATTTCCTGGCCGACTTATATGCTGCCACCTGGTTGCATGCCTCTTCATGGTTCCGCGCCCGTTGAGCCTCACGTCAAAGCTTGTGACACTCCGTTCGCCTTTCAGCAATTTCAGTTGACCACCAGTACATTGGGGGTTGTCGTGCCGGGGTCTTCGACGGGGCATAGAAGCTTTGCAAGCAGTAGTCATGGTGCTCATTGTAAGTTCACCATGTCTTAAGCGGCTCACCTGCTGTGAGCACCTCGACGAACCTCTCGACGCCCATCCTTCCGATGTTCCATCCAGTTATAGAAAGCCGAGAGCACGGACGTCGGGAGACAACATCATTGATCTCAAGCAGAATGCACTAATTATCATTGGCTGGTAGTCCTCTAATACTCTCCAATTGTGTATCCTCCGTACTAAGGACTCCGACGCGAATGTCACGTCCGGTATGGTTCCCTCACAGCCAATACGGCGGAAAGTTGGCGTATTTCCGGTGTTTAGTACGACCAGTGCCGTCCTGGCCGCGATTTTACGGATTCGCTTTCCCCGTTGATCTCTTCGAGGCATGCCCCATTCAATTGCTTTCGCGTTGAAGTCTCCCCCAACGAGCACTTTGCCTTCTGCGTTCGAGACAGCGCCCTCCAGAGCATTAAGCTTGGGTTTGAAAGATGATATCGATTCGTTCGGTGTTAGGTACAGAGTAAAGAAGGTGGTCCCTGAACACCGAATCCACACGAAACCTTCCCCCCATCCACAACTCTCTGCTTGGAAATCACTGTTCCGAACCCAGATGGCGGCAGAACCAGTTTCATCAGGATACTATAATGCCGAACTTTTATCATGATGTTGCTCACTCAATAGCGCAAGATGTCGGCTTTCATGTCCCTCGCACGCTGCTCAAGCAAATTTTGGGTGGTTGAACGGCGGTGTAGGTTTAGCTGCAGGATGCGGGTCATTTAAGTTCTGATTTTGCCTTGGGAAACCCGGAATTTTCCTGATCCCAAGACGTTTCCTAAATCACGTCTTGGATCAGCATCCTTGCAAAGAATACAGTGTGCCACCTTCGTACACTCTTTTCTTTTATGTCCCATTTCACCGCATTTGTAACATAGGGAACTCCTATCGGGTCCTTTGTATACTTGTGGGGTGGTGACCATAGCCAAAGCATTTGAAACATTGAAGACGCATTGTTCTTCGCCGTATCCTACAGACAAGCCACCCTATTCGTACTTTGCCCTTGTTCAGAAATTGTTCGGCGTCCTTTTCGGTCAAGTCAACTATGGCCATACGTTGTGTCCCCTATTGTTTTCAGGTGTCAGCCTCGCTTTGATCCTTCCCACGCTAGGAAACTCCCTTTTGATTGCCTCTTCGATGTCGGCCAGATCCGTGACGCAGTCAATGTCTCATATTTTGATGGTTGCCATCGGCTTGAGCGAGGCTATACAGCGTCGCAGAATGCTTCCTTATTGTCGGCTCTGCTCCGAATTCGACCGCGTTGGTCATACTACTTTAATTGCAATGTTGCTGTCTTCGGGCCTTACATTCCCCCTGATACCCCGGAGCACTTCTGTGTAGGATCGACCATCTTGAGGTTTTACGAGCAGTGCCTGCTAGCGGGGTCTTCGTCGGGGCTTCTGTCTCTCCTGTTTTGCATCAGGTCTTTTTTATTGTTGGGCGTCCGTGCGAACTTTACTTTCTGGTACTTTTTGAAGGAGCTTCTTTGCGGCTTTCTTCGCTCCTTTTGTAAGCACTGTCTGGAATCCGTGATCTGGTGCTCCACGCCCATCAAGTGCTTCTCCTTTCCTTCTTTTTTTTCGATCTCCTTCGATTGGGCTAAACGCCATTCTTTTATTGATTTTGATGGTGGAGCTATCTGCACGTGCCCTTTAGATTTCGCCCCCAGCGCTTCTTTGCCTTCTGCTCTTCTTCGGCCTTTAATCAGCTTCTCCAAAAATGCATTATGCGGTCTAGGAGCTCCTCTAGTTCAAGGAGCCCAATCTTTACTGCTTTGCTGATTTTTGGGGAGTCGCATGCAGATTGTATTCTTTTCAGAGCATCTCCCGCTTTTCGGAATAGCCTTTCTTTTTCATGTCGCTGAGCTGCAATTGTTCTCTGCGACCATACTTGGGAGAGGTTATCGGTTTCCGTTTCCGAAAACAGTACTTCCGCCACATTTTTGACGTTGGCAATGCAACCACACAATGTTGCTTTATTTGTCTGGTCACTGGTTACTTTTCCTGCCGTAATCTCCTCGTTGGCTTCAGGATGGTTCTTTATTATGTCGGGATTTACGACGCTTGCATCGGTCGCTTCGGTAACGATCGCAGCAGTAACCATCGAATTCTCGATCTTCTTTATATTTTCCTCCGCCGCTCGAACACCTGAAGCGTCCTGCAGAGTTTCCCGGTTTTCCTTTATAGGACGCTCTGGCGTTTGCATCATTTTTTGCTGCGCCCGAACGCCGCAGGAATCGCAGTCTGGACCGGACTGTCTGTTAATCTCCGTTTTTTGTCCGTCTTCACTGTCATTGTACATATCAATCGTCTTTTTTATCATCGTTAGTACCGCTCTCGATGTACTGTAAACATCGTGGCTGCGACCGCTGGTTGCGTCGTCGTTGTCATTATTTTTTATTTCTTTTTTTTGGGTTTTTTGATCTTTTTAAGTGTTTTTGGTTGCTCCAGTTTTATTGGGTCCCCCTCGGAGCCGCTATCTCCGTTCGTGTGTGTAGTCGCCTTTTTGGTCCCATGGTTATCTTTGCAGAGCAAGGAGGCCATGCGAGGGTTGGCACAAGCCCTTATGGGGACAAGTGCTCAGAGCCAGACCAGCGCTAATCGGGAGTCCGTCTCAATCGAACCTACGCTACCAACCCAATGGTGCGAACTTCGAGCGTACTCCGAGGCCTGCCAAGGTTTTACCGGGACGGAGACGGTATGATACTTGAAGCGTAGTCCAGATCCAATCAGGGTCGATAGCTGTCATCCCAGGCAGGAACCTCACGGCGCCCCCCATATATCGGGTCCGTGGGGGTGGCGCTCCCCAAAGAAAGCTAGCCTCCAAGAGTGCTCTTGTCGGCCAGCATTCCCCCTGCGGGAATTTCCTCGGGTACGTGGGGGCGGAACTCCCCAAAGAATGCTAGCCACCAAGAGTATTCCTGTCGGCCAGTACTCCCCCTGCTGGTCTTGGTTTTTCCATCGATACTTGTCGTATCTGGTCCCTTCTGCATGTATGCTAAAAAGAGTCGAACACATGCATAGATTTTGTGGTCTCTGAATCTCGATAAAAGATATTTATTTTCTAAATCTACCCCAGAGTTGATCGTAGCTTTTATGGATGGTGAGCAAAGCGGATCTAGAAAGGGTTTATAGTTATCTCTGGGGACAGAAAACTGTGGAAAGTGTATTGAGCCACGGATGAAATTTTCGTATTTTGATTGCTTACTTGTATAGTTCAAGTGTTTTTGTTATTGTCGCTAAAGCAATTCATCGAATGCACAAAATGCATGATTGCCACCTTGCATTTTTATCCCAAAAATCTATGAGTTAACTTAAGAAATTTACCCTCTGATGCTGGTATTAATTTTTACTTAAAAATTTAGCATGGCAACAGAACGTGCTGTTTTGATATTTAACAAAATTATGCTTCTTTAGCAGAACAATGTATTAGTGTTGCCAGTGCGTAGCATTTAAAAAATTAAAAAGTCTGTCTTACCAGAGAGAATCTATTGTCATAACTAATAATTCAATGAATATATCCGCCTCATCCCGGATGTGAGACCGTGGCTAAATCGAAGGCATGATGAGACTGACTTCTATCTGACCCAGCTTTTGAGCGGTCATGGGGGTTCAGTCTTACCTGCACAAGATTGGTAAGTCACGGTCCCCCGATTGTCGGTTTTGCCCAGGAGAGGAGGACAATGCCTGCCACACATTTTTTGCGTGCACAAAATGGGCCAGGCTGCGAAGGGAACTCTACAGGGAGACGGGAGAACTCACCCCGGATAATATAGTTGCGGTGATGCTCGAATCGGTTGACAAATGGAACCAGGTGGCACATTATGCTCGGGCAGTCCTAAAATATAAAAGGGACTCACAGCAGCCGGAGGCGCTGGGGCTGGGGGATCGCTCTTCTGGCAATTCCTCTTCCCCCCTCCCCTCCCGCTAGGAAAGGGACTCCCCAGCTTGAAGGCGCCCCACGGCGTAACAAAACGAGATCTGGCCCGAAGTAATGTGTCAAACGGTTCCAGGCTAGGTTCTCAGATTGACAGGGGAGGTGTTTAGTGGGTAGTCCAAAGGTATCCTCCATGGGAGTCCCACACTGCCAGACTCGGCGGGCATAAATGCCTTCACCTCCCTACCACAAAAAAAAAAAAAAATGAATATATCCAAAAGGATTCACCCAATAGAAGCAAAACATGTAGTACGATAAATTTAATTTTCCAAGCAATAATTTTTTCTTTCCGTTTTAGTATCTTTTATTTAATATCCATCCCTGAAGTTTAAGAATCGTTATGGTTAGGCTTTCTTCCAAGAATCGGATTACATAGAGAAAGATAGAACTGATTTCTATTTTTAAACCGTAATCTTATATCAAACTGCTGGTCATTACGCCAATATCGTTAAATCTATATAAAATCTATTCTCTCTTCAAAGTTAAGGAAGAAAGACAAACTTCCACTAACGAGTTAGCGTTATCGCATCACAGTCTATAAAGGCAAAGATAAAGTTAATCCTTTGTAAACTCTCAACATTCACCCACATCATCCACTTCGTCCTTATTTTCACAAATCATTTATATCGAGCACCTCTTCGAAACTTTGAAAGCTTCTCAAATGCCAAACGAAAAGGCATAAAACAGTTCATCTTCCGCCAAGACGGATAGAGAAACTTCATCTGAACTTCATTCAATGAAAAGAAATTTAACGAGATGTGAAGTAAGACGAAAAGCCAAAAAAAGTAGGAAGATAATATTGTTTCCAACAACTTTTTATTGGACGTTGCAATTTTCTTTGGTTCTCACCTTGGCGCTAGGTGCACAGCATCTTGGCGCTAGGTGTACGCTGTAGCAAAACAGTTTGCCAAATTGTCTTGAAAATAAATATTGTTCCAACATCAAAAATCAATTCATTGGATCCAAGTGATGTGGAGATGTCTTCACTCTCCGTATCCGTACTATCGCGTTGCTATGAGCTTCGAGCTTTGATATTGATGGTTGCTGATTGCTTGCCTTTCCACACACTCGCGCTATTTGTGGAAAATTTAATATCCGTTTGGAATTGGGCCAATTTTATTAACTCATTGCTAGAGCAAGTAACCACGAAGCTAAGGTAAGAAAACCATCGCCGTGAGGAGGAAACAGAAGCCTCCGTACAGTGGTTCAAATAAATTTCAAGCATGATGCCGGGTACATGTGGTTGAGTACTGACTGGATGCGGAACAGATAAATTTTTCCAACCAAATCGAAGAAACAGGGAATAGAACTTTAGGAAAGGAAAATGATTTTTATTCTTGGAATTGAATTAATTTTATGAGTTTACCCAGCGGAGGTACAAGGTTGAATTTACTCATTCGGGGATTATAAATGATATTTCGATTAAAGCTTCAAACGAACAGGAAAAATGATTTTACCGAATCGACAATTCTATTTTCCACACTCTAAACAAATCATATTTTTCTATTTTCATCACTCAAAGCGGAAATTTCAATTTGCTTGCCTAAACAATCTCGATATGCCATTCAAATTCAATTGATTGCGTTTACATTCCATGTGAATAATTTCCATGGAAAACATTCAAATCAGTGCTTTTATCGGTATCCATGCAATTTCACGTTGATTTTCACGATGAGACTTTATCCGCGCTCCAAATCGAGTGGTTGGCTTTCTTGCATTTCTACGTCATGATCTCTTCGGAATTGGGCAGAATTTGAAAAACCAGTGAACTGTCCAAACCTACCTAAATAACGCACCCAAGTGCGCGCGATATGACGAAATAAACGATTTCGTGGCAGCACTCCCACACAATCTTTGCATGGCTTGGAGAGCTTGCAGCCATGATTAATAAAGTTCAACAATTAGGTCTAATTTAAGATTGTCAGTGGCTCAGATACTCTCCTACGTACTCGGAAGCTCCTTTTGTTGCCGTCAATTGATTATAACAAGAACCAGATGGATTCTGTTTGATCTGCATTTTGTATAGATAGAATCAGTTAAATTAATATAGACACATAATTTATAGTCTCGTGTAGATTTGATGCGAACGAAATAAAGTGCCGCTGCATAGTGAATGCAATTTAGCTGAAATTCATACTTTATTTAGATACATAGAAATGACCCCATTGAAGATATATTTTACCCAATTTATTAGAACTTAATTGAATGCATATTGTTTTAATTATACAATATATTTTTTTCGTTACAAAAACAAAGCGATGAAATTCTTACAATAATTTTATTATTGTTTATTAGTATTCTATAAACAAAATAGCAATCAACAAGCGGTGATACAAGAGACACATCAGGATGAATTTAATGTAACGTTCATAACCCATCCGAAAGAGGAAAAGAAAAAGCCGAAATTTAAAGACCTATTCTCATCTGAATTTGGTATTACATAATTAGTTTTAGATGAAAAACGTAATTTTTTAAAAACAAATTGAAACAAGTACAAAAAAAATGTTTATGTAGAATATATTGTAGTAATTATTTTGCCATTGTTCTACAGTTTCCTCGTAGGCAATTTTGACCCCGTTTTTACATAGACACAGTACTTTGTGTCTTTTGTTGATTAATTTCTACTACCCCTTTTAGATGTTGAGCAGAAAATCTTCTGTACAAACTAAACTAAAAGTTTCTTTGTAGTTAATTTTGGTACTGCTGCTAATAGATTTGAGTCTTTTGATGTTGTGTGTTTTTGTAGTTACATCATGTAATTTCAGGTAAAGGCATGCTATTCATTATACATATTTACATTCTCGAATCTCAGCATTGAAGATACCATAAGATATGATTGGCTTTTAACGTTTAATTAATAAGGATGAGTTCAAAGTCTAAACAAGTGGAAAAGATTTAATCTGTACCTTCAAAGGATTTTTCAAAAGTATAATTTACTCACTTTCAAAGATAATCCCCAATATGCGATGATTTTTAAAAATATGTTATCCTTATGTGTAGGATTTAGGCTAAATTTTCTATCCTAGAAAAATAATTAAAAATTCAAAGAGCTTAAAAGCTATGAGGGCGGTCCCAAAAGTACCCGACCCGACAAACAAAACAGTAAAAAAATTGGGAAAATGTTTTTTTATTTTTCAACATATTCTCCTTACAGCTCGATACACTTTTCCCAACGATGTTCAATAGCTTCGATACCCGCTTTATAGTAGGAACAGTCAAGCTCCTCAAAATAGCTATTAACGGCAGACTCTACCTCTTCATTGTTGGCAAATCTTTTGCCGCCGAGCCATTTTTTCAAATTCGGAAAAAGAAAATAATTCGAGGTAGCCAGATCTGTCGAACATGGTGCGTGAGGAGGCAATTCGAACTTCAACTCATTGATTTTAGCCCTCGCAATGACGCACGTGTGGACTTGTGCGTTGTCGCGACGAAGCAACACTTTCTTTTTCGTCAGATGGGGCCGTTTTTTCTTGATTTCATCACTCAACCGCTGCAATAAGGCTGCATAATATGCGCCGTTGATTGTTTTTCCTTTTTCGAGATAATCAATAAATATTATTCCACGTGCATCCCAGAAAACGGATGCCATGACCTTGCCAGCCGACTGAACTGTCTTTGCTTTCTTTGAAGCCGGTTTTCCCTTTTCTGTCCGCTGCTTTGACTGCTTCTTGGTCTCAGGTGTAAAATGATGGACCCATGTTTCGTCCATGGTTATCGACGCAAAAACTCGGCTTTATTTCTGCGAAACATTGTCGAACACTCGATGGAAACATCCTCACGTTGTTGTTTGTGATCCATTCTGAGCCAAGGCGGCACCCATCTTGCGCACAGCTTTCTCATGTCAAAATTTTCGGTCAAAATGCGATGCACAGCACTTTTTGAAATGCCTGCGATGTCTGCTATCTCGAGCACGATCATCCAATACCATTTTGTGGATTTTCTTCATATTTTCTGACGTAGTGACCTCACTTGGTCGACCACTAAGGTGTTCATTTTGGCAGCTCGTACGACCTCGCTTAAACTCAGCTACCCAATATTCGACCCTTGTAAACGAAGCAGCAGACTTCCCCAAAGTAGCATCCAACTCGGCTTTGATATCGGTTGGACTTAGACCTTTCAAATGAAGGTATTGTATCACATAACGATGCCCGATTTTTTTCCATATTTACAAATTCACTGAGAGCATTCACTTTGGATGTCAAAAAAAAAAATAATTATAATAATAATAAACGTACCTTCATGAATTTTGCACATTAAGTTGATGAAAGCTGGTATTGTCAATCGCAGTAATTGTTTTTTTAAACTACCTGTATTCATAAGTCAGCTCGGGTACTATTGGTGCCATCCGAAAAACGAGATCGATATTCGCACGAAGCAATGAAAGCTCATTGTAGAGCAAAAAATTATCGTATAGATTTACATTAAACTGATGTAATAAGGGTGAAATGATCAATTTAAAGTTTAGCAAAGATAAATACTTACAGGAGGAAATTTAACCTGAACATAATTCGTAGCTACAAAAACATATTGAGTTCGCATAAGTTGGAAAATTACAAATAACTCTCTCACCTCTAAGCATGGTGGTCGCCATCACCGGTGTGTATCTAATAAGAGTGATGGCCCGATGAGAATTAATAGACACGTCGAAACCACCTTCTTCTAACATTTTTCTTCTCTAATAATTTTTCAGAAAAAATTATTAAAAATAAGCAACTCGATCAGCAAATAATTTTAAAAAAGTATTTGCTGATCGAGCAAATAATTTAAAAAGATTGTTTGTTTATGAATATATTGTATTTTCTGCGTTCTGGTGAAGTGCTGCGATGTAGTTGGTTCTGTTTAGCATTTTTGCTCTTTTAGCTAGGAGGCTTTTCTGACCACTAGCATTGACTAAAATTTGACTTTTTCTTGATTCGATTTTTTAATGTAACTCGCAACCCCTCTGGTAGGTTCTGTCTATGACATCTCGCTAAGTTTCTTATCCCATTTATATGAGGGATCATCCAAAAGTAATGATTACACTAGTCAACAAAAAAACAACTTTTGCATGTAACATGCAAACTGTTGTCTAGTTATTTTTAGGACAAGGATAAGGATACTAGAAATAAATTAAAATGCTTTAAATACGAATAGTTTTTTTGTTATACCATTTTGTAACATTTTAGAAATTTGAATTTTTATCAACAAAAAAAGTTAATTCGATTTATTGCAACATTAATATGAATTTACTTTTATGATTTTCGTCTGTATTTGCTTCCACTAGTGGTGTCAAATTCCTTCGCTGAGTTTTGAAAGTAATGTCACGACAAATCTAACGAAACTTGTCAGGATAATTTTTATACTTTCTTGACATTACTTAAGAATCATTTAACTCTAAAAACAGGACAAAATACTACGCTATTCAAACAAACAAATTCTCTGAATCTGAAAGTGAAACAAAAACGATTAATTTTTAATTTTGTGGGTAGTAGCTGTAACACGAAAACTAGACCTGATGGAATCAAAATAAATATGGTAGCAAAATGTGGGTTGGTAGGTGATTTAAAATTAGCTAGCACCTTTCTTGTTACAAAATTTTGTTGACCAGTGTTGTCTGGTTGTCATAATATTCAAAGAGGAATGCAAATAATAAAACAAATTTAATGGAATGTAAACCTCCAAAATAGCACTAAATGTCCTGAAAGTTTCAGTTTCTTGTCACATTTTCCACATATGAATAATTGGCCTACAAATGGTGTTTTTTAAGAGATCCTCAAATTTAAAACAGTTTTTAGCGTAGGGCATAAGTAAGCCCACTTTTTTATGTGGTGTTTTTAGATCTCATATTAAGCGATAGCATGTGCAAAAATTTAAATTTCATAGTAAACCACCACACAAATTAAATAATTTAAAAAATTTGAAAAATAATGGAAAAACTGTATTTCGCGACGCTTTCATGCAAGAAATTAAAAATACGTTTTTACTTTCCTAGTTTTTTGAAACTCTACTATCTCAGCTTTAAAATACAATGAAAAATGATTAAATATCTCGTCAAACAATTTTAGTCGCACATTATACTTGCATAAAAATCACACTTTTTACACACACACTTTTTTAAATTGTGACATTGAAAATTCAAATAGTGAAAATTTTCATATTTTACATCAAAACAAAGAAACTTACAAATTTTATCAAAATCAAAATTAGTGCCGCTTCGCTCATTTGATGATTTTATATAGAATAACCCTTATCCTTGAGAGTTTTTCGAACGCTTCCCATAAACTGGGAGTCAAGGGTTGCTTTTAACAGATCAAAGTCAAAGTCAAAAGCGCTTTATTCAATACTAATCGTTATGAATTTTAAAAGAATATAAAGCAAATTCCAATCAATAAACATACAAAAAAAAACTTAATGGCCCAAATGGCTCTCTAAATTTATACGTTATCAGTTAAACACATTTGATCAAAAAATACCATAGCAAATTCAAATTAATTGAGATTATTGCATATTTTATGATCGCTTGGAAAAAGGAGAAAAAACCAACCAACACAATTCAAAAATTATTTTATAATTTTAACAAAACAGTTAACTTTGATCCTACACCTACTATGTTATAACCTAATTCTAATAAAATTCAATCAAATAACTTTATCTTATACTAAAAAATTCTATCACAATATTCTTAATCTACGCGTTTAACCTTATCTCTAAACCTAATATACTAAACATAACATATACCTAACCTATCGCTAATTTTTAACACAAATTAACAACAACACTAAATGTAGCAATAATGAGCTGAAACTCAAAAACTAACGAAAAACTCAAAAACTGCAAATAATCACGAATAACTTAGACAAAGTCATTCGGCCAGCAATAACTAGGTTTCTCCGTCTCAGCTCGATCAGCTTCAACGAATCTAGCAAATGATGGTCTTTTGAACTCAAACTCGGAAGATATTTTATCTTCTTATCGGTGGCCCGTCTATATATGTGATATATGACTGGGACGCCGCCAGAATCAAAAACATATCGGTTCCTGTCCAAATACACGAATGCTTCTGGAGGAACGAAGCCAGTGCGAGGAAAGTCGCAATATACCCGTCTGTGAAACCCAAGGGTTTTCACTCACAGTCACAGATCTTTTTTTTGTGGTAGGGAGGTGAATGCCATTTATGCAGTGAGTGGAACTCCCATGCTCTCAAGAATGCGACTAGACTACCCACTAAACATCTCCCCTGTCAACCTGAGAACCCAGCCTGGAACCTTTTGACACATTACTTCGGGCCAGGTCTCGTTTTATTACGCCGTGAGGCGCCTTCAAGCTGGAGGATCCCTTTCCAAGCGGAAGGAGAGAGAGGAAAAGGAAGTGCCAGAAAAGCGATCCCCCAGCCCCAACGCCCCCGGCTGCTGTGAGTCTCTCTTATATTTTAGGACTGCCCGAACAAAATGTGCCACCTGGTTCCATTTGTCAACCGATTCGAGCATCACCGCAACTATATTATCCGGGGTGAGCTCTCCCGTCTCCCTGTAGAGTTCCCTTCGCAGCCTGGCCCATTTTGTGCACGCAAAAAATGTGTGGCAGGCATTGTCCTCCTCTCCTGGGCAAAACCGACAATCGGGGGACCGTGACTTACCAATCTTGTGCAGGTAAGACTGAACCCCCATGCCCGCTCAAAAGCTGGGTCAGATAGAAGTCAGTCTCATCATGCCTTCGATTTAGCCACGGTCTCACATCCGGGATGAGGCGCGCAGTCCACCTTTCCTTTCCTTTCACAGATCTTGCGATATGATTCCGAAGAAGTTTCAATATGAAGATATCGACTCTTGTCACTTGAGCAGTTTGATGAATTCATTTATTCGATATAAAATGCTTCCGATCCGCCTCAGGCCTTCTATACAAACCGGTTCGTACCAGATCTGACATCCATATGTCAAAACTGGGCTAACCAGGGTGTTGTAACAGATAATTTTGACCTGGAATGAAAGAGTCTTCGTAGGGCCATGACTACTTTTTGTGCCTCCTTTTTCTTCTTCTTCTTAGCACTAAAGCCCCTTTCGGGCCTTCGCTTTCTGTAAATAGCGCCTCCAACTGTCTCGGTCCATTGACCGCGTCTTCCAATTCCGAAATCCGAGCAGCAATCAACTGTCTTCGCCGACCGAGTCAGACCTGCGTTTCCTCGGTTTCCCCACTGGCCTCCGGCCTTCAGTACTACCAACGAATACCTTCTTGTTGTTGTTCGCCCATACGATTCATGTGCCAAGCCCATTGCAGCTTCCGCAGTCTTAAAATCGTTGAGACCTCCGGTTCGTCGAAAATTTCATACAGCTCATGGTTGTATCGAATTCGCCATTGGTCCCCGTCAATCTTCGCTCCGATTATTCGCCTCAGGACTCTACGCTCAAAGGCGTTCAATATATTTGCGGATGTTTGGGTTATGGTCCATGTTTCACACTCATAGCATAACACAGATCTTATCACAGGTTTGTATACTTGGAGCTTTGTTCTCCTATGTATGCAGCTGGTCTTCAAGATCGTCAAAACTGACTAAAATATTTTCTTTGCGAGCTTTATTCTTCGGCGTATTTCGTCTCTTTCATTACCCGTTTTCGTTATTTTGGCGCCTAAATACACAAATTCGCTAACATTCTCGATACTGTATTCGCCGTGTGTGATATTTTGTACATTTGAGGTATTTTTCCGCGACTGCATCATGAGCTTTGTTTTATTTTCGTTGATTTGTACCCCTAGTAGTTTTGCTTCGCTGTCAAGTTTCAGGAAGAGTTCTTTGGCAGTTGTTAGTGACCGTGACAGAATGTTGATGTCGTCCGCATAGGCTACTAATTGGCTTGATTTGTATAGGAATGTAACTCGCGTATCGACAGGTAGCTTCCTTATGACGTACTCCAGAGCCAAATTGAATAGCAATGGGCCCAGCCCAGCTCCCTGCTTTAGTCCGATATAGAATTTAAATCAACCTATTCGCCATCTTCTCAGATTTTCAGAGTGTTCTCTCTTTGTCCTGGTTTTCCTATCTACGTATTTTTTTCGCCTAATTCTTTTTTTCCAACGCATTCTGGCACTCATCATCGAGCCAATTTTTTTTGTTTTGCTCCGGGCTTTATGTCCGATTGTCTCTTCTGCCACGGTCTTAATAGCCACTTTACCTTCCATCCTGAGCTCGTTGCTCGTCTTTAACGATGCGTCTGATAAGATTGGAGGTAGCTGTTTGTCGAGGGTCTCCGTGAATTTTTGTCCACAGACGCCGTTTGGAGCCTTTCGATGTTAAATTTTTGTAGCGGGCTGGTCTTCGCTGAATATGCCTTTGACATACGACATCGATATGTTAATTTGATCAAGTAATGATCTGAGTTACAATTGGCTCCTCGATATGTACGGACGACAAGTATGCTCGAGGTCCAACGTTGTTGGATCAGAACATGGTTGATCTGGTTTTGTGTGTTGCCATCCGGTGATACCCAGGTCATTTTATAAATGCGTCAATGTGGGAAACAAGTCGAACGTATGACTAGATTTCTGCTACATGCAAAGTCAATCAGGCGCTGGCCGTTGTCATTTGTTTCATCGTAGAGGCTATATTCTCCAGTCGTTCCCCGATGAGATAGCTCATTGCCAACCTTAGTACCTAGAATTTTTCTTGTGTCGTTTGTAGGTAATTAGTCGACTAGTCTTTCCAGGTGATTGTAGAACATTTTCTTCATTTCTTCGTCCTTTTCTTCGGTCGGGGCTTGAACATTTATCAGCTCGATTTCGAAGAATTTCGTTTCTAGACGGACCGCACACAACCGTTCATTGACTGCCTTAAAATCAATAACGCGCGATTCAATTTCCTGATCCACAATAAAGGCCACTCCGAATTCTCGTTTTCCAGTAGGCTTCCCACTTTTGAATATTATGTGCGATATCATGTCTTGAATATGAGTCCAGTCCAGTTTGTTTTCTTGATTGCCAGTATTTTTAATTTATATTGATTGGCCTGTTGTAAAAAGTCCTTAACAGCGCCAGGGTAATTGAGTGATATGATATTCCAGGATCCAGTGCCATAGTCCTTTTTCCGATTGCGAGGTCATTGCCGTGAGTCCAATCCATTCCGAGGCCCGTCTGCAGGGTTTTCCAGGGACGGGGAGTTAGCCCGTCGCCCAACCTCCATTCCGGAGGCATGGTTATTACTTTGATTCCGTTATCAGGCATGGAAGACTCATCTTCACCCTCTTCTTCTTCTTTCTACTTTGTAGCACTACAGCCCCTCTCGGGCTTTCGCTTAGAGATAGTTAGAGTGTCTCATTTTCATGACCGTATTGATCTTTTTCGGAAGTTGGTTTGGTCTGTACCATGCTCCCGTGTGCTTGCTCAGCTATGATATGATCTGATTAAATCAGTACATACCACCACTGAGTGAACACTCGTAGTCTGTCCGAAAAATCCTCTGAACTAAATCACGTTGCTCCCAACAAGATTTGAACCTGGGACCTTCAGCTTGCGCTTTCATGCTCTAACCACTAGGCCACACAGACTACCTTCTCTCTCCACCCTCTTACGTCCCCACAAAGGAGGTGTAATTTGGATCTATTAGCAGAGCTGTAGATGTATTTACAGTCATTAGCATTTCTCGGCATTTAATGTCCCATAATTTGGGAACCAGTAAACCCAATGTGCGAGCCCGAAAATATTTACTGCCATTTAATCGGGGGGTTTAGGATGAGGAATCATTTAAGCTGTGGGTTGGGGAAACAAAGGGTTCTCTCCTTTCTCAAACGGGCTTGGGACCGTCTACGGCGGAGTTTTCTGTCTTAACTGCACAAATTGGTAAGTCATGGTCTCTCGACTGTCGGATTCGCCCTGGAGAGAAAGACGATGCGTGGCACACAAATATTTTGCATGCAAAAAATGGGATAAACTGTGACGGAGCCCCTACTAGGAAGCAGGAGACTAAAAAAACATTGTCCCCCATTTGACACATTCTTTAGCAAAGTGATCGATTTCTGCCACTGCATCAATCCTGCTAATGCCGGTGCTAATCAAAATTTTCATAAACGTATTCAAATCCATATGTTCATAAGCGTTGAAGATGTCCAGAATGACGGCTATTTCGAACATGGATCCTTTGTCTGTAGCAAGCTTCAACATTAATGCGTTGAGGCAGGAAGAAGTTGACTTATTTTTCCGATAAGCATAACAGTTGGATTGGATAGGACATTGTTCTCTTCGACGAATCGATCAATTTTGATTTTGATCAGTTTGCTGGTCATCTGGATGTGGACGCTGGTCAGCGATATAGGTCTATAGCTGTTGCGAGTTGCTGTATCCTTATTAGGTTTTAAAATTGAGGCAATTCTGATGAGCACAATTAGGGCAATTTTGATGAGCACTTACACTCTGTGACAGCGTTATTGCACGCTTCCAGGAGACACTGAGAGTAGTTCACTGCAAAGATTTTCAAGGAGTCAATTCTTGGAGCAGTGGGCTTCTTCGGAGTGTCAAATATCTGCAGCGTTCTTCAGCTTTGAAGAGGTGTTCGGGGTCAGCGGCAATTTCAGTTTCGAGGGAGATGTTGCTGCTGGGATTTTGTTTACTTCTAATGTCTTGAAGGAAACGTAGACTTTCTTCCTCGTCCATCTGTTCACGCGGGTTTCTATTCTTGTGCTTTTCGATGCTGTTAATGAACCCCCAAAAGCTTTTGATGTTGCCAACCCCTTGCAGGTATCGAGGGCTGCTTTCTCCTAGCCTTTCCTTTTAGCGTCTCTTACTCGTACAGCAGCTTCCACTCGAATCTGATTTGAGTTTCTCAAGTGCCTCTGTCTTCTTTTTCCAGATTTTCATAAAGTGAATCTACCACCAATATTTTTTGCTGAATTTGGCTTTCTTGCGAGTGGTGTTATAGTTAATGATTTGACTAAAATCGTTGATAATCTCACCGAAGTTACCGTTAAAGGATCTAGCTGCGATATTCACAATCTTGTTCTTAACTCGACGTAACTGCCACGTACTTGAGACCATTTTGATCGTAATCCTGATAGGGCGATGTCTACTGTTGCACAGATCCTGTTTGACCCATAAATAGAATGAAGCACCTCAAGAACCATGAACCCATTCAAATGTGGTATACCACGTTTGAAACTGATATTTGACCTCACTTGAAAGTTTGTACCAGGTTCAAACTACTCGTACATGTGTCATGGTTACTTGGTATACTGGTACCAGGTTATATTCGATACCATATGTCTACCTGGGCTTTTAATCTATATTGTTATATACGAGTAGGTATTGATGTAACTCTCTTGACATCGATGGCTGTTAGACTGCCACGTACCCTCTCTAATTTTGACTGGCTTTCATATGCACAGTGTCTTGAAATTTAAGCTCACAACCTGGTTGGAAAAACAAGCGAACACGTTATTGATATCCGTCTGAGTTAGAAGAATGGGGTTTTATATATAGATTTTTGAAAGGATTAGCCGTATATTTTTTTACCTCTTGAAAACCTTTGAAAACAAAAATGAAGCATCACAGGAGCCTCTTCTAAACTGCACAATGAGGCTCCTCTTACGAAAAGTTTTTACGTTATTGTATGCTGAAGATTTCACGGAAAGTTCTAACTGGGTCAAATTTTGTGTGATTTGATTCATGTTGCTTGCTTTGTACAGGAAAGTATTCGGGCATTTCATTTCGTGAAATTGCTTTAGACTGGCCAGTATAACCCGATTTATAAATGAGTACCTACTGCAGTTGGGTGGGCTCCTTTTCCACCTGTAGAATCATTCAAAACAATTTAAATGAGTGAACTTACCTGAAGAGACAAGCGCTTTACCTACTGCACAAATCAAACTGCAAGAATAGGCATAAAAATCACATTTTATTCTAGTCTCGTATCTCTACCCAACAATGTTTGCGTTGTAGTTTTTGGTTGAGTAGTTAATGTGCTTGTCTCCTTTTGCTTGTTCACCTGCTTCATTGCATATGGCTTTTTGAAATTCATAAGAACCCACCACAATTGACATATTCGGGCTTTTCCTCTTTATTTTTTTCTTGCAGCAACGGAAGTGATAAAGGCCATAATAAATTACGCAACATTGCTGTGCATGGTGATTTGCGGTTGGATGTCCCAATTCCTGTCAGTTTTGGTATACTATTTGACATGTAAGCTGGCAGTGTACTACCACTATGTGATACATTTAACACTTGGCATCATTAATCGCTATGTTTTATTTTAAAACACTTAATATTTTATTTAAGAATGCTTTAAGTCGGTCCTAGCAAAACAAGTTTAAATATTTTATTTTAAAACCCCTAAACATTTTCAAAATTTTATTATAAATTACCTAAACTTTTCACTTTACAGTACCTGAATCAGTCATTTAAAACACATTATCCTTTTATGTTTAATCATTTAATGTACACATATAATGCCCATGCATTTTAAAGGGTTTTCCAATAAGAGGTGTTATTTTAAATAGCCCGCTATTTCGGTAGATGTCACGTTTGAAACAGTCATTTTTAGACATTTGGCAAGTTAAAACTACGCCATTAATAAAAATGAAACGATACACGCTTCAACAACGCACTGAAATTTTTAAAATTCACTATAAAAATGGTGAAAATTTGGCAGAGACGGTTCGTCAAACTCGAACATTTTTGGGTCGTCGTGAAGCACTTTGTCGGACCGCAATACAGAAATTGGTGGAAAAATTCTAGCTGTTGGGGCAACTTAGTGATGTGAAGAATAAAACCCGTGCACGTCACTCAAGAACAGCCGAGAATATTGCTGCTGTAGCCGAAAGTGTTGAAGTTAACACAAGAACTCAAGCCGGTCGATCATCAACAACGTCGTGTCTTTGCTGATTGGGTCCTTGAAATGCATCAAAATGATCCAGAATTCTATCGAAAAATCATCTTGAGTGATGAGGCCCATTTCCACCTCGGTGGCTTCGTCGACAAGCAAAATTGTTGCATCTGGGGCTCAGAAAACCCAAGAGTTATTGTTGAAAAGCCTCTCTATCCTCAACGTGTGACTGTTTGGTGCGGTTTATGGTCCGGCGGAGTCATTGGACCTTACTTTTTCGAAAATGAGTCTGGAGCTATCGAGAGATGATTAATGTTTTTTTATGGCCGGCATTGGATGGCATTGATCTGGACAACGTTTACTTTCAACAAGACGGCGCTACGTGCCACACAACCAACGAAACCATTGATCTTTTAGGGAAAAGTTTCCGGATCACAATCGGCCACCGAGATCTTGTGGTTTAACACCTTGCGACTTCTTCCTTTGAGGCCACGTCAAAGAAAAGGTCTACGCCAACAGCCCAGCGTCGATCCAAGACCTCAAAGATGGAATTCGTGAGGCTTTCGAGGACATAGGGCAGCCACTTTGCGATTTGGTTATGGAAAATTTCATGAAAAGGATATGGTCCTGTAAGCATGGTCGTGGTGGTCATTTGCCTGATGTTATTTCCCACTATAAACGGCATACCTTCCTCTTTACAATGAAATAAACATCCGATCATTGATATTAAAAAATGGCATTTTTCTAGTAATATCAAAATAACACCTCTTATTGGAAAACCCTGTACTTAAAATGTTTCGAGACTGTTGCACTTCCGGTATACATACTCAAATAAAATCTATTTGAGGAATTACACAGGAATTTGTTTTACGAGTTTTTTTGCGAAGAGCAGGATAATCGAAAAGAAATCATTTATATCAAAATAAACTTTACTTCATTTAAAGCAAAGAACCATACTGGTTAGAGTTTATTGTAGGAATGAATGTAAAGAACAAGGATGCAAAGGCTATGTGTATGTTATGTGCATATGCAAGTACGTATTGGTGTGATTTGTGTGATTACCAACAATTTGTAGACAAATCATGTGCTTGTTAACTCCATAAACTACAAAGCCGAATTGAATCCTATTTAGGGAGTCAGTGTGCAAAATTATAAAGAAGTCTTCATCATTCATTCTGACGCGAATTTTATAATAAAGTGCAAAACGCAAAAGTGTTTTAAAATGAAACGCTGATACGTCTTAGAAAAAAATGTCCAAATATAAAATCACTTTTGTGAAAAAGAACCTTTTAAGTTTAACATGTAAATATTTTACATCAAAATGTTAAATTGACAGTGATTGTGTGCATCTGTCTTGCTATTATTTCCTTGAAAAGAATCGGCCATTGTGATAAATGCAATAATTACTAATTTTGGCCAAAATCCACACGAAACAGTAGCTGTCTGTTTGAAGTGATTTTCCTTGTCTGGCTCTCAGATTTTCGTTTCCCCATATGGGAAAATTCTCATTGAGTTTCCCATCCAATCTAAAATAAGCTTCATCGATCTCAAATGGCCACGTTGTTCGAATACTTGTGTTTATTTAATTTTGTAAGCAATACAATAAAAATATTTATGCAGGAATCGCCATAACTGCCTCCTTACGCTCAATTTTAAAGACAGACGAAATACTGAAGATGAAAGCCATTAACAACTGACTTATCTTTAATTTTTGAAAATAACTTTATTGGTAATATACCGATCTTACTCAAAAATCAGTGTTATCTTTACAATTAGGGGTTCCTTGAGCCCTGGCTTCTCATGACATAAACATTCAAAACTATCTTTAATTTATAAAAATCTAATTTTATTTAATCTGTTTCGGAAAACTAAAAATGACATTATTTATTCTATCATTTCTACAGCGATAGTTCTTTAAAAGTTTATAAGTTCATTTCAATTAGTATGTAAAGTTAATATATACTAATGACTCATGTGTTTAAAATTAGTTTTCATAAATGTGCTTAGCACCTTTTGGCTTCGATTTATTTTTGACGTCAATAAATTAAATCTAACCTTGAAACCAAAAATTATAAAATAAATCACTATTTTATGTTCAAGAAAATAGTGAAGGAATCGTTAGACAGAAAAATAAATACAAAAGATTTAAAATTATTACGTATACAAATTTTTCCTATGCATACACACTACACGGTAAAAATAACATTCAAGAAAACGCGAAAAATTCCATGTATGAACTTTTTATCGTACTCTTTAGTAATTTTCAGTTGCGCGTGTTGTTCTTGTGCTTTAGCTATTATACTGATATGTTATCTCTAGTGTGATTCCGTTTTGATAGTACTAACAAATAGTTGTGTACATAAATAATTTCCCCTTTAGTTTAAACGTTTACGTTGAGATATTTTTCCCACCTCCTGCCACTCACATCATACTCATATTTGTCGTGCAATATTACAAATATCTAAACTGGACTGGGTAATTGAATTATTCTGTTATGATGCGATGAGAATCCAGTCCACCCTCAACCGTTGGTGGTGGCGTCGGCGTTTCTCGCAACAAAATGCTATTTAAAAGCAATTATTTGAAATGAGCAATTAACAAAGCTATATTGGATAATTACACATCTCGCAAAGTCTATTGATAAAATTATGATGATGAAGCAGCGTGGTGTAAATTTTTCCTGGAATTTTCCCAATTTTATCAGTAACATAGAGCAAAAATAATTTCTATCTAAATTTTAGATGTTTGTTATGTGCATCAAATACTGAGGTGGGAGAAAAAAAGTTGTTCATCTTAGATAAGAGCAGTTTGCTTGGAATTTTGTTGAATTAAAAATCGCCTTTGCAGACATTTTTAATGACTCACTAAAATTGAAAGCATTTTATCATTTATGAGCGATGAATGCTTAAAATGTTTATGATTCTTTATTTTGACATGAAATCACAAAAACAGTGTAAATAATACAAGTAGAGGATGTAAAAAAAAAGCTGAATAAAGAAGAAGATAGAGCCTAAGATTAAAAATACGGGAACTTTTAATTTGATGTTAAGACTAAACATCCTAGCAGACAATGAAGCATTCCGTCTTATTTAATTAAATTTCAGGAATTTGTTTAGACTTATTCTCTGTTAGTGAAAGTGAAACGATCAAGAAATGCTCACATTTATAGACCTACTGTTTATTATTTTAAATCGATGAAAATTGTCCACAAAGTTTGCACTAGCCATCGCAACATTTTAATGAAAATTTCATTTCGTGCCAACAATTATCAGTTTAATTAAGTGATAATAATGCTCTCAATAATCATTGTTGAAAAAAACACGATTATCTCATGACAAACTTTCAATTTCATTATAACTTATCTCATGCAACTGTACATTCTTTTGTGATAAGCATCATTTTGCGAGATAATTTAATGCGATAACCGTACGTAAACAAGTCAATTTTCCTGCATTCAATTAAAGTCGAAAAAAACGTGAGTTGTAATTATTGTTTCCGTGACCGCCAGACACATTGTTTCGATTGAGTCAAGCTAAAGCTTAGAAGCCTTTTGAGTGTAATGCTAAACATGATTCATAATATACCGAAATCTCAATAGCATAATTACAAATCATAGGTACAGCTATTTGCTACTTCCCTTGAATAAAGAGCCCCGGCTCGTTTTCGGCTGAAGTCTCAGACGCTCTTTGTTTGAAGGACCTGGCGCGTATAAAATACTAGAATTCCGGCTCTGACACAGATTTCGACAACTACTTCGCAAATTAGTCAAAAGTCGGTTAAGGAATCAATGCGATTTTATTATGATATGATTGAAACATCACTGCAATCTAATAGAGTTAAGACCTTCTGGTCGTAGTTCAATTCCCTGAAAACAATATCCCATACTCCTAATGTCTTCTCATGGCATGACTGCCAAGCTTCTGATGGGCAAGTCATCTATGAACTTTTTGCTCGATTTTTTTCCGCCACATTCACGGTTTTAAATCGCTCTAATTACTCATCATATCCCTCTTCTTCTCCTAATGTGCACTTCATCGTGACCGTGACCTCTCCATCAGAGATCTAAAGTTCCGGGGTCCTGATGGAATACCAAATCTGCTCGTAAAAGTCATCCTCTTCATTATCAACCCCACTGTCAATTATTTTCAACATTACCCTTGCTTCCTGCTGCTTTCCCGACGTCTGGAATCAAGCTAATATCTTTTCGATCCGTAAATCCGGAAATTGTAGTGAACTCTCGAATTTTCGTTCGATTTCTTTACTGACTTGTTTTAGCAAGCTCGTCGAATGAATTGTGCATAAAAAAATACACGATGCCATAAGTATTGTGTTTGCAATAGAACAACATGGCTTACCATCTGTCTTGCTATTGACAACAGCCTACAAGGGGATGTCATATACACCGATTTTGCTAAAGCTTTTGATAGTGTTGATCGTGACTTTCTTGATAACAAACTCTGTCGTTTCGCGGTTCTGACTCAATCCTCTCTTGGATCTTATCACTCTTATCCCATCGCTCTTACACCGTTACATGGGATAATTTTTCGTCGGTATAACTTAGTCCAAAAATCCGGTGTTACTGAAGGGTCAACTTTAGGCCCTTTGCTATTTAGCATTTTCATCAATGACCTTCTCCAATGCCTGTCCTGTAATTGTCTTCCCTACGCTGATGATTTCAAATTTATTGTACCGTTAACTCCAGCGAAGACTGCTCGTACCTACAAGTTGATGATGGCATCCTCCAAAAATGGTCTCAAGTAATTTGCTTCCCCTTCATAATGTTGCTACATGAGGTTCAAAAACAAATTTCATGCAGTAATATATGAACACCGGATTGATGGATCGTCGCTCATTTGAAGATTTGGGAGACCCAGGTTTGAAATTTGACATCCATATTTCGTCCATAACCTCTAGAGCTTCACGTATCACTTGTTTTAGCTTGCGATCTTCCTACAAGTCCTTTAACATCTTAACCAGCGTCCGTTTATTTTTACTCTTAGTCCGGTCAATCCTTGAATATACCTGTCTAGTATGGTCTCCTTACTATATCAATCTAACGGATGATGTAGAGTCCGTACAGCGTAAATTTCCTCTTCTTCTTTGCAAAACAGCCCCTCTCAGGCCTTCGCTTCCTGCAACAAGCTCCTGTACCTGTTTCGGTCCATTTACCGCGTCCTCCAATTCTGAAATCCGAGCAGCGATGAACTGTCTTCGTCGACCGAGTCAGACCAGCGTTTTCTCGGTTTCCCCACTGGTCTCCGCTCGCCAATTCTCCCAACAAATACCTTTTTGATTATCCTTCGTCCATACGATTCATGTGGCCAACCCATTTTAGCTTCCGCAGTCTTACAATCGTTGAGACCTCCGGTTCGTCACACCTGTCATACAGCTCATGGTTGTATCGAATTCGCCATTGGCCCCCGTCTAGCTTCGCTCCGATTATTCGCCTCAGGACCCGTCGCTCAAAGGCGCTCAATGTATTTGGGGATGCTTGGGTTAGGGTCCATTTTTCACACCCATAGCATAACACAGGTCTTATCACAGATTTGTATACTTGGAGCTTTGTTTTCCTGTGTATGCAGCTGGTCTTCAAGATCGTCAAAACTGAATGAAATATTTTATTTGCGAGCTATATTCTTCGGCGCATTTCGTCTCTTTCATTACCCGTTTTTACACAAATTCGCTAACATTTCCGATACTGTATTTGCCAAGTGTGATATTTTGTGTATTTGAGGTATTTTTCCTCGACTGCGTCTTGAGCTTTGTTTTATTCTCATTGATTTGTAGCCCTACTAGTTTTGGTTCGCTGTCGAGTTTCAGGATCTTTGGCTGTTGTTAACGACCGTGACAAAATGTTGACGTCGTCCTCATAGGCTACTACTTGGCTCGACTTGTATAGTAATGTACCTCGCGTATCGACAGGTCCTTGTAGCGTACTCCAGAGCCAAATTGAATGGCAGGGGGGCACCCCATCTCCCTAATTTAGTCCGACATTTGTGTCAAAAGCATCAGTGAGTTGGTTATTAATGCGGAATTGGGAGGTCGTCGACTTCATTGTCATCTTGGTAAGACGGATTAATTTGTTTGGGATGCCAAAGCAAAGCATTATTTAGTACAGTACGTAACGATCAATACTGTCGTATGCTTGCTTAAAGTCATCGAAAATTTGGTATACGTCTATGTTGAGCTCCCAGCATTTTTCAAGTACCTGCTTGATTGTGAGCGATAGTCTATTGTCGATCTACCTGCTCTAAAACCACCTTGATACTCCCAAATAATACAGTTGGCGTATGATCCGATTTTATTTTCTAAGATTTTGGGAAAATATTTTGTACGTCGTACAGAGTTGCGATATGTCTATATAATTTTCATACTGTAGCTTCTCACCTTTTTTGTGGATACACAGAACTGGAAAGTTACACGTTCTCTATTTCAAAAATATATATACGAGTATTTCCTTACAGCTCCTACGATGACCGCTTACAGATCCTTAACATCCCATTACTCAGAAAAAGGAGAAAATTCTTAGACCTGTAGTCAATTATTTTGTTTTGATATCCGCAGGCCAATTCTCTTTTTTCTTGAAACCCGTGTTACTGACTACTTTTGACACGTGAATGCTTCTATATTCCGTGCCACTTGATAACTTTAGCTCATCCGCTCTATGGCGTGACCTCAGGGATGACCGGCCAATCCGCGAAGACGAGTCGTGGGACGCAACATGCTTGCTTTTTTACCCCAGGGTCCCCTGGTCGTATGAGGCACGAATTTGGCCAGGCCCGCCACTTCTATATCACCACCTAAGTTTTCCCGCGAAAAGGGAGAAAACCATCTCTTCTCACCTCCTGGAAACTCAAGCAAAAAATTCGAAACCCACCGCTTCTCACCTCCTCAAAATTATCCGAAAAATTCGCAGAAAGACCTTTACGTTAATCTTCCCACACCTATCCGAAAGTTCGTCTCTCAGTCCCTACTTCGCTACTCACCATACACTTGGTGGCCACTTCTTGGTTTCTCGCACAAATTACCAAATGTTACTTGCACTTCCTTTTTTTGAGTGAGTAGAAATGTTTCGACTCCTTTGAGTCATCTTCAGTGTCTTAAAGATGTTTGGAACAAAATGACTTTATATAGGTGTAGCAGATAGTCCTAATATATCTCTACCTGACCTACCTGCTTAACCCATCCTACACCTATATAAGGTCATTTCCTTCCAAACATGTTTTAGATACTGAAGATGAGTCAAATGAGTCTAAACGCGTCTGCTCACTCAAAAAAAGGAATTGCAAATAACATTTGGTAATTTGTGCGAGGAACCAAAAAGTGACCACGGAGTGTATAGTGAAATAGCGAAGTAGGGATTGAGAGACGATCTTTCGGATAAGTGTGGAAATATTAACGTAAAGCTCCTTCTGTGAATTATTCGGTTGATTTTTCAGGAGGTATGAATCGGTGGGATTCGATTTTTTCGCTTGATTTTCCATTAGGTGAGAAGTAGTGGTTTTCATCCTTTCTCGGGAAAACTTAGGTGGTGACATAGGATTGGTGGCCCTGGTCGAAGGTTCGTGCCTCATACAACCAGGGGACCCCTGGGGTAAAAAAGCAAGCGTGTTGCATCCCACGACTCGTCTGCGCGGGTTGGCCTGTCAGCCCTGAGGTCACGCCATAGAGCGGATGAGCTCCAGTTATAAAGTGGCACGGAATATAGAAATGTTCGCGTATCAAAAGTAGTCAGTAACACGGCTTTTCAAGCAAAAAGGGAATTGGCCTGCGGATATCAAAACAAAATAATTGACTATAGGTCTAAGAATTTGACCCGTGTAGTAAAGCAGCCTTCTCTCACGGTGTGATTATGATTTTAGGGTATAAACGGTGTTTGACTTGCATGAATTCACTCTTCATATCCATTGGCTAAGTTTTATTTTTGTTTGCTTCCAAACTTGGTGTCTACGTGCTAATGCCTTGCAACATGTACGCCGCCTACCTTGCTCCCCTTCTGACGACGATGTTCCAAAGTTCCAAATTTAGTGGTCCTCTAACGCTCTGGGGGGTATGCTTTGAACTGCTTCTATAAAACTACGAGTTTGCAGTCTAATCTGTGTTGTTTTGTGTCCCATCTTATGTCACTAAAAAGCACCATTGGTGGTCATATGTTTTACCAAGTCATTGTGTAGCCTCACCTCTAGTTTGAGGTGTCGAGACTTTCTTCGGCTCGCCTAGTGGCGCACTTTTCCACTTACGCATTTCATAACCTCTCCCGCTTGTGCATTCCACTTGAGCTTATTATCTAGAAGTACACCTTAATATTTGGCCTCAGTTGTTAGTTGGCGTGTATGATAAGGAGAACGTTAGAGCTCGTATTCGCTTCAATCTTCTTGTCATTGTGAAAGTTAACAGTCCAGTTTTACAGAGATTGTCTCAGAGGCGTTTTCCAGCATACCAGCTCTTTACGCTCTGAACATATGTAGCTTTTGCATAAGTTCGGATAGTGTGTCTGGATATATACCTACCCAATATCAGGATGTTAATATCAACAGTATATCTCTGGGTGTAAAATACTGCATTGTTCAATTCAACTAATAGATTGTCAAGAACTGTATCCACAGGTAGGGATTCCCCCTTGCAGGCATCATCTGCTGACGATGGCATGAATTGTTTCGTCTTGCAGCAAGAATGGAACCTATGGCGTCTTGTACACCATAACATGTTTCTGGGTGGCATTTGCCATTGATTCAAATGAGGTATGCTCGAAGGCTCCTTCTGTATCCCAAACCGCTCCAATGCCTCCTCTTTGTTCTTTTATGGTCTTCCGAGTCAAAGCAGGATTTGGTTCATATATTTGATAAGCAACAACAAGTCTACTTATTATAACAGAGTAGACAATTTTCCAAATCATGACATATAGAGTCGAACAGAAGTTTGATTAAAGGCTATTTGAGGTAGAAGTCATTGAAGGAGGCCTAAAATTTCGAGTCGGGCTCTATTCTCGCTACTTGCTAAATGGTCTAAAGCGGGCTTACTACTTCCAGAAAGCAACGTATGCCTTTTCAACGGTTATAACCAGGCTAGATATACCGATTCTCGTTAGCTCACTGTAGTTAAACTGTATGGTCGTGGATTTTACATAGTTGATTGACCATCTGGCACATCATATACTGTTAGCATACCTGTGTATGATGTGTGAATGTGTCTATCCTATCTCTTCCTTCTTCTTGAGTGTTCAATGGTGCCTACGTGAAACTCCATCGGAGACTGCCGCTGTATCTATCCATCTATCTAAATTGTTGCTGGCATCCATCCAGTGGATCGGCTGGCCCTATATATCCAAAGTAGTTGTTGTACCCGATATACGGCTGAAATAGTTCTGGCTGTGTTTCATCTTGTCTTAACGATTTATAGAATTCGAACCATTTTAAGGCCTATTTTACTCTGCTTCAGGCAATAACCTTCTTGTCACGATTCGAAACATATTTGATTGATCTATATTTCAGGGTTATTTCATCAAAATGGTTCTGAAATTGAGTTAATATTTCCAGTTCCGGTAAGTTTGTCTCAAGAAATGTCTCTGTGGTTTCTTTTCCTGTCCCTGCATATTTTATTTATTTATTCACAATGCCAAACAAGGCAATCACAAAACACCTACTTTTATCGAACAATAACAGCTTATTTTAATGCGTCAATTATCTTTTTTAGATCTTTGTAAAAAAATTTTTTACAAAGACCTACTAGTTTCGCGACCTGACTGTCCGTCCGTCTGTCCGTCTGTCCGTCTGTCCGTGCGTCACAGCTGATTTTCTCAGAAACTATAGAAGCTAGAATGCTCAAACTTTGTGAAAAGGTCAGAAATGATGGTCTCTCAAAAGTTAAGGCCTTGACAAAAATTTAAAAAATGTTTAAGGGGGGTCCCCCCTAATAACGAACTGGCCCTTAAAAATTTTTTTTAATCAAAGGTTGTCGAATGGGGTATCAAATGAAAGGTCTTGATTAGAACTTTTAGAATCTGAAATAAAAAAATCATTTGATGAATTAGGGGGTCCACGGGAAGGCAAAACGTACCCAAAATTTGTGACGCTGGGCTATCGGCATAGGCCTTCTCTATCACGTGGCTCCAAAGGAAGAAGTCGCAAGGTGTTAAATCAGAAGATCTATTCAAAATAACACCTCTTATTGGCAAACCCTATATATATATTTAAAATTGACTTAGGTACTTTTATTTTCTTTCAATTTTCATGAAAATTTAAGGAATAGTGCTAAACTTGAACATGTTCAATCGGCCGAGCATTCAGAAAAATCATTTAAGCTAGATTAAAATGGCGGCTGCACTGTGCTTATGAAAGAAACTGTGCATCTTTTGTATAAATTTGAACGATTTCATATCTAAGTATTGGATGAATAACTCAAGTTATCGATTCACGCCATTAGAAAACTTGCTTCTAACCCTAGGATGTTTACAAAGACCTTCTGGTAGGAGCACTCTCCTGCTTACTCAACTTGTTTAAGCTTAGTTTGGAGGTAAAAGGAGAGTAATGTTTAAAATCTTGCAACACATTAATTGGCTCATTGTCTGCGTATGTGGTTTCATATTGCTCTTCATAAAGCAAACGCGTGTTTCTAGTAGGTTTAATAGTTTCTTTGAACATGAATCTGCTTGATAGTGATGTGAAATTTACTATCTTTTTGATTACATCAAAAACAAAGCAGGAGCTTAAGATAGTTCTTCGAGATGAGAGCGACGAAAAATTCAAAATATTTAGTCTTTGCTGGTAAGACGGCAAGCTAGCGAAATCTCTTGGGTCATAAACATCACACAAATTGAAATTTACTATCTTTTTGATTACATCAAAAACAAAGCAGGAGCTTAAGATAGTTCTTCGAGATGAGAGCAACGAAAAATTCAAAATATTTAGTCTTTGCTGGTAAGACGGCAAGCTAGCGAAATCTCTTGGGTCATAAACATCACACAAATCACACAAGGAAAAAAGAATAAATTGTTTCTGGATAGATTCTATGCGGATGCTGTGCGTCTTAAAGCATGCATTCCAAATAATGCAACCATATTCAAGGAGAGGGCGTACAAATGAGGTGTATAGAGTCTTGGTGACCCATATGTTTTTGAATTCATTGACACGACATTTTATAAAACCGAGCTGCGTGCATGCCCAGACAAGCATTGTGTCGCACGCATTGAGATTTGAAATTCAACTCTCTGCCCAAAAGAACGCCAAGATCTGAGATCTGCTCAACTTTTTGAAGTGGGGAATCGTTCAGGCTGTAAGTGTACTCGAATACTGAACTATATTTCAAGAAGCTTCTAACGTAACACTTCTCAACATTTAGATGGTCTGTTATCATTACACCATTTCACTCACGAATTTATTTTTGTTTGCAGAAAAATAGCTTCGGAATCGGAATTGACGGTGTGGTATGGTTTAAGGTCGTCGGCATACAGAAGATGAAGTAAGTCACTTAAAATTTCGGGCAAGTCGGAGATAAAGATGTTGAATAAAAGAGGACCCAGGTGGCTACTTTGTGGCAATCCGGAAGAGGCAATAATTTCTCTTGAGAAAGTGCCCTGAAATTTTACAAACTGTGGTCGATTATTTAGGTATGATGCAATCCAACTCAGTAAGGATCCAAAGATGCCAAACTTCAGAAGTTTCGAGATCAAAATTCCATGATAGACTTGATGAAAAGCTTTGATGAGCTCCGTATAAACAGCGTCAAATTTTTTTCGATACTATTAACGGCTCTTTGCAGTTGTTCCTCCAAAATTTTCGGCAATTCCGAATTTTGTTTCGAAATTTTACTATCTACCTGACTACTAACTTGCATAATTTGGAAAAAATGGTTTCATTTTTTCCAAATTATGCAAGTTAGTACCGACAGTGCTATATGACAAGGCAACCGATGCACTAAACGGATAGTTGATGGATCCATCCTTCGCTGCTAAAGCATCTTTCAATTCTTCCAGCTTTCTTTCAATTTGGAGCTATTATCTATAATTGAAATGAGCGCACTCTTAAGTTCTTCAAACATTTTTTCCGCTTTTCAAGAACTAATACTGGAGTTAATTATTACTGAGGCCAGTCCATCAAAGCAGTTAGCCATTCATGCGAAGCTTTCATCATTACATCTAAACTACACTTGTTGCTTTTAAAGAAGCATTACATCTGGTGTCAATAATGTTCTGATCGAATCACTAGAATCCTTTCGAATCTTGCTCCTTGAGAAATCTTCATAATATACTCACAGAATTTATGTTTTTACTAACCTCACTTCTTAGTTGGAACAGATCAATACCACTTTATACTCATTATCCTGTTGTGTTTTGCTATCTTAAATAGTTTACCGGTCCAACAACTGTATCCCTCATCCTTCTTCCGTACGGTTAGCCCGCCGATTTTCAGGATTCCGTACAAGTATTCAACCCAGTTTTTATTTTCGAGTATCAATGTATCACGTTTGGGTTATCAACTATGTCGATTACTATGTAGATATGGTTCACCTGACGCGTGTCATCATGAGATATAATAAACAATATGCAGTATATTTCGAGAGTTCTGTTCAAAATTTCTCTACGTCTTCTTGAGACCAACGTTATTTCAGTTCTCTTGTTCATTATATCTAAGTTTTAACTTATTAGATCCTCGTAAAAGATCTCACCTCGTTTGGTCATTCCTATGTTACCAGACAGTCACGTATGCGCCGATGATTACTATATCTGTTTGTTGAGCCACCTTTAGTAGTTCACGAGCTCCTCCATTTCTTTTGTTGGTAGTAAAACCTAACAAATGCAACAGCGTAATGACGTGATTTCACTTCCACCTTCCTTACCTCGTTATTTTTGCTGGCATTAAATATCTGGAATAAGATTTGGATAGTCGGATCACATTTATTACAGGTTAGATGTCCAATATTGTTGGTTTCTAGCCTGCAACTTTTCCTTTCATCAGCAAAGGTTTCTGAATAAGTGCTGGAATTAGTCCTTCGGCTATGATAAGGCAACTAAGACTGGTCCCAACAACTTTGCAATGCTGGAGATTTGTTTGTATAACCTTCATTCTTCATGATGCACTGCGATGGTATTTTCTGATCATTTCTTTGCACCTATCTACCCGTGCCTTTTTTTGAGCGATTATCAAATTATGCGGGATCCAACGCGAACAAACATTTTGACGGCCCAGTGTTTATGCAATATCGAATATATGACCAGGGGTTAAATTCCCAAGGATTACTCTATCTCGTGGTATGTCACATGAGGGTCTTGCATAATAAGTTCACGCACGGCATCATTGTTTTCTGGCACAACGGCCGCTTTTGGACGACCTTCATGAAATTTGTCCTTGAGCGAAGAGACATTCACGTTTGAATTCGTTAAACCAGTTATAAATTGTCTGGATGAGTGGTGCTTCATCTCCAAAGGCCAAATGAAGCCGATCGGAGCACAGTTGTTGAGATAATCCAATTCGAAAACTGTAGAATATCATCGCGCGAAAATTTTCACGAGTTAATTCCATTTTTTTGTGTAATCGATTTTTTCAATTCACTGCCAACAGCACAAATTGCGCTTGTACATCAAAGCGTTCTGAGTCCGTTTATGTTAAAAAGTGTCAAACTTTCCGATGGAAATGTCAGATTTATCGAAAACATACTAGAACATCCCTGTTACAAAAACTTTTATAGTGGCCTCCGTAATAGATTCGCCACGGAGCTTAGCTCTGCCCATACTTAGCTTTCGTCTCTGGGTCGAAGAAAACCATGAAGCAATCGGAGACAGTTTTATGATTAGGAACTCTGTTCAGTGCGTTTAATCTGGGGCTTGTGGACTCACCCCTTAACCGAGTAGATGTTTCTGCAATATGAGGTAACAACCCACCAGCTCATTTTACAACTTGAGGTTTGTGACAACATTGCTCTCAGCGGAATTGAAACTTGAAGTTGGAGCTTCCATATTCTAAGCCACTGCTGAGGCACTGGGTGGTTTCTCATAATTTTTCTGGCATTTTAGAATGAACACTCGCTGCCTGCCCAACTTGTTCTTGTGTATAAATAATTTTTAATTTAAATTTTCCCTTGAAAAACTGTTATTATCTGAATCAGATCAAATATGTGCTAGTGTTTATCTATCAATTAAAATAAAGGATTTAAAGTTCATTATCTTAAACCCCACGAATATACATTTTAACCAATTTCTAACAAAATAATTGACTAAAAGTCCTAAAGATTTCATTAGTTTTTATAGGTGATTTAATCCTTCTAAGAACAGGATTAGAATTAAGTCACTACGTCGCCAACTCAATAATTATTCAAGTGCTGGTGATATAAAAAGCAAACCCATTAACTAAATGAAATAAATATTTCAACGATGACATGGCGTCGTGCTCGATTCTAATAAAATATGTTTAAATAATCAAATATTAATAATAACCGTTTCATGCATTGTGAATACGTAAACAAAGTATACGTACCACTCGCTCGAATAGAAAATCTAAAAACTGGTCATTTTTTAATTAAAAACAATCAGTTTTCTTCATTCAATTGTTCCCTGCTGATTTTATCAGCAGCACGATGGCATTTAAACGTTGTCATTATAACTTCATAAGCGACTGCAGTGCGATTTCAGATGATCGATGGCTCTTTTATTATAAAAACTTTTCAAAAGATTGAAAATGATTAAAAGAGCTATAGAAGCACCAAACCAAAATGATTGTTGATAATTTTCGATTTAAAAACCCATACAAAACCTTTCCCTACGGAGATAATACACAATTTTACCGAAATTCACAAAAAATAAGAAAGGCCTGCACATTGTTTGTGAATGCCAAGGAATGACAAAAAAACGGGAATACAATCGTAAAAAAGGTTCAGTCGTTCTAAATAAAGATATCATTTCGGATATTATCATACAACCTCCAAGTGTTACTCGAATTTAAATCGATTCGTTCAACCACCATTTAAGTTTAAAAGCAGAAGGCATTTAAGGCTTAGACAAGCCTAAGAGCTTAGCGCCTTTCATTTCATTTCAGAAACGGTTAACAGGACGAAGAAACATTACGCAAATTTAAAATGCAATAAGAACTAGTTCTTGCCTTATGAATTACTCATTAATATCTGCGAGATGACACCGTTCAAAAGATTCTGCAAAACCCAAACAGTAGACGGATTTCTATAGCACCTCTACTACTCGTATGTATTCCAATTTGAAATGAAACAGTTTGTGTTAGTGGTGGGATTTATGATGGCGACTAGTGCAACTGACGATGAGATTGAAAAAAAAGAGGATATTCGCAATGAATATTGATACCAGAGGAGCACCAGCACAGCACAGTTGCGTTGTATACAAACGGAAGGAAACTGTGCTTGAATTGAATAGGAAGAAGGTGGGTGACCCCCTCAAAGAAGAGAAGGAAATTCTGGTGAGAATGGTGGTGGTCCAGCTCGCGACAGATTAATGAATATTTGAGAAAGGCTTTTGAAAAAGGATTTAGTCGGAAGTTATTTGAACGTTCTTGGAACAGCTCTGTCGAAAGCAAATTACTTGGGACTACTCATGCGTTAAAAGACACTTTAAACGACGCGACGTGCGGGGCGCGGTGGAGCTAAGTGAACATTATTTAGGGCATCCATGAATAGGTGGGAGAATGTAAACAAATAATAAAGGAATCCAGGAACAGGCATTAGCGAAGTGGATGGCATGGCTCGGTGGAAGGTTAAATATTTATTTTGGTGCAGAGATGCGGCCATTAAAACTGTGAACGTGTGGCGCATTAATATTGTTGGGGAGAAGCTAGTGTTTATGAACAATTTAGCTTGTGTTGTCCCTGGCATAATTATGAAAGCCATCGATTTACCGGTTCGTTAGAGATTTTCAGCCTGCTTTTTCAGGGCAAAAACCAATAAAAATTACAAAGGGGTATTCTTTGTGAGTAAAAGAATAATAAAACTTCAAAAGCTGAAATAGGAGATTTTCTCTAATTTAATTTTTTATAAGTTTTTAGACTCGCAAGCGTCATCATTCAATGATTGCAGCTTCCAGGTGGTGGACCACTTGGCCAAGTTTGAGTGAATCTTTCAAAAAAAGCAGCAAAATTTGGCGGAGTACTTTTCATGTTGCTCAAGTGCACGCAAATAACACCGAATCGCAGTCCAAACTAAGGCTATATCCGTTGCAGTTTCGGCGTCCAATACGCCAAACGTTTACCGCAACGGTCCCGAGAAAGCAAGAAGCGAACTGTTGTTTTTATCACACACTTTTCGGAGCGGCCGCCATACACTGCCGCCCACCATGCAGTTTCCATGTTTTGTAGACGGAAAACTTCTAAAATCATTAGCTCAGCAAGCGAGGGCTAGTTATTCTCATCAGAATCGCGTGGAAATACGACATCCAAAATCGGTCTGTCATTCCTTTGACCTCAGTGTAAACAATACGTAAACGTGTTGCCTACAAATTATTCGCCGCAAATGGTACACCGATCTATACGTACGGAAAAGTAACTCTAAACATCTCGATCGGCCTTCAACGTTATTTCCATTGGCAATTCCACGTTGCGCAGATTGCACACCCTATTCTAGGAGCGAACATCCTGAACCATTATGGATTATTGGTGAACATAAAAAAGCGACGGCTATGCAATCCTGCATCAAAGGTTGCAGTTAGAGGATAGATTAGCAGAATTCAAAATGAATCCGTATCGAGTACCCTGAAGAACTCATAATACCACGAGATACTCAGAGAGTTTCCGAGTATAACCAATCCGGCTATTAAAGCTAAACCGGCCACGGATACGATCAGGCACCACATCGTTACCAAAGGGTCGCCTATTGCTGAGAGCCCTCGACGGCTTAGTCAAGAGAAATTTAAAATCGCTAGAGCTGAAATCCAATTTTTACCAAACAGAAAATTGTGTCGCCTATCAAGCAGGCCTTGGGCGAGCCCCCTCTATCTCGTTCGACTACCAATGACTACTAAACGCCGCCACTGTGCCAGGCAGTTAACCAATGCGCCACATTCAGGATCTAACTTTTGATTTAGCCGGAAAATGCATCTTTTCCAAAATCGACCTACTCAAGGTATTTTACCATATCCCGATTAGAGAAGAGGACAATCCTAAAACAGCGATAACGACACCTTTCGGCCTGTATGCGTTCGTTGGAATGACGTTCGGTCTACGCAACGCAGCCCAATCGTTTCAGCTGTTTATAGACCAATTACTCCAAGGCCTCGACTGTTGTAATTTATACGTCGACGATATTCTGGTCCCTTCCAAATCAGAGGACCAACATAGAAAGTATCTACGGTTGTTTTTTTTTTTGAACGTCTTGCTGAGAATAGACTAGTAATCAATGTGGGCAAGTGCTCATGGGGAGTAATAAGGGCCGAATATTTAGGTCATATGATCTGCGCACAAGTGATTTCCCCCACCGTCCCGGATGCAGTTTCTTCGAGACTCAAGCAGCTGCTAGCACGCAAGCGGCTACTGCTTGTTTTTTATAAGAAAAATTCATCTGACCCGGAAACCAGCTACAGCGCGTATGACCGCGAGCTGCTGGTCATGTACAGCAGCATCCGTCACTTTTAGCACTATTTGGAAGGCTCGACATTTCACATTCTCACGGACGACAAGCCACTTACCCTCGCGTTTTCGCGACAATCCAACAAAGCATCACCACGGTAACTTCGCTATCTGAGCTTCATTTCTCAGTTTTCTACGTACAGCGTCGCGGACGTTCTGTCAAGGATTTAAGTAATCTCAGTCCCATCGTTGTTGATATGAACGAATTGGCGCTTGACCAGCAAAAGGATGCAAAACTGCAGGAACTCCTCCGCGACAGTACCACGTCGCTTATTTTGCAACACGTTATCGTTGGTGATAATGTGGGATTGATGGCTGACACGTGACTTTCGAAAGTGAGCCCGTTCGTTCCATTAATATTGCGTAGAAAGTTATTCGACATTTTTCATCATCCATCACATCCAAGCGCCGAACAACTTTCAAGTCTATATCAAGTAAATTTATATGGGCAAACATGAAAAGAGACGTTCGAGTATGGGCACGGAACTGCGTACCCTGCCCGCCACCAAAAAAATCCGGCACAAAACTTTTCGATACCCGATGAACGGTTTCAACATGTACACCTGGACATCATCGGCCCTTTAACACCATCCCAAGGTTACAAGTATTGCCTCACGGTAATCGACCGATTTTCAACGGATCAAGGCACTCAGTTCGAGTCGTTACTTTTCAAGGCGCTTACCCGCTTTATCAGATGCGATCGAACTAGGACGTCTATTAACCCGCTTCTAACGGATTAATCGAACGCTGGCACCGCACGCTCAAAACGGCAATCATGTGCCACGAGCGAAATCCCTCTTGGCCAGAAATTCTGCCCGCCGTTTTATTAGGACTACCCGGAACCGTCAATGACGACCTGGCAGCTTCTTGTGCAGAAATTCTATACGGGACGACGCTTAATGTTCCCGGCGAATTAATAGTTCCGCAGCATACAGCCATCGAACCAAATAAGTTTCTAGTTAAATTACGAGAAACGATGAACCAACTGCGCCCTTCGGCCACAGCTCAACGAAACTCGCGGCCACCATTTGTAAACAAAAATCTCAGGACATGCTCGCACATGTTTATGAGGATTGATGAAGTCAAAAAACCATTGACTCAGCCATATTCGGGGCTGCATAAGGTTTTTAGGAGAATTTCAGACACTCTTAACGACATCGATATCAACAGACGCACAGCCAATATTTCCACCGAGTGGCTCAAGCCTGCCTTTCTCGAAACGATACACTGTCGCACTGCTCAACAGGTTCAGGGTGTTCCGGCCAAGGGGGAACCGTAGAGCACAATAGCCATTAGCATTCCATCCAGGTTAGCATCGCAACAAACAGCAACCGAAGCACCAGGGACCGCGTCGTGTAGACCTCCAATTCAGATGGCTACAAATTATTCACATCAACCGGAGGCATGGCCGGTAGCAGCCCAACTCAGAATTCTCCCGCCGATGAACACCCCGCCAAAAGGATGGAGGGCGTATCCGCCCAGCAAAAAGCTATCGTAGAATCAAAGAAAAATGACTATTCATCACATTTTGTTTTCTCGACATTTCTTCGGCTGACAATGTCACTCGGGAGGGAATGATGTAGCACCACAATTGCACATTGCCTGTAAACGCACCTCAGCATTGAACGCACTAAAAAGCACAATTGCACATTGTTTGTAAACGCACCTTCAGCATTGAACGCGCTAAAACGAAGAGATTCAGAACAAGCTTGAGAACGATGCCCACTCACTCGACAGCGATCATTTCGTACAGATGATTTCTCCGACAACGGAATAAATCATGTGTTCAAACTCTAGCCAATAAAGTTTGTCTATTAAGTAGTAACGATTTGTTTATCCTTCCTGTGTAACCATCATCCGTACAGTGTGTTATTGTTTTTGTAATCAGAAAACATTTAAATGACTATAACTTCCGTAAATATGATTCGATTTTTTTAAAACTTAGAGAGTATAAGGATCTACTAAAATATCGAATTTCGTTGAATTTAAGATTTTCGATACGCTCTAATTGGGTAAAAAGTTTGAAATTAGGAAATCATATTATTATTAACAAAGTTGACCGATTTTTGACTTTTAAGGTATTTTTGTTGCTGAACTCATAAAGATCTACCTCCATGATTTTTTCGGTTTTTTGGATCACAGGTGTCCAATCGCAATGGGGACACACATTTTTCGTACATTTCTCCACCCCCTGCACTCTACAAAGGTGGTTTTTCAAGACCTGTTTTGGAAAGTCTTAATCAAGACATTTCACTTGACACCCCACTAACTATCTTTGATTTGGTTTATAAAGGTTCTCTTCTGTTGTCTTTTCGCGGGCAACTACGCAAGTAGATAATACGGCGCTCTCTAGTAAAGAGGGATACGCGTACCATACCTGCGATAACAAGCACTGCGGAATCAGGCTGTCGGACATGTGGATGGCATCCTCAGTGGTCCTCTTCTCTGTACCTGTGCCAAGTGTTTTCAGTACAGCTACTTGCTGAGAGTGTCGCCCCATATTCCTGCTCCGTACAATAGCACACTCTCTATGATGCTCATCAAAAGTCGCCTTCTTGATGGCTTAGGTCCCCGTACGTTAGCCATAAGGCGACTCAAAAGCCGATATGCCTGAAGCAGCCTTATCAGTTATATGCTTTGAGAAGCTCATCTTCTAGTCGATCAGCAAACCCAGATGCTTTACTGCTGGTTTTGATTCAACCAATTCTTCCACGATACTTATTATCCTCACTCTTCTTCCTCAGGATTTTCTCTAGTGCTAGGCTGAGCAGGCCAGCAGTCTCCCTTCCTTTAGCTTCACTCCCACCCATCAATAATTTTAGTATATAGTTAAGGATACCCTCCCCGGACCAGTGCGCCAAGATTGGCTTCTACATGAAATATTTTCACTATTTGGCCCTTTCGGTCTTCGCGATCTGGTATTATAGATACTTAAAAAATAGTCTAGAATCGTCAAATCACAATATCTAGGCTCCAAACGAAATGACATGAACACATTTTCATAGACTCTGAAGCATTGTTCAAATACATCCTACCATGATAAAAAAGTAATACTGAATACTTTTGATTTCAACAAAAGTCACGAATCACGCGCAAACTGTCAAAAATAAAAGCATGAAAAACTAAACGGCAAAAGGATTGTATGATTCGGAAAGAATTAGCTTGCATTTGATCTGCTAGTTCATTTTGATTTTTTTTAATTTCATCCCAGAAATATTCAGCGAAGTTTTTATGTTTTAATTTAAATTAATTTGAATTGAATTAAAAAAATGTATCCCATAACTCGGAATCAAATTTTTTTCCACATCATTGACGAATAAAATTCATTCATACCGTCACATACTCGTATTTAATTTACATACGAGGACATCATATCGATGGAAAAGTGCTCAGATGAGTTAGACGATCATTATTATCAATTTATCCACTTAGACGTCGTTTGGTGGTAATGCATGTCTGCTAGTACTCGTAGCTTGCTTGCTTACAAGCTTGCTTGTTGGATTTTCGCAGTTTTCCACTATGTCTCCTAGTACTTCATCGTCTGCTTGGCTTCAGTCACATAAAAAAATGCAATCAATCAACTGCAAGCCTTTCTATTGTGCATACTATAAGCATATACCAAGTACTCAATATACGAACATGTACATTAGCGTATATGCAAATACTAAATATGTATGTTCGTTATGTGAAATTATTTTCCTTATGAAATACATATTTTTATGGAAGTTTTATCGGAATTCGAATATGTCAACAAAATGATTGTGACCTTGTTATAAACAGTTGCGGAAAGTGTGAAATTTCTCTTGGTCGATAATTTCTATTCGGTGGGTAGAAATGGTTTGTTTATCATATTGATGTATTTTTCCTTATTGTTATGTAATATTTACAACAGTCTTAAATTTATCAACTTTCAGTGATTTGTTGCTAGTATTGCGAGAAGTTGGTTTTATTGAGGTGCATAATATAATGGACACACTCTTACAGAATTTAAAATTCGACTTTTAACATTTTTAATGCTTCTTTAAAGCTTTTGTAAAAAAAAATCCCTATGTTTTTTTAATCGGTTGAAACGCATATAAGACAGAATTTGTTGCTGATGGATGGATCAGCAACATATTCTGTGTTATATTCGCTTCCCAATATTTTTAGAGAAGACCGCCCTTAAAATTTCCTGGTCAATGTATAAATATAAAGAATTTTCTGATTTCTCACCCTCAGTAGCCGAGTGGATAGTGATCAAGAATCTTATAATGGGTCCATGGCTCGCTCCCTGGTATGGTGTTTGCTGAATATACTTTTACATCTTTGGTATTGAACTCAGATTTCATTTTGCCGAGCGGGTTTTCCATCGTAACTCGGGTTGAAAGGACAAAGAGTGCTTGTGTTTAATTCTTTCTTTGTAGTTCTTATGTTAAATTGATAAAAAAAAATTATTAAAAGTTCTTGAAGGATGGTAAAACATAGCGTTTTAAATCCAAAGAAAATTGCAATGCCTAACATTTTTATGTTGATTTGAAATATACTTAAACCAATCATCACATGTTGTTGTATTTTCATGGAATTGAAATAGCTGTACGTCACTTGATTATGAACTGATTCAAATGAAATTTTGTAGGCAGAAGAACCTTATGTTAATCTAATTTTGAAATTTAAAAAAGCTTAGTGGTACCTTTCGATTTAATGGAAGAACGAACAATTCAAAAATCATACTCACAAAGGACTACCTACGTAATGTTTTTCAGATTTTATTGGCTCAATGGTGTCCAACAGCCTTTTTGTAGGGAGACAGCATACACGAATCGGTTATTTCGATTTTGACTCTAAAATTTCTAATCAAAACCATTCATTTGATACTTTGATAAAAAAACTTTCACCTGAAAAGTTTTGAAATTTTCGATAACGGATTGGCTTTTGAGAAACCGTAATTTCTGATTTTTGAAAAAGTTTGAGCATTTTAGTCAAAAAATGCTCGTATTCATTTCTCCCCGGTGTTCGCAATTGAGGGTTTCCGCATTAGCGTTCTCACTTTAAAAATACTGCACCTCTTGAAATTCCCAACAGACAATGATTGTTAGCGGATAGGTTTTGTCTTAAGCCATTCTCTTTCTTCTCCCTAAATACAGGAATCTACTTATTCACGCATCTTCCAATCTCACAATGAGCTTCAGTGGAAAACATAGTTTAATGAATCATCTGGATAAACTTGAATGCAACTTGCAGAAACATGGCGCTGGTGTCGTCTATCTTATAAGTTTTCAATGTCAAATTAGTGGTTAGAGTGTTCGCTGCGTAGCCGATCTCGTGGGTTACAACGGGATTTGTTTCGAGTGATTCTTCGGAAGGACTAGCCCGCTCAGTGATAATACGTATTGGTTTAACATCAAAACGTTTCGTGGCTGGTTCGGTGGATGGATCAACAGTTAAAGCGTGGTACTGACCATATCACCTTCTCGAGTGCCTATACATTCGATCAAGATAATGAGATACACCACCTCTAAGCGAAGGCCCGAAAAGGGCTGTAGTGCTAAAGCAAAAAAAAAATCGTCAGCCATACGTCCATTATCTTTTGCTATATTTTCGTATGAAGGAAAACTGACAGAGTATATAGTATTACCCTTAAAATGTTTCAATCTAATTCAGTTTCAATAAATTATCTGTAATTTTTTGAGTGGTATGCTCATATGGACGATTATGTCCAACATATAAATCACGTAGTCTTCATAACATAATTTTTGCAGAACCATCTTTTTCAAAATGAGATATAACGGTTTGTGCACGTTGCGCTATTATATGTTATACTGCTATAAATTGTCAAAAATGGGTATGTTCAGTGTCAATTGAGTGACATATTCTACAGTTAAAACGTAGTTCTCAATCCAATTAATTGATTTTCAGATATTTTCATAAGTCGCTTAGACCGTTCTAGATTGAAGAGATAAATTTCACAAATTATACATAAAACAATATAGCAAAGCTCAAAAATGAATTCTGGAGAACGAAAGTCATCTAAACTGCACATGTCCCAGTGTACATTGGCATACATTTAAATACCTAAAAATATACTTATATTTAAGCTTCGAGCACATGCCGTACGAACTCAATTTCATTTTGCTAAACTTTTAATAATAGCTTTCTGTCTCCTTGAGAACAGCTTCAAATCGGATAAATCTACTGCAAATTTTACCGGGAAAAACGTGATTCACGCCAACTATCGATATTTTCATTTCAATGTATTACACATGTTTGTTATTCAAACAGGCATGGCAAACATAACGAAATACAAAATCAATTAAACGAACGAGTACATTTATATTTGTTCTCGTAGATAGTGATGGGTGGCAGTGATTGGTAAAGTGAAAATTCAATCTAAAATAAAATCCTATCAAAGAATCACTTATGACAGGAAGCGAGAGAATTGTTTATTTTTATTGTTCCTTTGTCAAATGAAAATGTTCTAGTGCCTCTATAGGTATTTCTTTTTCCTGGAACTAATCCTTTGACTTAGATAATCAAATTAAAGCCCAAGTGCTGAACGATTTGAAAAATGTATTAACGTTAATCCTGCCTTTGAGAAACATGTTCCTCTTTTGATATTGCAACATTCTATCAAGAAATTCATTTTTTTTAAATGTATATTTACCCATTGATTGTTCTATCATAAGCGATTGCAGAATTTATGAGGAAAATAGAGCCAAATGAGTATCTTGATTCTATTTATAGATTCAATACAGATGCATCGACTTGAAACGGAAGGCGCTGTTAGGTGTCGTTGAAAATAAGAAAATTTTAAGACCGATAAAACGAAAAAAAATTAAAAATAAAGCAATGTGCAAAAATTGCCTATGCCAACTGCCAAATTCATGTGAAAAGTCATTAAACTTTACTAGGCGAATATTTTCTTCTATATTTATATTTTACAATTTTGGCAGTTTCTTGACCCAAATTAAAATGGAAGGTAACATCTGCTGATATAATGTATGATACTTTTGACCTATTCCTGATAGTTTTGCATTTTTGTAGAACTGCAAATAGGTGATACACCTTTATGATGTGGTGAAATACCATTAGCCCGTCCTGTTATTTTGGTTTAAGGCAGAATTTCCCCCAGATTTTTCTTCTGTATATCTCCTGATTCATTACGTTATATTGTAAATTAGTGAAATCAGAGGTTTGATCCGTACGTACTCGTATATGTACATATACGAGTATTCCCTGCGCACTCAAATCTCAGTGTATTCTTTCGAAGTTGAACGTAATGAGATAGCCAATGTGGGTATCAAATGAAAGGGCTTCATGAGAACTTTTCAAAATGGGGAATATTTGCATCGAGGAGTGTAGCGTGAGGGAAATGTACGAATAAAATGTATTCTACCGACAATCTATCTATCTGTGAGCATAGCAAATTTTCTTGCAAACCACATAAGTTGGGAACATGAAATTTTGTAGGCAGATGCAAAGTGGTGTCTTCTTTAAAGTTTGACTACAATAAAAATTTATTAGGTTTTTAAGGGGATTCTTCCCATTCTATATAGTGGGGTGACACTTCAAAAAAAAATCTTGACCGAAGATAGCCAATGTGAAAGAAAGAGGTTGATGAAAATTTTTCAAAAATTGGCGGTATTTTCATCGAGGGGTGAACGAATAAGTTCACCTCGATGTTTAATTTTACAAACAAATAAAATTTCTTATTTAATTATAAATATAGTTAACACTTCAAAAGAACTCCCATTCAAGGCAATTAAAATGGTTTGATATGCGTAGGGGAGGCCGGGGCTAGTTGGCATAGATTTGGGTTTTCGATTTTTCTATTTTTTTTCAGATGAACATACAGCATGTTCAACTTTCGTGAATTATTGATTAACATCTCTGGTAGGAATGGTTTTGTCTACTCTTAGAAAATATTTCCCGACGGTCTCCAAGAAAGCCAACTAACCCCAGTTATGGGGTAAGTTGGCATACCTATAGGGGCTAGTTGATATCCCTGAAAAAGATTGGGTTTGAGGGAAAAGCAACGTACAGTTCAGGACAAAAGTATTTTATTTCTTTTTTAATTAAGAAAGTAGCAAAGCAAGTGCACGAATAGGAAACATTCTAAAAGTTTGGTTTGTCAGCATCATATGTCAACAGTGAATAATATTGGCTTACTACTAATTTGTTTAAAACGATTAATTGCTTTTTTTGTACCAAAGGCGATCCTCGATGTCTGGCCATTTCCAGTAGTAATGATGTTTATGTGCAGATGTCAAGAATCATACCCGGATATTTGCGTGACTGATACTTCACCAAAATAAAGTCTCCTACTTCGTATTGGGGTCTAGCACGCCTCTCTGCTTCATTTATATTGCTGTTCTCTTTAGAATCTGTTACTTCTAATGCTGAATTATCATTTTTGTGTACTTCAGGTCCTGTGACACCTTTGTTCTGCAAGGAACCATAATTGTTTTGAGATTGTTCGGTCGGATGGAAATTTTCATTATTAGTGAAGGATTCACCTTCACTCGATGCATCAGATAATGCACCGACGCTTTCCTCACTTTCAGCAAAAGTAATTCCTTCGGATTCAGATTCCGTTGAGGAAAACGCTAATTTTATTTTGACAAACCGCCTATTCTTTGCCTTGAAAATCTTCAAACTTGTTCGTTTTAGCGGGTTTTTTGCTCTGTTACGTACTTCAGCTGCTAACGAATTTCTCACTGGAGTGTCTGTGAGAAGTTCAGCTTTCCTCCGTTTTCTTCCTCGATTAGATTGCTTCCGTGGTCCTGCTTTTGGTAATGGACAGACTTGCTGAGGTTGAACAAGTTGGTTGGATGTTGAGGCTAGTGCAATGCAGTGTGGTGAAGGATCATGAGTTGAGTCCGTCAAATCAGCAGGTTTTAAAATCTGCGCTACCTCTTCCTGAGGAGGTGGGTGATCAGTTACGGATGAAGGTAAAAATTCTGCATCATCTAATATATCGGGGTTGAAGGGGCATATTCCACTAACTCGAAATCCAGCTGTTATGTTAGATCGAGTCATAACCAGCTGGAATGCCATGTTGACAATTGAGGGAATATTATATATGGACATAGTCTGCCCTAGATTGTTGGTCATCCAAGCATCGCGTATTGAGTTAACATATTTTTTGAGTGTCTCAAAGACACTTCTGTCTAGGGGTTGTAACTTGTGGCTACAGTGTGGGAGAAACGATAGTGCAATTACTCCATTCTCTATAAGCAAGTCGAGAGCCTCAATTGATAAGTGCGACCTATGGTTATCCAGAAGAAGTAGTACTTGTCGCTCCTTCGAACATCTCGTAAAATGAATGAAATGTCTTACAAACTTTATAAAATTATTTTCCATCATCCATCCTGATCTGTTCGCATCACCATTTGAACCAGGTGGTGCACCTTGGACAAAGTAGTCCTTATATTTAACTCGCGGGAGAACGAAAAAAGGAGGAATTGCAGCTCCTGCTGAAACGCATGCTGCGAGAGTCACCAATGTTCCTGTTTCAGCAGAAGTTCAATTTGTTTAAATCCTTTCCGTGCAACCACTTTGTCTGGTTTTTGCACTGTAGTGATCCCTGTCTCGTCTACGTTGTAAATATCTTGAGGCTCTAAGTTATATTTGTCAAGTATAGATTTCAGAAATGCAAAAAATCTCTCAACATGCTTAGTTGTTAAAACCTGTACGAGGAAATAAAGTTATTAATAAGCAGGTAATACAAAACGTAGAAGATCACAATAAATATTACAGTTAAAAAGCAAATAAATATATATAAAGATAAGTGGGTACCTAATTACCACTCTCGTCAATACGCATCCACAAAATGAAGCTGAAGCCAAAGCATTTGCTGCAGTGTTGGAAACTGTAGCCGCATTGGCAGTCCTTGCAGCATCACGTTCCCTCTCTTTTTGGCAATGTTTAGCAAAGCTGCGAAGAGGGATCCCAAATTCATCTAAGGCACGAGCCAGACTTTTTCCCTCAATGCTATGAGCTTCTGCAGCCTTCTTCACAGCTTCAACTGAGTAATTAGCCTGGTTGGGCTTTCGTTTGTAACACCTTACCATACCGATCTATAAAAACAATATTAAGTGGGGGAAAATTTAAAAAAGACATGCAGGTTTATATATTTCTTTAAAAAAAATTTGTGGTGTTTTTTATATCTTTAAATAAATGGTAGGAAGGTTATACTATTCGTAGCAAATTTATCAAACATATAAATGATAAATTTATTGTCTATTTATTTCTTAAATACAAAGATACTCATCAGAAGTTTAGGGCTAGTTCAATTAGCCTGTGCCAACTAACCTCAGACTAACTCATGCCAACAAGCCCCAATAGTGTTTTCAAAACAAAATGGCCTCCTCATCCTTTCATAACGTCGAAACAAAAGATTATCATATGTAGATATAAACACAATGAGCCACTGAATCACAAATCGTAGCTGACATTATCACATAATGTTACACCGTTTCAGCAAAACAAATTAACTGTAAATGAAAAAATTTACTCACCAGGCAGAAAAACAGAAAATCGAAGGTCCTCACTGATGGGTGACTGCCATCGAACTGAAAACTTGGGTGAAAATGAAACACAATGAAGTCATCACAACATACAGACGACAGCGCTCTGATAGTTCTGCGTGAAAATTTAGGAGCTGAACCCCTTATGCCAACTAGTCACCAGTCTCTCTTATGCTATAAGGAGAAATTAATATTATTAGAAAAAATATGTATAGAACTTTGATCAACCTTCATATAATTTGTACATAGGACAAATAATTAATAATTAAAGGAAAAATTATAAAAAAACAAAATACTACCATCTTTGAACGTCTGGTTTAGCTTTTGGGCGTCCAGGAGTATTCCTGGTCAGCTTTATTGAATTGCCTTCGTTCAAAATGTTAACTTGAAATACTGGGAATGACATCAACCGTAACAAGCTATATACGATACTTTTGCTCGCCGATTTCATCGTACATAATGAAAGTACGCATTTATGATAAAATTTTAAAAAGTTACTAACAGATAATCCTTCTTGACAGATCTATAATTTAGCGTGCTGTGCGGAAATCAAAATATGAAAACAATAATTAATTTATATCCATCGGCTCCTTGAAACAATAAAATAGTTAATTTTTTGCCATTGAACTGCTGCATGGTGCAAATATTCATGTTGTCAAACTGATTGCTGAATTGAATACTCATAATTTTAATTTTCCTATCGGATGCTTGTGGTACTGACCATACGACCTTCTCGAGTGCCGATACATACGATCAAGATAATGAGATACTCTAACTAACTCTAAGCGAAGGCCCGAAAGGGGTTGTAGGTTTAAAACAAAAAAAGCCAATCGATTTATAAATAACATAGGAAGCGCTAGAAATAGATGCATTTTAATCAGAGTTTTACGAATTATGGCCTCGATAATTTTAATTTACATAATCGAAATTGTATACACATATTTCTAATTGAACGTAGCAGAGTTTAATTTGAATTAATTATGGTATCAAAAGGTCAGGTTCAATTAGTAAATCCAAACAAAACATACATATATGGATGCAAATTCAATAATCAATTAGTGTTAATGAACAATCAAACAGCTTTGCTTTCTTTCATATTCGATAAAAATTAGTTATTATTCATCAGAAAGATTCAGTCCTCCTTCTGACTGCCATTTTCTGTATCTTCAATTTCAATTCTATTTATTTCTGCATACTTCCCTATAAAACAAAGTCCATTGACCACTTAAAGCAGAAGACTATACTACACTCTTTGTACTCATTCTTATATTGAAGATGATGTTAATTTGCTTGGCTATTTTGCGAATAACAAAGAAATAAATGGAAATAGGAATTTCAATAGAGAGGGAGAGAATGGAAAATAGAACAAAATACCAAACATTCCATTTAAACACACAAACGAAATAAACATATTATCTAAATACAGTATTTGGTTACATCAAATAGTTTTAAAGTTATTTTCGCTGCTGGCACTTACGTAAGTAACTGGAGAAAAGCGAAGCCCAACTTCTGAATAAAATTGCATTTTCATGTAATGATCGATTAATTGTTGGCTAAAGTGCTTTTGATTGGAATTCTATTCCGTATGTACACATGTGTATGTGCATATCTAGAGGGATTAAATTGTAATTGAAAGGATTAAGAAGATTTGTTCAATGACTGAATGAAAATTTAAAGCTGAAGAAAACATCAGCAAAATAAGAAAAGACTGAGCTGTGGTAATGATATTTAATCTTGAATTGAAAATTGAAAAAAAGATAATGTGTCTTTGTAAATTTATCACATTTTGATGGCAATTACTTTTATTATGGGGAGCTTATTTAAGATTTAGTGGTTCAATGTCATTAATTCTTTATTCTTTTTTCCTTCGATGCAGCAATATAAATAAGTTGAATAGGCAAAAGTATTTTTTGGAAGGGAGGTGAACGCTATTTACCCTCTGAGTATGGGACTGCCATACAAGTATTCTGGAGTACCCACTTAACAACTCCCTTTCAACATTGGGCTAAGCCTCGTTTTGCTCTACCTCGACGGGCGATCGATTTACAGAAATTCCTTTTCTAACGAGAAGAGATGGCTGGCAAAGGGACCTTTTCACCATCGACGTTTCCGGCCGCTCAAGTATGCCCTTTTTAACTGTCAGGACCACCCGAATATAATTAACCACACGGTTTGACTTGTCAACCGGTTTGAACATCCCTTCCGTTACACAATTCGGAAAGGGGTCTCCTATTTCGTAAAAAATTTGGCAAAGCAATTCCTATACTCTGGTAGGCAGAGGCTAACGTCTCATGTTGAAGAAGACCATCTTGTTCTGTGTTATTTAGCTTTTGTGCTACACAATGCACATCTCCTTGATGTTCCATGAAGAGGCATGTATTCTGCTTTGTCCCATCTTCTCTTTAAAGGAACATGTTTTTTATATTTACTTGCTGTCGGTGATTTCCCACTGAGTCTTCCTCGTACAGGATTCTCGCTGCCACTAGCACCGACAAGACCGCTAACGACAGCTAGACGGAACAATTTTTGGCTCCATGGTTTTCACTCCTACTCTTTCCGTAAAAATAATGAAAGCATTGACTACCGCTAAGTGAATGAAGTGCTAGACAATTCTGTGCCACTATTTTTTACTTTTTCTGTTTGTTTCATGTTGTTTTCAACTGGTCGGCCTTGTCAAGATATCCCATATATATGTTGTAGTTGTTTACAACTTCAGAGCATTGAACTATATGTCTGCTTCTATCAGACAATAGGTGAGTGGAAGTTGCTGACAAACATCACCGCGTTTCGGTCCACCCATTTCATGAATGTAATGCCGCCCTTCGCCACTCTCCAGTCATATTCTCCACGCTTATTTGGTATTGTCTTGCTTTTCTCATAGTTCCACACATACTATATATACCTTTTTGGTTCAATTCCCGTAATACTTGCAGGGACGTGAAATAATTATCAAAATATACGCGGTGTCTCTTCCTCAATAGTAACTCAAATATTTAATGACTCGGGCTCCTAAATTTCTTTCCGGGGATCGACCGACTTTGCCAGTATGAACTTGGAATTCATCAACATATCCACTTTCTGAAGGTCTTACCCATACCTAATATCTCCTTTTGATGGGCTTGCTTGGGATGTATTGCTTCAAAGATGATCTGCCTTTGAAGAAAATCATTGATTCGTCTATGGAAACGTTTTCGATGGTTCTGTTCCATGGAACTATGTGAACCTTGGAGCTGCTTTGGAGCTCAGAAAGCAGAATCAAATCACTATCGCTGAAATCGTCGTTTGAATCATTGATATTGGGGTCTATGATGTCTTCAGGATGAACATCTATATCTTCATCACTACTTTTTTGCTGCTCATCTCCTGATTCGCCATCAGATGGCATGTCTTCGAATATAAGCCTCTTAAATTCCTGGTCCAGCCCGCTACAAAAATTTAACATCGAAAGGCTCAAAACGGCATCTGTGGCCAAAAAATTCACGGAGGCCCTCAACAACCAGCTGGCTCCCATCTTATCAGACGCATCGTTCAAGACAAGCAACGAGCTCCGGATGGAAGTGAGAGTGGCTTTTAGGACCGTGGCAGAACAGACGATCGGACATCAAGCCCGGCCCAAGAGGAATGATTGGCTCGATGATGAGTGACGAAGAGAGAACACTATGAAAATCTCTGAAGAGTAGCGAATAAGATTATTAAGATTAAGAAAAGAAAATACTATAATGACCAATTGAGAACTATAGATGTAAGTTTAGCGACCAATAACACAAGACAAGAGTACAAAGTAGTGAAAAGCTTGAAAGGTGGTTTTCAGCCCAAAACCACGCTCTGTCGTGATGACATCGGCAATATCATCGCTGATGAAACCAAGATTAAGGAATGATGGACATCATATTTTAAGAATTTCCTTAATCCTCCGCACAGCTCCAGAACATCGGAGCGTATAGATGTCTGCGGAGAGCTTCCGTTGGCCCCACCAACCCTGGATAAAGTGTGCTCCATTATCAAAGCCCAAAAGAATAATAAAGCGCCGGGCGTCGATGAGATTCCAGTAGAGCTCATCAAATATGGTGGCAGCGGTGTTCATAAAACTATTCACAAAGTCATCCAACACATTTGGCAACAAGAACATATGCCGAACGATTGGAGCCGGTCAATTATAATCCCTATCCACAAAAAAGGTGACAAGCTACAGTGCGAAAATTATAGAGGCATATCACTACTTTGTACGGCGTACAAAATATTTTCTAAAATCTTAGAAACTAAAATCGGATCATACGCCAACAGTATTATTGGGGAGTATCAAGGTGATTTTAGAGCAGGTAGATCGACAATAGACCAATTGTTCACAGTCAAGCAGGTACTTGAAAAATGCTGGGAGTTCAACATAGGCGTACACCAAATCGTTGACTTTAAGCAAGCATACGACAGTATTGATCGTAACGTACTGTACCAAATAATGCTTTGCTTTGGCATCCCAGCAAAATTAGTCCGTCTTACCAAAATGACAATGACGTCGACGACCTCCCAAGTTCGCATCAATAACCAACTCACCGATGCCTTTGACACAAATATCGGACTAAAGCAAGGAGATGGGCTGGCCCTATTGCTATTCAATTTGGCTCTGGAGTACGTCATAAGGAAGCTACCCGTCGATACGCAAGGTACATTACTATACAAGTCGAGCCAAGTAGTAGCCTATACAGACGACATCAACATTTTGTCACGGTCATTAACAACTGCCAAAGAACTCTTCCTAAAACTCCACAGCGAAGCAAAACTAGTGGGGCTACAATCAACGAAAATAAAACAAAGCTCATGACGCAGTCGAGGAAAAATACCTCAAATGCATAAAATATCACACTTAGCGAGCACAGTAGCGAAAATGTGAGCAAATTTGTGTATTTAGGCGCCAAAATAACGAGAACCAGTAATGAAAGAGACGAGACACGCCGAAGAATAGATCTTGAAGACCAGCTGCATACACAGGAAAACAAAGCTCCAAGTATACAAATCTGTTATAAGACCCGTGTTATGCTATTGGTGTGAAACATGGACCCTAACCCACGCATCCGCAAATATATTGAACGCCTTTGAGCGACGGGTCCTGAGGCGAATAATCGGAGCGAAGCTAGACGGGGACCCATGGCGAATTCGATACAACCATGAGCTGTATGAAATTTTTGACGAACCGGCTGGCCACATGAATCGTATGGACGAACAACGGATACCTAAAAAGGTATTCGTTGGGAGAACTGAAGGCCCGAGACCAGTGGGGAAACCGAAGACAGTCCATCGCTGATCGGATTTCAAAATTGGAGGACGCAGTCAATGGACCGAGACAGTTGGAGGCGCTGTTTGCAGGTAGCAAAGGCCCGAGAGGGGCTGTAATGCTAAGAAGAAGAAATTCCTGGTAATCCATTAGTTCGAGGTCCAAAATATTAAATTTTCATTCTGAGAACGAAAAGATGTCATATCATACTTTGTTATGTGACGGATTGGTGGCGTCGCTTGAAACCACCTAATTTTTGTGTTGAAAAGCATAAATTCTAAACTAATAGCACTAAGAACAAGTCACTAATCACAAAAAAAGGCTAATAACATCAAGTTTTATCAACTCATCTGTCATACTTCCACAGTTTTCAATAAAAAAAACTCCACGAAAAACAATTGTTTTCAAATTCGCACAAAAATTTCTATTGACGAGGATGTTTTATCTTTCAATCCTGAGATCAAAGTGAAACAAACGGAAATATTTGGTTACACCTGTTAGAAATGCTAACTTGTATATCAATCGACAGCTGGTATAAGGGAAGTATCAATAAGTCGGGTCTGTAGCCAGTTTTAAAAAGGTGGTAAAAGGGTTATAACAGTAAGCTTGAAAGGGTTAAAATCTTTTGAACAGATGAAAATGGGCTAAGGCTACATCATTTTGACTTCAAATACTCTTATACTTAGATATATTGCTCAAATTGGTTACTGGACACTATCGTTCTTTTTAAGCTCTCTTCTATACTGATAAATATCAATGGAGTAGCTCAAAGACATGCCTTGCACCCAGTAGTGGTCGCCTCTAATCACCGCGGTTCTGCGACCTATTTCACCAATTTGAAGTCCTAACTAGGGACTTGCTGTCAGCATTTACGGAGTTTTCCTATTGTTTCCTCGGTTTCCTAACTGGACGTTTTTTTTTGTCCCGGTGCTTTTCCATCCTTTCCGCGTGTCCTGCCCATTGCAGTTTGTGTAATTTCACATACCGGTGAGTCGTCATACATATCGTTGTAACTAAGTCTTCACTATGCTTCGTTTACATTCAAGGCCTTTTGGGAAACATTTGTAAGTTTCCAGGTTACTCATTCCTACAACAGCACAGGTCTTATGAGTGACTTGCATAAGCGAAGCTGGGAAACCACATCTCTTTTCCAGATTTCGTCCTTTCTCCTAAGAAAGGAAACCAATCCACGCCTTCCAGTTTGTATTCGCCTAAGGCCAAGTTTTAGGACTGTCATGTCTTTCTTTGTTTGGCTCATGCACTTTTTTTTGGTTTCATTGATCGAAAGGCCGATTTTTAGCCTCTGACTCCAGTCGTCGGAAGGCTTCCTTCTCATCTGGAATTGATTATCTGGACATAATGTTAATATCATCGGCAAATGCTACTAGTTATGTGGACTTGTAGAGTAGCGTGCCCGTGGTGTCAGCTGTTGTTTATTCGCCAAATGTTGCAGAGAAATGTTGGACAACTCAGGGGCAATCATATCCCCCTGAATTAAGCCAGAATCAGTTGGGAAGCTTTCAGTCAAATCTCCGATTACCTTATATGAGACTCAGTGTCTAACATTGTAAGCTTGATCATGCAGACTAGTTTGGCTATGACGCCAAAGTCAAGATACAGCGTTGGCCAAAAGTATTAGGCACCCTAAAGTTTACTTAAAATAATGGAAAGAAATAACTTCTACTTTTTAAATTGATTTGATTTGATTGGATTTAATTACTGCGCTCATTGTATCTGGCATGCTGCGTACAAGCTCAGTACAACCTCCCTTGTAATGGCGTGTCATTCTTGTACCAAAGCATTTTTAATGCCTTTTTCGATGCAATTCTGTGCTTTTCAACCCTTTGCTTTAAAACGCTCCAAAGATGCACAATAGGGTTCAGATCTGGGGACTGTGTAGGCCAATCCATAAAGTCAATGTTGTGTTCAGTAAACCAGTGCATCGTAGTCGCTGACTTATGACAAGGTGCATTGTCTTGTTGGAATATGACCGTCTAAGTTGGTGTCAACGAAAATACTTGTTAACAAAGGCAGAAGTGCAGTTTCAAGTACAACTACGTACTTTTCGCTGTTCATACGATCTTCGCAAAAAAACATTTCGCCAACCCCATCAGCAGCCATACAGCCGCAGATCATTATGATGCCTCCTCCGTGCTTGACAGTCGGTACGAAGCAATCTGAATGGTATTCTTCACCCACACGTCGCCTCACGGTGGTCACACCTGGTGTTCCAAATACCTATAAAATAAATAAAAATAATGGTTTTTTAAAAATCGCCATTACTTTTATGATTCAGGTGAAATAAATTAGTGATCATTCTTATTAATTATGAAAGCAATAAAATCAACTTACCTCAAAATTAAATTCTTCAGACCACACTACGTTGGACCAATCTTCTTCTGTATAATGTTTGTGCCGTAGAGCCCAATCTAGACGTTTTTTTTTGTTGGCGTCTAAAAGCCAAGGCTTCTTCTTGGCTTTGCATCCTTTTAGGCCTGCTTCTCGAAGTCTTCTTCTGACCGTTCGAGCACTTATTGACTTTCCCGCCTCTTCGGACAAGGCAGCAGCATGCTTTGATGAAGTTTTCTTCCAATCTTTTATGGATTCGCGTATTAATTTTCTTTCCTCGCGTTTCATCGTTACACGTTTTCTGCCTGTTCTTGGTTTATTAGCATGTGTGCCAGTCTGAGCAAACCGTTTGATGGCAGATTGCACAGCACAACGCGAACTTTTCACCAACTTAGCAATTTCTTTTTGCGACCTTCCTTGTTCATGTAAGAGTTGTATTTTTACTTGGTCTTCCAAACTAATTTCACTTTTTTTCGACATTTTTAAATAAATTAGATGTCAATTTAGTCATTTCACCACAAATAAAAACTTGTTTGACTGATAATACCGAAAGAAAACTAAATCCTTTGTTTGTTCTGTCACCAGGTATTTTATTACCTTATTACCCCTGGCTTGGAGCAGCTTTGCTGGTATTCCGTCTATTCCAAAAGCATTATTCTTCTAGAGGTCGCGAATGGCTGCCTGTACCTCGTGCCAAGAACATCTTCTTCAGCCTCTGGAATGCTCACAGTTTCGATAGATATTGTGTGTGCTGTAAGGGGTTTTTATAAATATTACCTCCACGTATTTTTATTATCAATAGAGCTGCTTAATATTGCACCTAGCGCGTCTTTGCAGAGGCTCGTGCTTAGTATTAACTTCTTTCAAACTGTTTGACTGAGGCATGTATTTTTTAATCTTTCAATTAGTGGTCCATCGCTTCTTTCGTTGGCACAGTGTCTTGGCTTGTTCTCGGGATGGTGTATTGCTCCTTTTTCGCCCGAGTTGGTCTTTGGATGTACTGTTTATATGGCTGGTTTCTTTTGTTGATCGCACCTTTACATAATTAGTGGCTTAGATTGTTTATGATATTAGGAGCTGTGACATCGAAATTTAACCCTGGATAAATATTGGTGCGATACACAGCATGTCCCACGGAATGAATTTTTGTCAAGAATGCCGATGGCAGCTCGTTTTCCTATGAAAACATGGTCGGTTGGGTTATGTGTGCATCCATTGAGGAACTTCCACGTTCTTTGGTGATTGTCTCTGTGCAGAAAGTAGGGGAGCATATGATGAGGTTTCTACGTGACACTGCGCTGTTCAATCGTAGCATATGCCCTCCCGTTGTTCCTCTTTGAGCGAGCTACCAACTTATTTGGATATTTAAGTCCCTAAGATCAATGTTAACGTCGTTTAAGTATAGTTAAGGTGCTATAAAACCCCGCCTAGACCACTTCCTCTTTTTTTTCAGTGGAAGCATAGTAATTGGCCAATCAGACATTGAAGATGATGCACATTGCTCTGATCCGTTCATTGGTTGCCTTGAAATTGGTAACCATTTTTTTTAACCTATTATTCTCGATAAAGGCCACTCCACTCCATTGCGGCCTACAAATTGTGAAGATCATATGCGTTTGCGTGTCATTGACGTTGTTACTAGGAGTTTAGTTTATTGCACTGCAAGGATATTACACTTATCTTTGTGCATCTCATTCAGTAGTACTTGCCGTTGCATATATAAAGATCCTACGTTCCATGTTATATATTAGTCTATTTTTCGACATCAGTGTCATTACTGTTTATCCGATCCAATCTGAGGCTGATTTGTGAAGCGTTGTCGCCGGTGCTACTCAGCCCCCATTGTTCCACGGATGGGATTTCCTTTCCCACCAACCCGTCGGCTAGCTAGGTTAGGATGCTCCTCTATCCGATACCTGAGGACGTGTGCGATAGCGGACCAAATATGCAATACGTAAACACCATAATATTTTAAATGCAACTTGTAGATGTTAAAAAATAAGACTTGAAATAAAAGGCTTGTGCTTTTTAAGTCCACTGAAGAAATTGTGCAACCAGTTTTTTAAATATTTTAAAATGACAAGGCCAGATTTGCTTTGTACATTTCTCGCGTTTCTAATATACGAGGGCGGTCCGATAAGTACCTTGCCTCACCGCCCGATGCCTCTACTATCGCAAGAGAGATTCACTATTGTGTAGCACAATCTCATAAATGGCTACTATCAAAATTTCAGCCTAATCGGATTCGTAGTTTTGTTTTGACCGCGTGTAGAAGCGGGGGAGAAAAATGGAGAAAAAGCAATATCGCTTGGTGATTCGATTCTTGTTTTTGGAAGGGAGATCGCCCAGCGAAATCAAATAGCTCTTGGATGCTGTATACGGTGACTGCTCCTTCGGTGTCGATCGTAAAAAATTGGTTTAACGAGTTTCAACGTGGCAGTCAAAGTATTGGCAGACGGCCGATTGAAAGCGCACGAGATAGCGGAGACAGTAGGCATCTCAAAAGACCACATTGGTTGTATCCTGTATGAAATTTTTTACATGAAAAACTGTCGGCGCGATGGGTTCCGCGTTTGCTCACTCCGGACGGACATCAAACGCAACTGTGAGACCACTTCAAAGCCGTTTTTGACGCTGTTTAACCGCGATCTGAACGATGTTCTACGTCGTTTCGTGACCGTCGACGAAACCACTGGTTCACACCAGAGACCAAGGAGCAGTCGAAACAGTGGACTTCACCTGGCGAACGTGCTCCAAAGAAGACGAAGACTGTTCTATCGGCTGTAAAGGTGATGGTCATCGCTTTCTGGGATTCACAAGGTGTGATCTGCGTCAGTTATCTGGAGAAGGGAAAAATCCGACGCCGAATGGCAGAAAAAAGGCCCCGTTTGGCGAAGAAAAAAGTGCTCTTCCACCGTGACTACACACCGGCTCACACCTCCGCTGTTGCCACGGCCGGATTGGGCTACGAACTGCTACCTTATCCACCGTATTCTCCAGATTTGGCCCCGTGTGATTTCTTTTTGTTACCCAACTTGTAAAAGTCACTTTGCGGGCAGAAATTTGAGTCGAATGAGGAGGTCATCGCCGCCACGGAGGCCTACTTTGCAGGCCTTGAAAAGACATATTTTTCAGACGAGTTAAAGAAGTTTCCAAAATGTTCGTTTTTCTTTTGTAGGCTAAGTACTTATCGGACCGCCCTCGTAATTAGATCGAATGATTTTGTAGAGCATCATACGACGAATTGTGTTTCAGTTTAGTTAGATTTTGTGCTAGGATCAATTCTTCCCATATTTGCTGATTTGTGCTTACCAGAACTGAATCTTCTTGAAATTAATTTTGTATTATCAACTTTTAATCAATTAGTAGCAATTAGCTTAACGTATAATAACTACCACAAAATCGAATATCCTAATGCGCCTTATGTACATAATTTCGTATAGGATTAGGTAACATGTTCCGTGGCTCAATGCGAGCGCTTCAGCCACGTGATTCATGATATGCGGGTTCGATTCCAGCACAAGTCAATCAGTAGCCATAGATTTGTATCAATAAATGTTTAATGAATAAATTTTTATCAAAAATTAAAAAGAATGTGCAATTGAAGTTTCAGAATAAGTTTTATGGCAGAGGAAGAGCTCCTTCTGCTTATTTGAATAGCTAAGCCTACCTACATAGTATAAAATAAATTTATACAGTTTTTTGGCAACACGCCATTGATTTTTGCAAACCCGAATATTTCCAAAATCTTGTATGATGTGTACAAGGTTTGTGTATAGTTTTACAAAAGTTTCTTTTCGGTGTACACATTATCTTTAAGTGCTGCGTTTCTATAAAATTGAGACAATTAAATGAACTTAGAGGCATTATTAAGCCATCATTGACTTTTTTAAGGCATGATCATTGGACCTCCATTTATTATTTTTGCTTTACAATAAATAGCCACTCTTAAATTTCGATAAGTCTGAATCATATGATCAAAATTCAAACTAAGTGCTTGAACTCTTCTTCCCTTAATCCGTCAATAACAACAACTTCACACCTGATTTTGTGATTATTCTATGATTTTCAGTCAATTCTCATCGAATCTCTTAGTAAAACAGAAGAATAATTGAAATAAATTCTTTGCCGTCGAGATTTGAACCATAGAATAATAAATCGACCAATAAACTCGATTTTTTTCATTACTTTCTTTTCTATTGTTCGGGCTTAAACAGCATCTGATTTTCGTATGACACCTCCTGGCATGAAACTCAATGGTTTTCTGTAATTTATCCAACCACATTGCTCAAAGCAACAATTTGACTTAGCATCCATTATGTTGAATAACTAAATGGACAGTGTGCATAACTCAGAATCTAGCAGTTCTAGGTTTGAGCTCCATCGGAAGCAACGATTTTTATTTGGAATTAATGACTTTTCTCAAACGTTTGCTGTTATTTGGTAATTTTTTGTCAATATTTGGCATGGAAACAAGTGATTGTGCTCCAAAAGAGTTAAGGTCGAGGGATCTCCTTCTGAGTCCAGAACACGGAATACTGAAAACAGTCAAACGATCAAGACAAGAACGTTAAAGCAAATGATATTAGAGAAGAAAAAATCAAAGAATCTGATTTGCACGATTAAAAAGCGACAAAAGATAAGTGAAGCAAGAAGCTGATACTCGTAAAGTGTGTTTAGAGGTATAGAACTTTAAATTGAAATAAAACAAAGAAAAATGCTTTTAATATCCAATTGACTTTGTTGGGAAGATATTTTTTGTCATCAATATTTAAAGATTATTTCGGGCATGTGGCCGCCGCGGCTACCGCGCGCATTGTGTAATCTCAAGTTCCAATTTTCACACACTATTTGCAGTAAATCAGGATGTATTTCGGCAATAACGCGTTGATTGTTGAATTCCAAGTGCTCAATTGTTTCTTATTTGTCAACGTAGACATTCGACTATACATATCCCCAAAGAAAGTAATCAAACGGTGTCAAATGACACGAACGCGGTAGCCAGTTAACAGGACCGTTTTGTGAAATTAATAGTTCGTCAAATGTGTCTTTCAGTAAATTAATTATATCGCGCGCTGTGAGGCATGTTGGTGGCGCCGTCCTGCTGAAGCCACATTTCAGCAACATTAATGCCTTCCGATTAAGGCACCAAAAAGTTAGTAACCATGTCCCTGTGCCGCTTGCCATTGACTGTAACATTATTTTTGACGACATATGGACCAATTATCTTACCGTAATGGTGTTTCGACAACTGCTTGTGGATGATAATCACTCGAAATGCATCAATCCTGTTTGCTGACGTAGCCATTAAGCCAAAAGTGTTTTTCATCACTGAACAAAATTTTCAAATGAAATTGTGGATCAAATTTCAAAACAAATTATTAATAATTTGCAAACGTTGCTGCGGCATGAGTCTACTCATGATGAATCACCAAACAGAACTAACCCTTAAAACAACCAACAACATTGACATCTACTGTCATCGGAAACAGTGCTCCTATTTTTAAGTTCTCCGCCTCTGACAAACACATTTTAAAAATAGAACGACTCAAAAGGGTGAAAGATAAGATTGATACACAAGTTTAGATTTTCACGGCATATAAGAGTTGTGAACAAAAAACGATGAATCGAGAGACTGTCGAGAAACTGTGAGAAATATGATTATCTAATTTCAAGTACGTTCGAGACGCATGCTTTCAAAACTCTCCACTAATAAACTGTTTCATTAATACCGTACATATGGGATGTAGAAATTGATTAAAGGATGTTGAGATTGGTTAAGCACTCTCGTCTTAAATGTATAATTCGAAGATACTCCGGTCGTCAACATAGCTAAGGAAAATCATTTATGTACAAGTTGGAAATCATAGGATTAAAGATGAAACCCTCGCGCTGACAAAACGTGAGCCAGAACTACGCCAAGAAACATAACATCGATTTCAAAGAAAAGAACCGGTCGATGAAGGGAAAAGACCAGAAAGACCGAACCATTGGAGTTGTTGGTCGCCATCAGAAGTTTTAAGAAGATCGCTAACAATCGAATTGTTCTGCGGTAATAAAACAATAATTGACCAGGATTTATATTCGATGAATGTATAGTATATAATCCCTAATTCAAAAAACAGATCTGTTCCATCTTAAGTCCGACTTTCCATTTCAACAAATTAAATTCAAAGTCTAGCCATAAAAGCTCATTACTTCCACAATAAAACAATTAACTTTTGAATTGTACAGTCTAGGCTCGCAACTACCGTTTAAAATCATACACAACCCCAACGTTTCATGTAAATACACGGCCTTTTCAAGTATCCATAAAATTTTCAACGATCAAAATTGACCATCTATTTTAGTCTAAAAACCCCACTGTAATTAAATGTAGGTCAAGCTAGATCAGTAAACTTTACGCTTGGAACTGTTGTTGATTCTCAGTATCACATTTTCTACTATTTCCTCTAATTATTGTGTCATCGCCTTTTTAGTATTAATTTAATAGTACCTTATTCTCATGAATTAGCACATTTAAATCAAATGTTAAGCGTATAACACAATAAACTAATATATTCTTCATTTTTTCTCTATTTTCTATTTCATTTTCCATCGACATGTGAATTATTTGCGCTGACAAATTAGTGCGAGGATGCCGCCAAGGGAAATCCGTACAAATGTCCGAGGCTGAAGTTCGTGGTCTATGCTTAAAATCTCGTGAAATTTTTCTGCAACAGCCAATCCTGCTCGAATTGGAAGCACCGCTAATTATATGCGGTGATATACATGGACAGTATACAGATTTGTTGCGATTATTCGAATACGGTGGATTCCCACCAGCAGCCAATTATTTATTTTTGGGTGATTATGTCGATAGAGGAAAACAATCGCTTGAAACAATTTGTTTGTTGCTTGCCTACAAAATCAAATACCCGGAAAATTTCTTTTTACTACGTGGTAACCACGAATGCGCCAGTATTAATAGAATTTATGGTAAGTACCATTGTGTAGTGTTGTCTATCGACAAATGTTTGTATTTTATTTAGTTTATTTTCTTTTGATTGTTTGTATTTAATTTGCGTGGAGTAGCCGTGATTTGAGTGCCGAATTAATTTAAATTGACAATATAAATTAGACCTATGATACAATGCACATGTGGTTAATTTATTCATTTATTCTGAGGTCAAATATTTCTGCAAATATTTTTATGGACTCATATATTTTTTTCGGATATTAGCTTGCATTGGATGTTGATATTGAGTAAATTATTTTAGAATATCAAGATAAAGTGGTCAATTAATATATACTTATTCCAGAGTCATGGCCTTCTGAAATATATGAAATAAATAATACGAATTTCTTTGATTTCTGGCTAATGGTAACGCAATTGTTCTATGCCTTATTTTAGATTTATCAACTGTTGGGTTCCAGGACACCTTCTCATTCTTCATCCGACTCTTTGACTTTAAAGCAAAATCTAATTCAGAAGCTTTATTTAGTTCAGTCTCAGTCTCATTAATTTTCAGTATTGTCAGCCTAGCAGCGTCTCCGCAGCAGACTTTATTACCACGAACACTGTATCACATCGTTTTTAATCATTGCCTGTCGGTAACTCCTCCATTACAAGCTTTCAAATCAAGTATTTCATATGTTTGAAATAAGATAGAACCCTGTCAATTATCTCATGTAGGAGAGCGTTTCCTCTTGTACCTTAAAATCGGTATTTCCATAAATGCTGAAGAAATGAACACTTGAGTACTATTTAATTTTTGCAGGTTCCTAAGTTTTCTTTTATACCAACTGTCTAAATCCATTCTTGCTAGATCCTCTTTAAGCTGTATGTATCAAACTATAATAGATCTAAGTTTTTTCGTATTTTCTATATGAATATTCTCTTTCGCAAATAATCTAGCTCCGTAAGGTTAATAATTGCTCACTTAAATTTTTCTCATCAACTAGGTGCTATTGAATTTCTTCAAGATGTCGCATCAGATTTCTATGTTCCTCAGCTCATGCAACAGAGGATCACTTCGCCCTCAGCAATTTCATCGTAAGAAGACCAACTTTTAAGCCATATAAAACGCTTTCCCCTTTGTGATTTATTCCTTTATTTCTTTTTTGAGTTCATCGAGGCTTCTTCTAAGTTCGACATTTTAATAAATCGGCTAACGACATAGCTTACTCCTATCTCTCCTCAAGCTTAAAAGTCAAATGTTCTGTGAATATTGTTCGTCGAAGACAACTAATCATGTAGGCAGAGACCTAATCTGGGCTCTCGCGCCATCGATGATGATTTCATTTATACTTATAGTTTACACATTCTCTTTGAATTGTTTTTCTTCTTCTGATAGCAGCGGTCTACTGCTTCTGCATCTACGAATACTCAATTGATCGCATTGCTACCTGCTGTCAAAGATTACCCGATGTATGCGACCTCCTATGTTAGTATAATAGTTTGTCCAGATAGCATGTGTAGTATGAGGCCTTTAATCTTCCTATTTTTCTAAAATAGGACCATTTTCATTTTCTGTAGCGTCTCGTAGCCCTATCTGGCCACTTGAAGACATAATAAGATTCAGAGCTTCCTGTGCATTTTTGCAGATAGTAATAAGGTGTCTATTGTTCGATATTATGGCGAAATTCTCAAAACATGCTTCAGGGTATGTATTTTATAATTTGAGTTTCCTGATGAAGATCAATCAGCATCATCCAAAAAATAGTGTAAGAAATTCTCTCTGATAGAATTTTTCATCACTCTGATTATGCAACGCCGTGTTCCTTCTGTCGTGGATTATAAGAAACATGCGTTGAAAATAGAAAATCCATTGTATGTTATCCCTTCGTCAAAAGTCGCCTTCAATATCAACAAAAATGTCTAACGAGTACTCTCGCTAGATATTTTTGTTTTGTCTCTGAAACAAAAAATTGAGTTGTGTCCTCGCTGCTACGCATGCATAAATTGTCAGTGTCTTAAATTCAATGTTAAAACTTCACTAAAAACTCCAGGAAGTTCTAAGGGTTGAAAAAGTATTGCTTCCATGCTATTGGAATAAAAGCAACTCTGACAAGTTGCCAAAATGTTGGAATACATCCTGAAAAACTCACCTGTCATCTCAGGTGCATGTTTTAGTACAATGGAGTAGACGCCATACCAACCTGCCAGGCGGTCACAGATACTCACTCACTCAGCGAATGTGCCAGCATTCAAAGCCACCCTGCTCCGTTGGTTTCTGTGACTCTTTATTTCTGAGCTACGCTGTCTTCTGAAGAGAATGTAGAAACTTTTCTCCTAATTTTTTTGTTTTGATGAAATCGCCAATTCTTTGGATGCCAATCAACCTATTTACTAGAGGGCTTCACGCTCACGTGCCATATTCTCCGCTTGCGGCTATAGAATATATCCTATCAGCCATTACCACATTGAGAGCACATTCTTTCATTACCAGCTATATTACAACAGTAATCATTGGTACAGATACTTTGGCTTTCTCAGACTCTCTAACCTTCATGACAATTGTTGGTTCAGTTAGCGCCGCTACTGAGTTTCTAGCCTTTTGTTTAGATTACATCAACCTTAGCACACTCTGCTGAGGTTGATGCGATTACACATCTTTTTCGTAAAATTCTTGAGTCGGGCATACTCGACTACCTCCAATGCAGTGTCCTCTTCTGACGATCGAATAGTGTTAGGACAGTTAGACTGCAAGTCCGCTTGCCCTTTTTAGCAGTTATGATCTCAGCAGTATTTGGTGATACTGTTTCTTTCATCTTATAGAGGTGGATAATGTAGTTAAGGTTTTTTGTAACACTATCAATTAGGTCATCGTAAAATTTGGGTCGCTCAATTGGGCACCTCGAAAGAAGAGTGCTGCATTGTATACCGCGAAAATTTCAGAAGTTTTAAAACTAAAAAGCTGGCGGCGCAAAAGCTTCCAAAATTCTAATTAGGCTATTCAGCAAAAGTCCCCGTAGTTTTTGTTGCCTTTGATGATCTCGAGGACTCAAGTAAAATTGCCCATTATATCCTAATGGAATATTTATGTGAGGCAAACATACTTTGATCTCTATCAATTCAAAGTTATGTACCTTTTGAAGTGAGGTTAGGTCATCACCACAAACTCTGGCTCTTCTACATGAAAAAGCTGGACCTTGATACAAGAAATGGTCGGTGTCTTCATCACATTCAAGAGAAACAGTACAGGTGAGGTCAGCGATTATGCCTATGATTCGTATTTAAGTGCTAACCCCCAAGGATCATTGTTCGATATAATTTTCTTAGTATCGTAAAAGCATCACAATTCAATTGGAATCTTTAGAAAAGGACTAGCATGCCGATTTTTTAACGAAGTGTAGTAATCAATTTACCACTTTAATTTTTACTATCCAGGCACTATGCATTGGAAGCATTCAAATTTCAATCAAATAAATCTAGTGTGCTTCTTACTGTATCTCGTGAAGCACATGGCACTTTTCAAACATCTGCTTTGGAGGATCGTCTTATTTAATGCAGTATTCAGGCAAAACTAACTCGACTCCATCGAAATTCTTTTATCCATTCATTGAACCCTCATTCGAATACCTTAAAATGCTATCCTTATAGTGACATGAGCAGTTGACAACCAAATTGTAACATCTGCCTCTGCCCACCAAATATCAAACCGATTTAATCTTACCTCAACATTTGTTGACAATATAGAATATAAACTACCAACCTGCCCACAGACGTTCAACATCGTCTTCGACGCGTCATGTTGGCAACCAAGTTGATCGAATGTGCATATAACTATTGCCTATGCGTATTCAATCGATAATTGGAGCATTTCACAGACCTAGGTGTGATTTTCGATATACGTTTAAAATTTAACTTGACTATGACCGGCTTAACATAAAGAAATCCCGTATCGCTGGTTTTTTATTTGGGTACTTTCATAGAATCCTCAGATTTGATACTTGTGCTCATATTTTTATCCTCTATGTTCGCTTCGTCCTTGAGAATGCTACTCAAGTGTAGTCATCTAGCTCCATATAGCAAGCGTGAATTCATGCGCGCTTTATTATTTAAATGAACGTTTCCTAACGCCTTTAAAGTGATCGTTTAGCTTCTTTTCACATCTCCCTTCTTGATTTTCGAAGGTTACTTCATTTACGTTTATTTTTCCCTTACCCTCTCATCGTCTGACCTATACAGTGCTTCAGAAAAATACCTCCCATTATGTAACCGATTATCTATCGCTTGCTTGCTTTAGCACTACAGCTCCTTTCGAGCGTTCGAGAGTATCTCATTATCTTGATCGTATGTATTGGCACTCGGGAAGATAATATGGCCAGTATCTCGCTTTGGTCCGTCCATCAAGCGCCGATACTTTCTGATTTTAAACCTGCACGTATCGTAACTGAACCACTCGAAACAAATCTGGTTGTAGCCGACGGGATTCGAACCAGGGACCTTCAGTTTACGAACCGAATGTTCTAACCCCTACACCACAACCGGTTATCGCAAATTGTTATTGTTCGATACACCCGTCAATTTTGAGAATAGTGAGAAGCTACAAAAATCTTCACCTTGGTCTTGATCTCTAAGGAGGGTACTATGTATCGAGAATTGAGCGTTAATCTTCTTTAGTAACTACTGTATTTTTCCTATCATATAATTTTTTAAAACAAAGTTTTTTAAATAAGCAAAGAAATAAATTCAATTCAAGATCTTTCCCCATGTTTAGCGCTCCAAATGTATAGATGCATCCCAAATTTTCCAATGAAAACGCTATTTTTCCCTTTATATATGATACGTTTCGACAAATATATATTTCGGGAATAAGCCATTGACACTGCAGAAGGGAGCAACATACTTCCGAAATATATATTTTCCGAAATATATTATATACTTGTATAAAGGGAATAATAGCGTTTTCTTTGCAAAATTTAGCAAACAGCTAAACAAATCGAAGTTTTCAACATTGGCCTAATCTTTTGCAGTACGGAACAGGAGATATTGCCTTGGAAAGAGCCCTCTTCAGACCTAATACTCTTGATTATACTTTCGGATAGAGTAGCTAATGCTTGGCAAATAGTTTCGATTTTTTTCTCATCAACACTTGCGTTATTTCTCAACTTCACCAGCTTTCGGTTTCGCTACGGTATCCGTAAGGCCTCCATTGATAGTAGTATGTCTCTCTCGAACAGAATTTCACTTCCCCTTCACGTTCGCGCTTCAACGTATATTGCGATGTGGCTTGAATTGTTGAAGTACCGGGCTTATTAGACGTAATTTTATATGCTTTCTGCTTACCAGCTTTGCCAGTTCATCCACGTCTCCTTTGCAGAGATTTGTCAGTATTGAACAAAATAAGCCGGCTTGGACGACTTTTCAACGATGAGGTTAACTACTATAGTTATCCTACACCCGACATTCGTAATTTAGCTTCGAGTTCTAATCCGATGTAGTCATCGTCTTCCATCCTTTATATTCATGTTGCTGCATTTCCAAATAAGTTATTATAAGTTATTGTTGCCATAAACAGTTCAATCATCCGAAAACAACAAAAACTACTTATGAAACTTTTTTGTACCTTGCTGTTTAATAGAGTTGCATCAATAGATATATATTTTTTTGAAAATTGTTAAAGAAGGAAAATGTTAAATGAACGTGGCTCCGTGGTTTCTGAAGGCCATCACAATAAAAACACACACTAGTGACGGCATCCACCACGCTTAGGGGTGAAAGAATCATTCCATATATATATTATTGTTTTGCAATTATTCCCGTTAGATTTCTCCTGTATGTTACTTGTCTTTGCTAAACTTTATATAAATCACTCGACCATTTTCACATCATGTAAATCTATACTTTTATGTGCTCTATACTGAGCTTTTGTTGTAACGCCCGGGTGGATAGATCTTGTTTGGCATAGCTTTGATAGCTGCAAATCACTTAAGAAAATTTTTTGTACGTAATTGAGTTGCATTAATATTTTTTTTTTGTTAAAGAAGAAAAATGACAGATGAAGGTAACATTTTACTTCTTTAACAATCAAAAAAAATTAATTTAACTCAATTAAACAGCAACTTACAAAAAAAAAGCTTAAGTTATTTGCAGCTATCGGAGCCATCCGAAACAAAATTTATGCACCCGTGCGTTACATTTAAAGCAGTAAGTAAGTTGATATAAGAGTCGAGTGATCAATAAATAGTTTAAGACAGACAAGTGACTTACAGGAAAAGCTTAACCAGACTATAATTCGTAGTTGCAAAAAAATTTTGAGTTTGCATAAGAGAATAAATTGGAATGATTCTCTGACCTTCCAGCGTGCTGGTCGCCATCCCCCTGTTAGTCTATAGTGTGATGGCCTGAACAGAATTAAAGTACACACGTCGAAGCTACCTTCATCTAACATTTTTCTTCTTTCACAATTCAAAAAAAATATTCATGCAATTCAAACAGCTACGTACAAAAAATTTTCATAAGTAATTAGCAGCTATCGAAGCTACCCGAAACAAGATCTATGCACCCGTGCACTACAATTAATGCTCAGTGTAGAGCACATAAACGTATGGATGTAAATTAAGTTGATATAAAAAAGGTCGAGCGATCAAAAAAAAGTTTAGCACATCACAGCACAATTATCTAAAAGTATTTTTTTTTATGTTTGGGAGGTGAATGTCATTTACACATAAAGTGTGGGACTCCCATGCTCGCAAGAAGGCGACTGGACTACCCACTATACACCTCCCCTGTCAACCTGAGAACCCAGCCTGGAACCGTTTGATTCATTACTTCTCCTCGCGGACAACTATCTCCCTCGCATCCTAGTTTCGGAGCAGGTAAATAGCGCGGTTTTCTCTAGCAAGGAGGGCGACAGGTATCATCCCTGCAATAACTCTCACCGCCGAATCAGAGACTGTCGGATACGAAAATGCAATCCTCAGTGGCCCTCTTCTCTGTACCTGTGCCAAGCGTTTTCGGTATACGAGTACATCCTTACTGAGAGCGTCGCCCAATACTTCTGCTCCGTACAGTAGCACTGACCCTACAACACTCATCAAGAGGCGTCTTCTCAGCCGTTGCCCTGATTTGCTTAGAGAAACTCATCTTCGAGTCGATCAGTAGCCCCAGGTACTTCACCGATGGCTTTGATTCGATTCGTGTATCTCCAATACTGATCATCCTTACTCTAGGGATTCTCTTTTTTGTCAAGATGACCATTTCGGTTTTCTCCAGTGCTAAACTGAACCTGCAAGCAGTCATCCAGTCCCTCACTTGGCGCATTAGCATACCTAGCCAAAGTTTCGCCTGTTCAACGGTGCGTCCAGCGACCAGAGCCGCAACATCATCCGCATAGCCGACCAAGCGCAACTCATATGGCATCTCAAGTCTCAGTAGCTTGTCGTAAGGCACGTTCCACAGGTCCGGACCAAGGATAGATCCCTGGGCAACACCCGATGTAATTTCCATCCTTCGTTGGCCCTGTTCGTATCGTAGAGGAGGCTTCGGTCCTTTAAGTAGTTCCTCAAAAGCCGCATTAGATATTCTGGAACTTGAAAAGGGGTTTCCAGCGTATCCAGAATATCCACCCATCTAGCGGAGTTGAAGGCGTTCCTGACGTCGAGTGTCGCCAGAAGGACGATCCGTCTCTTGGTGCGACTATGTGCCTCTGCTTTTTGGACCGCGTTCACCACCTCGGCAATCGCATCGATGGTAGAACGTCCTGATCTAAAGCCGTACTGCCGAGGAGATAGGTCCCCAGCAGCGTGAATCGCGTCAGTGAGTCTTCCCTTGATGAGTTTCTCTAGCACTTTCCCAGCCGTGTCTAGCATGCATAACGTGCGGTATGCAGACGGCAATTCGGGATTTCCCTTCCTCTTGCTGCTAAAAGTAATAATCATTACGAAATATCCTGCATTGATGTTCCCAAAAGTAGAACGATCGAGATAGTAACTACAATACACATAAGAATGTACTACCTAGCAAACCATAAAGTAGTGAATGCACCCGTGAATGCACTACTTGCATTCATTAGGAAATTCATTAAAACCCTAACAGAGCTTTAAGAAAAAAAATCATATATTTACTTCTCGTCGGTGAGAATGTGTGTGCGTTTCCCCTATCGAAAAATTTCACAAGTCTTACCCCGCATCCTTTTATCTGGATGGCGGGACGTTTGTGTCTATAGATTTTTCTTTAGCGTTTGAAATTTTTTATTGCCAATCAATTTAATTGACTAGCAATAGATTTAATGCCTAATACTTACCTAATAGTGCCTAATACTTACCATATACCTGAAATGTAAATCATCGTTAATTGTAAGCTGCAGAACTTTGATCATGCATTCTGCACCATTCAGATAAAAGGGTGCCGGGTAAGACGCATGAAAATTTTCGATAAGGGAAACGCACACGCATTCTCACCGACGAGAAGTAAATTGATGAATTTTTTCCCAAAGCTCTATTAGGGTTTTAATAAATTTCCTAATGAATGTAAATAGTGCATTCACGGGTGCATTCACTACTTTATGGTTTGCTGGATACAATACTAAATTGTGTTCCTGAGCCTGCTCGTAGTCTCATTGATTTCTAATGTATAAGGGGGGTGAAAGACGAAGTTTGGGTTTTTGATTTAATTGACAGTGTGAGAAACGAAAATTATTACGCGTTAACGTCAGATTTGAGTGTTGAAAAGAATTTAACTAAAATTAGTTTGGTGTGAAATTAGTGATCGAAAAGTGAAATATTGATAGAGACAGAATTTAGGTTCAATTAAAACAAAAGTCTGCCTTTCTCAGATATTAAAACTATAGCCCAGGCAACTAAACGGCACCAATAGGTTATTTCGTAGCATTCCTATATAGACTACTATTCTCTCTCTTTTCTACAGTTCCTGAAAAACTTTGCTTTGTACCGTCCTCAAATTTAAACTCTGTAAAAGTCAAACGCTTGCCAGCATGAATCTAGTTTCTAGTTGGAATTTTAAAATTTATTCTACATTATTTTTGCCATACGCCGGCATATAATTTTATTTTATCTCATACTTTAGTAGTTATTTTAAGTTATGTCACTTTAATCATATTTTGCAATATAACTCTTTTTTCTTTTCTCCACAAACAGGATTCTATGATGAATGCAAGCGACGATATAATGTAAAATTATGGAAAACATTCACAGATTGTTTCAATTGTTTACCGATAGCAGCGATTATTGATGAGAAAATATTTTGTTGTCATGGTGGTTTAAGTCCTGATTTACAAGGTATGGAACAAATACGTCGATTAATGCGGCCTACTGATGTTCCCGACACTGGCTTATTATGTGATCTATTATGGAGTGATCCTGATAAAGATGTACAAGGTTGGGGTGAAAATGATCGAGGTGTTAGCTTTACATTTGGCGCAGATGTTGTATCGAAATTTTTAAATCGACATGATTTAGATTTAATATGTCGTGCGCATCAGGTAACTTTTTCGTACACGTAGAAAATTTATTGGTCTAAACGTTTGTTTATTTTTACTACTTAAAAAGGTCGTGGAAGATGGATATGAATTCTTTGCGAAAAGACAACTTGTTACGTTGTTCTCAGCACCAAATTATTGCGGTGAATTCGATAATGCCGGTGGTATGATGTCAGTTGATGAAACATTAATGTGTTCTTTCCAGGTAAGTCTTTTTCGTACACCTTTTCAATAATATACGAGTGGATCGCTGAACAAAATTCCTCAATTATGTTATGTCAGTTATCATCAGACAAAGCTTAAATTTGTCTGATGATTATCAAGAATTGTGCATTATCTTTGCAATCTATTTATCAACACGTTAGTACTTAAGCGCTTTGTATAAAAACATGATTCTAAGAACAATGCCCAACTTATCTTACACTTCGTTTCATGTGAAGCTCGTCACATTAATATTCCCTTAGTTTTGCTTCCTTCGAAATCTTCTAATTTATACCCTCTATTGACCCCACCACACGAATTATTCATTATATAGCAACAAGTGCCTAAGAAAAGCTGAGGTCCGCTAAAATTCTTTGTATATTATACGATGACGGAAGGGAATAATATTCGAGGAACAGTATGGCGATAAATTTAAAATATTTTTACTAAGAAATGTGAGATTTCAGCCTCCAATTTAACTTTCGATGTGAAAAATCATATACTCGTAAGAGAAGGTGCTATACTATGTATAAAGCATAAGGAAAACAAAAAGAAGAAGTCACTGGACAGATCTTTAAGAAAGTGGTCACTGGGTTTTATATAATTAGAAAAATACGTCGTCCTTCGCTCTGAATGTATCAAAGCTTGAAAAATAAAATAAGTAAATTAAACCTGCATACACATGAATACAAAGCTCCAAGCATACAAACCTGTGATAAGATCTGTGCTATGCTATGGATGTGAAAAATGGAAACAACGAAGATTGGAGTTCGGATGATGAAGGTAGTGACATAAAGTTTCCCTAATAACTTATGACCTAAGCATTGCATTAACTTCAAAAACGCCAGTTCAAAGAAGGTTTTAAACCACAGTATTTATCAATGCAATACCTTAGAAAATATTACGTATAGAGCGAAAAAATGAAAAATTCCAGTTCTAATAATAATCCGACGATGAGCTGCAGTGCAGGCTGCGGTCCCTGAAAGATGAATTGGGTCACCCGTGATTCAAGATTCAAGATCTTTATTTGGTGATTTCTATTTTTTTACATATATACGATTCATTAATAACAACCTAACAATATTCATGCGGGTTTCGCTTTAGGGCTTTTCCTGGAGTTCAATAACAATATACTTTAATTAGATTACAATATTAATTTTTAGGTAAAACAAAACTTTAAAATGTCGTCACCCACAACATTATCAAACATTAATAGATTATAAAAAGATGTTTTTAAAATTCATTTGCTCCAGCTACTACAGTTTTAAAAATCGATTTCTTTAAAATTAAGTAAATTATTTCCTTAAGACTACCTTAAAACTAATTCGCTGCATCTATTAAGTAGTTGACCGTCGCTCTCCTAACTACTCCCGCCTTGTGCTCCTTGGCTCTCCTGATTCCCGACTCCATCAGCTTTTCTGCATACGATTTTATTGGCTCCATTCCTGTCTCCTGGTACAGCACCTCTTTGTGGTAAGACCATCCTTCCTCCCGTCTGTGTAGGCCTGTGCAAGCCCGAATGATTTTTCGCTCCACTAATCCTATCTTGCCCCATTTTGTTTTCGGAGCTCCGTTGCATATCATCACCTCATATGTGATGATCGGACGGATCAAGGTTTTATAGGCCAAAACCTTGACTCGCTGGCTCGCTGTCGTATGTTTCCTGAAAAGAGGTATACGAAAATGGTACACATAAGTCACTTTTTTCAAAATATCAACGTGAGCACTAAAGTTAGCTTTCCTATCGAAAACTACTCCCAAGTACTTCGTTTGCTTAGAGCAGTGCACCATCTGCCCATTCAATTTAATCCTGGAGTCACAGATGCCTCTTGCACGACGACCAACGTTTTTGTGAGGGTCCTTCAGAATTAATTCACTTTTCTTTGCATTTCCTTGATTCGCCATTTCCGGTAATCTGCAGTAAGAGATTTCAAATATTTTTGAAACCGCCTCCTAGCAAAGCGCAAATTGTGCTCAGATGACCACACTAACAAGTCGTCAGTGAAGAGGTTCACCTGGATTCCGGGCTTATATTTGTCTCTTACGCCCGGGACGTCAAAGGTGAATATGTTGAAAAGAAATGGGCCTAATATAGACCTCCTGTGGGACCCCCGAGTCAATACAAAATGAGTCTGATCTAGCTCCACCAGCCACCACAAAGGCAGTTCGTCCCCTCGTGAAGCTGCCTATAATTTTTACAACATGATCCGGAAAGCCAAAATTGATCATTTTGTTGAGCAGCCCATTGATCCATACAGAGTCAAAGGCTTTCTCCACATCGATTAGGCAAGCTACAACAAGCTTATTGTTGCGCGAGCTTCTTGTTATATCGCCTTGGAACACGGCCATAGCATCCACCGTATAGTGAGCTTTTTTGAAGCCAAATTGTCTTTCCGGCACAGTTCTTCCGCCGCAGGGAATTGTATGATGCCTTCAAATATTAACAATATTTGAAAGCAGCGAAATCGGACGAGTATCGACTACGTCAGTGCTGCCCGACTTCTTGGGTATTGCGAATATTTTTGCACATTTTCATTGCTGAAGGTAGTAGCAAATGTTAATACAGTTATTCAGAATGATCGCGAGGAGAACAAAGAAAACATGGGGAAACCTTTTAAGCATATAATTGCTCCAGTGCCAACAAAGTAAGTCTCTCAGGACTGACAAACAAACCATGGCCAGTAGGTGCGTCGGAGGGATTTAAAACAGAGAACCTGGCCAAGCGCAATTGCTCATTGTTCCTGTCGAAATTCGTTGTGGTGCTGCTCACTAACATAGTAACGGAAGAGTCCTCACTTGCTTTCTCTCCTTGAAGAACTTTCGCAAAATGTTTTGCGATAGAGTCAGCGATAGCTTTGTCATTCATGAGCATGGATCCATCATAAGTGAGGTACCCGGGCAGCCTTTTTCTGTCAGTTATCCTTTTGATATGAGGAAACATACTTTCCAGGGCCTGTTCAAATCGCTCGTTAACAAAAGCCGTGGTTCTCCTCGAGATCATTCGGTTTAGAGACGTTATCACTAGATGAATACGTTCGTACTCCCAGTTGACCACATTTAAATTGCGGTGGTAGGTTCTTGCGAGTAGTTTCTAAGCCGACTACGTCTACGATGAAGCTCCAAGATGTCTTCTGGTGAATCTCGATAAAGGTAATTCTTCGAGAATTTCTTAATGGAGATCTCTGAGATGACTGTATCCAGGTTTGAATTTATACATGCGACTTGCTCATCGATTTCAGGAATAGAAAGATTTTTCGATCTTTTGATCGAAATGCCCTTCAGTTTTCCGTCAAGGTCAGAACTTACTGCTGCCCCATCGATTCGCTTGTCTGGAATGAAAATTTGAGGATCTGCAACTTCAAGCTTCACATCCTTTTTCACTCTTAAGGTCAGCTCAACCCAAAGATGGTCAGACTCGGCGTCAAGAACTCCACACTCGAAATTCCTCTAACTGTGGAAGAGATTTACCAGATTGGCAGACACAATGAAGAAGTCAGTAATAGACGAGCTTCGGCGGAAGGTAGGCTCTTTCGGGCAATCAGTATGAGATCCATATTTAATTGAAGATAGCTGTTCCATAGCCATTAGATGCGATATTTCCCCATGAGGGATGCTTCGCATTAAAATCGAATTTTTTGTGCAGACTAAGTACTGTTTGCAAGTCGTTAATGAGTTCCCTAACCGAGTATCAATGTCGAACATAGATCCCCACGAACGCAAAGGTCCACCCTCCTAGCATGGAAGCTTATTATTCCTGCTTCAACATATTTCAGACTTGGAAGGCAGTGCCTTTGGACTTTCAGGTGATCTTTGAGAGCCATAGAAACTCCAAGACTTCCCTCTAGATCATCACGCCTGATAATTTTGTATTTTCCCAGATGCACTCTGTGTCTGTTCTTTTTTTTTCAAAAATGCGTGTAGGACACGGATTCCGATGGTCTGGCACAAGTGTCAGCGAGCTAAAAACAACACCGAGCTCAGCTAACTACCTTCGCTTAACGACGGCGTACGCGTGCTTGACGACTAGCATTTCCGGGATCGTATGAGGCGGGTTCTTGTCGAGTCACGAAGCTACACTACAAAAGACTTATCACGCGTACCCTACTCTACGAGACGTACCGATCAATTTTTATTATCTTTAGAAATTTTCTGTTATGTGACAATTAAGCTACTCTACAGTAATTCAACATTTTTTTTTTTTGCCTAGTTAAAGTTAGCGGACACGGAGGCTTAAGACATACGCAAACGTTTTACAAAAAGCAACCATTACTTTCTCCGAAGAAGGTCGTTGCATTACAAGGGGAATGTCAAACCTAAAGATGTTAAAGTGGCTGGAGGAAACTACTCAGTCTCTGCCAAAAGCATAGAAACTTGACGGATGTAGTTTACTTTAAACTAGTAAAAGAACAAACTAAGCAGTTTCGACGGGGTGACCACCTTATCTCTTCAGGAGCAGCCACTCCTGATCACCACGGGGCTGCTCGACTGCTTATATTTATTACAAAATCTTTGGCTGTTGAAGCACTGGGAAGGGCAATTTTTCTGCAGACGATCCCATTGCATCTTCTAGTACAATAGGAACTTTATGTCCATTGCTTTCTTCACTTCAAAGTCCGGTTTGAACTGGACTAAGAATAATGAAAGCGTCCTTTTATCCCTCCTAGAGGTTATAGTGGAGAACCTTTTTGCTGAAAGGATATATTCTCCGAGATGTTCCTTCAGCTCAGCCATGACATCGTTTTCGTCGTATGAGCTGTGCACGCCTTTGGGAAGGAGAGTGCATTTTTTCTCTCCTCGAAGCGTGTAGGTATAGCAAGCCACCTTCGCAGACTTCAGAAAACTAAAAAATCTGGTATGATCCTCAGCCATTTTAGGGTGGAGCGAAGTTCGTGAGGAGCTGTTCACCGTCACATTGAACTCTGGCTCCTTTTCAAAATTTCGTGCTCATGCCCTTTTAACGCTATCACTGAAAGTCTTCAGGTCAAGCCTATAGAACACTATCGGAAGCACCCTCTCTTTTTTGGTAGCAGCCACGCTTGGCTGCAGGGTTCGATTTCCCTTTATTTCCCCTCAAGGCCCGGCCTTCCACTCGGCTTGGATATGGTCCCCGAGAAACTAGTGGAAGCTATTTTCGCCACTTTTTTGAGCTGGGGAAATCCCGCTCGCTCACTTCAAGGGTCTTCGATACCTTTGAAGTAGGCTCCTGCGTTGGACTCCCTATTGGCCTCTTTCTGGCTTTCGGCTTTACGATAGCCTCCGCCTCGTCACCACTGTCCGTGGAACTTCCACCTTCGTCCGTCTCCATGTCACTAGAGACTTCCGGCACTTGCAGTTGCATCTTGCAACTAGGAAGCAAGTCCAGAATAAGCTTCTCCTTTAGATGAGCCTGCAAGTCGCAGCTGTTTGAAAGTTTTCGGTTAAAGGAGCTCATTGGTGGCCCTTGTTTTATACCGATCAGTCTTGATGGTGCCCTGACCGATGATGTGACCTATATAACAAACTTAATTTCATAACAGGTTTACTAAGCCTTTGCGAAAATTTAATAGCACGCAGACAAAAAGGCAAGATTATAATTTGATTATGTTGCACATCATTTCCCTTCCGTAGAAATACACAAACTACTGTAGAAGATATCACAAATAGTAAGGAAATAAATTTTTATCAATAAAGTAGTAAATTATCATAGGAGTAAACAGCGTGAAGAATTTTCTGGACATCAAAAGTCTTTATTATCCTAAACCATAGGAAAGTAGGTCATCAGTTTTTTCCGGCATTTTTATGTATGCCCGTGCATAACTTCCGAATAAAGATCGATTAAAATTAAATTTTCATACATGTTCATATGAAATTTACGCACTAGTTCTATGCTATAGAGATTTTCTCTACATGGCAGAACTATTTACACTTGCTCTTATTTATAACAGGCAAAGTTTGCCCCTAAAAAGCGTGAAATAAAATAAAAAGGAACCAACTCCGAAATTCTCCAAAAAGGATGAAATAAATTTCATGGATTACCGTTTAGAAAATATAAATAAAACTGTAAAATGCCAAATACTGCAGAGCCCAGTGAAAATTTTATTTGATTGCATCTAACTGTGGACTGAATAGAGGATCAGCATATCGTTGTATAGTCAAAGGCTTAAAAAAATCATAAAGTCAATTCAAATCAAATAACGGAATCTACTTGTGTTTTGTCCAACTTGCTCTAAAGCAATGCATTGAATAATTGAATTTGAATCTTTATTTTATTATCAATACGAATATTTGATCAAAAATACATTCATAACTTATTCAAGCAATGCATTCATTGAAAATTTACTTATTTACGATAAAAAAAACAAGAAATAAATTAAAGAACAATTTTAAAATAAATGTTTGCATGCATGGGTTGCGATTTTTAATGTGTTAGCGTTATAAACTGGTTAAGTCAATCTGATCTTTTTGAGAAAGGAAAGGAAGAGAATTTTTTTTTATTATATTGCTATGCAATTATAGATCATCTGAAATTAAGAGAATGAGAAAGGAATTGGATATACTATTAAACATGTTATTCAACTGAAACCAGTAACTCACACGCCTTTTAAATATCAATATTATCTGAAAGATTTCTAGATAAATACACACAGAAACTGGTAAATTGGCCTTCGCATTGAGCTTGTCTACAAACCACATCACGATTCTTTTCAATTTCCTTTTATTTTCATTTTTTGATAAAGCAAAATCAATCATAATATTCGATATGATTGCAAGCGTGGCGATAAAGCTGGTACGTCCATGCCAATTACTCATCGCCAATATCTTTATCAAATGCAATATTTGATAAGATATATCTTTGGGTATTTAAAATCAAGGAATTGGTTTCAATAATCAGAACCATTTAAACTCGCCTAAAAAGATTGTAGACTACATTGATAATAAACAAGATAAAATTGTTCGCGTGTTGCTAAAAACTTGTACGAGTATGAAATTTATCAAAGCAAATAAAAACAATTCGGTGGACTAAAATGCAAATATTAATTTATGTATTAATATTTCGCTTCAAGAGAAATAGCCGAGATTTGTAAATGATATTTTCATTCATATCTATTCCATATACAAGCGAACAGATTTCAATGTTAAGAGTCTGCATTAAAGATTAAATGTTTGACGAACTCAAATTTCTTTTTCCATAGAAGAGAAAAATAAATAATTTTGCAAACTATAGACACATTAAGCGGAATGCATATTAATGTACCGAATTTCTTGAGTAATCGTCGAACTCAATTTACCTCTGAAATATTTTTGTTCTATAAAATGTCGCCAAGAGTCTGGTCATTAACTTGAATTTTTATATTTCGAGCTTACGAAAAATGAGTAATTTATTCATATAATTATGCAAACGACCCCTCTACAATTGAAAATGTTTTCCTTTCGTAAATCATGCAAAATATGACCATAACTTACAAATTATAACACGCCATTACACCGCAATTTATGAGTAAGAAAACGATGTAAAATTTTTAATGTCTTACGCAACATTTAATCCAATATGTTGAAAACAATGAAAGTGTAACGACAATAATAATAACAAAAAATTTGTTCTGCCACTTAAAGTATTCTATGCGAGTCAAATCGCGAATGAATTGATCAGGTAGTAAGTAAACAGTTATGATGTCATTCTACAATTTGATAGTAAATTTTTATTTTCATCTATATTAACATTTAGGTGCGATATGGAAGCACATTACGTTATTTACTGCTTGATACGCAAGATTATTTTATTTTTGATTTTGAATGATGAATGAATATTGGCAAGTTGACTTTTAAGATAACACTTTATTAATTGCGTGAATTTGTGGTTGATTTATTGCTTATTTAAAGGGCCACAGTGCAACGTGTATGGATGGAAAATATTAACTTTGTCGTAAATAACAGCTACAATGTGTAGTATTGGAATATGCATGTTGAGCTTGATTGGGGCTTGTATTTATATTTTATGTAGGCGTTGTTTATAAATTTGTCACAATGAATTGATCCTTTCCCATTTCACAACTCAAGAGAGACAAAAGTACGATTATGTAATTTTCATCAATAATGATGGAAAATTTAGATTTATAAATCATGTGAAAATAGATCAGACAACTGGGTATAATAATATCGCAAAAGCTTTATCTGTTAATTTTTAAAATTACCCAAACAATTTTATTTTTTTGAGTAAATATTGAGGTTTGCAAAATCGTTTCGGATCCAAGACTATTTTTTACTCGTATTCTTGAGAAAAGTTTAAATTTGCAATCAAATATTGAGAATTAATGACTCATAAACGAAAAAAAAACAAGAAAAACGTCGTTGTCGTCGTTGCAACACGACAGCCCCTCCCCACGGGCCTTGGCTTCCCGTAGACAGTGCCTCTAGTTATTTCGGTCCATGGACTGCGTCCTCCAAAATCGAGTAGCGTTGCACTGTCTTCGTTGAAAGAGTCGGATCAGGAACTCATCGTCTTTCCAACGAATACCTTTTGAGGTGCCCGATGCTCGTTCATACGTATCACGTGTAGTTTTCGCAATTTCGCAATTGTGGAGACTTCCGGCCCGTCAACTACAGCCACGTGCAAGCTCCCTATAAGAAATTAAATTGTAGGTATTTTGTCGATGGCAAGAAGAAAACTAATTTGAATTTTTATTCAATACGTTTAATTTAAGTTATTAGCAGTATTTTGTAATTTCACCCTTAGCAGCAACCCTTTAGGCATTGATGCTACCAGCCTGAAACATTCTTCTTATGATATCTTCTCCCATTCTTTTTTCAAAGTTTTTTTTTTGTGGTAGGAAGGTGAATGCCCATTTACGCACAGAGTGTGGGACTCCCATGTTCGCAAAAAGGTGACTGGCTACCCACTAAACACCTCCCCTGTCAATCTGAGAACCTAGCCTGGAACCGTTTGACATATTACTTCGGGCCAGGCTCGTTTTGTTACGCCGTGAAGCACCGTCAAGCTAGGGGGTCCCTCTTCTAGCGGGAGGAGAGAGGGGAAGAGGAAGTGCCAGAAAAGCGAGCCCTCAGCCCCAACACCCCCGGCTGCTGTGAGTCCGTTTTATATTTTAGGACTTCCCGAACATAATGTGCCACCTGGTTCCATTTGTCAACCGATTCGAGCATCATCGCGACTATATTATCCGAGTGAGCTCTCCGGTCTCCCTGTAGAGTTCCCTTCGCAGCCTGTCCCATTTAAAGCAGGCAAAAAATGTGTGGCACGCATTGTATTCCTCTCCTTGGCAATACCGACAATCGGGGGACCGTGACTTACCAATCTTATGCAGGCAAGACTGAAAACACCCATGCCCGCTCAAAAGCTGGGTCAGATAGGTGAGTCCCACCATGCCTTCGATTGAGCCACGGTCTCACATCCGGGATGAGGCGCGCAGTCCACCTTCCCTTCGTGCGTTTCACCCAAGACTCATTTCATTGAGTGAGCGCTGTCTCTCTTCACCGACAACCATCTCCCTCGTATCCTCGTTTCGACGCAGATAAATAGCGCGGCGCTTTCTAGCAAGGAAGCCGACAGGTATCACGCCTGCAATAACTTTCACCGCCGAATCAGAGACTGTCGGGTACGAAGATGCAATCCTCAGCGCTCCTCTTCTTTGTACCTGTGCCAAGCGTTTTCGGTAAACCTCCTTACTGAGAGCGTCGGCCCATACCTCTGCTCCGTACAGTAGCACTGATCTACAACGTCTTCTTGATGGGCTGGGTCCCCCTACGTTGTCCATAAGTCGATTAAGAGCCGATACTCCTGAAGCAGCTCCTCTTTTTTGTCAAGATGACCACTTCGGTTTTCTCCAGCGCTTAACTGAACCCGCGAGCAGTCATCCAGTCCCTCACTCGGCGCATTAGCATACCTAGCCTAAGTTGTGCCTGTTCAAGGGTGCGTCCAGCGACCAGAGCCGCAACATCATCCGCATAGCCGACCAAGCGCGACTCATCTGGCATCTCGAGTCTCAGTAGCCCGTCGTAAGACACGCTCCACAGGTCCTGACCAAAGATAGATCCCTGGGCAACACCCGATGTAATTTCCATCCTTCGTGGGCCCTGTGTCGTATCGTAGAGCAGGCTTCGGTCCTTTAAGTAGTTCCTTAAAAGCCGCATTAGATATTCTGGAACTTGAAAAGGATTTCCAGCGTATCCAGAATATCCACCCATCTAGTGGAGTTGAAGGCGTTCCTCACGTCGAGTGTCACCAACCAGACGATCCGTCGCTTCTGCCTCTGCCTTTTGCCCCGTGTTCACCACCTCTGCAATCGCATCAATGGTGAAACGTCCTGCTCTAAAGCCATACTGCCGAGGAGATAGGTCCCCAGCAGCATGAATCGCGTCAGTGAGTCTTCCCTTGATGAGTTTCTCTAGCACTTTCCCAACCGTGTCAAGCATGCATAACGGGCGGCATGCAGACGGCGATTTGGGATTTCCTTTTCCCTTGCTGATCAGCACGAGCCTCGCCACCTTCCATCGTACCGGGAAAACCCCGTCCCGTAGGCAAGCGTTGAATGTGCTGAGCAGCAAGTCAGGACAATGGTGATAGACAACCCGCATATATTGTTGATCAATTTGCGAAGGCATTTCCTGGCCGTCTTATATGCTGCTGCACGGTTGCTTGCCTCGTCACGGTTCCGCGCCCGTTGGGCCTCAAGCCGAAGCTTGTGGCACTCCCTTCGGATTTCAGCGATTTCAGTTGACCACAAATACACCGGGGGCTTGGCGTGTCGAGGTTTTCGATGGGGCATAGAAACATTGCAAGCAGTCGTGATGATGCTCATGGTTGAGTTCACCACGTCTTGTGCTGCCAGTTTTTCCGTCCCCTCCGGATCTCCCTGCGGCGGTGCACCTGCTGTGAGAACCTCGACGAACCTCTCGACGTCCATCCTTCCGATGTTCCATCCAATTGTAGAAAGCCGAGAGCATGGACGTCGGGAGACAACATCGCTTATCTCAAGCAGAATGCACTGATGATCACTGGTTGATTAGTCCTCTAATACTTTGCAGTTGTGTATCCTTCGTACTAAGGACTCCGAGGCCAATGTCACGTCCGGTATGGCTCCTTCACAGCCGATACGGCGGAAAGTCGGCATATTTCCGGTGTTTAGTACGACGAGCGCCGTCCTGGCCGCCATTTCCAGGATTCGGTTTCCCCGCGGATCCGTTTGGGCATGCCCCATTTGATTGCTTTCATATTGAAGTCCCCCCCCAACGAGCACGTTGCCCTCTGCGTTCGAGACAGTGCCCTCCAAAGCTTGACTTGGAAAGATTATATCGATTCGTTCGGCGTTAGGAACATAGTAAAGAAGGTGGTCTCTGAACACCGAACCCACACAAAATCATCCCCAAGTTCACAGCTCTCTGCCTGGAAATCACTATTTCGAACCCAGATCGCGGCAGTACCAGTTTCATCAGGATACCATGATGTAAGACTTTTATCATGATGTTGCTCACTCAGCAGCAAAAAGTCGGCTTTCATGCCCCTCGCAAACTGCTCAAGCAGATTTTGGGCGATTGAACTGCAGTGTAGGTTTAGCTGCAGGATGCGGGTCATCGAAGTTCTAATTTTGCCTTGGCTAGGGCTTCCTGGAACACCCGGCATTTTCCTGAGCCCAAGGCGTGTCTAATATCAGGTCTTGGATCAGCATCCTCGCAAAGAATACAGTGTGCCTCCTTCGTACACTCTTTTCTTTTATGTCCCATTTCACCACATTTGTAGCATAGGGAACTCCTATCGGATCCTTTGCATACTTGTATGGTATGACCATAGCCAAGGCATTTGAAACATTGAAGAGGCATTGCTCTTCGCCGTATCCTACAGACAACCCACCCTATTTGTACTTTGCCCTTTTTCAGAAATTGTTCGGCGTCCTTTTCGGTCAAGTCAACTATGGCCATGCGTTGTCCCCTATTGTTTTCTGATCTCAGTCTCGCTTTGATCCTTCCCACGCTAGGGAACTCCCTTTTGATGGCCTTTTCTACCTCGGCCAGATCCGTGACGCAGTCAATGTCTCTTATTTCGATCGTTGCCATCGGCTCAAGTGAGTCTATAGTAACGCTATTGCCGAGGACTTTCTTTACTGCGTCTCAGAATGCTTTCTTATTGTCGGCCTCTGCTCCGAATTCGACCAGTATGTGGCCCGACCGCGTTGCTTGTACTGCTTTAATGGTTGTGTTGGTGTCTTCGGGCCTTACGTTTCCCCTGATGTCCCGCAGTATCTCCGCGTAAGATCGGCCATCTTGAGGTTTTACGAGCAGTGCCTGCTGCCGGAGTCTTCGTCGGGGCTTCTGTCTTTCCTGTTTTGCATCAGATTCTTTTTCTGGTTGGGCGTCCGTGCGAACTTTACTTTCTGGCACTTTTTGAAGGAGTTTCTTTGCGGCTTTCTTCGCTCCTTTTGTAAGCACTGTCTGGAACCCCTGATCTGGTGTTCCGCACTCATCAAGTGCCTCCTCCTTCCTTCTTTCATCCCGATCTCCTTCGATTGGGCTCGACGCCATTCTTTTATTGATTTTTACTGGTGGAACTATCTGCATGTGGCCTTTAGATTTCGCCCCCAGCGCTTCTTTAGCCTTTTGCTCGTCTTCGGCCTTTAACCAGCTCCTACAATAATGCCCTATTCGGTCTAGGAGCTCATCTAGTTCAAGGAGCCCACTCTTTACTACTTTGCTGATTTTTGGGGAGTCGGCAGATTGTATTCTTTTCAGAACATCTCCCGGTTTTCGAAATAGCCTTCCTTCTTCGTGTCACTGGGCGGCAATTGTACTTTGCGACCATCCTTTGGAGAGGTTATCGCTGTCCGTTTCCGAATGCAGTACTTCCGCCACATTTTCGACGTTGGCGATGCAATCACACAACATCGCTTTATTTGCCTGGCCACGCGTTTCTTTTCCTGCCGGAATCTCCTCGTTGGCTTCAGGGTGATTCTTTATTATGTCAGGATTTACGTCCCTTTCATCAGTCGCTTCGGTAATGATTGCAGGAGTGACCATCGAATTTTCGATGTTCTTTATATTTTCCTCCACCGCTCGAACACCTGAAGCGTCCTGCAGAGTTTCCCGCTTTTCCTTAATAGGACGCTCTGGCGTTCGCATCATTTTTTTTGCTGCACTCGAACGCCGCAAGAATCTCAGTCTGGACCAGACTGTCTGCTAATGTCCGTTTTTCGTCTGTCTTCACTGTCATTGAATTTATCGTCGTTTTTGTCATCGTTAGTACCGCTCTCGATGTATTGCTAACATCGTTGCTGCAACCGCTGGTTGCGTCGTCGTTATTATTTTTTATTTCTTTGTTTGGGGTTTTTTTTATCTTTTTTATGTTTTTGGTTGCTCCAGTTTTATTTTGTCCCCCCTCGGAGCCGCTATCTCCGTTTGTGTGTGTAGTCGCCTTTTGGTCCCATGGTTATCTTTGCAGAGCAGGGAGGCTATGCAAGGGTTGGCACAAGCCTTTATGGGGAGAAGTGCTCAGAGCCAGACCAGCGCTAATCGGGAGTCCGTCTCAACCGAACCTACACCGCCAACCCAATAGTGCGAACTTCGAACGTACTCCGAGGCCTGCCAAGGTTTTACCGGGACGGAGACGGTATGATGGTTGAATTGGAGCCGTTCACACACGAGTGTCACCTCGGCGCTACTGTGCAAAGCGACTAGGTCCAAACCATCATATCCGCCAGCCCAAAGCATCAATTCCAGTTCGTTGTCCAAAGCGTAGTCCAGATCTAATCAGGGTCGTTACCTGTCATCCCAGGAGGGAACCTCACGGCGCCCCCCATATCCTCGGGTCCGTGGGGGATGGCGCTCCCCAAAGAATGCTAGCCTCCAAGAGTGCTCTTGTCGACCGACATTCCCCCTGCGGGAATTTCCTCGGGCACGTCACTTTAGTATAGTCGTTTAGAATTACAAGAAAGCTATGCAAAAACAATTTAACAAGCATATGGAAATTTTGTATAGGATGCTGATTCGGCATGTTGATGGACGAATATGTTTGTTGGATCATCTTTCATGTTTGTTAACTCCCTTTAAAGATCTGCGTCCCGCAGGATCTTCTGGTCCGGATGATTTTTTGATGAGGTTTTTCAAAGAGTTAGGCGGATGGCTTGGATGTTCTGCGCATCAGTGGTCTCGATGATTGGTGTCACGATTTTCAACGATAAATGCTTTTTGATTATTTTGGATGCTATAATGATAATAACTATTAGGGAGAGGATAACAAGAATACTTATGTTTGCCGTTTTAGAGTGTCCATAACTGGTGAGTGGATCCTGAAGTTGCTTCCTATTGGCAATATTTAAAGAATGAAAGTGGCCTAAATTGAGTTTCAATTTTTTTCGCTTGGTACATCTTGGAGTATGTTTGGGGGAATTGGGAGAAATGTTCCATTTCATTTTCTGGATGATTTTGAATCATATAGGGTCCCAACGAAATTGTCCAAAAATATCATATTATTGATTGTTTCTATTTTTTCATCCGCGTTGTATTCAAATTCACATTCGGCACTTCTCGTCTCATGTTAGCTGGATATGGATAGGATTTCATGTAATTTGGTTCATCATTTGAACTTCTGATTTCAGCTTCTACTAAAGTATTGAAGGCCTTTTCTTTAATTTCAATTTCTCCTCCCGCTGACTAGATGGTAAATTTTTGATCAGTAGGAATTTTTTTACGAGCCAATTCAGGTTTAATAAAATTTTTATTAGCTCCCGTATCTATCAAAAGCATTAAGGTTTTGACATATCTGGCCTTATATTCTAAGTAAGGTATGCTGGAGAGGCTTGATCTATAAAATTTAGTTCTGGGTCCTCTTCAAACATTTCCCCTTTATCAGCTTTCCTTGGCTGGTGCTCGAGCTGCTCATCGGGAGATAAAATATCCTCAGAATCTAGAATATTAATTCGCCGCTCTTTATAAGGGGTACGATCAATTTCATAGCTATTTTCCCGTTTCTGTGCATAATTTTCTGTCAGTGGTCAGTTCATATCGTTGATTCGCCTTGTATGGAATGAAAGATCCACATCCATAAGTTCACCGGTCTTAGGGGTGTAAGACCTTGAAGGTGGAATTGGGCGTTGATTCTGCACGACTCCAAAAACTTCATTCCTTTCAGCCAAAGGGACTGTCCTTTCGTGCTGGTCGTGGGGTAGGTTTAGGGAGTTGTGGGTTTCTAGCTTAAGGGAAGAATTGGTTTATTAACTGAAATCACGGCATTGAAGTTTTTGATAGTTGTGTTTCTGAAATTTAGGTTCTGCATTTCCAAACAAGAAGAATATGGTTCAGGTAAGGTTAAAGGCTTCTGGATCATTAGCATTCGAGCAAGATCTCCACTGAGGCCCCTTACAAAGACGTCGAGTGCTTTATTCCTGTATGATTCCACGAGAACGCCTATAGTTTCAGAACTATAGCTTTCTGTTTTAATTTTGTTTACAATTAGAGAGAACCGGTGGTTAACGTTTGCATAGAACCCACTTATACTAAGATTTCCTTGTCTCATAAATCTGAGCTGGTGTTCGAGCATGCGGATATCTCTTTTGTCCGCATAATGTAGAGGCAAGCATCGTTTTATTGCATTCCAGTACCGCATGTACTTTTTGCCACGGTGCCTTGTATTGGTGGTTCCGGGATTCCACCACTTATGTATCCCCAGGTGTCGTTTTTCACCAGAATGGCCTCCGCCTGGATTTTCCAGGTATCGTAGTTATCACGAGGCAGCATTTCCAGACGAGCGGAGTTGACGAAATTTTACGCCATTTCGAAGAAATCGCCTCAACGCGACGCAATCACAAATCTACTACCGCAGTATTAAATATTCTTTATACTATTCCACGCGCAGGCATTTGTTGTGCCTAGGCCCATAACCAGTTAACGCAGGAGCCCAAAAATTAAGGCGTGGAATAAATGACCTGAGCGAAAAAATTTGGGAAGCAAAACTACACACGTCCGATGCGTTTAAATTCAGGTTTACTACTGTGAAAAAAAAAATTAATAAAGCAAAACAAGTTGAGTAAACAGACCTACGCTCATGTCAGAAGGGTTTTGTACTCAAGTTCTCAGAAATGCAGACACCAGCAATGAATAACGTCAAGAAATATGTCAAAGAGATGTGCACGTTCAAAGGAAAATCCATTGTTTTTCTATTTTCAACGGTCGCCATTTTGTTGCAAACCGACAAAAATCAACCAAATCATGAATTCTTAAAAATATTAATGTTGTTGACCTTACTTGAAAATTTCAAGAAGATCAAGTCAAAACTGCAGTGACTGATTCCATAAAATACCAAAATCATGTATTGTTGTTGTAATTGGAGAAATTTCAAACGGCTATAACTTCTGTGTTTATCATTCGATTTTTATCAAACTTACAGAGTTTAAGAAACCTTAGTAGGACTACGTAAACGTCAGTTTAAGGGTACCGATGCGATTTTATTGGAGAAAGTGTGAAATTCGAATATCATACTATTTTTAACAAAGTTGAGCGAATTTCGACTTCTAAGGTATTTGTTGTTGTACTCATAAACACCTACCACTATAATCTTTTTCAGATTTTTCGGATAACAGGTGTCCAATCGCGAGGGGGACACACACATTTTTCGTGTATTTCCCCTCCCTGCGCGTCGCTCGAAGCAAAAAATATCGAATTAAGACCTGTTTTGAAAAGTTCTCATCAGGAACTTTCATCTGATACCCATATCGGCTATTTTTGATAAAAAAAATGTTTCCTTTTAAAATTTTTTTGTAGTCGAACTTTGAAGACCTACACACAAAATTTGATGTTTCTAGCTTAAGTGCTGTGACACACGGACGGACGGACGGACGGACAAACAGGTCGCGAAACTAGTAGGGTTTTGTAAAATTATTTTACAAAACCCTAAAAAGAACAATTCATGTATTTGTGTATGTGAATGAAAATACATATTTTAACATTTCGAAAAGTTGATTTTAGACTGCATAGAAAGCATACTAATTATATATTATGTTACCTAATGTATGTAGTTTATAATAAAATAATAATACAAAAGCAATCTCTGTACTTAATCGGATCCTTTAAAGTCCGTGTAAGACTCGGGTGCGGATGGTCTGGCACAAGGGTCAGAGAGCTATAAAGAAGATCGAGCTCAGCTGACTACCTTCGCTTTACGATCGCTTACGCATGCTTGTTGGCTAGCTTTTTGCGAGTTCATATGGGACGGGTTCTTGTCGCGCCACGTAGCTACACCAGAAAACATTTATCACGCGTACTCTACGTTATCAGACATTCTGAGCAATTTCTACTATCTTTGAAATGTTCTTTTATTGAGTGTCGATCAAGCTACTCTACAAATATGTAACAATCTCGTCTCACAAAGGTTAGCGCACACGGAAGCTTGAGACGTATGCAAACATTAAACAAAAGAAAAAAAAACCTCCGTTCCTTCTTCGAGAAAGGTTATTGCATTAGAAGGGGAAAGGAGAAAAAACACATGGTGTCAAACCTAACGATGTTAAAGGTGGCTAAAGTGAACCATTCGCCATTACCTTGCTTACGAAAACTTGATGTGTATCTGTCTCAATTCTGACACCAATTTTTCCCTGAAAGAAAGCAGTTTCGGGTGAGGTGGCCGACTTCTCTCTCGTCAGAAGCTGTCACTGCATTTTCATCCTTGCGTCTGTTTTTCCATTCGTCCGTTTATCCTTCCGTCAAGAGGCTCATAACACCTTTTTTGATTAAAATTGTACACAAGAAATACTAAGGCCAGAAACGTTTGCGCTACCTTGTACTATTTAACGATTAACACTTAAAAGTCAGGTCGCCGCTCTATTAAACTGCTTTAAACAATATATGTATATAAAACTTTAATAGCAACTAATTTATAATATACAACACAGCAGGTGCTAAGCTGTCTCCTTTCCTTCAGGAAAATCAAGCAAATTCTTTTTTTTTTCACTATGCAACCGTATCATACTTCCATTATTAACTTCGTAAATTCTCTCTTTTGCAGATTTTGAAACCATCAGAAAAGAAAGCCAAATACTTATATAGCGGCTTAAATTCAGGCCGACCGTCAACGCCTCAACGTAACACGCCGCCGATAGCAGCCAATAAAAAGAAATAATACCACATTCAACCACTTCCATATCCATAAACGTTTTTATTTAACTATAATTTTAAAACAAAAAGTGTGTAAAGTCAAAACAAAGCTAAAAGAAAAAAGTGAACATACTAACTAATGTAGTAGATACGAGAGACTCGAAAGAGAAAAGCAAAGAGTAAACATAAAGTAATTCAGATGATATTTTAAAATATATGAAAAAAATATGAATAAAGTCTAAGAAGAAAACAATATAGATGTTGTAGGATGTTACATGTTCTCATATAAGAAGAACTATTCAAAATTGGATTTAGAGGAGCGACTACATACAAAAGTAAAAACAAAATACCAATTTTTTCTACATGCCTTCAAGTTTACTTACTATAGTCACGAGTGTTGTTGTGTTTTCTTAATTTCTTCGATATATCTTTTTTACACACAATATACGATATCTAGAAATTTATTCGTATGCTATAAGTAAAATGTTGTTGCAACTTAGACGGAAGATTTCAAATTCACTTTATTATGATTAGGTCCTATGTATTATATTTATAATGCTTTTCATTCGATTAGGAATGGGTTCGATTTCCAATCAACACACCATAAAAAATGCATTTCAACATTATTATATATTAAATGTAGAGAAAATGTTTAATGTTCATCCCAATCCGATTAAGTGCTTTGTTATAACTAAAAAGTGAATATTTTTGCCATGAGAACTATAAAAAAAATGACAAGAAAAATAACTTAATAATTTCATTAAGCGATATTTAAATATGATACATTCATATTCTATTAGAAACTCACATGGGCTAGCTAATTGGCGATGTAAGAGCAGCAATCAGGACCTAACCTTAGCAGCTGTATATTTTTTCATCTATATTAATCGCAATGAAGCCCTAAACTGAATTAACGGCTCTTATGACTTGAGAAAATGGTAAGAAAAATACGACAAGATTATGTTTTGGATATCCTTTTTGTGAAAGGTATTGCCATGTTTTCTAGACAATACTGCTTAAACGAGAATGATCGTATGTGATTAAAAAATTTCCTCTTGTCGGGACAATAAGTGGAAATTGTTTCGTCATTTTGAGAAATCAAATTGTGCTTTAAATAGATTGTGAACTTTTCATTGATGTACTATTCTGCTTAACAAATTCGCGTATATTTATTTTGATACGCAAGTCGTCAGGACTCTGACAAAAATTGTTTCTACATTTTTCTTTAAAGTGTTATTAATTTATTAAAAAGATGATATATTCTCATGCGATTGAGTTATCTGAACACAATTATATTTCTTCATTTGTTTTAGAATCTTTCTAAAAACATGAAAATCATTCTTTTGTCTTTTCATGCATTTACAAAATCTTTTGTAAATTATTCACATGTTCATTGCTAATGCATTTCTATACGAAAAGCATAATTTTCGAGTTTAAATTTAGATTCCTTGTTGAAAGGACTTTCATATACATATTGCTATTGTTTTATCTTCTATTACTTGTTACGCGTGTTTTTAATTTATGTAAAGTAATTACTGCAATAAATACATTACAAAAAATGAGCTGATACATACTTTAGATAAAAAGAGAGAAAAAAAATTAAAATGAAAAATAACTTTGTAGAACAAAAACAAATGTATTTAAGAATATGTGAATTAAAGATTCTTTCATTTTACGATAACACAAAAATTTTGTTTTATTTCTTTGCATAATTTCTATTACTCCTTACTTCCCGTTCTAAGGTCCAGAGTTGTGCACAGAGAAAATAAACATCATATTCAGAAATCAGTCAAACCTGTGTTATTATATGGAAGTGAAACATGGATCCTGACAACCGAATCCGAAAAGGCAGTGGACAGATTTGAACGCAAAGTGCTCTGGAAAACCGACGGTCCGGTGAAGCATGAAACAGAGTGAAGACTACGTTACAACGATAAGTTGTAGGAACTATTTGATGAACCATCTGTATCTGCTTGCGCAAAGTTTCGCAAATTGCAACGGGCGGGCAATGTAGAGAGAATGGAAGAAAACCGGCTACCCAAAAAGAACATTTAAGGGAAGACACGATAGAAGCTGACAGCAAATCCTTGCTGGGAGTGACTAAATTGGTTAACGAGGTCGCGAAACCGCGATGGAGGAGATTAATCCTGGAAGCTAAGGCCCAATTTGGGGTATCGCGGCATAGATGATGATGATAATTTCCAGTAAGTGCTGATATTTTATTCAATTGTAAGTTGATTTTAGTGTAAAAAGAGTATTTCTTTATATAGAACTAAATACTAGTTTGGTTCAGGGCATATCCAATAGATTTGGCTTCAAGGGGAAAATAACACCTAGAATAATATAACTCATCATTTTACTACCGAAAACGATTGGACATAAGAACGGATCGCAGCTAATAGGGTGCGATTCAGACGTTTCGATGCATTCGATTCTGGGGAGTATCTGGGTGTCAGTTGGTGTTTGACCCCATACTCCTCGAGTAGAGCCTTAAACTGGTGAGAACGGAATTGAACTCCGTTATCCGAGTAAAGGCTTTCAGGCACACCAAACACGTGAACTTTCGAATAGGTTCCACCAGCGGTAACTTCGATAACTGGTCTAGTACTAGATTATATGGGATACGGAACAAGCAAATCTATATGCAGACGTTAGAATACGTGCTTCGGAACATTGAGTTGGCTCATTGGAGGTCAAAGAAGCTGGTTGGGAGCTTTAGTGCTTTCACAGACGGCTACATATTCCTTGACCTGTGAGGACATTTTAGGCCAAAAGAAGTATTTCTTAAGACACCGAAACGTTCGACCATAGCCACCATGAGCACTAAAAGGATGATCGTGTGCACGGAGCATCAGATTATGAGACATCTCCTCCAGCACCCAAAGCTTCCAAGACTCTTCTTCCTGCAACGAGTCACCGGTTGCATATTCATTTCGTCGTTATATATAGCCATCGACTACTTTCAAATCAGGCAGGTTTGCCGCTACTTGTGGTAGTTGTCCGATTTGAAGTGTGGGCTATCCAAATCTATTTCGATAGGACTATCATCGTTCTGGTCCCTCTAGTGAAAACATTCGCGAGAGAGTATCGGGCATAATGGTCTGTGCTCCTTTCCTGTGTGGGATGGTAAACTTAAAACCCATCGGGTCAAGCATCCGTGTAGGTCTGCTTGGTTCATCAGCCATTGTAGTGAAGTGTGGTCAGTGATTGTCTCGAAAGGATAGCCTTCTACGTATGCTCGAAACTTCTTGATAGCCGCCAAACATTCCTGTTCGGTACCATCATGTCCATGATGTCCCCTAGGTACCGGACTTCGCTCGTGGCGAATTTGTTCTTCTGAATATTGATCGTGAGCCCTGCTTTACTAATACATAGAGCTACCTCTTAAAGCAGTAACAGATGTTAGTCGAACGTTTCTGTAATGAGTAGGAGATCATCCAAGTACACGAACACTTGATGTCTCAGGTAAGGTGGAATTACCTTGTCCATTAGCCGAGTCATCGTTTGCGGTGCGTTCCACAGGCCAAAGGGCATCGTGACGAACTGATACAGTGGTCGTCCAGGCACTGTGAACGTGGTTTTGTCCCTAGATCCTACATCGAGAAGAATCTGCCAGAGAGCATCTTTCAAATCGAGACCTGTAGTATAGTTTGCTTTCGGCAAACGTCGTAGTTTTCCGTTGATGAGTGGGAGAGGGTATACATCTTTGATCGTCGACGCAATGGCTTTTTGGGCATCAAAACAAAAACGCACCCTCCCGGGTTTTACTACCAAGGTTACCGGGGAAAACAAAGTGCTTTGTAACTCCTCTATAACTCCCAGCTCCAGCATCTTGTCCAGTTCGCGTACACCAACTTTTCCATAGCCGGCATGATGGAATAATGCCATTGCTTTACGAGTTCATTATCGCCGATGTCTATGGTGTGCAAGACTAGGCTGGTACCCCCAAGCCCTTCTATCACATAGGATGGAAAAGTGGCAATGCATACTTCTAGGCATTATTGTTGGCTGGGGTTTAGCTCGTGTGTGTCTGGCCTAGCAGCGACTTCATGGATAAATCTGTTGTCTGGGTCAGTGAGGGGACGATGTAAAAATTGACGTCTTTTGTTTGACTTCTGAACGTGACAGGTGTTGTCAACATACCCTTTTTTGTGGTAGCGAGGTGAATGCCCATTTACGCACAGAGTGTGGGACTATCATGTTCGCAAAAAGGCGACAGGACTACCCACTAAACACCTCCCCTGTCAACCCCAACATACCCTTAATAGCGTGTTTGGTGCTATCAGCTGTCTTGATGTCAGACCACCAAGATTTTACCAAAGTAGGGCGTTGATAGAGTACCTTTGAGCCGAGGCTTGAGGCAAGGCAGCTAATACTAGCACCCGTGTCTTTCAACGCGACAGCGACTTCGCCTAACACTTTGATTGGGGTGTACGGATGGGTATCATTCTTGGAAACCTCCTATATGTCACATATAGATAGGATTTATTGGCAGGTGCGCTCTCTCTCTTACAGAAGCTCCGCCAACGACAAGTGGACCATTTTATTTTGTGCACACGAGGGGTGACCTCTTCTGAGGCAAAGATTCGCTCTCGAGCCACACGGTATTCCTGTAGCCGAATGTGATATGGCTTTAGTACACGAACCAGAGGCGGTCTGGCTTCAACTGCTGTTTAGTGAGGTGGTTGCTTCAAAGTCGTCTTTAGAGAGGCCTCCAGGATAGGCAAGCCTGTGCAGTCATCGGTATCATGGCCGGTGTAGTGTTGTCATGTCTGGTACTCGAATTAGCTTTGGAGTACCGCTGAAGTAGTTGGGTACTCCCTCATCCATTTTTTGAGATGGCGCAATCCGGAGAGTCTTGGAAGTAAATATTAAGTTTGCCACAGCCGTAGCAGAAAACCGTGTATTCTGCTCCACATGCAACAAACTGATGTCCAGTTCGTCCGCAGGTCGTGAGGTAGCAGAAAACCGTGCGCTCTGCTCGACATGCAATATACCGATGCCCGGTTTGTCCGCAGTTGGTGCAGGTCGTGAGTTCCCTACCGCGGTTACTGCAAACTGATCTGGTTCCTCCGTGGTGTTTTCCAGATCGGGCATGATTGCTTCCTGCGCTACTTCCAAAATCCCACGCCGTGGAGCAAGTCTTGTCATCAAATATGGTCGTTCGCGCAAGTCCTCTTCCACTCCTTCCTATCTGCTGACGACTTCCAAAAGTGAAGCCATGTACTGAGGATCCGAGTTCGCAGCGTGACGGTGAAGCTCAGGCCTTAAGTTGCGATTCAACATCCGCAACAATTTGGTTTGGGTCAATGGTTCTGTCAGTCTTTCGTTGAGCAGTAAAATGTCAGCTCTAAATTGGCTGAACGGTTCGTCCGATCGTTGCCATTTGGCTTGAATTTTATCAAGTACCCTCTCATCCATATTGACAGTAGGATACTCCATGCGCAATACTTTTTTCAACCGTGACCAGCACTGGGGTGGAGGAGTGGCATTTATGCGCCAGTAAGTCTTGAGCGCTGTTCCCTGCAACAACAGCGGCAGGTAGCTGACCAGCGCCCTGTGATCTCCCGCCAACATCTGATCAATCAATGATTCCACCCGAGCAATAAAGACCTCTACTATGATGGACTGTGGTTCTCCGCTAAAGTGGAGATTACTACCTTGTATGATGCCAGGAATTTGAGTCGGCTTCAACCTTCATGAGAGGTGTTGAGCTCCGCGTTGCTCTGGAGGACTCAACGTACCTAATGTCGATGGTTGAGCCTGGCTGAGTCGTGGCTGGTACACTGGTGCCATCGGCTTCATAGAGGGACTGAATACGTTCCACTCGGTCTCAAGTCTCTGACCTACAGGAAAATCCCAAGGGTTTGGGTCGAAACCCCACAGTGGAAGCGTTCGGGGATGTGCTTGGGGAGAGCTCTTATTCTTACTCTCCAGGGCGGCTACCTGGGTGGTCAAGCCCTGCGTAAGTGCCATCATGTCCTGCAAGGCTGTCGCATCTACGAATACATTAGTCAACTGTCCTCCAGCAGGCGATACTGGTCCAGCTCCTTCTATGGCATCCGGATCACCAAGTAGTGGTGAACCTCGGTCTCGGCGGTCATTTCCTTGGGCATCACCCCTTGTGCGGCCGGTGTTTCGTCGAATCCGTACAACCGCAGAAGTTACCGGTTGTCGACAAAGTGGCAACTACGGTTGTTCTGCAAGTGTTGAGCTAGGCAGTTTTCATTAAACTGATGGCCACACTGTAGCGTTCACACTAGTGTGCCATCATTCGTATTAGAAGAGCTTCAGTTAGTAGTGTTAGTAATGAAGTATTTGCTAATTTGAAACTATTTTCTACCGACGAGAGTCATGAAAATTATGTAGAATAGTAGTTTAATCCATCCATGTTGCACAAAGATAAAAGAATCTGAAAATTTATAAAAACAAAACAAAAAATTTATTCACACACCTGCAAAATGTAATGCTTATAAAAGAACAGGATAGTGTCAACATTACTCATCATGTATGGCGTAGCACCAATTCGGGCCTTCGCCTCGAATCCCAAGCAGGAGTTGCTGTCCACATGAATTGAATATGCCCATCGTTTCCCCGGTTTTCCAATACAAAAATTTAATCTATTTTTATAAAGAAAGGCTAGAATATTATTAAATATCCTATTTTTAGCGATAACAATTATGATAACATAATTTTTATTTTTCTAAGATCAACATTTTAAAAGTTTGAAAATGCAGTTCAGCGTTGTACTGCCATCTATGTACTTAAAAAAAATTAGAAGATTCCACCCTGGACACATCTCGATTCTCAATTGCCTACCTCGGGGATGTTCAAAGATTTTTTTTTCAATTTTATTTGCTTGCTGAAAATTTTCATTTCTGGGCGCCTGGTATTTCAGTAGATTTTTAGTTAAAGTTTGAGACCGCCATTTCTGTCTGATTGATTCTTTGTTCTGGCGGATGATGTGAGATTGGTGATTGATGACGGTAGACGATGACAGATGGCCTGATTAAAGTGGTAATTTATTTTTAGTGATGCTAATAGGAATTTAGCAGATTTGCTATTTAAAGAATTTCAAGGGAAACATTTTTTAATAGAAAAATTGGTGTTTTTGATAGGGCAAATTATAATATAAATATTTCGATTCAACACATGACAACTATTTCAAAAACAAAATATTTCTTTTTCTTAAATAAAAACCGAATTACTGTGTTATTCTGCCATCTAGTAGTGAAAAATAGAAGAAAACTACCTTGGACACAAACTTATTTCAAGAGAAAATATTTACGATTGCATATAACAAGGCTTATATTTCTTACAAAAATTTAATCTATTTTTATAAAGAAAAGCTAGAATATTATTAAATATCCTATTTTTAGTGATAACGATTATGATAACATAATTTTTATTTTTCTAAGATCAACATTTTAAAAGTTTAAAAATTCAGTTTCAGCGTTATACTGCCATCTATGTATTTAAAAAAAATAGAAGATTCCACCCTGGACACAAGTCGATCCCATCCTGGACACATCTCGATTCTCAATTGCCTACCTCAGGGATATTCGGAGAATTTTTTTTTCAATTTTATTTGCTTGCTGAAAATTTCCATTTCTGGGCGCCTGGTATTTCAGTTAATTTTTCTTTCAAGTTTGAGACCGCCATTTCTTTCTGATTTGTTCTGGCGGATGATATTAAGATTGGTGATTTGATGATGGTAGACGATGACGGATAAATAGTAGATGGCCAGATTAAAGTGGTAATTTCTTCTTCGTGATGTTAATAGAAATTTAACAGATTTGGTATCTTAAAAAATTAAAGAATTTTAAGGGAAGCATTTTTAATAGAAAATTGGTATTTGTGATAGGGGAAAAAAAGGTGGCTTTTTTTCACAAAGTTTTTGACTGTTTTTTGATGGTGGTTTGAAAAGATATCAACCTACGTTTGGGATTCAATTTTAAGCTGATAAATGGTTTCATATAATGTTTTTTAGTAATTTATTTATAGTTGAAATTAAGATTTTGCACAAGTTCTATAATTTTGAAGCAGCTGCGAAGGAATAAGCAGTCTGCATGTTTTTTTGAAGGAAAAAATGGAATTATTGTTTTTTCGTTGATATTTTGCAATTTTGGGAATTTTGTAAGGTGCTCCCGGGGTGCTGATGCTTAGCTGGATGGATGGATGGTTATCCTATATAAAGTGAAGGGATTCGGGGGTAGAATAGTTGGAAGATGAAAATTTTCTGGGTTTTTAGTTCGTTTGAATTTGAGCTACTCGTAGCAATAATTTTGAAGGAGTTGTTATCATTCTGAGATGATTGTTTGTTTGAATGATGAAGGGAAAATAAAGTGTTAGATTAGACGTTTTAAAATAAAAACTGCGAAAAAAGCAAACCACACGGGAATAAAATTTACTAGGATTTCACACTACGAAGCAGTAAGAGGAGCCTAAAATCTTGCCAATAACTTGATCTTAAATAAATCTCAAATCATATTTTACTCGTTTTATTTTGGTACTAATCTGGAAAGGTGTTTACGAGCAAATAAAAACGGCATGCGTTTATTACCTGTTATCATTGACATGACTTCAGCAGGAATTGTAGTAGCTAAAGGAAGAATTATTTTTAGAACTTGCATGGTTAGAAAATTTAAATGGAATCATGTAGAACAGAACTTCCGCACCACAAATCTGTTGAAGTTTTCGAAACATAAACTTATGCTATTCAAACTATGGCGCGACAGGTTAAGGTAAAACATAATAAAACGCTTCAAATCGTCCTTCATGGACTGTTGTCCGACTTTTAAAGGCGAACAGGTACCAATGAGTTGTGTTCAGTTTTAAGTTGAACCGTCTTTACATTTATTTCTGATTTTCGCCACATTGTATGCGGAAATGGAAATTCAACTACAATAAAAAGCAGAAAATTTAATATACTTTTTATTTATTTTTCGAAATTCCTAATTCACCAAACAAAAAATAATATGTATAATACACGATTTGATTATGTGTTTGTCTATATTGCATTCAATTTGAAACAACAGTCTTAAAGTTCGAATTTTTTTCATTTTACATCTTTAATTTTTATTTTGTTTCTAATTTTCTTTCGAAAAATATTCTTTCGTCATGTTTATTTTAAGACGCCTGAAGTTCAGTTCAATAATATTTTGTCTTTGTCTCTATGTATGCGTTCGCCACATTTTGTTTTTACTAATTTTGTACCGGAGATCTCAACGATTGTAACGCTGCGGAAGCTACAATGGGCTGGACACATGAATCGTATGGACAAACAACGAATACCCAAGAAGGTATTCGTATGGATAACTGATGGCCCGAGAAAACGCTGGTCTGACTCGGTGGACGAAGTCAGCTCATCGCTGCTCGGATTTAGAAATTGGAGGACGCGGTCAATGGACCGAGACAGTTGGAGGCGCTATTTGCAGGAGGCGCTATTTGCAGGAGGCGAAGACCCGAAAGGGGCTGTAGTGCTAAGAAAAAGAAGAAGAGCTTTGTAATATATTTAAAGTGTATGTGTAGCATCAGGTAAATGGTCTTTGAATTTAGTTTGGAAGGGAATCGTCAATTTGTTTCACTCGGTTCTTTCCTAATAATAATGTTATTTATATTTGCTTCCACGTATTTCACTATTTACAATAAAAACTATTTTCATTTCATATTTAATTACCTTTTTTATATATCCTTTCAACTCTAAGTTCTTGCTAAAAGGTGATTAATTAAGTCATACGTTGTTTTTTCATCTTTTTACTTTTGTGTTTTTTGTTTCTCTATTTAGTTTGTAAGTATAAGTTTAAGTTTTAATTTTTCATCAATTTTAAAAACTTTTTTTCGTTAATTTTTAATAAACATACATAAGCAGTCGAGCAGCCCCGTGGTGATCAGAAGTGTTCGAAAAATTGGTGTCCTCCTACCTCATGATCTAAAAAAATCCCCGTTGGCAGCACCAGCCGGAAAGGTAAATTTCTCGTATGTAGCATAAAGCTTCGAAAAAAAATTTGGCTTGCCTACTACTCAACTTCTTTCTGCAATTTTCGTAGTACCACATGGGTATTTATTAACATAAAAAAAATCTGGCCACGTTCGTTCTTAGAGACCTTTTATCGGGGCGCAAATATTTTGCTAATTAAATTGAGTTGCATACGTATGGATTACATATTGAAAAGCGGCGGATCATAAATTGTTGTAAACATATAAATACCGGTTTCGCCCTTCTCGCATTTGCTGTTTACACAGTTCACACTGGTAACCACACGAAGGCTTAAATAGCTCGAATAGTTAATTTCAAAAGATTTCCATGAAAGTTTAATCAGCACTTGCGTTGCCATTAATATATACATTTTCAATTTTTTTCTGAACTATGAGGGCCGTCATTTCAATTTTTATTGAAATCGGCTGCTAAAAATATTAAGCTGTAAATTTTCGACTTTTTCATTTGTCATTCGATTTGCATAATTAAATTAAATTAACTTGCGTTAATAACTTATAATTTCAAGTTTCAACGGAATCTGTTGAGAATCTTGGCTGCTACAGAAATAAAAAAAATTGTATGCCACCCCCCTGTATGGGGAGACCCCCCTTAAAATACCTTAAAATATTTTCTTGCACTGCAAATTTCAAGAGGCACCACTTTTGACCTACGTAGAAAATTTCCTCATTCTAGCTCATGTGGTTTGCGAGAAAACTTGTTTTGACGCACGAACAAACGGACGGAAAGACAGACAAGTCGCGATTTTATAATTTTTTTAGGGGATTGTTAAAAAGATTTTACAATATCTTAAAAATGGTCTGGTTTATAAATTCTATCAAGTAAAGTCATTTAAAACGTTTCAATGAAAAATATTCATTATTTCAGTTGGCACTAAAATAGCGAATTGCGCTTGCCTTCTGACCTTTGGGGGCCGCCATTTTGAATGCATGCATTTTATTTTGGATTATTTTAAATCTTTGTATGCTAGGAACTCATCAATCAATGTACTATCTCGTTCAAATAGAAGTTTCACTCTAGACAGGGCAAAATAATTCAATTTTTAAAGAAAATGGCAGCTAAAAATATTAGGCTTGAAATTTTCGACTTTTTTATTTTTCATTCAATTTTAATAATTTCCTGCATAATACAAGAACATAGTACAGAGATTCATAATCTCAAGTTTCATCAAAATCCGCCGGAAAATGTGACCGCTAGAGGGCCACAAAAACCTGAAAAAAACGCATATTTAAACGGCCGCCATTTTGAAATTTGCTCATGCATGATCACCAAAATATCAAAGACTGTAGGCCTAAATAATGGCTATCTTGAAACCGAATTTCGTATATGTCGGATTAAAATTGCGACTTTAAAAAGCCTTTGAAATTTTGACTTTTAACTGGCCGCCATTTTGTTTTTTGCAACCTGACCTCCAATTTTTTCACGTAATTCTTTAGATACCTATAATTCCTATCAAGTTATCAAATTTCATGAAAATCTGTCGAAAGCTTTGACCACTATTACAACAACAAAATTTTGCACGTTTTTCGACATTTGAGCGGCCGCCATTTTGTTTCTGCCGTACCGACTTTGGATTTTTTATTGTGAGATTCATCACATATAGCAATGAACCTTTGTACCAAATTTCATCCAAATCGGAGCTATACTTTGGTCAGAACAGAAATCACGATTTTTCGTCTAAAATGGCCGCCATTTTGTTTTTGCCGGGCCGATATAGCTGGTTCACGAACTTAACCGAGATAATTACTCAATACACCTTTCCTGAAAATTTGGTGAAAATCGAAGCAAAATTGCGACCTCTATCGTGGTCACAAATTTCGTTATATCCCATATATATATATATATATATATATATGATGCTCTCCGCAATAGGTAAATTTCTCTCGAGAAATTTACCTAAAAAAGATAGTTCTTTATGAATACAACAGCAAATACCATAGAAGTCAAAATTCCCTCAACTTAGTGAATGATAGTGCGATTTATAAATTTCTCATTTTTCCTAATAGAATTGTATAAGCTCGCTTTAACTTGTAATATATTCATATATCTTTATTATTAAAAAAAAAAACAAACATCACTGTCCAATAGTTTATTGTGTCCGTTTTCTAACGCGAGTTTTAACCTGGCCACAGGCCCAAATTGGTGATCCTGCACTACGCGAATTTTGAAAGTGTTGACAGTGCTCCGCGATCACGTCCTCGAACGGACCCGCCGTGTTTGTTAGCACCTTGTTAGGTTTATCTCTTTTTAGTGATTTGTTCGGACGGTCGACGTACTTTGCCTCCACATCCACATACTCATTCAACGCGAATGGGAAATCATCCCGTAAAGGAAGTCAAAGGCGAGGTAATCAATACATTAGTGGTAAATGTGACGCTCGCTGTGCAAAGCGACCGCATCAAGGTCACACTATTTTCCGTTCTCATAGTAAACATCGCGTCCCTAGTGCACATATTGTACAGGCACCACGTCCGAGGCGTGAAAAGGCGCGCGCAAGTGAACTTCCTCCAAGCTCGAGCGTAGTAATTGCCATGCCAAACGAAGGCAAAGACGACATCCCGGCCCCTGCTCACGACGAAGAGGGGTCCGACGCCAGAGAAGTGAACCGCGTCAAGAGCGTCACGTTCCGGATTCCGCCGTTCTGGGAAGAAGACGTGGAGCTGTGGTTCCACCAAGTAGAGGCGTACTTTGGAGCGAGCCGCATTATGGGAGACACAACTCGTTTTCAGGTGATCGTTGCCAGCGTGGATATCAAGGTTGTAAAGCAAGTGTGAAGTGCAGTGTCGAAGCCACTAGCAGAGTGCAAATATGAATATCTCAAGCATGAGATGTTGTCGGAAGTCAAATACGGCGATCAGCGACCATCACCGCTTTATAATCAAATGCGCACACTTGCCACTGACACCATCTCAGACAAACGGGAAAGCAGATGTGGCTAAATTGACTGGATATAACGCTGCGCAGCATCTTCTCCGTGAACGACGCCTCACTACAAAATCTCGCAACAATTGCCGATAGAGTCCACGCAGTGACGAAAAGATCCAAGCCATACGCCGTCGGATTGATCACGCATCACGATTCACCTGGAGCCACTTCGCCAGTGACGAGAATTTCAGCAAGCTCTCGAAAGAAGTTCAAAAATTGGGACAACAAATCGATAAGCAGCACAGGAGCCCTACAAAAATGGGCGAGTGCACATGCTCATGCAACACTGGGAAAGGAAGACCACGGGCGCCTTCACAAACACACCCAAACCACCAACCTAGGTCTACTGGTTCCATAGCTGTTTCGGACCAGAAGCCACGAAATGCCGACCACCGTGCAGTCATGGCAGGTAGCAAAAAACTAAAGTCGTCCTCTCCACAACAGCTGGCCGGTGCGCGCTCAGTGCATCGCTTATACATTCGCGACAGCAGAGGCGTAGGCGCAATATTAATCGACACTGGCGCAGACGTTTCCGTGATTCCACCGACCATTTGAGATCGCAGTAACCCAGATCCAGGCACCCGATTATTAGCTGCCAATGGTCCCGTTATTCGTGCATATGGGAATTTAAACCTGAATCTTGGGCTGTCGAAACCTGTTACTTGGTCATTGATCATAGCAGACGTCAGTTCCCCGATCATTGGAGCCAACCTGCTCGAGCATCACGGACTATTCGTTGACATCAGAGGACGAAAACTAATCAGCGACCGATTGCGACTGCAGCGGAGGTGACAACCTCATCCAAGGACCAGCCACCAGCAGTCTCTTCGACATCTGCAGCTATTAAAAGTCAATACGCTGCGATTCTTGCGGAGTACCCTGAAATCACAGAAACAGTGACCCGTCGCAACATTAGTTGGTCAGCGATGCATCACATCGTGACGAAAGGCCCTCCAGTCAACGCAAAGGCAGGCCGCCTTCCATCCGACAAACTCGCCGCTGCAAAAGCCGAGTTTGATAACCTAATGCAATTAGGAATTTGTCGTCATCTAAGAGTGAATGGAGCAGTCCTCTGCACATGGTCCGTAAAGCCAACGGCGACTGGACCGTCCGGGGACTATCGCGCTCTTAACGCCTGCACCGTTCCGGATCGATATCCAATCAGATTCCCGAAGGACTGCACTGCTGCGTTGCACGACATGAACGTTTTCACGGTGATTGACCTACAGAAGGCATTTCATCAAATTCCAGTCGAGCTGGATGATAGCCCGAAGATAGCGATCATCACACCGTTTGGATTATACGAGTTTGTCTACATGACTTTCGGCCTATGCTACGCAGGCCAAACGTTTTAACGATTCATGCACGAGGTGCTACGTGGACTCGTCAACGCATTCGTCTACATAGACGAAATACTAGTGTTCTCGCCAGATCAGCGAACTCATCAACAGCACGTGTCAGAACTGCTGGATCGTCTACGCCAATACGGACTTGCTATCAATATCGACAAGTGCCAATTTGGATTAAGTGAAGTGCGATTTTTGGGACACACAATTTCTTCCGGCGGATTGAAGCCTTTACCTGAGAAGATAAAGGCATATCCGCGATCCCGAAACCCAAGCCAGTTCTGCAGCTGAAGTCATTCCTGGTTATGATCAATTTCTACAGACGATTCCTGCAGCACACCGCTCAAAACCAACGCCCGCTCCAACAGGTGATACCGGGAAACAAGAAACGCGACAAAACAGAGCTTAAGTTTACCGCCAGGCATCAGCAGTATTCGACAGGTGCAAATCGGAATTGGGCAACTCCGTCACTCACGCATCCTGATCCAACAGCTACATAGTTCTATCTGTGGACGCCTCAGACGATGGACTCGGAGCTGTCCTGCACCAGACGACAAACACTGGAACAGAGCCTCTAGGATTTTTCTCGCGCAAGCTCAACGACACTCAGCGCCGCTACAGCACCTACGACCGGCAGCTCCTAGCTATTCACGAAGCCATCAGGCACTTCCAACCACAAGCCACTGCAGTCTGCGTTCGAGCAGCAATCGGAAAAAGCATCACAGAGGCAACAACGTCAATTGGACTTCATATCTCAGTTCACCGTTGACATCGACTACATTCCGGGTCGGAATAACTCAACCGCGGATTATGCAAGTATGTCTCGGGTAAGTACGATTTCCAAAATTGACTTCTTTTCTCGCGCTTCAGCTCAGCAAAACGATCCCGAACACAAGGCTTTGCTGGAGGACCGAACGAATCAACTCAAGTGGAAGAAGCTAGCTATTCCACTACACCACTGCACTGCATAGTCACCCACGACAAGGTTTGACCGTACGCATCGCAGCAGTTCAACAATCATGCCCACCCGGGCATACGAGCGACTAGACAACTCATCACTGACCGCTTTTTCTTGCCAGCCATGAACAAGGAAATCAATGACTATGTGCGAAGCTGCATGGCCTGCCGACGCAATAAGTCATGTCAAGCCACCGCTCCAACGCTACAACCCGCCAGGTGCCAGATTCGAGCACATCAATATAGATCCTCAAACGATGAATATCGGTATTGCCTAACCATCATCGACAGGTTCACGCGCTATCCCGAGGCTGTTCCGCTTCAAAATATCACAGCCACATCAGCCGCCGAGGCGCTAATCAATGCATGGATTAGCCGCTTCGGAGTACCAGCACGGATCACTACCGACCTCGGACGCCAGATCGAGAGCCAAATCTTTACTGAGCTGACCCGTATCCTGGGAATCGACCACCTGCGGACAACCGCTTACCATCCTGCCGCCAATGGGATCATCGAGAGATGGCATCGTACAGTCAAAGCCGCCATCCGCTGCTACGATACAGTCGAATGGACGAAGTGCTGCCTCTTGTGCTTCTTGGTCTGCGCGCTACTTTGAAGGAAGACATCAATGCTACACCCGCATACATGGTTTACGGTACCAGCTTACGACTTCCTGGAGAATTCTTCACCACATCGAAGCCAAGCACCTACGACAAGGACTTCTTGCGCGTTTGCATGGCAAATTTGCAACCTAGCGGAACCGCTCATCACGCAAAAAACCCCACCTTCGTACACCGAGCATTAGGCACCAGTACACACGTCTTCATACGAAACGACAAGGTCACGTCATCGCTGACGCCACCATATGACGGTCCGTACCCTGCATTGAGCAGGAAAGCCAAATACTTCAAGGTGAGCATCAGTGGACATCCAGCCTCAATTTCAATTGACAGGCTCAAACCCGTATTCCTCGCACCCGAAGCTAGCACACCGACGTGGCGAACCAACGACAACCACCCATAGTGGAGGCAAGATTCGACCACGCGTACGATTCTGATGAAAAGTGCATTATCGTACTCGTGTAATGTATTTGGACTCGTGTAATGTATTTGAAATCTGTTTTATTTTTTCTAATAATGAATAGAAACAAATCTTTCGTACAATAATATCATTACTTTCACTTTGTTCATTTCAGTTCATTCGTTTCTCCATTATTTTATCGTTTTTAATTTAAATAATGATTAATATCTTTGAAGAAGCCATATAATTTATTTTTGGAATATAAAATCATGTTTCTTTGTTGTTCTCCCTTTTGACTAGGTTTTTAATTTCTTCCCATGTTGAGGATATGCTGGGATTTAGGGTTGATGTAAAACAGGTTAAAAATAAATGTGGCATTTTTTGTAATATGGAACACCGGGAATCTTCAGAAATGTGTCGCATACATGTTCGATGTAAGGAATTTTTTCACCGGTATATTCATTCATTATCATTATGAATATCCTCTATTATTGCTTCATCCTTAGCTCGTAAAGGCATAGTACTGCGAATAATTCCATCAAACAGAATTTGATCGTCTGATAAATTATTTGCAGAGTTTTCTGATGTAAGGCTACAATCGGCCACAATAGTCATTTTTTCTAGTTCTAAACAATTCAAATACTATAACACGAAACAGTGAACTACACAGAATCAAAGACGATTACACAATCATCACATTTTCGTCTCTTTTCTTTTCTCCTCTACTCCTATTGTCCTTTGCGTGAAGGTTCCTCGAGCAATTTGCCTAGTCGGACTGATCGATTACTACAATTCTCATTTAAAACGACTGCCATTTCGTTTTACAATATCTGATTTCACTCGTTGGATGCATTCTTAAAGATATTAATGATGTTTATCCTTCCTGAAGTTTGCATACAAATCCAGACAGCCCATAGTGCCTGAGTCAATTGGAAACGCATATTGTTCCATAGGCACGTACTGTTGCTGTTGTTGTCTGCAGATGTCCAGTCTTTGGTGAAGAAAAATTTAAGGTGTCACATCCTTACATGGGGAGACACCCTTAAAATCCTTTGAATACCTCTGATCTGCTCACGAGATTTAATGCTTCTAGCAACTTTGCTTTGCCCTGATGGACAGACGTACGAACAGACGCATGGACGAGCGGATGGATACATAGACAGGTACCGATATTAAAAGGGTATTGTAAAAATTTTTTTTAAAACCCTAAAAAGGGCTCAGTAGCTGGTGACAAGAGGGGAATCACTTTTCTAGAAATCCCTCTTCTTTCCTGGCCATCTGTTAGAGATAGAGTCCCCCAAGTTAAGAGCAAAAAAAGGCTTAGCTCGAAGTAATGTGCCAAATGTTTACAGACCAGGTTCTCAGCTTCATAGGGGAGGTGTGTAGTGGGTAGTTCAGAAATCTTGCGCGAGTTACATCCGCCTAATCCATATATCCTTAGAATAATTAAATATAACAAAGTGTAGGCACCTGATTCATACGACACCGCGACATGCTCCTCATCATCAATTTCCACCACCATCAACAACGTGACTTGGATTCCACCTCACGTGAACATACAAATCGTGGGAGCATTGAACAACACGAATGTAGACAAATGAAAATCATATTTCAAAATTTTAGAAAATGGTATTTTTGGCTTTGACAAAATAAAATGAATTTGTCAGTTGGAATTTAACTCGAGAATAAAACAATTCATGCATCGTCAACACGTCAACACGTCAAAAGCGCTTTATTTAATACTAATCGTTATAAATTTTAAAAGAATATAAAGCAAATTCCAAACAATAACAATCAAAAACTTAATGGCCCAAATGGCTCTCTAAATTTATACGTTATCATTAACTCATTTCATCAAAAAAAACTATAGCAAATTCAATTAATTACGATTACTACATATTTTTAAAATTTAATTGGAAAAAGGAGAAAAAACCAACCAACACTATCCTAAAATTATTTTTAATTAAGACACAACAGTGAAACTTTGATCCTATACCTAATATGTTGTAACTTATTTCTAATAAAATACAATCAAAAACTTTATCTTATACTAAAAAATTCTGTAACAATGTTCCTAACCTAAGTGTTTAATCTTATCTCTAACGGAATATAGTAAACATTACATATACCTAACCTATACCTAATTTTTAACAAAAATAAACAACAACACTAAATGTAGCAATAATGAGCTGAAACTCAAAGAAACGAAATAACGAAAAACACCAGAACTGAAAAATAAACACAAATAATTTAGACATTGTCATTCAGCCACCAATACCTGGATTGCGCCGTCTTAACTCGATCAGCTTCAACGAATCTAGCAAATGAGTATCTCCATTGAAATCGTTGGTCTCGTGAACTCAAATTAGGAGGATATTTTATCTTCTTATCGGTGGCCCGTCGATATATGTGATATATGACTGGGACGCCGTCAAAATCAAAAACATATCGATTCATGTCCAAATACACGAATGCTTCTGGAGGAATGAAGCCAGTAGCGAGGCAAGTCGCTATATACCCGTCTATAGGGTGGAACGGCTGTGAAATCATGCATCTTAATTGTCGATTTTATTTTTTTATTGAATCGTAATCAAAAGTCCTTAGCTGGCGCAGTCGGTAGTGGAACGGCAGTGAACGTGATTTTTCAAGGACAGGAGGTTGTATTTGTAACCTCAATAGTTTACATTAGAGAGAATAGAAATTTTGTTGATTTTTTAGGTAAGGTTAACACCTTACTGGTGAATTTTACGAAAACTTTAATCAAGCTCCGTGCAAGGCAGAAGCGGTGCAAATATACGCAATTTCCGACGTGGGAGGGTTGAACCTTTGAAACACGTCCGTAGATTGTTTTGTAATGTATTGGTTAAGAGCTTTCATTTGACGCCCCAATCGTGCGAATTGGAGAGAATCGGGATTTTTGTCTATTTTCAGGCAAGGCTATCCCCTTACTATTTTTTCACCCGAATTTCGTGATAGTTTTACTTTAAACCAAACGCTGCTTTTATCTAATAAAATCTGAAAACTGTAAGTGCAGAGCTTAACTCAATGAAGAGAAACATGCTAATAATGTGGAGAACTATCTGGAGTGTAGCTCCCTATGAGCGGCGAGTTCTTCCTCCTACAAAATATCGGGGGCAATTTAGAATATGCTAGCAGCTAATACGATTAGAAACGCACCGTCTTAAAAATAGCTGTATCACTTCCAACGATTTTTGCACTTGTGACAACCTAAAGGCGAAGAAATGATAGTTGTTCACGTCTTCTGTGATTGTGCGGCACTGAGTAAAAAGATGGAATCTTTTGGATCATAATTCTTTTTGGTTCAACGGAGAATTTTCAGGGAATCTGACTTTTTACTCATCAACTATATGCTAAGTGGTGCTTATTTCAAAAACTATGTTGCGGAAGGAAGCTTCACTTTGGATAAGCTAACTCTATTCATATTCCTGTCTCTCGTATAAAACAATCCGCTTATAGCTAAATATTAAAAAAAAATCAATCGTTTCTTGATCAAATATATGTTTTTAATACTCTCATTATATAAGTCGTCCAAATCGTACACACCAACAAAAATATTCCTTAAGTCTAATCATTCGCAATTTATATAAATCTTTTATACTTAAATTAATGCATCCAGTCTATTAAAAAACGTGTTACTTCCGTTTCTCGTGAAAACTCAAACAATTACATATATGCATTGTAAGTTCATTTGATGGAAGGTAAATACGTGCATTAAAAATTATTGACTATTTGCTTAGTTAAATAATAGGAGTGACAGTATGTATGAAAGCAATGCTAAATTATTACAACATTCATAAAATATGTATACAAATAATTTATGATTTAGATGTATATTTCGAATATAGATATCATGTGGGAAGAATCGTCTATAAAGCTACTTAAAATCAAGCAAATAAAGCTATCGTCAAAAATAATGTGACGTAAATATATTTTATAGTCCTGATACCAAGGGGGAAATATAAGGCTTGAAATTTCCACTTTCCCTTTTAATTCGATCGTCAGATTAAATGATATTTGTAAAGTACAGTTCTTCAGTATATTAAATACTGTGTATATGTGTGCCCAATCGGAGCAAGCTGCAGTGTTCTACTAACATGTAAATTTTGATTTTGTTTTCAAAATATCTTCTAGCAAATTTTGACACGAAAATGCATTTCATTAATCTTATCAAACGATCTTGAGAAATTTTATACAAATAAATAAATGATTTAAAATACTTGTACAGTCTAAAAATTATAGGGAAATACTTAAATATATATTATGTTGATGATAATTGGATAGGGTAAACGGATAAAATGTTTACATAAAATATTTTTCGCTTAATCAGTGATGTATCTTCGTTTTTCTTATCAAAATTAAATGTACTTTTTACAATTTCGTCCTACATTAAATTAACTACAATCTAAACCCTAAAAAAATCCGTAAATCTAGCTTAGTTCTTATTTTGATTACATCATCATTTAATTTACAACAATAGATGCTGCTGGCTCACTTTCACCGTTGCTGAGTTGATTGTGATCTGTAGACATTGAAAACCGACAATCTCTTGATTCGCATTTACATGTGAAATATTTTTGTTTAACTGCCCAAAATTTTTCACCGTAGTCGAAACTGTATGTTATATGTTAGTTTTATTTTAAAGGATTTTCATTAAAAACCAGACGTAAAGAAATACTTACGCTATTTCCTCTCCAACGGCGATGTTCCTACAAGCGAAAAATGCTATTTTTGGAAACCGATAATCTTGATGTTCATAGTACACCCTCACAGGTACGATGTTCGGCGAACAAGAATGATTGAAGAAACGACTAACATTGCCGTAATAGTTGGCGTCAATGCAATGCTCGGACGATCCCAAATCAAAGAAGTAGCTATCATCAGTTCTTCTATCTGCCTCCATATCTGTTAGGATTTCGCCCGTGTATTCCGCAACAAAACTGCCACGTGGTATAGGACGTAGCGTTCGCACACCCCAGCCTTTTGCGCGCTGTTGACACTCGAAAACTTGCAAGGGAATTCTCATTCCGTTTTGAACTACACGATTTTTACATGTTAACTGAAATAAGGCATCTCAATATAGTTTCGTTTTACTTCTGAAATTGTATTGATTCTTTACTTTATTGCACCCACAGACATCATTACATTCGAAAATCATCGGTGGATCATCAAAATTGAATTCTCCATTTAATCGACCTTCGGTAGTGTACCAATTTTGAACAGATATTGTGCTGCACTGACATTTCTCTGTATTACAACTATGAAATAAGCAGAGAAATTAAAAGGATTAATTTTATTTACTATCAATTTTAAGGGTTGAATTTATGATTAAATTTTTTGGTGAGCACAATTACGTTGAAAGCTATACGTGTGTATATAGTGGAAGAAATTTTTGTTGATATAATGATGGAACGGTAAAAATTATTCACTTTCTTGGCTTCAACAAATGAATAGGAATTTAAACTTAAAAGTTGTGTAATTTGGGGTAAAGATTGACATTGGTTGCATTCATAAACAAATTGGGTAGACAGAACTACGCTCCTGTCAGAAGGGGTTTGTACCCACCCTACGATACGCAGTCACCAACAATCAATAATCTCAAGAAACACTTCAATGAGACAAATGTGTTTAAAAGAAAAACCATTGATACCTCATTTTCAACGGCCGCCATTTTTTAGCAATATAACAAAAGTGAATCACATCATAAATTCAAATGGTTATAACTTTCGTGGATATGTTTCGATTTTCTTGAAACTTACAGAGTATGAGGACCTTCTATAAGACTACGTAAATATTGTCAATAAATTTCTTTGAATTTAAGGGTACCCATAAGTTTTAATTGGGAAAAAGTTGAAATTTGAAAATCATACTATTATTAAAAAAGTTGAGCAAATTTCGACCTCTAAAGCATTTTTTGTTGTACTATGAAGACCTACCCCCAAGCATTTTTATCAGATTTTCCAGATCACTGGCGTCGAGTCGCGAGGGGTACACAAATTTTTCGTACATTTTCCCTCCCGCGCACTCCACGAAGTACGTATGTAACACTGTTTTAAGACCTGAAAGTTATTCTACGTCTAGCACTTGTTGCGTGTAGACGTGTTTTTAATTCGCTCCTGTCAAGAATTTTTATAAATTAAAATAATTTTTTAAAACGTCAATTAGAAAGTAATTTTATAAAGAAACTTATTACATCGTCGAACTATTCGAACAATTTATCGAGTATCTGGATTTTACCTGCGAGAAAGTTTCAAGAAAGTAGAAAAGTTTTTTTCACCGGGGGGATGGAGGAGCCTGACGGCTTCCCACCGCTGGGGGACCCAGAGCCAGGCATTTTGAAAATTACAAATGATAAAATAAACAAGCGGAAAAATGAACAAGACAATTGTGAGCATGGAAAGCGAATAACGCTTTCAAGCGAAGATTTTGAAAAAGTAACCAGGGAGAATGCAACGGTTACGAAACAAAATGACGAATTAAAACTCCGTATACAGAGTTTAGAAGATATGGTCCGGACGTTGTCAAATGGGAGCAAACCAAAAGTGAAGCCACAGAATACGTCCGGCAAAGAAGAGCCGGTATTAACAAGAAGAATGAAAAACAGGAAAAAACAACAACAAGCAAGACCACCGAGAAAGCAGTATTAACAAATAAAACGAAATCGCAAGATATGAGCAAGACAATCCATGATGCTGAAAATATCCTGAGCGCAGGAGGAGCGAACGACAGCGCCAATTATTATGCGGTTGGTGGTGTAGGTTCGGTTGAGACGGACTCCCGATTAGCGCTGGTCTGGCTCTGAGCACTTGTCCCCATAAGGGCTTGTGCCAACCCTCGCATGGCCTCCCTGCTCTGCAAAGATAACCATGGGACCAAAAAGGCGACTACACACACGAACGGAGATAGCGGCTCCGAGGGGGGACCCAATAAAATGGAGCAAACAAATGAAACCACAAGCAAACAGGACGCTAGCACGGAGAACCCTTTCAGGCAAAAACCGCTGTTGGCAAGAACACCGATTAAACAAGTCACCGATTGCGGGGGGAGGCAGCAAACCCCAGAAACACTGTCAAAGTCAACATCACAGGTTAAATCATCGGAGACAGACCACAGACGGACTAACGAACGAAAGAAGGCAGAGTGCGTTGTGCAACCTGGCATCATTGCGGCCTTTGGGCGCAGTAGAAGGACTATGCGCACCCCGGAGCGCCCAGTGCAAGACGTACACAATCCGGATCAAGCTGCGACACCAACGGAGGCCAGTGTAAGACTGGGGGAGGGAGAAGTTTTGCCGTTGGCCGACGCCACTTCAAACGCGACCCAAGCGATAGAAGCAAAAGGGCTAGGAAACGGGGGCCTCTCCCAAGAGGTGGCGCCAAATAACACAATCGCCCTTGACCGCGCCGAAGAGGAGCGGCTTACTCGGAAAGCGGGGAATATCGTCAAACAACTGAGGGCTGCCTGCGAAGTGCAGAAAAACATAGGAAAGAGTGTCAAGAATGGCATTCTTGAACTGGAGGAGCTTTTTGGCCGCATAACGCACTACAGGCGGAGGTGGCTTGCAACCGAAAAGCACCAAAAAGACACGCTCTCCCTTGAGGCATCAGTGGGTCCTAGCAGCAGCAAAAGAATGGCCGGTAGCCCAATTGAAGGCGACTGTGAGAAAAGGAGGAAGGACGAGACCATAAACGAAGTTGACACTCCAGGCGAGGAGTTTCATGTGGTGCGAAACAAGGCAGCGAAAAAAGCGGCCAAAAAGCTACTCCTAGAAAAAACAGACAAAGAGCTCAACCACGAAAAGAACAAAGAACCCCCCGATATACCGCAGAAAACAAAAAGCAAACCGCGGCGCAAACCCTTGCGAGAGGCACTGCTTATTAAACCCACTAAGGGCCGAACCTACGCAGATGTCCTCCGTGAAATTAAAGGAGCGGTCAAGCCAGACGACACCAAAACTGCCATCAAAGCAGTTCGACCAACCCGGACCGGTGGCTTGCTGGTGGAATTCGGGCCAGAGGCCACAAACAAAGATGCATTCCGTGACGCGGTTCAAAAGGTTCTTGGAGATGCGGCAACGGTTGCCTCGCTCGAACCAATGGCCACCCTGGAAATCAGGGACCTCGACTGCGTCACGGACAAAGCTGAAGTAGAGGATGCCATTAGGAGGGAGTTCCCCAGCTTAAGTGAAGTCAAGGCAAGATTGACACGTGAAAACACAAGGGGGCAACGCATGGCTATTGTCGAACTAGCTGATAAAGACGCCCAGCAAATCCTGGCGAAGGGCAAAATTAAGATAGGTTGGGTGATCTGCAGGATACGGAGAAGAGCGATCCCTATCTGCTGCTTCAGATGCCTCGAATACGGACACACCGCGTATGGTTGTAGGGGACCCGATAGGAGATCTCTGTGCTACAAATGTGGTGAAACGGGGCACAAAAGGAAGGAGTGCACGAACGAGGCAAAATGCATTCTTTGCAAGGATGCTAAGCTAGCACCCGGCGACCTCAAACATGAGCCGGGGACAGGGAGATGCCGGGTTTTCAAGGAGGCCCTAACTAAAGCCAAATCGATACTCAAATGATCCGTATCCTGCAGGTCAATTTGCATCGAAGCACAAACGCCCAGGACCTACTTGAGCAGTTTGCGAGGGATAAGAAAGCTGATCTCCTGTTGCTGAGCGAGCAACATCATAACAAGGACTCGCAAGCGTGGTACCCTGACAAAACTGGTACCTCGGCCATCTGGGTTCGAGACAGCGCCCGCCTTCAGGTGCAGGGCCATGGACGCGGGGATGGTTTTGTGTGGGTGCGGTGTTCAGGGATAACATATTTCAGTGTTTATCTGACGCCTAACGAGGCAATGCGATCCTTTCGAACAAAACTCGATGCCCTGGAGGACGCTGTCTCGAACACAGAGGGCCACATGCTGGTCGGGGGAGACTTCAACGCTAGAGCCATCGAATGGGGTATGCCACAATCCGACCCAAGGGGAAAGCAAATCTTGGACATGGCGGCCAGAACAGCGCTTTTTGTCCTAAATACTGGTAACACCCCTACTTTCCGCCGCTGGGGTTGCGTAGGAACCATACCCGATGTGACACTCGCTTCGGAGTCCCTGGTACCGAGAGTACACAACTGGCGAGTACTAGAGGACTACTCGGCTAGTGATCACCAGTATATAGCGGTTGAGATTCACGACGATGCCACTCTGCGTGCATATGCCCAAACTTCAATCCTCGGATGGAGGACTGGGAGGATGGACGTCGAGAAGTTCACTGACGCGCTTACGGCAGGCGCACCGTTGCTGGGAGCTCCGCCAGGGAGTGGAGGGCCTACAGCCAAGGACTTGGTGAACTCAACTATGAGTACCATCATAGCTGCTTGCGAGTCTTCCATGCCCCGCCGGAGACCCCGACATGGTAAGCCTCCAGTATACTGGTGGTCAAACGAGATCGCCGAACAAAGAAGCGAGTGTCACAAACTTCGGCGAGAGGCCCAGCGGGCGCGAACACGGGAGGAGGCAGACACTAGGCTAGCAGCATACAGGTCCGGTAGGAAATATCTTCGCAGGCTTATTAACAAGAGCAAGGCCCGATGCTGGCAAGACCTCGTGGACGATGTAAATAGGGATCCGTGGGGCCTTGGCTACAAGCTGGTCATGGGGAAACTTGGTGCCCTACGGAAGCCTTGTATACATGACGCGGAAAAGATGGACGTGATAGTGCGGGGACTCTTCCCCGCCCCTCCCGTCCGTGTTGACGCTGTCCATGGTGAAACAGCAGTCGAGTGCCCACTCTTCACACAGCTGGAACTGGAGGAAGCAGTCCTCTCCCTGAAAGCGAGGAAGGCTCCAGGTCCAGATGGTGTTCCAGCTGAGGTTTTGCAGCTCGTCTATCACCATTGTCCTGACTTGCTGCTCAGCACATTCAACGCTTGCCTACGGGACGGGGTTTTCCCGGTACGATGGAAGGTGGCGAGGCTCGTGCTGGTCAGCAAGGGGAAGGGAAATCCCGAATCGCCGTCTGCATACCGCCCGTTATGCATGCTAGACACGGCTGGAAAAGTGCTAGAGAAACTCATCAAGGGGAGACTCACTGACGCGATTCGTGCTGCTGGGGACCTATCTCCTCGGCAGTACGGCTTTAGAGCAGGACGTTCTACCATCGATGCGATTGCAGAGGTGGTGAACGCGGTCCAAAAGGCAGAGGCATATAGTCGCACCAAGCGACGGATCGTCCTGTTGGTGACACTCGACGTCAGGAATGCCTTCAACTCCGCTAGATGGGTGGATATTCTGGATACGCTGGAAAACTCTTTTCAAGTTCCAGAATATCTAATGCGGCTTTTGAGGAACTACCTAAAGGACCGAAGCCTGCTCTACGACATGACACAGGGCCAACGATGGATGGAAATTACATCGGGTGTTGCCCAGGGATCTATCCTTGGTCCGGACCTGTGGAACGTGTCTTACGACGGGCTACTGAGACTTGAGATGCCAGATGAGTCGCGCTTAGTCGGCTATGCGGATGATGTTGCGGCTCTGGTCGCCGGACGCACCGTTGAACAAGCGCAACTTAGGCTAGGTATGCTAATGCGCCGAGTGAGGGACTGGATGACTGCTCGCGGGCTCAGTTTAGCACTGGAGAAAACCGAAGTGGTCATCTTGACAAAAAAGAGAATCCCTAGAGTAAGGATGATCAGTATTGGAGATATACAGATCGAATCGAAGCCAGCGGTGAAGTACCTGGGGCTACTGATCGACTCGAAGATGCGTTTCTCTGAGCAAATCAGGGCAACGGCTGAGAAGGCTGCTTCGGGAATATCGGCCCTGAGTCGACTTATGGCCAACGTAGGGGGACCCAGCCCATCAAGAAGACGCCTCTTGATGAGTGCTGTAGGGTCAGTGCTACTGTACGGAGCAGAGGTATGGGACGACGCTCTCAGCAAGGAGGTATACCGAAAACGATTGGCACAGGTACAGAGAAGAGGAGCACTGAGAATTGCATCTTCGTATCCAACAGTCTCCGACTCGGCGGTGAGAGTGATTGCAGGCGTGATACCTGTCGCCCTCCTTGCTGGAGAGCGCCGCGCTATTTACCTGCGCCGAAACGAGGATGCGAGGGAGATCGTTGTCCGCGAGGAGAGACAACGCTCGCTCAACGATTGGCAGCAGTCTTGGAGGAATTGCACCAAGGGAAGGTGGACTGCACGCCTCATCCCGGATGTGAGACCGTGGCTAAATCGAAGGCATGGTGAGACTGACTTCTATCTGACCCAGCTTTTGAGCGGGCACGGGTGTTTTCAGTCTTACCTGCACAAGATCGGTAAGTCACGGCCTCCCGATTGTCGGTTTTGCCCAGGAGAGGAGGATAATGCCTGTCACACATTTTTTGCGTGTACCAAATGGGCCAGGCTGCGAAGGGAACTCTACAGGGAGACGGGAGAGCTCACCCCGGATAATATAGTTGCGGTGATGCTCGAATCGGTTGACAAATGGAACCAGGTGGCACATTATGCTCGGGCAGTCCTAAAATATAAAAGGGACTCACAGCAGTCGGAGGCACTGGGGCTGGGGGATCGCTCTTCTGGCAATTCCTCTTCCCCCCTCCCCTCCCGCTAGGAAAGGGACTCCCCAGCTTGAAGGCGCCCCACGGCGTAACAAAACGAGACCTGGCCCGAAGTAATGTGTCAAACGGTTCCAGGCTAGGTTCTCAGATTGACAGGGGAGGTGTTTAGTGGGTAGTCCAAAGGTATCCTCCATGGGAGTCCCACACTGCCAGACTCGGCGGGCATAAATGCCTTCACCTCCCTACCACAAAAAAAAAAAAAAAAAAATTATGCGGTGCTGTCTGCAATCAACGAAGAAATGGACATCGAGATGGAGAGCAACGATAACATAGGTAATATTGATAGCAGTAATAATTTCATTAAATATTTAAAATTAAAAAATAAGCAAAAGGAGAAGAAGCCAACCGGTGTGTCTGCTGGTCTTCCTAATAAAATTAATAAGGTAAATGAAAAAGTTCCTCCAATAAACGTTTTTGGGCAGCGTGGAGGAGATATGGTTCGGTTATTGGCAGCCGAACATAAAATCGAAAACTTTGAAATTAAGAGAGTGACCGGTGATAAGCTCTCGATCAAGACAAAGACACTGGCTGACTTCAAACAGGCGAAAGATGCTCTTAATATTGTCCAAGCTCCCCACTTCACATATACGCCAAAGGCGGAAAAAAATCAGACCTTCCTGTTGAAGGGCCTGGTCTGTGGGGAGAATACAGTTGATCTCCTTGAGATGTTGCAGGAAGCAGCACCAGATGTTAAGTTCATCTGTGTGAAAAATTTTGCTACAAGGAGATCAACTGTAGAAGGTAAAATATTACCATTTTATTTGGTCCAAATTTCCAACGACAGCAGTCCGAGTGCCCTCCAACAGGTAAGGTACTTAAACTTTAGAGTTGTGAGGTGGGAACGCCTCCAAAAAACTGAGGTCAACCAGTGTTACAGTGTAATGTGACGCCTACGCCCGGGAATCGAAGTGATTCCGATCCCGAACCCTTGCACCCGGCCAGATGGGTATGACCTCGAAATGCAAGCGGACTTCATCTTTCGTGCGGATATCGTTGCGCAGAAAATATTTCTTTTCTTTCCAAATATTTAGATCTGTGGATATAAATATTCGAAACATAATATTAATCCAAACCCCGACACATTTCGAGACATATCCATCTGGGAATGCCCCCTCCACCGTTGCCATCAAAACACTATGCCACTGGCGACAAATGGAAATGCACATTGCCGCCATGTGGTGTTCCATTCCGCACATCTGTTTTGTCCGATGGGAAAACAAAGTAGTCAATTTGACAAGTGAAGACTGTTGAGAATAAAGATGGCGAGGAATTAATTATCGCGTCTTGTGTGACTGTGTTAAATGAAAACATCGCGAAAGTGCTAATAAATGTCGATAGTAAGTAATGTTAATGGAACTACGAATCGTCGCGAGTCATTGGTTTTACCTACAAAATTAAATCCTGAGACATATGAAACAGGCACAACGGTAAATACACGTGAATTATTTTTGAAACCTTTACAATAGAACTGATTCCTTCCTGATAGCTTCTACATATGTTATAATTGGCAGTACTGTATCAAGTGGAGAATTGCTGGAAAACTCGACGACTGTGGAAGCAAATGCACCTAGTGTACCGTTGTATGAGGCTGTTGAGGATCCTAATTGCCCAGCTAAGTATCGTTAGGAAGTGCAGACCAATTGCATTACTGAACATCATATTAATGTGTTACATAACTGTTTCGTATCCAACGTGAATGGGAACTGGAGTGGGCCAATATCCATGACATTAAATCACTCCAAGACGTTAAGGAAGTACTTGTCCAATTCTAGGCTACGGGGTCCTCTTCAAGGGGCCAATATTATAAGGTCCCATGTTAGTTGGTGGGTCAATGATTTAGAACCCCATAAAAATCTCCATTCTGAAAACGATTCCAGTGATGAAGAGCATCTGTTTGAGCGAGTCGTACCCCATTATGATCATATTATCCTGGACCAAGTGGTCAAAAATCTGAGTCACGCCAAATTCACTAAAAATTATATGAAGAAGAAACTGAAACGATTGAAAGTTGAAGAGGGAAAGACATCTTTGCATCAGCTTGGTGAAGCTGAATGTAACGCAGATTATAGTCATAATACCGTTATTGAAAATAGGAAAGTGAAAAAGCGAAAACGGACGCGCACTTTATCCGCAAATAATGATTCACTGAATGAAGATGGTGACGCTGATAAGAAGCACAAACATCAAAGACGTCGGAAGCATCGAAAAATTCGAGATAAGGCCCCAGAAAGCAGGACCCATGTAGATATTAGTTTAAGTAGGAAAGATGTTGAAGATCCAATTGAAGATATAATATTGAATTCTATTAATTGTGATGCGAACATTGAAGGTGGAGTGTTTTCGTTAAAAAATGATGACACAAACCGATATTGTGATGCAGAGAATACACATATTGCTGAAACTTCACAGCAACCAATCGAATTACTGCCCCCATCATATGAAGATAGATTGGAAAGCAGTAGCGTTGATCCAATGGTAAACTTAAGTAACTCGACTTTAGATGTAACTGTTCATCACACCAACTATCAAATAGCTTCAACAGAACAATCCCGAAAAGAATTCAAAGAGCCTAGTCAGAATGAAAGCTATCGTCACAACTGTGAACTAGTTAATAAGACGGATGACCATATTCGTGAGCCAAATGCTACTGATACAGAACTTACCGAATCATTCGCTTATCTTAGTAATATAACTAGTAACATTAACAATAGCAGTGATACAGTGAAGGACAATCAATTGTTGCCGATTGTGGTGACTCCTATTTTAAACGAAGACGAGGGCAGCAATTCGCGTGGATATTCTTGTAACAGCGGCGAGAATATTGACCACTATCGTAACCAAGACGTCGACGAAGAGTCTGTGATTAATTTAGTTAGTATTACAATATTGCAATACGGTAGCGATTCGTTGGCACTTAAACCTTTATTCTCTTCAAATCACAAAATTTCTCCTAAGAGACTAAGTTTAGAGGCTAACCCAAAATGGCTCACAGAATCAGCCACTCAAGCCGCTTTTGCTGACTTCGAATATGACTCGAAATTAGGTAAAAGAACTTCTGGCAAATCTTTGATGGAAGAAGTCGCAAATAAAAAGCAACAAGCTCCTTTTGATTTAAGTCTTATAAACAGAAGTCTTATTGCCAGAGATCCAAGATTCGAGGCGATACTCATTCGTAGACCGAAAACCGGCGGTAAAAGTACAGTTTGGCAAGTGATTTGCGTCACAGAAGAAGATTGGTCTAATTTGGCCTCGAAATTTCGAAACTCGACAAGTCCAAAAGAGCGTGCCTTGTACAAAATATTAAGACGAGAAGCGGAACGAGATTGTTCAACGCGTATATGAATTAGATCTTCATCACATTTAGATAATTGTTGAAAGCGTTTGTTCAAATTTACTATTTAATCAAATTTAGGCAATAATTTTATTTTTAATCAAATTTTTAATCAAATCTAGATATGATATGTAGTAATTGAGGAGTATGGCTCTAAAAGCCAGCGCTGCCACAGGCACACAGCACAAACTCAATTTAACAAGGAGGGACGATTCAGTCACCTTCCCCATCGCAACCCTCACTCTTTTTCTTTTCGCGTGAAAAATAAAGCAAGAAAATTTCTTTTGTACTTAACTCCCGGGAAACAAAATTCTAAAACTGTTTTAAAATTTTAATGTGTAGTGATTTTATTACAATATCTTTTGAATATAATTTAACGAATTGCGGTGTAACGCGGTATACAAATGCTTAGAACGAAACGGTTAACCCCTTAAATTATATGAACGATAAAATCATTGTATCATTTAAACCCCTTAAAATTAGTCAAATTTTACCCATTCCCACCATAATATTAATTAAAAATTTTTGGTTGTCGGTGATTAACGTGTGCCTGTCTAATTCTTCCGATTTTTCTTCCACTTAATTACGCCTAATTCAACCCTGCACGAAGACAATTATGCGCCAATAAATCAACGATCCCAACATTATCAACTAAACGCGGCAAATTTTAACTCAACAGCCACTCTTCCAACAACCACATCAACAACAGCAGCATTTACAGCAACAACAGCATCATGTTCAGACAACTGAATTCGTACCGAAACAATCAACTTCCACCTCAAATACATGTTGTTTCGGCAAAATTTCAGTGAGTGGATGCTGAAGCAAGCTCCTCGGGAGAAGACAGTTGCCGGCGGAGCGTATTGGAAGTCATTTGGGGGGAGTTGGTACGTTCTCGGTGAAACGCGCGGGTGTCATCTTGTAATTTACGGAGACAATAGTTTTCTCTGCCTACTAAAACTATTTTGTTCGTTGCTTTTTTGTGTTTACTTCACTGATTTGGCGCCGTTTTGGTTGGGTTGCATTCATAATATTTACACCAAGTGTTTCTTAATGTGGATATTTGCGAGCCTTAATTTTAATTTGCCAAACGCCAAGTGACCTGTGCCGTTTTGCTCTGCCGAAACGTAATTTTTGGGCGCGCTACTTTGTGAATTTGTGCTTTTTGGTGAACGCAATGAAACGATGTAATGGGAAGGATGAGAGTTAGCGTAACGGGAAGATCGTGGTCGTGTCCTTATCGTTATTTTAGCGAGTTATTGTGCACAAGAGGAAAGAAACAGGCACTCCGCAACGCAAAGTGGTGTGTGGGTGTGGGACTGTTGTGAGAAATTGTCCGCGTAGTTTGTTATGAATCTTCCCGAAATTGTAGATTCCGATATAGCTTTATTATCAGTACCCCAATAGATCTTTCAAGTGATAATTTGTGTTTACGGGCCCACATTCGTCGTGGTAATTGAAGCGCTGAATAAGGTGGTGTGAAAATCGAGTAAAAGGAGTGTTTCCCCTAAAGAGATTGTGTAGATGGGCTATGTACGTCGACCGCGCGTGTGTTAGTGGTCCTCCATAAACACAGTGAACGAAACACGTCGTGTGGGAAAATACAGTTTTGTTTACCGTTTAGTATATAGGGAATCAGAAAGTGGACGTGTGAAGGGTGGAAGAAAGAGAATACGCAAACAGACCGAATGAAGGAGAAGGTTCGAAGCAAGCTAGGAGCTTCTATTTTTAAAGTAGAAGGTTTAGCACGACACTTTAAATTCAATTAATTAACACGAAGTGTAGGATAGGGAATGAAAGAAGTTCATTTTATGAGAAGTGTAGCGAGAAAAAATACAAATGGTTGTTTCCGTGAATTAGTTTTGTTGAGATTCATATATTATTTTAAAATCTGATTTGAAAGACGAAAGTACATGAATTGATTGAAACTAGTAATCGTGAAATATCGGTATTATTTACAATTTGAATTTCGTCCGCTAGTAATGGGCCCGATTTCATGCCGAGTTTGTCGTTTTTTTTTTTTTTTGTCGCGATCAGTGTTTCCGAGCGTAGTTTACATCGAAACCAGTGAAATTCGTAGTACTGACAAAGTCACAGTTCGAAGATACAATAGAACTCTGAAATCTCAAGTGACGGACAAGTTGGATCGCAAATTATATTCTGCAAGTGTCGAGAAATCGGAAAAGAAAGTATTTCCCACACAGGGCACGTATCGCGTATCATCGGACGTGAAGGAGCAAAAACATAAGTCAGAAGAGAACAGTCGTTTAGAGTATTGGTCAACTTTAATGTCGTGTAACTCGAGACAATTGCATGGGATCTGTATCCTTTACCTCCTTTACTTTCGCTGCATGAACTTGTAAATTTTGTTTTTAAACAAAACATTTCTAGGACTTACACCCCGGCTTCGTCAACGAGCGCTCGTCGTCGGAAAAGGCTATGTAAGTACCATTTTAATTTCTTTGTGTATATATTATTAAAAATATGTTTATTACAAAACGAAACGAGAGCAAAATGATGGCTTACTAGAGTAAAGTAAATTAAATCAATGAACATTTGTAGATATATTGAGGGAGGTGTCTTGAATTAAAGTAAATGTTACACACAACACATGTGCATTATAACATCCATGCGATTAATTATAAACCAAACAATTGTTACAGTAGTTGAAATAAAAAAAAAATGAATTATTAAACGGTAAAAATCGGTCTTTCCCTTCCGGTCTTTTCCAATCGGGTATAGGACCCGGTACGGTGGCAGGCTTCCACCCCAAACTATGAGCTATTTTTCTGTTTCAGGAGACTTAATGGGTTGAGTGGCCCAAGCCAAGTGCCTTTTTATGGCATAAAGTTATGCAATTCCATTGTATAATTCTATGACATAAATTGGTCACCGGGGTACTCCCCTTCTGATGGGAAAGTTCATATAATTCAAGTTGTATGAGTTTTCCACTCAGAAGAGGAATACCTGGCCACTTCAACGATTTAACATTGGATTTATTCCGGTTGGGTGGGCATGAAGGGGCTCCACCACCACCCGGTTGCCCCTCTTTCATTTGTGGGCCCTGAATGTATTTGGGTAAAGACGAGGTCAACCCCAAATTAGTCTTTCTTGTCAGGTTGCACTTGTTCTCGCAACAAGTCGTAATTCCTTCGTGGAGGTTATCTACTGATTTGCGACTTCGGTCGTCCTCTCTAACTCTGCAAGCAATTCGTGAATGCGAAATGTTTTGTAGTGAGTCCTCGTGCCGGGGAAACGAACCCGCCCCACGACACCGCAATGCTAGCCTGCCAGCGCATTCACGCGTCTCCGGACGAGGGCATTCTCGGCAGGAACCAACATCTTCCTCTGCCGAGGCAGCAGAACATCGCTGCAGTCCTTCACGGACATATTGAACATCCTTTCTTCACTACAAATGGCGCCCAACGTGGGGCCCGAAAAGCCCGGCTGTATCATCAGTCGTGAGCACGAGACAGTCCATCGTCTCTAGGTGTCCCCACAAGGTGTTAGAAATTTTGGCGGGTAGATAACTCCCGAGGGTTTTTGCACTAATCGTGCCCCAGCAGCCGAGTAACTTCCGAACGTGTGTTGTCTTCGGACATCAATATCGTTTGGTCCTTCTTTTGATTTATACTTTGGTGGTTTACCACCATTGTATAACTAGTAAGGCCAAATTATATTAGAGTCCCTTTTTTGTGTTCGGAGGTTATTATCCCAACATCTATTTTGCGGAGGATTCTGATCCGCTCCCCAAACCAGCGGTGCCTAAGTGTCTTAAATTACATGGATTTTGATTTCATGTGATTGGCTGATTAGCTAATCCATGACTATCCATGACAAGACACGCGCTGCTTGTGGATTAGAATCCCACCCTGGGCTGACAAGCTGTAACTTGAGAAGTTTGCTAATGAGGGATCACTTCGGAACCCTGATTTTCATGGTGCCACAAGAGAGTGTCCCTGAAACGTTTTAGAAGGATTGTGCCATGGTGTCCATACTTGGGAGGAAGGACGGAAAGGAAAGACCGATTATTTTTTTTTGATAACGAGTAAAACTCTTCATACACTTTGGTTTTTATTTGTGAGGTTCTGAGATAGTTCGCCACTGACGGCCACATAAGAATTTTAGTAACTTTTCTCACCTTTTTTTTCATTATTTTCATTATTCATATAGTTAATCTTATATACCCATATTCTTCATTATTTATATATATTTATCTAGGTATTTAATTAGGAAAACCATTTGGAGTTAAAATGCCCACAAAAAGAACTCCCGAAAGGAGAAAGTTGCGGTCGGATGCCGGACCAGCTCTATTGTGTTCCATCTGTCACGAGGACATGGACGAAACTACAAGCCAGAGGTTGCAGTGCGGACACAGGCTACATCAGCTGTGTTTGGCACAACTGCGGCAAACTTCATCCACGTGCCCGCTCTGTCGACAGCCTTTGGAAATCGCACAGCCAGCAACAGAACGACCTCAGTCCTCCAGTACAAGTGGAGCTGTCCCCAAAAGCGGACCCCTTCCATCCACTACAAGGAGTGCACGAGACGATGACTACAGGGCTGAAGCAGTTCCGCCTGCAGAAGAAGCGAGTCCACCGGTGGCTGTGGAAGCCACAGTTCTACGAGATCTAATGGCGCTCGTACAGGACATGTCCACCCGGCTAGCCTCTTTAGAGAGCCAGAGAGAGAACCCCGCACCATCCCGGCCAAGAACTCCTCCTATGTGGGATTCGGACCCAAATCCGTGGGATTTCCCAGTAGACTCGCGGCGTGATCCCGAACGGATCCGGCCAGGTACAGCCATGAATCCGTTGGCTCCAGTTTACCGGCCCCGATTGAGCCAAGCACCGCCACCAAATCAGGCTCCCGTGATTCCGCCGGACCAACGCTTCCATCCACACGACATGTATCGGCTGAAGCCGACACAGATCCCCAGCATCATCCAGGGATGGAATCTACATTTCAGTGGGGAACCCAACACGATAACGGTAGAGGTTTTCATAAGTCGGGTGGAGTCACTGATTGAGCAGATGCTAGCAGGAGACCGCACAGTGCTCGCAGGGTACTTGCCTATGCTGCTTAGGGGAGCAGCCCTGGAGACATATTGGAGAATACATTCAGCTCTACCATCCATACGCTGGTCACGGCTGAAGGAGGTACTCCGCATGGAATACCCTACGGTCGACATGGACGAATTAGTCCTGGATAAGATGAATGCTAGATGGCAGCGTCCGGACGAGTCCTTCCATAAATATCGAGCCGATATCCTTCGGTTGAATGACCAGCTGTCAGAGCCATTGTCTTCTACCCAAATTCTGCGTCTGCTAAAGCGAAATCTGAGACCGGAGATTCGTCGGCATATCGTGAACTCCGATCCCCAGAGTATGGAGGCCCTGCTGAGAAATGTGCGTCGCATAGAAGGGTTTGAGGAAGACCTACGGGACCGGCCATACTTACTAACCAGGACGGGTCCTCGACGAGGAATCGCGGAATTGGCCCCAGATTATACCACCCTAGATCTGGAGGATGATTTGGACCCAGACCAGCTTGCTGTAGCGGCAGTGGGAAGTCTTACGACCTGCTGGAATTGTCACCAAACCGGACACCGGTTTATTTCATGCCGCGCAGAACGTAAGGTTTTCTGCTACGGTTGCGGCAAGCCGGACACTTACTTCCCGGACTGTTCTGAATGTGCCGCACGAAAAAACGGCCAAAAGAGTACCCGACCACCTCAGCGGTACTCGAAACCCCAGCAGTAGCCCCTCAATCAGTGGCTCACCCCAACCAACATGACGTTAACCCACCAGCCATGACCATTACGACTGCGGATGTTCACTCTCTTCCGGAAATCTCACCAACGACAATATTAAAACGACCATCGCAGTCAATGCCAGAAGAACCGCGGCAGCCTCAGGTACGCACGCTAAAACCTTATCATGTTAGACTGCAGGAATATCGGGTGGCTCGAGAGCGAATATTTGCTTCCGAAGTTGTCACTTCCCGTCCGTGCACGACAAAATGGTCAACCCGTCGTTGGCGGAATTTCCGCAAGAGAGTGCGCACCTGCCGTCAAACCTTACACTCTTGTAACATCTCGGAGGTTGCTGAGAATGAGATCAGACCTTATCATCCAATTAAAGTGTTGGGCGAGACCGTGTTTGCATTGATCGACACGGGTGCCAGTATCAGTTGTCTTGCCTCGAGCTTTGGCTCGAAGGTGCTCCAAGAATATCCGAACTTGATTAAATCCTGGCGCACTGAAATCAGTACAGCTGACGGCACCAAACACCCTATACGAGGTAAACTAACAACACCCGTGACGTTCAGGGGTCAGACGAAGGATATTACCTTCTACATTATCCCGTCTTTGACTCAGAATGTATACCTTGGTGTCGATTTCGTCCTTCGCTTTGGACTGGCCTCAGATTTGTTCACAGATTTGTCTTTAAAAACCAGAAATGTCAACGAAATCACTTCTACTCCCGATAGGCATGACCTGACGCCCAACCAACGGCAACGCCTGGAAGCATCCATTGCTGCTTTCCCATCTTACGCTACCCAAGGCCTTGGCCGCACCACCCTAGTCTCACACGCCATCGACGTTGGCGATAGTAAACCGATTAAACAGAGACACTACGCCATCTCGCCGGCCACGGAGAAATTGGTGTATGCGGAACTAGATAGGATGCTCGAGTTAGGGGTCATAGAGGAGTCCCAAAGCGCCTGGTCATCACCGGTAACCTTGGTTGTAAAGCCAGGTAAAGTCCGTCTCTGTCTTGATGCCCGTAAGGTAAACGCGGTTACCATCAAGGACGCGTACCCTCTTCCACTCATCGATGGAATACTAGGGAGACTGCCGAAAGCCAATTATATCACCAGTCTCGACCTAAAAGACGCCTTCTGGCAAATTCCACTCGATGAGGACTCGAGGGACAAGACCGCCTTCACAGTGCCTGGACGACCATTATATCAGTTCGTCACAATGCCCTTTGGCCTGTGTAACGCGCCGCAAACGATGACTCGGTTGATGGACAAGGTCATCCCACCTCACCTAAAACACCAAGTGTTCGTGTACCTTGATGATCTGTTACTCATCACGGAAACGTTCGATCAACACCTCCTACTTCTACAAGAAGTAGCCCTGCACATCAGTAAGGCGGGACTCACCATCAACGTACAGAAAAGTAAGTTTGTCATGAAAGAAGTCCGATACCTCGGTCATGTTATAGGATATGGCACTATCAAAACGGATCCAGACAAAACTCGTGCGATTGATGAGTTCCCCTTACCAAAAACTGTGAAGCAGCTACGACGTTTCCTTGGTGTGTGCGGTTGGTACCGAAGGTTTGTTCGGAATTATGCAACAGTCTCAGCGCCCCTGTCAGACATGTTGCGGAAAGGGAAGTTCGTTTGGACCGAACTCAGCCGAAAGGCATTTGAAGAGCTTAAACAAGCCCTCACATCAGCTCCTGTCTTGCACAGCCCCGACTTCACGAAGCCCTTCTCCATTCATTGTGACGCAAGTCAACATGGAGTAGGAGCCGTGCTGGTGCAATTGACCGATGAAGGAGAGGAAGCTCCCATCGCCTTCATGTCCAATAAGCTGAATTCGGCCCAAAGAAACTATACTGTTTCCGAGCAAGAATGTTTGGCAGCGGTAATGGCTGTGAAGAAATTCCGAGCGTATATCGAGGGCCACCAATTCGAGATCATCACGGACCACGCGTCACTACAATGGTTGATGAACCAGGCAGATCTAAGTGGACGCCTAGCCAGATGGGCTCTTAAACTGCAAGGGTTCAAGTTCTCCATCAAACATCGGAAAGGAACCCAGAACATCGTACCCGACACTCTCTCACGGATGTTTTCCCCAGAGGGAGCCGAAATAACAATAAATGACGAGGACCCCATCGAAATAGATTTGGACAGCCCACATTTCGAATCAGATAGCTACAAAGAGTTGAGGCAAACCATAGCGACCCAACAAACACAGCTGCCTGATTTGAAGGTAATAGACGGCTATGTGTATAGACGAAATGAATACGCCACTGGTGATCCATGGCAGGAAGAAGAGTCTTGGAAACTCTGGGTACCGGAGGAAATGACACAACATCTGATCTTCCGCGCACATGACCATCCGTTAAGTGCCCACGGAGGTTACGGTCGAACATTACGGCGACTCAAGAAATACTTCTTTTGGCCTAAAATGGCATCCCAGGTCAAAGACTACGTGAGCACCTGTGAGACCTGTAAAGGCACCAAAGCACCCAACCAGCCTCTTCGACCTCCTATGGGTCAACTCAACGTCCCAGAACGCGTGTTCCAGCGTCTATACATCGATCTACTCGGTCCATATCCTCGGTCTTCCATGGGACACATCGGAGCTATAGTCGTCCTAGATCAGCTCTCAAAATTCCCAATGGTGGAACCTATCCGTAAATTCACAACTCCACCGATCGTGAAATTCTTAGAGAACCGGGTATTCCATGTGTTCGGTGTTCCAGAGAGTGTGTACTCAGATAATGGAGTACAGTTCCGGTCTCGGCAGTTTAAGAGCCTACTTGAGCAGTATGGCGTTGAACACCAACTGACGCCCATATACTCTCCTCAGTCCAACGCATCAGAACGGTTGAACCGCACCCTATTGGCCGCGATCCGTTCCTACGTCCACCCATCTCAAAAGGATTGGGATCGGCGATTGTCTGCCATCACATGCGCCCTGCGATCCTCGTATCATTCCGTCACCGGTGTCGCCCCTTACTTTGCCGCCTTTGGACAGCACATGATTTGCCACGGTAAATCATATCGACGGTTACGGCAATTAAAGTGTTTGGGAGACCCCGTCGTTGCGCTGGAGCCCCACGAACGTTTAGGAGACCTCCGCCAACAGATCGGACGGAAAATTAAGGCCGCAGGTAGTGCAAATGAAGCGCAGTACAATCTCCGGTCACGATCCGCTAATTTCAAAGAAGGAGATGAAGTTTTCTGGCGAAATTTCCGCCAAAGTGACGCCGCGGGGCATTACAACGCCAAGCTGGACAGGCGATTCTTGAAAAGCCGCATAAAGAAGGTAATGGGACCTAACCGTTACCTGATAACGGATCCATCGGGAAAAGAAGTGGGGATATACCACGCGAAAGACCTGCGCCGATAGATAGTTAGTCACGTCTGTTTGTCCGTCCGCATATATTTTCAAAAACGCGCAAAGTTTGTATACTTCCGGGCAAACATAGACATGAGTCAGTCCGTCCGTCTGTCAATTGTGTTTTTCTTTCATTGTCCGTCATCTCTAGTCCCGACGCCGAAGCCAACCCATGATACACAGAAAGATCCTTCAGCTCCTTTTTCGCAATCCGCATCGCCTTGGGATTGCGAGAAAATTAGCTGCCCTGTAGTAATTGAGGAGTATGGCTCTAAAAGCCAGCGCTGCCACAGGCACACAGCACAAACTCAATTTAACAAGGAGGGACGATTCAGTCACCTTCCCCATCGCAACCCTCACTCTTTTTCTTTTCGCGTGAAAAATAAAGCAAGAAAATTTCTTTTGTACTTAACTCCCGGGAAACAAAATTCTAAAACTGTTTAAAAATTTTAATGTGTAGTGATTTTATTACAATATCTTTTGAATATAATTTAACGAATTGCGGTGTAACGCGGTATACAAATGCTTAGAACGAAACGGTTAACCCCTTAAATTATATGAACGATAAAATCATTGTATCATTTAAACCCCTTAAAATTAGTCAAATTTTACCCATTCCCACCATAATATTAATTAAAAATTTTTGGTTGTCGGTGATTAACGTGTGCCTGTCTAATTCTTCCGATTTTTCTTCCACTTAATTACGCCTAATTCAACCCTGCACGAAGACAATTATGCGCCAATAAATCAACGATCCCAACATTATCAACTAAACGCGGCAAATTTTAACTCAACAGCCACTCTTCCAACAACCACATCAACAACAGCAGCATTTACAGCAACAACAGCATCATGTTCAGACAACTGAATTCGTACCGAAACAATCAACTTCCACCTCAAATACATGTTGTTTCGGCAAAATTTCAGTGAGTGGATGCTGAAGCAAGCTCCTCGGGAGAAGACAGTTGCCGGCGGAGCGTATTGGAAGTCATTTGGGGGGAGTTGGTACGTTCTCGGTGAAACGCGCGGGTGTCATCTTGTAATTTACGGAGACAATAGTTTTCTCTGCCTACTAAAACTATTTTGTTCGTTGCTTTTTTGTGTTTACTTCACTGATTTGGCGCCGTTTTGGTTGGGTTGCATTCATAATATTTACACCAAGTGTTTCTTAATGTGGATATTTGCGAGCCTTAATTTTAATTTGCCAAACGCCAAGTGACCTGTGCCGTTTTGCTCTGCCGAAACGTAATTTTTGGGCGCGCTACTTTGTGAATTTGTGCTTTTTGGTGAACGCAATGAAACGATGTAATGGGAAGGATGAGAGTTAGCGTAACGGGAAGATCGTGGTCGTGTCCTTATCGTTATTTTAGCGAGTTATTGTGCACAAGAGGAAAGAAACAGGCACTCCGCAACGCAAAGTGGTGTGTGGGTGTGGGACTGTTGTGAGAAATTGTCCGCGTAGTTTGTTATGAATCTTCCCGAAATTGTAGATTCCGATATAGCTTTATTATCAGTACCCCAATAGATCTTTCAAGTGATAATTTGTGTTTACGGGCCCACATTCGTCGTGGTAATTGAAGCGCTGAATAAGGTGGTGTGAAAATCGAGTAAAAGGAGTGTTTCCCCTAAAGAGATTGTGTAGATGGGCTATGTACGTCGACCGCGCGTGTGTTAGTGGTCCTCCATAAACACAGTGAACGAAACACGTCGTGTGGGAAAATACAGTTTTGTTTACCGTTTAGTATATAGGGAATCAGAAAGTGGACGTGTGAAGGGTGGAAGAAAGAGAATACGCAAACAGACCGAATGAAGGAGAAGGTTCGAAGCAAGCTAGGAGCTTCTATTTTTAAAGTAGAAGGTTTAGCACGACACTTTAAATTCAATTAATTAACACGAAGTGTAGGATAGGGAATGAAAGAAGTTCATTTTATGAGAAGTGTAGCGAGAAAAAATACAAATGGTTGTTTCCGTGAATTAGTTTTGTTGAGATTCATATATTATTTTAAAATCTGATTTGAAAGACGAAAGTACATGAATTGATTGAAACTAGTAATCGTGAAATATCGGTATTATTTACAATTTGAATTTCGTCCGCTAGTAATGGGCCCGATTTCATGCCGAGTTTGTCGTTTTTTTTTTTTTTGTCGGGATCAGTGTTTCCGAGCGTAGTTTACATCGAAACCAGTGAAATTCGTAGTACTGACAAAGTCACAGTTCGAAGATACAATAGAACTCTGAAATCTCAAGTGACGGACAAGTTGGATCGCAAATTATATTCTGCAAGTGTCGAGAAATCGGAAAAGAAAGTATTTCCCACACAGGGCACGTATCGCGTATCATCGGACGTGAAGGAGCAAAAACATAAGTCAGAAGAGAACAGTCGTTTAGAGTATTGGTCAACTTTAATGTCGTGTAACTCGAGACAATTGCATGGGATCTGTATTCGAACCTCCTTTACTTTCGCTGCATGAACTTGTAAATTTTGTTTTTAAACAAAACATTTCTAGGACTTACACCCCGGCTTCGTCAACGAGCGCTCGTCGTCGGAAAAGGCTATGTAAGTACCATTTTAATTTCTTTGTGTATATATCATTAAAAATATGTTTATTACAAAACGAAACGAGAGCAAAATGATGGCTTACTAGAGTAAAGTAAATTAAATCAATGAACATTTGTAGATATATTGAGGGAGGTGTCTTGAATTAAAGTAAATGTTACACACAACACATGTGCATTATAACATCCATGCGATTAATTATAAACCAAACAATTGTTACAGTAGTTGAAATAAAAAAAAAATGAATTATTAAACGGTAAAAATCGGTCTTTCCCTTCCGGTCTTTTCCAATCGGGTATAGGACCCGGTACGGTGGCAGGCTTCCACCCCAAACTATGAGCCAGCCACCGGGTACTTAAAAATTTTTCTGTTTCAGGAGACTTAATGGGTTGAGTGGCCCAAGCCAAGTGCCTTTTTATGGCATAAAGTTATGCAATTCCATTGTATAATTCTATGACATAAATTGGTCACCGGGGTACTCCCCTTCTGATGGGAAAGTTCATATAATTCAAGTTGTATGAGTTTTCCACTCAGAAGAGGAATACCTGGCCACTTCAACGATTTAACATTGGATTTATTCCGGTTGGGTGGGCATGAAGGGGCTCCACCACCACCCGGTTGCCCCTCTTTCATTTGTGGGCCCTGAATGTATTTGGGTAAAGACGAGGTCAACCCCAAATTAGTCTTTCTTGTCAGGTTGCACTTGTTCTCGCAACAAGTCGTAATTCCTTCGTGGAGGTTATCTACTGATTTGCGACTTCGGTCGTCCTCTCTAACTCTGCAAGCAATTCGTGAATGCGAAATGTTTTGTAGTGAGTCCTCGTGCCGGGGAAACGAACCCGCCCCACGACACCGCAATGCTAGCCTGCCAGCGCATTCACGCGTCTCCGGACGAGGGCATTCTCGGCAGGAACCAACATCTTCCTCTGCCGAGGCAGCAGAACATCGCTGCAGTCCTTCACGGACATTATGAAAATCATTTATTCACTACAGATATTTGTACTAACGTAAGGGTAAATATCCAAAGGACTAGTTATATAATTTAGTTTAACGAAATCCAATTGAACAAATCTATTTAATTCAATTACGTTTGAATTGCCAAGTCATAGAAGTAAATAATTACCTCAACTCACATCTCACCAGTCACAAATTCCTTTTGGAATCGCCATCATTACAATCATTTCAAGGAATGTTTTGGTTTCTTTTACGCACTAACATAGTATTAAATTTTGAAACCGGAAGAGAACAGTATACTGATCAGAATACTTTTCAGATGAAATTGATAGATACCATCGAATGAATCTCAGAGAGTGAGCTGAGCTTATGTACAGATTACTAAATTATCAATTGAACTCTAAATGTCCCGTGCACAGTTTCCCCTTTCGTAATTAATATTTTCAAAATTTATATGGACTACTAATTTGCATAATATTCAAACGATTCCGTGCTTTTACAAAGTTGCTATTCCATCAAACATAATTTGCATAACAATCAACTTTTCATTAGAAATCAAATAAAATGCAATAGTAAAATAATAGCACGCTGGAATTCAGTCATCGTAAAATATGAGAAAAGCAAATAAAATAATTCCAATTCATGTTAAATAGAGGGTAGATATACACCATATAATAAAACAATTGAATTTACTATAATATACATAGAAATCATTTCGTACATAGACGTGTAAACGATTTTTGCAATTTTCGAATAAGTAGTGTGTATTGAAACATTCAAATACATATAATACATTCATAGAAAATTTAACAATAATATTCGAAATATTCAATCAAATTTAATGTTTCATAATTTTTTGGATTAATTTTCGAAATGATATAAACCATTTTGAAGTTTAGGTCAGAGTGACTGAAATAAAATGAATGGCTAATAAATAACCCAAGACTTTCCTTTTCAGTGGTTCGTTCTGTTTCAGCGGGAAAGTGAGTGCAGGGTAGGTATGCCGTCGCGAGGGTAGGGTTTCGCCAAATCCGCTGAGGTCGGTTTCGTGTCGCGCGCGGTACGCGGTACCTTTGTTGTTTTGTTATTTTATTTAGAGTAGTTTTCGTCGGGTTGAGTTAGAGTAGCATACTTTTCGGTACCGCGTCGAGACTTCGGAAACGTGAAATGAAAATTAGATTTTGTATTCTTAACTGGATGAATGAAGAAATACGGAGTAACGTAAAGTAGGTTTCTTCTCCGTATGGTTTGGTTTTGATAACGCGTTTTGAAAACGGGCATGTTCAGGTGGCTGAAAATATTGTAATTGAGCGTAACCCATTCGGAGACCCGCGACCGAAATCCTCTCCGAACTAGCTGGCCGACAAGCAGCCACCGCGTGAATGGGTTACGGGGCACGGATTGGTTGACCTGTTGGTACCATCCGTTGGCACTACTCAGACTTAACGTCTAGAACCGATGAGAGGTCGGTTCCGCGTTTGGACTAAAAAGTTGAAAATCATTACAACAGGTGTCAACGATTCGGTCATTCGGCTGCCAATTGTGCAATGCACTATCGCTGTGTTAAGTGCAAAGATATCCACGCCCCCGGTGAATGCAAATTGGCTCAGATGGGGCCAAAAGAAAAATTGTATTGTGTTAATTGCGGTACATTTGGTCATCCAGCATCATACCGAGGATGCCCTCGGTATCAAGATGCAAGAGCTAAATTTTCCCCAAAGCAAACCAAAGTAAATCACAATCTGTTACCTCCCAACTTCATCAAACCTGGGGTATCATTTGCAGTTGCTGCCAGAGGACCAGCAGACAACAATATAAATAAAATAAATAATGTAAGTGGCAATAATGAGCTGCTTCTTAAAATCTACCAGCAACTTGAATCGCTTTCAGATAGAATTAATAAGCAAGACCAAAAAATCAATTTCGTTTTTCAAAGTTTAGGTCAACATGCTCCAAAATAGTTTGTCATCCAGTCACATTCCCATGGATAGGATTCGTCTCATCTCGATCAACGTCAACTCCATTGTTACTATACATCGGCGTGATTATCTCCTTGAATTCATTGTTAAGCAAAAGCCTAACATCATGCTTCTCACCGAAACCCACCTCAATTCATGGCACTCCATGACATTCAAGGATTTTGAATTCGTAAAAAACGATAGGGTAATAGGTGATGGGGGAGGTGGCACCGGGATATTGGTTCGAAGACCCTATTGTTTCCAAAATATTGAAAAAGTCGAATTCAAAAGCTTTGAATCTCTTGAAGTGTCCGTTATCAAAATTTCACTGCCAGGTGGGGATAACCTCTTCGTTATCTCTGCCTATGCAACTGGTGGAACTGTTCTCAGGTTCAAGGAGGAGCTCAATTCCTTGTTTGAAATACTCGAATTGAACAGGCTTCATAATTATTATATTCTTGCTGGTGACCTGAGCGCCAAGCATACATCATGGCTGAACGCCACCAATAATCCAAGAGGTGTATTCCTGAAATCGTGGATAACAGAGAACCAGATTGAATACAGATGCAATCTATATGGGTCGGAGTTCCCAACATACCCTAGGACAAATTCATATTTGGACCTCTGCATTGCTGACGCAAGACTCGAATTCAACTTTAATAGTCCTCAACGGAAACTGCAGGTGCTTCCTTATGATAGCGACCATAACGCAATCGTAATGCAAATCAATCATCAAAGGGATGATTTCTTCCTCATTCCAGTTCAACACGAAAATCATCGGTTGAACTTCAAAAAAACAGACTGGGGAAAGTTTCAAAAGAAGTTTAATCGGGATTACCAGAAGCAATGTCCCCCTTCTGATGGTGGCAATTCTTGCTCAATGGTTCCTAATGACAGGAATCTAACTAATGATGAAATAGATGTCTATTTGTCGAAGTTAGAGAAGCTGACGTTGGAAACGATTGAGAAAGTAGTTCCCAAGATTAAACTTCGAAACAATATGGAAGGATATGAAACACCAACCATCGCAAGGTTGAAAAGATTGAAAAGCCTCCTTCTCACACGCGTCAACAATATTTATCGACGATTTTTGGACTACAACCATCCCTCATTGGCTTTGTTGAAATTACATCTGAAGAATGTCCGGAACTTAATCCGGTCATACTTCAGGAGTGAGGTCAGCAATCAATGGGCGGAAAAATTGAGGGGTATTAGCCCACAGGACCCAGACGGCGTGTTCACGAAAGTGATAGCATATTCCGCAAGAAGTCTCGAGTGAAGGTATCGAATCTTGAAGTCACTAGTGATGAGATAAATCTTCTCGATAGGGCTGGTATCGAAATTGATAGTACGACTCCGGATAGAAATGGAAACAGGATCATTTGTGAAGGATTGGATAAACTTGCTCTGATTGGAACACATTTTGAATTGGTTCATCTACCAAAACCTGAGAGAGGGAATGAAATAGTTTCAGAGATCGTTGAAGCAAAAGTTTCCGACTTCAAGTCAAGCCTGAACGGCCAATCAATTCTTCATTTCAATGAAACATTAACATCTGACCTCATACCGAACTTGAATCTTATTGATTATTTTGTCAGCTATGAAGACTTGTGTTTCATATTTCGCAGGATAAACAACAAGAAATCATGTGGTACTGATGGTATTCCAAATGTAGTTCTCCGACATTTGCCTGAGGTCGCTATTAGGAATTATTGCATATTGTTCAATAACATGTTGAGCAATTCATATTTCCCAAATGAGTGGAAAAAGGCTAAGGTATTTCCGATCTTGAAGAAAGGAAAAGAATCTTCATGCCCCAAAAGCTATCGCCCAATCAGCTTGCTGCCTAACATCAGCAAGGTGTTTGAAGTGATACTCAACAGAGCATTAAACGCCCACATTGAGGAAAATGAGTTGATGCCGAATTTCCAATTTGGTTTTCGTGCCAGGCATTCGACCACACATGCAATTACGAAAGTAACCTCAGACATCTGTTGGAAACTAAATGATAGACAATGTGTTGGAGCATGTCTCATTGATATGGAGAAAGCCTTCGATACGGTGTGGTTAGATGGACTAATTTTTAAACTCCTTCAGAACAAGTTTCCCAGACACCTTATCGCCATGATGTGTAATATGTTATACGGGAAATCGTTTGTCGTAACTGATGGAAATCTGACAACAATGCGCGAGTTCAAGGTCTTGAATGGTCTACAGCAGGGAACAGTTACTGCGCCTCTGCTCTTTTCAATCTTTATTCGCAAGCTATTGAACGGCTTTGATTTTAACGTCTCGCCAACGTAATCATTGGTAGCGTTTGCTGATGATCTGATCATCTATATGGCAGACCGAAAAGCTACAATAGTTCAGAGCAATCTCCAAAAAATGTTCAATGATGTACAGCTGTACACTGACAATTGGCGAATGAAAATCAATGCGCAGAAGTGTGAAACAATCTTATTTCGGACAACGCTGCGGGGGGTCAGTCAAGACCTGAAACGTAATTGGAAAGATTTCCACATCATGGCTGGTGAGGGTAGTCTTGAACGGGTTCCACATAAATCCTGTGTTCGATACCTCGGTGTTTATCTCGATCAGTATCTGTACTATACTGAACATGTGAAAATCATGCTCAGTAAGGCACTTAAAGTAGTCATGGCCCTTCGAAAACTCTTTCATTCCAGATACATTGATCAAAAGGTCAAAATTATCTGTTACAAGACACTGGTTAGACCAGTTTTGACATATGGATGTCAGATCTGGTACAACCAGAGCGCTAGTACTATGGAAAAATTAAGAGTTTTCGAAAGGAAATGTCTTCGTTCATGTACTGTTTGTACAGAAAGCCTGAGACGGATTGGAAACATTATATATCGAATAGAAGAATTTATCAAACTGCTGAAGTGACTAGAGTCGATATCTTCATATTGAAACTTCTTCGGAATCATATCGCAAGATCTGTGACTGTGAGTGAAAACCCTTGGATTTCACAGCTGTTTCACCCTACAGACGGGTATATAGCGACTTGCCTCGCTACTGGCTTCATTCCTCCAGAAGCATTCGTGTATTTGGGCATGAATGGATATGTTTTTGATTCTGACGGCGTCCCAACCATATATCACATATATCGACGGGCCACCGATAAGAAGATAAAATATCCTCCTAATTTGAGTTCACGAGACCAACAATTCCAATGGAGATACTCATTTGCTAGATTCGTTGAAACCGATCGAGTTGATACGGGGCAATCTAGGTATTGGTGGCTGAATGACAATGTCTAAATTATTCGTGTTTATTTTCAGTTTTGGTGTTTTTCGTTATTTAGTTTTTGAGTTTCAGCTCATTATTGCTACATTTAGTGTTATTGTTTATTTTTGTTAAAAATTAGGTATAGGTTAGGTTTGTATTATGTTTATTATATTAGGTTAGAGATAAGGTTAAACGCTTAGGTTAGGAACATTGTTATAGATTTTTTTTAGTATAAGATAAAGTTTTTGATTGCATTTATTAGAATTAAGTTACAACATATTAGGTATAGGATCAAAGTTCACTGTAGTGTTAAGATGACAAATAATTTTAGAATAGTGTTGGTTGGTTTTTTCTCCTTTTTCCAATTGAATTGTAAAAATATGTAATAATCTTCATTGATTTGAATTTGCTGAAGTTTTTTTTTTTTAAATGTGTTTAATGATAACGTACAAATTTAGAGAGCCATTTGGGCCATTAAGTTTTTTATTGTTATTGTTTGGATTTTGCTTTATATTCTTTTAAAATTTATAACGATTAGTATTAAATAAAGCGCTTTTGACTTTGACTTTGACTAAGACCTGAAAGTTGTTCTTCTTCTTCGTAGCACTACAGCCCTTCTCGTGCCTTCGCTTCCTGCAAATAGCGCCTCCAACTGTCTCGGTCCATTGTCTGCGTCCTCCAATTTCTAAACCCGAGCAGCGAGGAACTGTCTTCATCGACCGAGTCAGACCAGCGTTTCCTCGGCTTACCCACTGGTCTCCAGCCTTCAGTTCTCCCAACGAATTCCTTTTTGGGTATCCGTTGTTCGTCCATACGGTTCATGTGTCCAGCCCATTGCAGCTTCCACAGTCTTACAATCCTTGAGACCTCCGGTTGGTTCGCCTCAGGACCCGTCGCCCAAAGGCGTTCAATATATTTGCGGATGCTTGGGTTAGGGCTCGTGTTTCACATCCATAGCATAACACAGGTCTTATCACAGATTTGTATACTTAGAGCTTTGCTTTCTTGTGTATGCAGCTGGTCTTCAAGATCGTCAAAACTGAAAAAAATATTTTATTTGCGAGCTGTATTCTTCGGCGTATTTTGTCTCTTTCATTACTGGTTCTCGTCATTTTGCGGCCTAGTTACACAAATTCGCTCACATTTTCGACACTGTATTCGCCAAGTGTGATATTTTGTGTACTTGAGGTATTTTTCTTCTACTGCGTCATGAGCTTTGTTTTATTCTCGTTGATTTGTAGCCCTACTAGTTTTGCTTCGCTGTCGAGTTTGTGGAAGAGTTCTTTGGCAGTTGTTAATGACCGTGACAAAATGTTGATGTCGTCCGCATAGGCTACTACTTGTCTCGACTTGTATAGTATTATACCTCGTGTATCGACAGGAAGCTTCCTTATGACGTCCTCTAGAGCCAAATTGCATAGGCTATCTCCCTGCTTTAGTCCGATATTTGTGTCAAAGGCATCAGTGAGTTGGTCATTGATGCGGACTTGGAAGGTCGTCGGCGTCATTGTCACTTTGGTAAGACGGACCAGTTTGGCTGGGATGCCAAAACAAAGCATTATTTGGTACAGTACGTTACGATCAATACTGTCGTATGCTTGCTTAAAGTCAACGAAAATTTAGTGCAGGTCTATGATGAACCCCTAGCATTTTTCAAGTACCTGCTTGACTGTGAACAATTGGTCTATTGTCGATCCACCTGCTCTAAAACCACCTTGATGATACTCCCCAATAATACTGTTGGCGTATGATCCGATTTTATCTTCTAAGATCTTTGAAAATATTTTGTACAAAGTAGTGATATGCCTCTATAATTTTCGCACTATAACTTGTCATCTTTTTTGTGGTTAGTTTGTGAATAGCTTCCTGAACACTGCTGCCACCATATTTGATGAGCTCCACTGGAATCTCATCGATGCCCGGCGGTTTATTATTCTTTTGGGCTTTGATGATGGAACACAATTCATCTTATGTTGGTGGGGCCAATGGAGGCTCTCCGCAAACATCTATCGACTCCGATGTTCTGGAGCTGTGCGGAGGATTAAGGAGGTTCTTGAAATATGATGCTCATCTTTCCCTAATCTTGGCTTCATCAGCGATGATATTGCCGATGTCGTCACAACAGAGCGTTGTTTTGGGCTGATAACCACGTTTTATGCTTTTCACTACTTTGTATGCTTGTCTTGGGTTGTTGCTCGCTAAACTTACATCGATACTTCTCAATTAGTCGTAATAGTATTTTCTTTTCTTAATTTTAATTATCTTATTCGCTACTCTTCTGAGATTTTCATAGTGTTCTCTCTTCGTCCTGGTTTTCCTACCTACGTATTCTTTGCACGCCTGTTTCTTTTTATCTAACGCATTCTGGCGGTTATCATCGAACCATTCATTTCTCTTGCGCCGGGCTTGGTGTCCGATCATCTGTTCTGCCACGGTCTTAATAACCACTTTCACTTCCATCTAGAGCTCGTCGCTTGTCTTTTACGAGGCGTCTGATAAGACGGGAGCCAGCTGGTTGTCGAGGGTTTCCGCGAAATTTTTGGCCACAGACACCGTTTGGAGCCTTGCGATGTCAAATCCTTGTAGCGGGCTGGTCTTCGCCGAATATGCTTTTGACATACGACATCGATAGGTGAGTTTGATCAAGTAATGGTTCGAGTCACAATTGGCTTCTCGGTATGTACGGATGCCAAGTATACTCGAGGCCCAACGTTGTTGGATCAGAACATGGTCGATCTGGTCAGAGCATATCTACTAAATAGCAGCTGCAATTAGAACAAATTTTATTTCGTACGGTACTTATAGAGTAGAGAGAATTAGACTAAAAGTGCATATGTATGGTAAACAAAAACTTGAATTTGCAAGCAATTGAACCAACACATCGTAAACTTTAGTCCATCTTTTATACGTTTATTTGCCTCTCATTTCATTTTGACAGCTCCTCAATTGCAGGTGCTAGTTAGTATATATGCTCTGATCTGGTTTTATGTGTTGCCATCTGGTGATATCCGACATTTTGTGCATGTGTCGATGTGGGAAGCAAGTTGAACGTACGGCTAGATTTCTGCTACATGCAAAGTCAATCAGGCGCTTGCCGTTGTCATTTGTTTCATCGTGGAGGCTATATCCTCCAGTTGTTCCCCGATGAGATATCTCATTGCCAACTTTAGCGTTAAAATCACCCAGAATTTTTGTAGGCAATGAGTCGATTACCCTTACCAGGTGATTGTAGAACGTTCCCTTCGTTTCTTGGTCCTTTTCTTCGGTCGGGGCGTTAACTTTTATCAGCCAGATTTTGAAGAATTTCGCTTTTATAACGGTTCGTTTATTGCCTTGAAATCAATAACGTACGATTTTAACTCCCTATCCACAATGAAGGCCACTCCGAATTCTCGTTTTCCACTAGGCTTCCCACTTTTGAATCATGTCTTGAATATCATTGCCAGTCCAGTTCGTTTCGTGGATTGCCAGTATTTGCAATTTATATTGACTGGCCTGTTGCAAAACGTCCTTAACAGCGCCAGGGTAATTGAGTGATCTGACATTCCAGGATTCAATGAAACAGTCCTTTTTCCGATTGCGAGCTCGTTGCCGTGAGTCCAATTCATTCCGAGGCCCGTCTGCAGGTTTCGAAACATTTTAGGGTTTTCCAGGGACAGGGAGTTAACCCGTCGTTTTGACGCAGGTAAATAGCTTGGCGCTCTCTAGCAAAGAGGGCGACAGGTATCACGCCTGCAATAACTCTCAACGCTGAAATCAGAGACTACCGGATATGAAGATGCAATCCTCTGTGCTCCTCTTCGGTAAACCTCTTTTCTGAGAGCGTCGCCCCATATTTCTGCTCCGTACAGTAGCACTGACCCTACGGCACTCATCAAGAGGCGTCTTCTTGATGGGTTGGGTGGGTTGGGTCCCCCTACGTTGGCCATAAGTCGACTCAGAGCCGATACGCCCGAAGCAACCCTCTCAGCCGTTGCCCTGATTTGCTCAGAGAAACTCATCTTCGAGACGATCAGTAGTCATAGGTAGTTTACCGCTGGGTTCAATTCGATTAGTATGCTTTATCTTTGCAAACAACTAACAGGTTTGTTGAGGGAATGTGGTTGAGGATCCCGTTATTTCGTTGTAAGCCTAACTACTTTAGCATGATGTAGCGGTAATGCAGTATATCCATCTACGAGTAGGTGTTGTACATCAGAAATACAGCCTGACTTCAAAACTGTCTCAGCAGTTTCTTCATATTTGTTCTTTTGTTGTTGTATCAGCAGTTTTGTTGTAACTTCTTTCCAGGAATAAAAACAATTGAAAAAAAATTTGCTAAGCCCGTTTAAATTGGAGATCGACTGATCTTCTCTGACTCCAGGTATCGCAATTGCTCCTCAGCTTGACAGTAGATGCCCAAATCGTTTTTCCTTCTTCAAGACAAAACTCTATGTTACAGCACTTCAGAAAATCCCTTTTATCTTTTAGGATTGCTCAAACATAATGTGCCACCTGGTTCCATATGTCAACCGATTCAAACATCCCCGCAACTGTACTATCTGGGGTGAGCTCTCCCGACTCCCTGTAGAGGTCCCTTCGCAGCCTGCCCCATTTTGGGCACGCAAAAATTGTGTGGCAGGCATCGTCTTCCTCTCCTGGGCAAAACCGACACTTGGAGGACCGTGACTTACCCATCTGCAGGTAAGACTGAGAACACCCACGCCCGCTTAAAAGGTGGTTCACATAGAAGTCAGTCTCACCATGCCTTCGATTTAGCCACGGTCTCAGATCCGGGATGCACCGCGCAGTTCACCTTCCCTTCGTGCAATTCACCCAAGACTGCTGCCAATTGTTGAGTGCAACCGTTTCCCTCGCGTCCTCGTTTCGATGCTGGTAAATAGCGCGGCGCTCTTTAGCATGGAGGGCAACAGGTATCACTCTTGCAATAACCCTCACCACAGAGTCAGATATGAAGATGCAATCCTCAGTGCTCTTCTCTGTACCTGTGCCAAGCGTTATCGGTAAACTTCCTTACTGAGAGTGTCGCCCCATATTTCTGTGTCGTACAGTAGTACTGACTCTACAGCACTCATCAAGAAGCGTCTTCTTGGTGGGTTGGATCCCCCTACGTTAGTTATAAGTCGACTCAGACCCGATACTCCCAAAGTAGCCCTCTCAGCCGTTGCGAAAGTCATCTTCGAGTCGATCAGTAGCGAAATGGCGATCCAGAATTCCTCTTCTCCTTACTGACCAGCACAAGCTTCACCACCTTCAATCGTACCGAGAAAATCCCGTCCCATAGGCAAGCGTTGAATGTGCTGAGTAGCAAGCTAGGACAATGGCGAAAGACAAGTTGCAACACCTTAGCTAGAACACCATCTACACCTGGAGCCTTCCTCGCTTTCAATGAAAGGACTGCCTCTTCTTGTTCCTGTTGTGTGAAGAGTGGATACTCGATTGCTGTTTCATCGTGGACAGCGTCAATACGGACGGGATAGACGGGGAAGAGTGCCCACACTATCTCGTCCATCTTTGCTGCATCATGTATGCAAGGGCACCAAGCTCCGCATAACTAGCTTGCAGCCAAGGCCCCACGGATCCTTGTTCACATTGTCGACTAGATCTAGCCTTGTCGTTGTTAATCAATTTGCGAAGACATTTCCTGACTGTGCTGCTACCCGGTTGCATGTCACAGTTCCGCGCACGTTGAGCCTCACATCGACTTTACCACTTTTCGGCAAGGACATAAAGTTTTAAGATCATTTCCCATGATAGGATCTAATGAGTGCTTTCCATGGTCTTAGTTCTGGATTAGTTATCCAATGATTGCTGCATTCCTTAGTCTCTTTTTCGTTCAGGTTTCGTCGAATGAAAACAAATACTACAGTCAGGCTCCTCCTTTATGACGACGAGTAAGAGACAAACTTCCTCAAAAGCTTAGAAGCCATTGATTAATTTACTTGGCACCGTGGACCCATATTTGCATTGACTGAAGGCCTGCAAGAAGCTACAGTGGGGTTTATTTAGATCACAGCTATTTGTTAGCGACCTGGCTATCTAGACCCAGTAAAATTTGGTGCAGATTTTAGGACATTGCTGCTTTTCGCATTTACTGAAACGTCAGGGCAATTCCTGGTTGCTGCTAGTTCCGCAGCTGATTTATCAGTGTTGGACTATTTCAGAGATCGCATGAGAATGCAGAGGCTGGTATCTTCAAATTTCCATTTCGTTTATCGTTTGATGAAAATTCTTGAGCTGTGGGAAAAAATTTCGTTTGTATACAGTAGAACTACTTCAGTTATTTTTGTCAGTGAAGCAACCCTTCCTTCAACTTTTACGTTTTAGGTATGTTCGCCCATGGAAGTAGTGAATTGTATTGAAATGCCCATGATACTAATGTATTTTTCGTAATCATTTGAATGTACAATACCTTTCTTCGAAATGGAATCACTGTTGAAATTCATGTAGGTTGACAATAGTTCATTGTAATAGGGGTACCGCTTAATTCTTGCGGTTTACTAACAGATGGCGTAACTTGATTTTCATTTCAGTGATTCACCTTTCCAAATATGTGTTGGAAAGCTACTGTCAAATAGTTTCAGGATCAGTATGTGTCATTTAGCTGAAGCGTAAACAACAATACTTTTTTTACTCTGAAAATGTCGAATTTTGTGTCGAATAAAGTGTTTTTGCGGGGAGTACTTCTTCATTGAAGAAAAGGGCTGCCGAAAGTCATCCTATTTTGTTGGAAGTGTATGGTGTGCATGCTCTAGCTGAGCGTACGTGCCAGAAGTGGTTTGCACGGTTCCATCCCAAACGTAAGAAGAACTTGCAAAATCACTTGGCCTCGCTCAACAAACCATTTCCGATCGTCTAAAAGCAATTTAACACAATTAAGCTTCAATTTTCGAACTAATCGGTACCCTTATTAATTTGAAGATCAAAAGAAGACCTTATAGTTTATTAGTTACTAATCTAACTAATCGTATCAATAGCCTTCCAAGATTCTGTGTTGTATCTGCGTTGTAATTGATTAAGTTTCAGGATTTCCAAATCTTCTAATAACAAACGCTAACAAACTAATGCGAATTCTTTGTGAAGGATCCCGATCGAAAGAATTTTCGACATTCAAACCAGATTCCACCTTCTTTATATTAGCATATAGTATCCGCATGATAATTGCATGGTCGCCGAGCATTGTTTTGTTGCACGTATGAGTGCAATAATTAACTTAAAAACCCAGAAGTATTTCTCAGTTCGTCTCCATATCCGTCAGTTGATTCATAACTCTGAATAGGGCCATTTGATAGATTGTTACCTAGATAGTTGACGATGATGATGTTCAGCTTTGCTGCCATTGAAGCTGTTCATTATATTATTTGTATATAGTCCTCGTTTAATCACAGTCTAACTTCCATTGTAACCTTATAACATGTTAATCAACGTTATTAAATGCCATGCATGTGCTAATATTTGCGCCGAGTTTAAAACGTAGCGTTTCTTCTATCCTAACATTTTACTAAAATCGTGTGTTACACCGCGAAGTGCAAATCCTTTGAAATCGATTCTTCGCTTTGATGGTCATCTAGGATTTTATATTTTCTGAAATGTTCATTTTAGCACGCAAAAGCTACTGATTTGCTTCGATAGTTTTCAAACTGAATGCCAACAGAAGGTAACCTTCGCAAATCACTAAAATTCAACCACGTGGCTTCTGGTGTTTTCAATTGACTTAATTTACTTGTTGCGTTTTCATTTAACTTAAGTTTTTGTGTAGGATTTTCTAGCCAACCTACACAGCCTCACATACTTCAAAGTTCTCGGGCCGATTGTGTTAATTTATGCGAACCTTTTGTCTGTATATGTATATCTATTCTGTGGTGTAGACTTCCATATGGTCAATCAAGAATTATACGGCAGATTGTCACCAAGAATGGCTTCTTGATCGTAGGCATTGGTTTTACGTTGAAAAGTTTTTCAAAATCCTATTGTTTCTTGGTGTTATGACTCGTTAGCCTTGACGATTTTAGTAGTTGTTACTGCAAAATTTGTCTATGCAGTCTAGAAAAATATATTTTGCATGTAGAAATTGTCTTGGATACCATCGAAAAAATAAGGAATCATCTACCATGATCTATTAGGCATATACTCGTATTCCTCTAACTTCCATTCTCTGCTCTTATCTCTGTTAGTGGTACTGTCAACTTATTTCGCAGATTGATCAAAATCATTTAGTAGCAGAATTGAAAAAATGTAATGCCAGATTTTGGCCAATAATTGGTTACTCTCTCTACTCTGAATAATTATATTTTTGATAACACGTAAATGTCAATCATTGTTTTTTTAACAGACGATACCTGGAGCCAGAAAAGATCAATCGATTTCCAATTTGAATGGGGGTAGGGAATGAAGCGATGAAGTGCAGGATACCAATGCTATAAAATCAATTGGTTTTATTCCCGGAACGAAGTTTAAACAGCACTTACAAAACAACAAATATCAGGAAACTGCTGAGATAATTTTGCAGTCAGGCTGTATTTCTGATGAAGAACACATATTCGTAGGCCAACAGTTTATTGATAACTGCACTACCATTACAACATGCCAAAGTAATAAGGCAAACAATGAAATAACGAGATCCTCAACCACATTCCTTCAACAAACCTGTTAGTTGTTTGCAAACGTAAACTTCTTACAATTCTGACGACCAGGAGAAGAGTTAACTCATTAGTGTAAATACTGAAAGGTTTAGACTTAGGCCAATCGTTTTACGAGTGTTTTCTTTCCAAAGTCCAAAATAAACGATATTTTCAACGATATAATCAAGAACCGAAAACCCTTGCAGATAAATTCTTAGATTGAAAAAAGTGTCCTTAGTCTGAGCAGCACACTTATCAACAAATTTTGCAACGCCCATCCCATCAATAGAAAACTGTTCTGTAAGCTCAGAATCAATGAATGACTCCACATCGAGGCATAGTTTTAATCTTTAAATTGTGTACCACCTACTGTTAAACGCAGTGAAAGTATTTTCTAAACTATTTTTTTAATAGTATTGGTAACAATTTCAAGTCGCGAAATTCCAACAGGAATCTACAGCAAATTTCTTGAGACAAGTCCTCACTGAAACTTAGTAGCGACAGTATTAATAATAAGAATCATTTAGGACTCGCCGTTTTAAGCTGGTTGAAGTGTAAATAACATTTATTTTTAAAAGTTCGAACTATTGTAAATGGTCTGTTTAACTTATTGTGAATGAATTTACTCACCTATCATTACATGAACAAATCCTCATTTGCGACACTCTACAATCAATTTGCACAGAATTTTGCAACAATATACTCTTTGTTATGTACTTGAAATCAGGTAGAATTGTTTCATCTTCAGTATCGTTGGTCATCTTGCTTATCCTAGGACGGCGCACAACTTCTATAGGATAACTTTCTCTCCCATTTGAGATATCACTAGGCGGAATTTCATATTATAAATCTTCCCCGAAAGTTGGATATTTACTTAAGTCTTACCTGCAAATCACTTTTGCTTGTAGTCCAGTTGGTCCGATTGATCGCATCTGCATATTAAAACCAACAGCACGTGCACATGGATCTTCTTCATCTCGTATACAGTCGTAAGGAATTTGTCCTTCGTTATTTTTAATCATTAAATCCGCACCACGTGTAATTAACATCAGAGCTGCACACGTATCCAACTGACGGCATGCAATGTGGCTGCAAAGATGATGAGTACATTTTCGAATTTGTTATTTATAAAAGCAACAAAGTGAAATGTTGACAAAGAGCAGTCTTAACTTACAGAGGTGTGTCGCCGTTGATATTTTGTACGTTGCATCGAACATTTGCTTGCAATAGAATTTTTGCAATATCGTGACACGATGACATCACTGCCCAGTGGAGTGCTGTATTATTTTCCATATCACAGATACTTGCATCGGCACCGTAGTTAAGTAAAAGGCTTAACATTGATAAACATTATCAGTATCACGTAATTCTGATTTGATTTCCCATTACCTGACAATGGATGTGTGACTTAGTTCAGAAGCCCATACAAGTGCTGTCCATCCTCCATCGTCTCTGGCATTCAGGAAATCATTAAATTGTTTAAAGCCTACACTACTGCTATAATTTTCGAGCAAAATTTTGGCAGCTTGAAGATTTCCACTTCTCGCTGCAAAATGCAGGCAGGTCATTCCATCTGTTCCCTATTAGCACAATCAAACGTAAGTTTTGTGTACAAACAGTTTGCAAATATTTTACCTTTAATGAAATATCCGCACCGACTTGAATAAAAAGTTGCAATATGTCACACTTATCGCCAATGATCGAACACATTGCCGCCGTACGAAGTTCTTTGTCCCGTTGATTCAGAAATGAGGGCGATGAATTGCGGGCGAGAAGCAGGCATGTCATTTGAATCGTACCAAAATGTGCTACAAGATGCAAGCACGTCCCATCGAGAAATTCCTTCATTTCACTGGCGACATCGAATCCTGATCGAATAATTTCCGCCACTCGTTCTAAGTCGTCATTGTTCACGGCGTAGAACATATCTTTGGTTGTGAAGTCGTTCAGCGATGCTGCGCTCTCACGCACTACGATATTCATAACAGATTCCGGAATATACTTTAGCAAGTCGAGGGATTGTCCCGGTAACTGTCGAGCTATCGACATTTTGCTGCTGGGTGTGAGCGATCCCATTTTCGCAGGTTTGCTGTAATAAGTAATTCAAATTAAATATTCATATTAACCTTGGCCAACTCACATTGGTCCTTTTTGACTAGGAAGAAATACAGGCGTGTTTTGGCATTTCATTGTGACTAGTGACTCTTTTTCAGATGTGTCGCAACCGCAGTGGGGACATATTAAAACTAATTTAGGACTAGGATATGTTGATCGTTTTGATGGATCATAAGGCGTATTTAGAATAAGCTTTTGTGCACAGCCAGGATGAAAAAAATGACGATGTTTGCAAAGTATGAAACTGCCCTGGAAGTTGCAAACAATTATTTGTTGGAGAAAACAAGAGCATGCAATATATTTTCATTAGTGAAAGTTACCTGAGTACAAAACGCTCCACATCCAGCGCAGCTATTGTGCGCCTTAAATCTTATGAGATGTAGTTCACAGAGAAGTAAGTATGGAACTCGTGGACTAGGGCGGTAAAGTGGAATTATGTCGCTACTTTGAATTTTGTTAAAGCATCCGACCCTATGATCCTCCACATGATCAATTGCCTTGCAATAAACTGTTTCTGTGCTTTTTCTAGCAAAGAATTTTGGTTTCGCTAGACAAGAGCATATCATCTTTATCTCTTTATTTACTGTTGGTGGACTAGGCAGAGGCTCTTTGGTTGAAACAACGTTAGAAGTCCCAACCTTCTTTGGTGGAGGCCCAGGCGGTTGACTAGGTTTTGGAGTTTCTTGGGCACTTGTGGTAGGACCTTTTGCGTTTTCTTTATTGTTACGTATTCGGAGGGTAACGTTCGGTTTGCCGACATTAATTTTTTTGTGGGGTATAAACTCTTCATTGTCGCTTGATGAGTTCTCAGATTCAGTAAAGTCTTCGCGAATGTTTCTTCGCAATCCCAAGCGTTCGAACAGTTTCTCTTTTTGTTTTATTAATTTTCTATGTTGTTTCCTATTCAGCTTTTTGTCTTCGGGTGATCGGTGCAAATTAATTCCGGCAGCTTTTATTTCGTTGAGGAAGTCTTGTGGCTCTGGACATGGCTTTGAATTACGCTGATAAATATTGTCTGCATGCAAGTAATTCATCATAGCTGAGTTTTTCTTTCGATTCGGGGTGACATGATTTTTATGTTCAACATGTGTTGCATCCTTAACCTCTCTTGTGCGAGTTGATCGGTTCAGATCAGTCGAATTAACTAGCGCAGGTTTGGAATCATTTAAAGTTCCACTTGTTGTGGCAACAATTCGAGCAATATTTTTTGATTCAAACTCATAACGAAGCTCTTCATTTTCTAGAATTTTAGCGGTAGGTTTAATGCGACGTAATGGTCGCTGAGATATGACAGTAGGTTTTGCAGTGCTGGTTGCATTATTCTGTGGTACTTTTTCTTTCGTTGGTGTTTTATCTTGTATGATATTTTCGTCACTTTCCTTAGTTGCACGTTGAACTTTTTTAACTTGTATAGGCACATCTGAACTGCTTGTTGCAGGACTTGAAACTGGTTTCGCTCGCCTTCCTCGTTTCTTTGGAGTCTTCTCATTTATTTTTGCTAGACTGTTTACCTGGTCTAAGGGTTTTGAATCTTCAATAATTTCTTTTTTTGGACTATTCGGTGCTGATTCCACTGTGGACTTGGATAGTTTCTCTGCAGGTTGCTCGTTTGAATGTGGGGGCGATGACTGGAATTGAACAAGCATTTTAAGCATTTGCGAATGATTTGATATAATTTTTTAAAGTTAATAATTTTCAAAAACTTGAATCGTATGGTATTCAAGGCAAACCGAAACAACTTTTTAAATTTATTTGGAAGGAAGATCCGAAAGAAATCTGTTAATAATGTCTTAAGCAGCCAACAATTCCTTTCCTTCTTCTTCAAAGGGACGATATGGGTAACCCTCTTCCACCTCTGTTGAGTGATATTTTCATGGATTGGCTGGAGATCGAGGTGGAGAAAAAAGGAATGATGCCTAAGGTATGGGCCAGATATGTGGACGACATTTTCACGATGGTTAAAGCAAATGAGGCGGAAGAGTTACTACACGTACTCAATGGGATACATCCTTAAATAATATTCACGATGGAAAAAGAGAGTCAGGGCCAATTACCGTTCCTGGATCTTTTGATCATGAACGCCCAAGGTGGATTAGAATTTGACATCTACAGGAAGGGCACAAGTACCCAGAGAACAATCCTCTGTTCTTCTAACCATTCTTATTCACAGCAAATGACTGCATACAATTGTATGATCCACCGAATGTTAACAGTACCGTTGAATAACCAACGTCTGGAACGAGAAAAACAATACATCGTGGACACGGCTAGCAAAAATGGGTACAGGAGGAATTTGATCGAGCAACGTATTCGAAAAATGGAGAAACAACATAGAAGAAATGGGCTCACTTCACTATTACTACAAGAACGACGACAAGTACGAAAATGGATGCCAATCACTTATTCATCAGGCACAAAATGATTGGAACGCATTTTGAAAAAGACAGGATGCAATACGGCTAGCACTAGCAGGAAATACAGCGTTGAAACAATTCTTGGATCAACTAAGGATGGCAAGAAAAAGGAGGCAAAGAGTGGAATCTATAGGATTAGCTGCCCGAAATGCGATAAAGTATACATTGGACAGACGAAACGCTTGTCAAAAACAAGATTCCAAGAACATATTAAGGAGGCTGAACAGATCATCAGAATAGGTGGAATAGAAACAGCAAGATCATTGACTACTATTCAATGGGCTAATCTAGACATAGTACAGGAAGTCCCCGGGACTGGAAAAAGTTGGATGCTTGCTAATCCTTATGGATTTCGAGAGTCCCCAGTGAACAACGCTTAAATATCAAATAACAAATTTTTTATAATAAAATCTCCACAATTATTTTACTTGCCCTAGCTAACCCGTAATTGCATTACAATTTTTGTAATTCCTTGTAATAAATTGACCTTTAAGCCCTTTGTTAATTTTATACCTGCCTCAGCTAACCTTTAATTGCATTATAATTGTATGTTATTTCCCGTAGTAGTAGTTAAGAATATTTATGTTTATTACCTGATGTATCTTTTCTACCATTAAATGTGAAATCTGGACAGTATATTTAATAATAAATAGCGCTTAAAAAAGGAAATTTTATTTTTTATTTTTTCAGTATCATTACAGGCGCTATTACTGCCGAAATGCAAATCGTTGTATTAAATGCATTTGTACTGATAAAGCTACATTATGCAGAGACGTGTTTTTAATCGCTCCTGCCAGTAATTTTTTCACAAAAGTCAATTTCAAAAAATTAAACTAATTTTTTATAAGTCAGTCAAAAGCAAATTTTGAGTTTTATTCGAAAGAGCAATTATCGTCGAAGGAATCGACCGACGAATTCATCGAATATTATCTGAATTCGATAAATCGACAAAAGCAAATAAGCCAAATACTAACTCGGGACTGCTATATGGAGGAGCCCGACGGCTTCCCTCCGTTGGGGGCCCCGGGGAATACGAAATTGGCGGCAAGCGTCAATAAAAGAAGACACACGAGTAACCAGGACTCCGCAGATGGCGGGCGTAAGACTCAAGTAGTCGAAGACAAACAAGAAGTGAGCCGACTTCAAGCTGAAATTCAGGAATTGAAACTACGACTAAAAACGTTGGAAGATATGTACAAGAGAGGGAAGAAAATTCAAGATGCAGAACCGGTAAGGCCAATAAATACGGAAACTAAAGCGAAGAAAGTTGTCGAACAAGTCATCCCAGAAGAAATACTAAGTGCTGGAGGCGCTAATGACAGCCAAAACTACTATGCAGCGCTGGACGGACTCCAACAAGAAATAGACGTTGACGAAAGTATTGAAGGTAATGTTAGTCAAGATAACAATGATAATTGTATCCTTTACTTAAAAAATAAAAATAAGGAGAAGAAACCAGCTCGCAGTTTTGCTGGTCCTTCTCAAAAAGGTGCCAAAACTACAGAAAAAGTTTCGCCAATTAATGTGTTCGGTCAAAGCGGAAAGAATATAGTTCGGCTATAGGCAGCCGAGAATGAATTAACTAATTTCGAGATTTCAAAACAGCTGAAAATGCACTAAATTCTGGGGAGGTTCCACACTTCACCTATACCCCGAGAAGTGAGAAGAACCAGACCTTTTTGTTGAAGGGTTTGGACTGCGGAGAACATACCGTCGATCTTCTTCAGGTGCTCAAGGAGGCAGCCCCAAAAATTGAATTTATTTCCGTTAAAACATTCGCGACAAGATGGTCGATGGTAGAAAAAAAAATTTACCACTTTATTTGGTGCAGATTTCAAGTAAGAGCAGTCCAAGTGCTCTTCAACAAATAAGGTACTTGAACTTCCGAGTGGTGAGGTGGGAACGCCTCCAGAAAAAAGAAGTGAATCAGTGCTAGCGGTGTCAAAGATTTGGACATTCAGCTGCCAACTGCGCCATGCATTATCGATGCGCCAAATGCAAGGACGTTCATGCTTCCGGTGAGTGCAAATTGGCTCAGACGGAGCCAAAAGAGAAATTATACTGTGTTAACTGCGGTGTTTTTGGTCGCCCGGCATCGTATCGAGGATGCTCCCGATATCAAGATGCGAGAGTAAGATTTTTCCCAAAGTAAACACAATTACACCGCAGTGTCTTAGCTCCGAACTTCGTCAGGTCCGGAGTATCATTTCCACTCGCCGCTAGAGGACCAGCAGAAAATTCGGTAAATAATATAAGTGGCAATAATGAGCTGCTTCTCAAAATTTAAGAGAAACTACATTTTTTATCGGAAAGAATGGATAAACAAGATACGAAAATTAATCTTGTCTTTCAGCGTTTAAGGCTTTCAAATGCCTCAAAATAATTTGTCATCCAGCCACATTCCCATGGATCGGATTCGTCTCATCTCGATCAACGTCAACTCTATTGTTACTTTACATCGACGTGATTATCTCCTTGAATTAATTGTTAAGCAAAAGCCTGACATCATGCTTCTCACTGAAACCCACCTCAATTCATGGCACTCCATGACATTCAAGGATTTTGAATTCGTAAAAAACGATAGGGTAATAGGTGATGGGGGAGATGGCACCGGGATATTGGTTCGAAGACCCTATTGTTTCCAAAATATTGAAAAAGTCGAATTCAAAAGCCTTCGTTATCTCTATCTATGCAACTGGTCGAAATGCTCAATTCCTTGTTCGAAGTACTCGAATTGAACAGGCTGCATAATTATTATATTCTTGCTGGTGACCTGAACGCCAAGCATACATCATGGCTGAACGCCACCAATAATCCAAGAGGTGTATTCCTGAAATCGTGGATAACAGAGGACCAAATTGAATACAGGTGCAATCTATATGGGTCGGAGTTCCCAACATACCCTAGGGCAAATTCAAATTGGACCTCTGCATTGCTGATGCAAGACTTGAATTCAGTTTTAATAATCCTCAACGGAAACTGCAGGTGCTTTCTTACGATAGCGACCATAACGCAATCGTAATTGAAATCAATCATCAAAGGGATGATCTCTTCCTCATTCCAGTTCAACATGAAAATTATCAGTTGAATTTCAGTAAAACAGACTGGGGAAAGTTTGAAAAGAAGTTTAATCGAGAGTACCAGAAGCAATGTTCTCCTGCTGATGATGGCAACGCTTGCCCAATGGTTCCTAATGACAGGAATCTAACTAACGATGAAATAGATCTCTATTTGTCGAAGTTAGAGAAGCTGACGTTGGAAACGATTGAGAAAGTAGTTCCCAAGATTAAACATCGAAACAATATGGAAGGATATGAAAGACCAACCATTGCAAGGTTGAAAAGACTGAGAAGCCTTCTTCTCACACGCGTCAACAATATTTATCGGCGATTTTTGGACTACAACCATCCCTCGTTGGCTTTGTTGAAATTACACCTGAAGAATGTCCGGAACTTAATCCGTTCATACTTCAGGAGTGAGGTCAGCAATCAATGGGCGGAAAAATTGAGGGGTACTAGCCCACAGGAACCAGATGGCGTTTTCGCGAAAGTGAATAGCATATTCCGTAAGAAGTCTCGAGTGAAGGTATCGAATCTTGAAGTCGCTAGTGATGAGATAAATCTTCTCGATAGGGCTGGTATTGAAATTGATAGTACGACTCCGGATAGAAATGGAAACAGGATTATATGTGAGGGATTGCATAAACTTTCCCTGATTGGAACACATTTTGAATTGGTTCATCTACCAAACCCTGAGAGAGGGAATGAAATATTTTCAGAAGTCGTTGAAGCAAAAGTTTCCGACTTCAAATCAAGTCTGAACGGCCAATCAATGCTTCATTTCAATGAAACATTAACATCTGACCTCATACCGAGCTTGAATCTTATTGATTATTTGTTCAGCTATGAGGACTTGTGTTTCATATTTCGCAGGATAAACAACAAGAAATCATGTGGTACTTCCCTTCGTACAACTGACCCAAGACTTCTGCCAATCGTTGAGGGAGCGGTGTCTCTCCTCGCGGACATCCGTCTCCCTCGCATGATCGTTTCGGCGCAGGTAAATAGCGCGGCGCTTTCTAGCAAGGAGGGCGACAGGTATAGCACCTGCAATAACTCTCACCGCCGAATCAGAGACTGTCGGATACGAAGATGCAACCCTCAGTGCTCCTCTTCTCTGTACCTGTGCCAAACGTTTACGGTATACTTCGTTGCTGAGAGCGTCGCCTCATACTTCTGCTCCGTACAGTAGCACTGAGCCTACAGCACTCATCAAGAGGCGTCTTCTTGACGTTAGCCATAAGTCGACTCAGAGCCGATATTCCCGAAGCAGCCTTCTCAGCCGTTACCCTGATTTGCTCAGAGCAATTCATCTTCGAGTCGATCATTATCCCCAGGTACTTCACCGATGACTTCGATTCGATTCGTGTATCTCCAATACTGATCATCCTTACTCTAGGGATTCTCTTTTTTGTCAAGATGACCACTTCGGTTTTCTCCAGTGCTAAACTGAGCTCGCGAGCAGTCATTCAGTCCCTCACTCGGCGCATTAGCATACCTAGCCTAAGCTGCGCTTGTTCAACGGTGCGTCCAGCGACCAGAGCCGCAACATCATCCGCATAGCCGACCAAGCGCGACTCATCTGGCATCTCAAGTCTCAGTAGTCCGTCGTAAGACACGTTCCACAGGTCCGGACCAAGGATAGATCCCTGGGCAACACCCGATGTAATTTCCATCCTTCGTTAGCCCTGTGTCGTGTCGTAGAGCAGGCTTCGGTCCTTTAGGTAGTTCCTCAAAAGCCGCATTAGATATTCTGGAACTTGAAAAGAGTTTTCCAGCGTATCCAGAATGTCCACCCATCTAGCGGAGTTGAAGGTATTCCTGACGTCGAGTGTCACGAACAGGACGATCCGTCGCTTGGTGCGACTATATGCCTCTGCCTTTTGGACCGCGTTCACCACCTCTGCAATGGCATCAATGGTAGAACGCCCTGCTCTAAAGCCGTACTGCCGAGGAGATAGGTCCCCAACTGCACGAATCGCGTCAGTGAGTCTTCCCTGAATGAGTTTCTCTAGCACTTTCCCAGCCGTATCTAGCATGCATAACGGGCGGTATGCAGACGGCAATTCGGGATTTCCCTTCCCCTTGCTGATCAGCACGAGCCTCGCCACTTTCCATCGTACCGGGAAAACCCCGTCCCGTAGGCAAGCGTTGAATGTGCTGAGCAGCAAGTCAGGACAATGGTGATAGACGAGCCGCAACACCTCAGCCGGAACCCCATCTGGACCTGGAGCCTTCCTCGCGTTCAATGAGAGGACTGCCTCCTCCAGTTCCGGCTGCGTGAAGAGTGGACTCTCGACTGCTGTTTCACCATGGACAGCGTCAACACGGACGGGATGGCCCGTTTAGAGATAAGGTTAAACGCGTAGGTTAAGAATATTGTGATAGAATTTTTTAGTCTAAGATAAAGTTTTTTGATTGAATTTTATCAGAATTAGGTTATAAAATATTAGGTGTAGGATCAAAGTTCACTGTTGTGTTAAAATTATAAATGATTTTGAATAGTGTAAGTTGGTTTTTTCTCCTTTTTTCAATCAAATCATGGAATATGTAATAATCTTAATTAATTTGAATTTGCTATAGTTTTTTTGATAAAATGTGTTTAACTGATAAAGTATAAATTTAGAGAGCCATTTGTGCCATTAAGTTTTTGTATTGTTATTGCTTGGAATTTGATTTATATTCTTTTAAAATTTACAACGATTAGTATTGAATAAAGCGCCTTTGACTTTGACTTTAAGCTACATTATGCGGTGGTCATTTGGAGCCAATCGTCAATGCAAAACCTTAATATTATATCCAGGATGCTAACTAAAGCCTACCAAAATATTCTAAATCTTTCAATTTTCACTCCAACAAGACTAGTGTATCAACGGACTATAGGTCTGCTGCTGGGCTTACTGCCCAACTTTCAATTTACGATCTGTGGGACAATATTGATGTGGAATATAATTTCAACTGCTCTTACGCTTCCTTCAAGATCCTTTTTTCAATGGTTGGTGAAGTTCAGCTGAGCAGATCGGCTGGCATGGTTGGTCGTCGCTCCAATAATAGGTAATTCGATGTTTAATCGTGGTGGTGACTTTCGACTGCGTCGTGATATTCTGACTGGTACCTTGATAACTCGTTGTCGATAGAGCTTTCCAGAAATCCTTACAAACTTGAAGAGGTTTCACGATGATGAAGATATATAGTCGGAACAATCCAGCCGAGTCCAAGTTTGATACGACGAGCGTAGGTTAAATCTAACCGTTAAAGATTTGCTTCCTTTTTTCCCCTGGATAAATTATTATATACTCGCTACTAATTTTCTTCTGCCTTCAACCGCAATGAGGTATATTAGAGTCGTATGTATGGGACATGAAATTACTTTTGAATTGAATAATTTATATATTATAATACTGATGTACTATATGTCATTCAACAATAAAAAATTAGTATTATTTTCTATTGATTTTATATGTCATTGCATTTTAAACAATATTAAAAATTAGGTGTCTATCATGTGTGTCAATTTAAAGTATAGTGAAGTGTAAGTATTTTGAAAAGTATATGTTCTGAGTTGTTGTATAGCGATGAGTTGTGTGGAGAAACTCCCACAGGGCGAATGCATTCACCTTCGGTCAAATCATTACTATGGAGAAATGGAGAAAGCTAAGTTCACCTCCAAATATCTAAAATCCAGTGAATCGGAGCAAACCCCTTTATAAAAGTATCACAAATAAATCCATATAATTCAAGGAATGTGAACAATTTTGTAATACCTTACGCCAGAACTGATCGACTAAAGAACGATGCAACGAATGATGCTTTGCGTATATATAACTATCTTCCAGAAGCAGTAAAAAACAAACCCATTATTGGTTTTTAAGAAAAGTCTTAAGGAACATCTAAGAAATTCAAATTAATGGTAAGTCCTGAAGATTCACATTGCAGTATCATAGGGCATTTAGACCCTATCGTTCAAATACTTAAAGACAGCTTGTTTTTATAAACTCGGAGATTTTTTTACTGTGTCATATTATAATATATTTTTTTTTATCTCTGAGAACTGTTATGAATTGGACTAGAATTGCTAGAAAGGAGTACTTCACAGCATTCTGTGTGCCCCCTTATACCGATGTTTTAACATTGCTTGGGAGGCCCACGTAGGAATCGAAGACGTGTGAAGTGCATATCGTGTGCGACGACGAAAGAGTGATGGAGAGAGTGGTAGGGAAAGGAGGTATTAAAAAAAACCAATGAATGAAAAAAAAAACTGAAGTGGTTCTCTTATACCAATGCTATAATACATTGCTGAGAAGTCACACCAGTAGAGTAATAGTAAGCAGTAAATCGTACAAATATTGTGCGAAGAAGAATCAGTAATGGTGAGAGTGGCAGGAAAGGAGTTAAAAAAAGATGAGATATTTTAGCAAATATTACTTTCATCATCTTAAAATTCAACCATATAAGCTGTGACAACGAAAACGACAGTATTGATCGTAACGTACTGTACCAAATAATGCTGGGTTTGGCATCCCAGCCAAATTAGTCCGTCTTACCAAAATGACATTGACGTGGACAACCTCCCAAGTCCGCATCAATAATCAACTCACCGATGCATTTGAGACAAATATCGGACTGAAGCAGGGAGATGGGCTGGCCCCATTGCTCTTCAATTTGGCTCTGGAGTACGTCATACGGAAGCTTCCTGTTTATGCGCGAGGTACATTACTATACAAGTCGAGCCAAGTAGTAGCCTATGCAGACGACATAAACATTTTGTCACGGTCATTAACAACTGCCAAAGAACTCTTCCTGAAACTCGACAGCGAAGCAAAACTAGTAGAGCTACAAATCAACGAAAATAAAACAAAGTTCATGACGCAGTCGAGGAAAAATACCTCAAATACACAAAATATCACACTTGGCGGATACAGTATCGAGAATGTTAGGGAATTTGTGTATTTAGGCGCCAAAATAACGAAAACGGGTAATGAAAGAGACGAAATACGCCGAAGAATACAGCTCGCAAATAAAATATTCTATTCAGTATTGACGATCTTGAAGACCAGCTCCATACACAGGAGAACAAAGCTCCAAGTATACAAATCTGTGATAAGACCTGTGTTATGCTATGGGTGTGAAACATGGACCGTAACCCAAGCATCCGCAATATATTAAACGCCTTTGAGCGACGGGTCCTGAGGCGAATAATCGGAACGAAGCTTGACGGGGACCAATGGCGAATTCGATACAACCATGAGCTGTATGAAATTTTTGACCAACCGGAGGTCTCAAGGATTGTAAGACTGTGGAAGCTGCAATGGGCTGGACACATGAATCGTATGGACGAACAACAGATACCCAAGAAGGTGTTCGTTGGGAGAACTGAACGCCGGCGGCCAGTGAGGAAACCGAGGAAACGCTGGTCTGACTCGGTCGACGAAGACACTTCATCGCTGCTCGGATTTCAGAATTGGAAGACGCGGTCAACGGACCGACCATTGGAGGCGCTGTTCGCAGGAAGCGAAGGCCTGAGAGGGGCTGTAGTGCTAAGAAGAAGAAGCTGTGACAAATCATACAATCGTCTCTCATAGAATGGAGTAATATTTTACAACATTGAGGATATAGACCATTTACAATCGGCACAATTTTTTTAACCTGCTTTCCTCACCATCATTTTTTCTTCTTCGCACAACGTTTGTTCGATTTACTCCTGTACTATCTTTTCCTGGTTTACCTTCCAGGCAATGCATGATAGCATTGGCATAAAAGAAACACTTTATTTATTGAATAATTCCAATCGTGATCAGCTCTCAGAGAAAACTTTAAAAAATAAGCGACAAATAAAAAAGTTGAATTAGCTGCCTCTTCAAATACTCGTATTTGGGCGTTATTTCATTTGAGCTTGTCTTGGATTGAAGAAAAGATACATCAGTTAAAGATTGTATACTGTGATATAGTTTGAGGTCGTCAGCATAAAAAAGGTGGGAAACATCAGACAGCGCTTCCGAAAGATCTGAGATGAAAATATTGAAGAGAAGTGGACCGAGATGACTGCCCTGAGAAACCCCAGAGGCGACATTGATCTCACGCGACAACTGCCCTTGAAACTTGACAAATTGTGTGCGGCCTTTCAAATAAGACTGAATCCAGCTTAGTATTGAACCTGATATGCCGAAGCTACGGTGTTTTTTCAACAAAATTCCATGGTTTACTCTTTCAAATGCTTTGCTAAAATCTGTGTATATGGCATCAATCTGATTTCCTTGCTCCATGCTACAAAGAATATCTGACGTCAAAATGATTAGATTAGTGGTAGTAGATCTGTTTTTACGGAAACCATGTTGCTCTTCATTAAGAAATGGTTCGATGATGGGAGAAATTTTACTACAAATAATTTTTTCAAACAGTTTTGGCATAGCAGATAAGATAGCAATGCGCTTGTAGCTCACCACAAGCCGTTTTTCACCTTTTTTATGTATTGGTGTTATAAAGGATGGCTTCCAAATTGTAAGAAAGATACCACTAGATAGGGATTTATTGAAAATAATGTAGAGGGGTCTAGTCAGTTCACTTTTGCAGAGGGCCAAAAAACAGGGTGGAATCAGATCTCCACCAGGTCCTTGGAGAATTTCATCTTCTGAAATCGACATGTTCTCTATAAGAATTTCAGACGATTGTTCCGGACGCTCTAGATTTAATGGAGTAGCAGAGTTCGAGTAAACATTCCGAAAGTGGTCTGCAAAATACTCGCAGATCTGTTCTACACAAGATGACGTCGAGTCTTTGTATGTCATAATCGAAGGATAGCCATGAGTTTTACGCTTAACGTTGACGAAGTCAAAAAACTTTTTTGGATTGGAAATAGTTTCCTCCGCTACAACGTTAACGTACGATTGATATGCTTCTTGGGATTTTAATTTGAATTCAAGAGCAATCTCGTTAGACTTACTCTTGATCTCATCGCTTGCATTATTATTGCGTTTAAGGAGCTTGTAAAGTTTATTTCTCTCGTTTCGTAAATGCTGGAGATCTCTTCCTAGCGATGGCTCTGAAGTCTATCTTTTCATTAAGGAAGTTTTGTAGAGACCGAAACAAATGGTAGTCTGATGGTGCAAGTTCTGGACTATACGGTATGCATCAAAACTTTCTAGCCAAGGTCTGTCAATTTTTGCAGCGTCATCAAAGATGTGTGTGATTTGGCATTGTCATGATGGAAGACAACGCTCTTTCTATTGATCAATTCTCGCCGGTTTTATTGAACTGCTTGTTGCACTCTGGTTAATTGCTGACTGTACAGAGCTGAATTGAGTGTTCTAGCACCACATGATAATCAATTCCTTTCCAATCTCACCATACACACAGCATAACCTTATTTGGTGTCAATCCTGACTTGGAAGTCATTTGTGATGATTCACCTTTTTTTGATTTGCTTCAAAGATGGTTCGATTTCGTTGCATTTTATTAGCATTTCGCAAATGGAAGTTACTATTTTTAGTCATTGAAATCCTTAAAGTACGCAGCACTTAATAACACAATAATTTCTCTCGGAGGCCCCCGATGTCAGTGCTCATATCAGCAAGATTAACCGTTGCATCTCCATTCCGTTACAATGCATATTAATCCAATATGTTGGTTTTTATATACCTCACTTATTGAAATCCACACATCGTGAAGTCACAATAGCTTTCTTTTTAACAGTAGCAGCAGTGCTTTACTTTCATTAAATTCTCATTGCTTTCGTAAAGTTTTTCATGAAAATTCGATATTATAGTTTGGACGGCCAAATGGCAGTAAATGGTCTCGGGGTCGCACATTGGGTTTAATTGTTCCCTAATGATGGTACATTAAATGCCGAGAAATGCCAATACCTGTAAATACATCTACAGCTCTGATACCAAACACTACTTACACCCCTTTTATGGTGCTCGCAGGTAACTTTTACTTTTTGTAAAAGGCTGACGGTGATAGCGAGTTTTCCGCGCCTGATAACGGAATCGAAAGTAATAATCATGCCGCCGGAATAGAGGATGGGCGACGGGCTAACTCTCCGTCCGTGCATTATTTTGAAATGAGCAACAGAGCCTGGAAATGGATTTGACCTACGGTAACGACCTCGCAACCGAAAAAAGGACTATGGCGTTGGATCCTAGAATGTCAGATCAATGAACAACCCTGACACTGTTAAGAACTTTTTACAACAGGCCAGTCAATATAAATTCAACTTACTGGCAATCAAGGAAACAAACTGGACTGGAAGTGATATTGCACAGAATATTCAAAAGTGGAAAGCCGGCTGAAAAGCGAGAATTCGGACTGGCCTTTATTGGGGATAGCAGTTCACGTTATTGATTTTAAGACAGGCAATGAACGATTGAATGCGATCCGAATAAAAGCGAAATTCTTCAAAATAACGTACACGCCCCGACCGAAGAAAAGGACGAAGAAATAACGCTCTTCAATCACCTGGAAAGACTTTTTGACTCATTGCCTACAAATTATAGAACTATAATTCTGAGTCATTTCAACGCTAAAGTTGGCAATGATCTATCTCATCGGGGAGCGACTGGAGGATATAGCCTCTACGATGAAACAAATGACAACGGCCAGCGCCTGATTGACTTTGCATGTAGCAGAAATCTGGTTGATTTACAACATCGACGCATACATTAAATGCCCTGGGTATCACCGGATTGCAACACACAAAACCAGAGCGACCATGCTCTGATCCAATAACGTTGGGTCTCGAGCATACTAGACGTCAGTACATATCGAGGAGCCAATTGTAACTCAGATCATTACTTGATCAAATAAACCTACCGATGTCGTATGTCAAAGGCATATTTGGCGAAGACCAACCCGCTACAAAAATTTGACATCGAAAGGCTCCAAACGGCGTTTGTGGCCAAAAATTTCATGGAGACCCTCGACATCCAGCTGGCTCGCATCTTATCAGACGCATCGCTAAAGACAAACAACGAGTTCTGGATGGAAATGAAAGCGGCTATTAAGACCGTGGTAGAACAGACGATCTGACATCAAGCCCGGCACAAGAGAAATGATTGATTCGATGACGAGTGCCAGAATGCGTTAGATAAAAAGAATCAGGCGAATTACGTAGATAGGGAAACCAGGACGAAGAGAGAACACTATGAAAATCTCAGCACAGTAGCGAATAGGATAATTAGAATTAGGAAAAGAAAATACTATAATGACCAATTGAGAAGTATTGAAGTAAGTCAAGCGATAACAACACATGACAAGCATACAAAGTAGCGAAAGGCCTCAAACGTGGTTATCAGCCCAAAACCACGCTATGTTGTGAGGACATCGACAATATCACTGCTGATGAAACCAAGATTAAGGAAAGATGGACATCATATTTCAAGAACCTCCTTAATCCTCCGCGCAGCTCCAAAACATGGGAGCCTATATGTGTCTCCGGAGAGCTTCCATTGGCCCCATTAACTCTGAATGAAGTTTGTTCCATCATCAAAACCCAAAAGAATAATAAAGCGCCGGGCGTCAATGAGATTCCAGTGGAGCTCATCAAATATGGCGGCAGCAGTGTTCATAAAGCTATTCACAAAATCATCCAGGACATATCGCAATAAGAACATATGCCGAACGAGTGGAGCTAATCAATTATATTCCCTATCCACAGAAAAAGGTGACAAGCTACAATGCAAAAATTATACGGCGTACAAAATATTTTCAAATATCTCAGAAAATAAAATCGGATCATATGCCATCAGTATTATTGAGGAGTATGAAGGTGGTTTTAGAGCAGGTAGATCGACAATAGACCAATTGTTCACAGTCCAGTAGGTACTTGAAAATTGCTGGGAGTTCAACATAGACGTACATCACATTTTCGTTGACTTTATGCAAGCATACGACATTATTGATCGTAACGTACTGTACTAAATAATAATTTGCTTTGACATTCCAGCCAAATTAGCCCATCTTACCAAAATGATAAAGACGTCAAGACCTCCCAAGTTCGCATCAATAACCAACCTTTGGCACAAATATCGGACTAAAGCAGCAAGATAGGCTGGTCCCATTGCTATTCAATTTGGCTCCGGAGTACGTCATAAGAAAGCTATATGTCGATACACGAGGTACTACACTATACAAATCGAGCCAAGTAGTAGCCTATGCGGACGACATCAACATTTTGTCACGGTCATTAACAAGTGCCAAAGAACTTTTCCTGAAACTGGACAGCGAAGCAAAACCAATAGGGCTTAAATCAATGAGAATAAAACAAATCTCAGACGCAGTCGAGGAAAAATACTGTAGTAATCGGGCCGTCGCCTAAGCAAACTGCTCGAAAAATGGCATAACACTGATCCAAATTTTAATTGCAGATTTGAAAAATTTAATTTTTCAAATTTATATTTTTGGAATTTGTAAAAGAAAAAAAAAAATTTTTTTTATTATATATATAAATTTTATATAATTTTTTTCATATATTAAATTTAAATTTTTTTTTCACATTTATACTATTTATATTTATCTTTTTTATTATTATTAAAATTTTTCTATATTATTATCTTATATTACTTTAATAATTCAAATCTGCAATTAAAATTCGGATACGGCAACCCCTTTACAACGTAGCTTATTTACGAATTGCACTTTCGCAATGCAATCTAGAGTGAATGGAAGGCTCGTCAACTACCGTTGCGACTAGTCCCACAACGTAACGATTGGAAATGAGGTAAGGAGATCTGCTTGGGCGGATCGAGGAGTCTATTACGGATCGCTATATAGCAAGCACGCCGCGAGAACCGCGCCGGCAAGCGGAGGTTGAGTTAAAAGTAAGATGCCTAAAAATCGTTGAGGAGTCGATAGAATTCCCTCGGGAGTGCAGTACCGAGCAATAGGAAAGTGTTCTACCAGGCCAGCTCCGTTACATCCAGGAGTACTTTCAACCACCGAAATCCCCTTGAAACGTTATATCCCCGCTCGTCCCCTTGAAGCCATTTTCTGATGTGCATGGTTCGCTAACGGGTAGAAGTAGTGGAGGAATAATTTCCGCGGAAAAGTCACCAGTAAATGCATTTCGGTTCAATGAGGGAAATCCGATCGGGATGTGTTGTGCGTGCATTGCGTTGGGGTGAAAGTGATTTTGGGAGTGAGAAGATTTAATTCTGCCGGATATCATTTCCCGATTCTGCCGGATATCATTTCCCGACAGCCTCCGCATTGGGCCTCTTTTTTGTGGTAGGGAGGTGAATGCCATTTATGCACAAAGTGTGGGACTCCCATGCCCGCAAGAAGGCGACTGGACTACCCACTAAACACTTCCCCTGTCAACCTGGGGCTCTTATTGTGGAGCTAAACTTGAAAATCACCAACGTGTTCAAGTCAGGAATATTTGATCGGAGTGCCCTTGCTGTTGTCCCGGCTTGTGTCGTTAGTCCTCGATAAAAATTGAGAATGTCAGGCGTGTATCTAATTAGCACAATTTGAAAGTACTGTCGTAACAGTAACCGAATACGCAATTGTGAGTCCTTTCCGCTGGGGCTAGATGTGATTTAAAATAATTGGCAGGTCATAACTAATTTATTGGCCAAATTCCCTCAGTTATAATGAAAGCGTAAATTTACTTGGCTTACAGTCGCTGTATTCTGGCAGTAAAGAAAAATTATGAAAGATTATTGTCAGCAATAAAATATGCCTCTGTGGTTCTCCAATGCAAAGGCTTAATATAATTCGATTGTTTTCGCTGGCATTTAATGTAGGCAATTGTGTCGCATTCGCGTGAATGTAGCGTGATAAAAGTGATGATTCGTTCTCCCCGGTATTTATGATTGAACCGATCAATTAATTTCTTAACAGTGTTGACGCCTCTCAGTGGTGAGAATATCAATAACTTACTTTGAGATTTTTGCTTTTGTTGTACAGAAATCATCAACGAAAAAGGAATTCACCGTCGATAACTTTTCAAGATAACCTCGAGGTGAAAAAACAGTAATAAAACATATTTTCCCTGATAATAAAACATTTACACGATCGCGCGGTGAATAAATTTCATACTTAACCTACTATCCGCTGTCGTTGTCGTCGTTGTCAAAATCGAAAATACTAAATACGGTAAATCATACGGAAAAAGAAAAAAATCATAACCCCAAAAATCATAAATAATAACCAGATACATTTAAAATGATAATAGCAACAAGTCTAAAATAATGGCAAACAGCAGTAGAAGCAGTTTCAGCACCACAAACACCATGAATTGGATTAACTTTAGCCTTATGGCGTAGGTTTTAATTTTTGTGCTATATGTTATCCAGGCCTTACCTACCCCCAAAACGAGCGCTCGTCGGAGGAGGATTTGGGTAGTGGTACTTTCTTTAATTTATTAAAAATTGCTTTGAATTTATTTTGGTATAAAAAGTGCAACGCTGTACTTATTGTTAGTAACCGAAATTTTTTCTAATTAGTTTTTGTTGTTAAAGTCGTTTTTTTAGCTTAAATTGATACTTGCATCTTTCTTGGCCAGGTAGAATATTAAAGCAAATTTTCAACAGTGTAGAAGAATTGTGAAGCGCACTATTTTCTTACAAATTTTTGATCAATTTTCCTTTCTGTACACTTTTCGATCGTCATATTTCGGTCTTTCCCTTTCGTTAAACCTGATCGGGCATGGGACCCGCCACGTTGGCTGGCTCCTCCACTATAATGAGCTAGCCATCGGGCGAGCTCACCCCTTTGCATTTCAGATGCTCTTGCCGGGTAAGGTGGCCTTCCACTCGCGTGCCTATTTATGGCATAGTGTTATGTGATTCCCTCACATAATACTATGACATAAATTTGCCACGTTTATATTTTTCATATAAAGGAAAAATTCGTTCAAATTATGTTCGTATGAGTTTTTCAATTAAATCGAAAATATGGCCATATTTGGATCTTGATCCGGTTGAGAAGGTGCGAGGAGGCATCGCTTCCACCTGGATGCCCCACTCTTATTTAGGGGCCGTAAGTATCGTCAGTAAAGACGAAGTCCACTCAAGTTCGTCTGTTTTCTCCTGGCCTGGTTTGTCCTCTGATTCAGCAATTATTAACCCTTTTTTTTTTTCTTTTGTGGTAGGGAGGTGAAGGCATTTACGCCCGCCGGGTCTGGCAGTGTGGGACTCCCATGGAGGATACCCTTGGACTACCCACTAAACACCTCCCCTGTCAATCTGAGAACCTAGCCTGGAACCGTTTGACACATTACTTCGGGCCAGGTCTCGTTTTGTTACGCCGTAGGGCGCCTTCAAGCTGGGGAGTCCCTTTCCTAGCGGGAGGAGAGAGGGGAAGAGGAAATGCCAGAAGAGCGATCCCCCAGCCCCAGCGCCTCCGGCTGCTGTGAGTCCCTTTTATATTTTAGGACTGCCCGAGCATAATGTGCCACCTGGTTCCATTTGTCAACCGATTCGAGCATCACCGCAACTATATTATCCGGGGTGAGCTCTCCCGTCTCCCTGTAGAGTTCCCTTCACAGCCTGACCCATTTTGTACACGCAAAAAATGTGTGACAGGCATTGTCCTCCTCTCCTGGGCAAAACCGATAATCGGGAGACCGTGACTTACCGACCTTGTGCAGGTAAGACTGAAAACACCCGTGCCCGCTCAAAAGCTGGGTCAGATAGAAGTCAGTCTCACCATGCCTTCGATTTAGCCACGGTCTCACATCCGGGATGAGGCGCGCAGTCCACCTTCCCTTCGTGCAACTCCCCCAAGACTGCTGCCAATCGTTGAGCGAGCGTTGTCTCTCCTCGCGGACAACCATCTCCTTCGCATCCTCGTTTCGGCGCAGGTAAATAGCGCGGCGCTCTCTAGCAAGGAGGGCGACAGGTATCACGCCTGCAATCACCCTTAGTAGGTTACCTCAGGCTCGACTCCGGTCGATACGTTTTGAACCTCGAATTTCGCGGATTTTTTGTAGTGGGTCCTTGTGCTGGGGAAAAGAACCCGCCCCACGACATCGCAATGCTAGCCTGCCAGCGCATTCACGCGTCCTCAGACAAGGCCAATCTCAGCGGAACCCATCATCCTCTCTCGCCGAAGCAGCAGCCCCTCGCTGCAGTCCTTTACTATTTCACTACAATACCTCAAGTACACAAAATATCTCACTTGGCGAATACAGTATCGAAAATGTGAGCGAATTTGTGTATTTAGGCGCCAAAATAACGAAAATGGGTAATGAAAGAGACGAAATACGCCGAAGAATACAGCTCGCAAATAAAATATTTTATTCAGTTTTGACAACCTTGAAGATCAACTGCATACACAGGAAAACAAAGCTCCGAGTATACAAATCTGTGATAAGACCTGTGTTATGCTATGGGTGTGAAACATGGACCCTAACCCAAGCATCCGCAAATATATTGAACGCCTTTGAGCGACGGGTCCTTAGGCGAATAATCGGAGCGAAGCTAGATGGGGACCAATGGCGAATTCGATACAACCATGAACTGTATGAAATTTTTGACGAGCTCGAGGTCTCAATGATTGTAAGACTGCGGAAACTGCAATGGTCTGGCCACATGATTCGTATGGAGGAACTACGCATATCCAAAAAGATATTCGTTGGGAGATCTGAAGGCCGGAGACCAGTGGAGAAACCGAGGAAACGCTGGTCTGACTCGGTCGACGAAAACAGTTCATCGCTGCTCGGAGGACGCGGTTAATGGACCGAGGCAGTTGGAGGCACTATTTGCAGGAAGCAAGGCTCGAGAGGGGCTGTAGTGCTACGAAGAAGAAAATTATATGTTAAATTTTTTTTTGGTAGGGTCTTTATTGAATAAAAAAAAATGAATTGTTAATATAACCCAATTTTTCCGTTTCAGTGAACCCGTTCTTTTTCAGAGGGAAGCGTCGCGAAGATGATCATGCCGCCGAAGGGGTAGGGTTGGGTAATCCGCGAATGGTCGATTCCGATTTGCGGTTGGTACGCGGTGCCGTAGTTTGGTTTTGCCTTTTTAGTTAGAGTAATTTGATCCGGTTTTGAATTCGAGTACATAGTTTATTTCGGGCACCGCGTCGGTGAACAATCGAGAACGCGTGGTTTTTGGTTGAGGATGTTCCTTTTCTCGGACCGAAAGAAATGGGAAATGAATTAGAGTACAGTAAAGTAAAATTGACTTGTTGGAAATTGATAGACGCGTTTTAAATTGGACATTTGAATCGGTGACTGATTCTTGTATTTTGACTTAGTCTGCTCGCGGAAGACCTGCGACCGAAATTCCTCTCCAAACTAGCTAGCCTGCCAGCAGCCACCTCGGAGTAGACTATAGTTGTTCGGACTTGTTGACATGTCGGGTACAGTCCGTTGACTCGTTCCCAGACTACCACGTCTATAACCGATAAGAGGTCGGTTTGGATTTCCTTCAGGGAAATCTTCAACGAACGAGAAGTAAGAAAAATTAATTTCATTTAGAAGCATATAACAGTTTTCAAGAAAATCGATAACTCATCTGCGAAAATTTTTTGAATTGTAACATTTGGTAGAAAAATTAAATAAAAGTATAAATAATGACTACTTCCGTGTGGGGCTTTTGGTCCCCCATTGAACGCCTCTTCAGGTGGCAGATAGAGGGGTGCGCTAACTAGTTAGCCGGCGGATACGGGGGAAATAAAATACCATTCGCAGACCAAAAAACGAGTAAGTCGAAACTCCACTTAGTATTTACTTGTCATGGAACCAGGACAATAGCCTCGGATCGGATTGAACAAACCGCACCGACTATCGCAACGAATAGAGGACTATTCTTTTGAAACTTCTGAATGAAATAAAGAAATATAGAATCAACATCATCGCAGTGCAAGAAGGCAGATGGCACGGTGAAGACACATTTGACATACGAACGCACATCATGTTTTAAAGCGAAAAATCGCAAGGAAGCCATGAGTTCGGAGTGTCTTTCATTGTTGACAGCATATTTAAACAAATTTTCACCGACTTCAAGGTCATTTACGAATGGATCTGTGCAGTTCGTATGAAGACAAAATTATTTGATATTTGGCTTGTCAACTATCACGCACCCTCAAAAGACAAGGAGGAGGCAATCAAGGCCGAATTTTAATGCACCTTGGAGCGCACTGTCGATGCATTGCCGACAAATGACATTAAAATTGTTCTGGGTGACTTCAATGCACAAATCGGCCCACAAGCGACGCATAGAGGAACAATCGGAGAGCTCAGCCTTCATGCAGAGACCAGCGACAACGGACAACACCTGATAGACTTCGCCACTAGCAGAGGCTTCACAGTAAGCTCCACACACTTTCCGCATCGATACATTCACAAGAGAGCCTGCCGCATCTACAAGACCTGAAAGATCAGTTACACCAAGGTACCAGATACACAAGCTAAATGATGCCCGTAGCTCAATAACGGTACATGTTAGCGCTGGAAAATCGCATCAACATATCCCTGCAGGGGGAAGAAAGTAATGATGACATCGAAGCCATGTGGAAGACAATAAGAGTTGTGGTAACAGAAGCGGCCGAAGAGGTCTTGGGGCACCGGCCAAAGAAAAATAGGAAGGACTATTACGACGAAAAATACAAGGAAGCGGTTAAAAAACAACCAGGCGTACGAAGAATACATGCAGCAACCAACCCCCGCCAAAAAAACACCCTTCGACGACAATCTGAAAATTGTGCCGAAGAAAGAAACGACTTACCATAAACACTAAGATCCAATAGATAAACGAAAACATGACCCTATGATCTATGTACTCCACTATTAAACAACCAAGAAAGGGCTTCCATCCACAAACAAATCTTAGCAAAAGTGCACAAGGAGCAATCGCAGATAACCCAGTCAAAATCAAAAACAGATGGCTGTAATATTTCTAGAAGCTATTCACAGTGTCTTCAATAACTACTCAAGCGGTGAACATTCCGGCGGCGAAGCAAGGGGTCTCAGTTTCACTGCCAACCAGAGACAAAGTACAGGCAGCAATACATGACCTCAGAAATAGGTAAGGCTCTTGATAGATGAACTGTTCCAGAGGAGGAGGATGGTCCCCATTTAAATAACCCTTTCCATCGACTTATATGTAGAATATGTTCAGAGGAGCAGCTACCTGAGGGCTGCCGAAAAAGTATAAAATGTCCTGTACATGAAAAGCGGGAGAAGCTTGGGTGTAAAAATTATAGAGACATCGCTTTACTATTTACGTCTTATAAAGTGCTCTCTAAAATCATAGAAAGAAAATTAAATCCGTAATATGAAAGTATTGTAGGAGAGTGTCAGGGAGGCTTTCGAAGTGGATGGTTTACAATAGTCCAAATATTCTCAGTTGAGCAGGTGCTCGAAAAATGCTGGGAGTATATCATCGATGCGAACCAGCTTTTTGTAGACTTCAAGCAAGCATAGGACAGTGCCGACAGAAACGCCCCATATGAAATAATGCTTGACTCAGGCACCCCAACAACACTATTTTACATGGTCAAAATCGCGGTGCTAAACACGAGTCTCGGGTCAAGGTAAACGGCGAACTCATGGACAGCTTCGTAATGGAATCAGGCTTAAAACAAGGGGATGGATTCACCCCAATACTCTTTAATTTTGCGCTGCAACACATCATTAGGAAGACATCAGCTGAAACCTCTGGTACACTAATGTTCAAGTCCACATAATTGCTAGCATATGCTGATGGCTTCAATATTATGGCAAGTTTAATCTCAGACGCCAAAGGAGCATTTTTGAGCCAAGAATCTGAAGCCAACCGAATTGGCCTACCGACTTAATAAAATGAAAACTAAATTCATGACTGAAACGAGGAAAAACATTTCAGTCCGATAAAACCTGACCGTAGGAGACTACAACCTTGAAAAAGTAGATAATTTTATTTATCTTGGAGCCAACCTGAACACAAGAGGCGCCAAAAAAGACAAGATTAGACGCCGCATAAACGCCGCAAATAAAGCTTATTATACGGCACTTCCCATTCTGAGGTCCAGAGTTGTGCACAGACAAAATAAGCTCCGTATTTACAAATGGCAAGTGAAACCTGTGTTGTTTTTTGTAAGTGAAACATGGACCCTGATGAGCGAATCCGAGAAGACGTGGATATAACATATTTGAACGCAAAGTGCTTCGGAAAATCGAGTGCCCAGTGAAACAAGGAATAGATTCGAGACTACGTTACAACGATTAGTTTTATGAACTATTTGACGAACCACCTGTATCTGCTTGCGTAAAGTTACGCAAACTACAATGGGCGGGCCATGAAGAGTGAAGGGAAGAAAACCGGCTACCCAAAAGAATATTAAAGGGTAGTGTACAAGGTAAACGTCCAGCGGGATGACCGAGGACTCGATGCAAAGACATGATAGAAGCTGACAGCAGATCCTTGCTGGGAATGATCAACTGGCGAGCGAGGTCGCAGAACAGTGTGATTGGAGGAGACTTATCCTGGAGGCCAAGGACAAGCTTGTCATGAGTTAGATGATTATGTTGCCTTTCGCATGCAACTTTAATAATTGTAATCCACCTGCAGGTCGATTTCTGGTTGAAGAGAAGAAGTTATTTACCGTTACTCGATTTAAATGTCCTTCAGATGGTGCCCAATGACAAGAAAGCTCAGCAGTTTCGTGCGAATTGGACACTTTTACGTATCTGCATTTTAAAGTTATGCGTGAAAGTACATTTAACAAAGCAAAAAACTTTACGTATGAAACTTATAACTTTGATTCCTAAAAAATGGGGCAGATATTCCCACACCACGAGCAATATTTGGCTACATGACAAAAGGGAAATATGGTTGGCTGCCTCAAATACGAACTATTTGGAGACTCTAAGTGGGAGGAAAAAAATAACATGCAAGATTGTGTGCGCGTGGAGTAAGGTTATTTATTTGAAAACTCCATTTATTTGAAAACTCCAAATCCAATAACAAAATAGAATAGTAACAAAAATAAATAGGAAGGAATAATTAAGCGATGCTTTAAAATAGAAATTTCAACAAGAAAAATGAATGAACAACAAAATATAGTAGCAAAAATTAAAAAAAAAAATCAACTAAACATATAAGCAACATTTAAAAATTAAGTTCAGTTAAATTTTGCAAAGTACTTTTAAACACGATAAAAGATGAAGGAAAAGGACCAAGCTGAAGATTATTATGAATCCTAGCGAGTCGTAATAGAGGTGAATGGTAGTATAGCTCGGTACGAGCATATGAAACCACAAATAAACAAATCAATCATGTAGAACGCAGACTGCCGAAATTGCAGTTCAGCAAAAAGACTAGAAGGAGATTGACAGTGACATAGTCGATATAAAAAATACATATCAAAATAAATCCTACGTATAGCCAGGTATGAAAGGGCATATGGAAGAAAGGGTAAATTTAGTTTAAAGTATAGGAAGCAAGTGAACTTCCTCTGAACAGACTCGAACGATATATAGAAATGACGGAGCGACCAGACCACAGATCAACACTCAAGTAGTGGATATACAAGACAAACGAACAAGCGGATGATGGTAGAAATATTACAAAACTTGTGGACATGCCTTAGGATAAAACCCGAAACTCTAGACTCTAGCAACCACATTTAAAATGTAAATATCAAACTTAAGTTTGGGATCAAAAGTAACTCCTAGATCATTGTGGAAGATGACTTCAGACAAAGAAGCCTCGGACAGCATGTAGGAAAAGGAAATGGGGTGGTGTTTAAGAGGAAAAGTCATTTTATAGGACTTGGTGAGATTGAGGTGTAGAAAATTTGACAAGCACCAGTTATTAAGCACATTCAAGTCATCCTGAAGATATTGAGAGGCAAGATGCGACCTAATAGACCGAAATACCGTAAAGTTATCAGCAAACAATAGACAAGGAGAAGAGATTACTGAGGGAATCATTGATAACCACCAGGGGAAAGTAGGGGTCGAAGAATAGAACCCTGAGGAACACCAGATGAAGGATAAAATGGGATAGAGGTGGATCCACAAAAAGTAACTCGACATGTACGATGTGTTAAATAAGAAAACCATGACAAAAGAGTATGAGTGATTCCAAAAGCTTCGAGTTTACAGCAGAGAAGACGATGATTGACTGTGTCAAACGGTTTGGTGAAATCAGTGAATACCACATCAACTTGATATTGATTGTCCAATGCCTTAGCTACAGTATCAGTGAATTGCATCAGATGAGTGGACGTCGTCTGCGGAATCTATGCTGCTCGCTTGCAATAACAGCACCTAACGAGTCGTAGAATCTACCAGGTAACATGTCTAACTTCGGAAAACAAGAAATCAATGATATTCGACGGTAATTACACACAGACGAAGGGTCACCACTTTTAAGGATAGGCACAATACAGGCACAATACAGGCACTTTTCCAACGGAGGGGAAAGGACCCACTATTTAAGCTCAGGTTAAAAAAGCAGGGAAAAGAGAGAAGAAAGCACAGAAGCCAACTACTTAACAAAAATATTTGGTAAACCATCTGGACCAGGGCCGATATGAGAATGAATTAAGGACTCAACTTCAGAGGGGTCAGTGCTTAAAGAGGGAATTGAATAATCATGATTCCTCACTGAGTTGGAGGGAGTGAAGTCAACGAAAGGAGAACAGGTAAAGGAAAAATACTGACTGAATAAATTTGAAATTACCTGAGGAGAAGAGCATTCTACACTGCCCCAACAGATAGTAGAAGGAATAGAAGACGAATTTTTTAATGATTTAATATGGGACCAGAAAGGTTTCCCATTATTTGCATTCAGGAAATCTAAAGATGAAAGGTGATTTTTTAAAGCAAATTAGATTTCTTTTTTAGCATCTTGACGCGACTGCTAAAGATGGATTTGTCTTCAGCAGTACCTGAACGCTTTTATTCACGACGTGCCTTATCTTTGGCGCTTAAGGTGGTAACAACACGCTTAGTAAGCCAAAGCTTCGGTCTCCCCTTTTGGACAGCCTGAAGAGGTGTATATAAACAGTTACGGTTATAGAGAAATGCATAAAATTTGTTTAGAGCAGATTCACAATCAAGGTTCAGAAAGAACTGAAACCAATTAACAGACAAACGTGCAGTGTTAATTGCCTCATAATTCGATTTGAAAAAATTAAACTTAGGAGCGTAATCTTGTTTAGTAAGGATAAAGGGGTCGACATTGAGATCAATGGACAGAGGTGGATGATGCTGATCGCGAGGAACATAAGAATGTAAAGCAAGGGATACCGACATATGATGAGCAGGACCGTTGGAAAGAATAAGGTCAAGTAGATGACCATTGGTATTACGAACTTGATTATACTGGGACAGAAATTAGAGAGAAAGGAAGGAAGCGATAGCTAAGGAAGGTGAATTAGTAGAAGAGATTGTTGAAACAGGGGAGCCAGCCCATTCTACGGTTGGCAGGTTAAAATCTACGGCAACAGGGATTCTAGAGTGTGGATGATGTACTAGGAGATAGGAAGCAAGATTATCAAAAAACGACTCATATGATTGCAAAAAGGAATTACAAGGAACATATACGGATGAGATCAATATGGAGGCATTGTTAGGTAAAGTTACTTTAACTTAGACACAATCCAGGGCATGAGAAAAACAAAAATCAGTACAAAGGGAGCTGGGCGCATATTTGTTGACGGCAACCAAGACACTATCACTAGACTTATTTTGAAGATTAAATCACGACTACATCTATAAATAATGTGATCCAGTAAAAGTTCCGAATTAACAATATTTGCATTTACCCACGTCTCAGAAAAGCAAATAACGATGTCATTATTAAGTCGGTAAGAAAAAAAAAGAGATCTTTAAGCTTAGTCCTTATGCCTCGTACATTTTGGTAAAAAATGAAAATTTGATTACTTTGCTTATAAGATCGAAAGTCCGAGTTACGTACTACGTTAATATTTAGGTAGTCATAGTCCAAGGTTACATGACGACTGCAGATTTCTTGAAGGTCCGAAAAATTTTTCTTGCAACAGGTACAAATTCTTTGACCAGCGCACCTTTTGGCAAAAAGTTCTGGGAGAAGATTACTTTGAAGTCAGCATCAACATCGATTTTAAAGGAGGCAAGATAACGCTTATCATCCGTGAGCTTTTTGCATGTAAGGAACGGCCGTGATTTTCCAACTTAACTTAAAATGTAATTTTGAATTTGCTCACACGTCATATGAGATGCGAAACGCGAAATAAAGACCCGAAGTAGTGGAGTTACAACTTGGGGAGGCTGAAAATGTTGAAATCTAGGCTCATTGGAGTGAAGGTTAGACATGTTATCTGGTAGATTCTGAGGCTGAATTTCACTAGCAGTCGAAGAACCAGCAACTGGCATGATGGATGGTTGCAAATAATTTTTAGCAATAGCGCCTTGGTACGTAGATGAAGGTCCAGGTTGGTACCTGCGGTCAACTTCCACAGAGTTCGTTCACTCCGTTCCAATGCTATCACATGGTTTCACTCCGGCACTGAAAAATGTATGTAACAGCTGAGGATTTAGGACAGAAGGTGAAACAACTCTTAGTTTAACCCGGTAAAAATAAATCAGGCTACAATGCGAGAGGAGCTGGAATTATCTGAACTGAAGTTCGGCACCGAAAACGAGATAGACAAAAATACTGAATTAACGATGAGATTAGTAGCCAGGCTGGAATCCTAGCACTCAACCTTCAAAGAATGAATGGTGTAGCTATCCATATAGCCCAAATCAGCCACATCATGCAAGGACAGCCTCCACATTCTGGCAAGAATGTTCATAAATGAAAAATATGACCTAGAACTGACCCAAGAATCCATTACGCATAAAAGTCAGTTTAGAATTGAACGCTCGGAATTTCACAAATTAGAAGAAAAATACAAGAAAACACGTGTTGACCGTGATCTAGTTAATAAGAGGATTCAACAACATAACCGCGAAATACGAGCAATGTTCAATGTTTGTAATATGCGGCGACAGATCGTTACAGCAACGAACATCATCAACCTTTACGCATCTTGCGTTTTCCACGTTCTTTGAGGAAGATTTTACCACACACTCTAGCAAAAGGAGCAGCAGTAGAATTCATTCCTGTCATCACCACGAGGCGGATTCTCAAAGCGTATGGGGTGGCTTTAAAGTCCAAACGGAAACACTTTTATAGGAGGCAACAGACAGGTATGTGCTGAACTGCAAAAGATCGGAAGCAGCCGAACATCTGTTGCCTATATGGTGGCAAAGTAGGAACTAAACAAGGAATCACAAAGAGGAAATTCGGCAAATGGCAATCTATTTATATTTACTCTGACCGATGATGCGATAGGTAAACTCAGCAATATGCTGCCTGGAACTCTAAACGATTCGATATTCACGGAGCCGCTTATAGATTTTCTGTTCCTGTCGTACTCAGACTGTGTTAAAGAGGCAATTTATAAAATTCTTGTTTATTAGCGGCATTCCGTCGCGTTGGGATGCATCCATACGTAAGGCAAAAGGGGATAGGCGCTCAGCATCATATTGTCCGGTGTGCACGCTGGGCACTGCGGAGAATCCTCTTTGCGGATCAACTAAGCTGGGCTTCTGTCAGCAGTCGAAGTTTCTGACACTCAACAATCGATCCACATAACCTGGCGAGCGGGGTGGACATACTTCGGGCTCTTGAGCAAAGGTTGAATATTCTTTGTTATTAGCTGACCATTATGCGGGACCAATGGCGAATTCAATACAACCATGAGTTGTATGAAATTTTTGACGAACCGGAGGTCTCAACGATTGTAAGACTGCGGAAACTGCAATGAGCTGGCCACATGAATTGCATGGACGAAGAAAGGATGCCCAAAAAGGTATTCGTTGGGAGAACTGAAGGCCGGAGACCAGTGGGGAAACCGAGGAAACGCTGGTCTGACTCGGTCGATGAAGACAGTTCGTCGCTGCTCGGATTTCGAAATTGGAGGACGTGGTCAATTGACTGAGACAGTTGGAGGCGCTATTTGCAGGAAGCGAAGGCCCGAGAGGGGCTGTAGTGCTAAGAAGAAGGAGATTATGCGGGACAATCTTAAGGGCCGATGGTTGCTACAAGAGATTGTGAGAACGCCTGTTTCCTTAGGTGCAGTTCAGGAGTCGAAACTTGGATTTGGTTTCAGAAACATAATGTATTTACTGTTTGTGGAAGATATCGCAGCGATAATCGCTGCCAGATCTGAGCGCTTGTCCCCAACTCAGACTTAACCATGTCGACGATGGACAATTTCAGCTGGTGGATTAGATGAGCTAGTCAGTCTATTGAATGCTCATCTGAAGCGGCGCATTAAAGCGGTCCTTATTATCCAGTTGTAAGGTAACCAGGCGAATTTACACAACCCTCGGGAAGTAAAGCAGCGACTATTAACGGCCATAAATAACTTCATACAATTGCATAGCAGAAGTCCGTATGGAGCAGTGGGTTAGGGCACACTCCGCTTGCGCAGCAGCTCCCAAGTTCCAACCTCGGTGGCGGCATCGAGTTTGAGCTTCTGATGCATCGGACCATCAGCCCACCCAGCTGTGATGGATACTAATTGAAAAATTAGGTAATAATCAGAAGGTTGAGCGTGATATTGACCATATCACCTCGAATTTCGTTACGGTCATGGAATGAGATACCCTAACAATGAATCTCAACGCCAAGGTTCGTATTTGAACTGGTGTGCGATGGACTATTATTGTTATTGAATAGTTCTGGGAGCTGTGCTGTCATCCAATCTTCTGAAGATGCCGTGCATGTGCAGGCACAGGCTAAAAAAAGCACCTTGCTGCAGATCTTTGTCCCAGTGCGCGAGAATTTCGGAAGCTTACTCCCTAGCTGAAGAGCAACTTGCATGGATCATCCTTCTTTTACGTGGCGTTCATGTAAGAAACTCTAGGGACAATGGAGGTACCATAAACTTTTGGAATGCAATCTACAATACATTGTCAAGAAAAAAATCCAACTTGATCCTGCGAATATTTGGTGAAAAGGAAGCACTTTCGAGCTGCGGCCGTAGCCAAAAAATTACCAGACGAACGAAGTAACTCGAAAAAGCTTAACAGGTCGCATGAAATGGTCAGAAATCATGCTCGAGACGGAGTAAATATAACAAGCTATAACCTGCAATAATTCTCTGTACTTTTCTAAATATATCTCGAAATATAATCTAAAGGTTGACGTCGCAAAGCAAAGTTTTTTCCAAATATAATGCCAATAATTCTCTACTTACCTTTCTAGCAGTAATAACAGCATTTTCTCCCTTCGGGTCAAATCGCATACTTCTTCGCTTTCGATTTTTATTAGCTGATGAAGCCGTCTCCACTTTTTCACTTTCCTGTGCAGGTTGTACAGCCTTATCTGATGATTCAGCGTCGCCATTAGGAACCACCTTCGTGATATCACAACTTTCCTTTTTATTATCTTCCTTATGACCGATATCCTCGACCACTTTCTCCTCCGCACCAGACTCTACGATCATTTCTTTGACTTCCACTTCCTCTACTCTTTCATCTTTCTCTGGCTGTTCATTTGTTCTAATTGGACTCGCAGGTTTAGCTTCCAGTTGGATTTGTTCCTCTTTCACCACTGACTCATTTTCATCAAAGTCTCCTACCTTCTTCGATCGCCCACGACGTCTTTGAGGGGCAGGTGATATACTTTGCACCGTTCTTGTGCGATTTGATCTGCGTGAGGGATTTTCTTGTACGCTTCTGGGGAACTTCTGTAAGTAAAAGCCTTGTCAGAATGTGACCAGAACAAATCAATGCACCGCAAGTAAACCTTGCTTTGGTGCACATTGAACAAGTTTTGATTCATCGAAAATAGTATCTTGACTACTCACCTTTGGTTTGGGCTGTTTGGCACCGATGCTCGTAAGCGAAGTGTCGGCCGGTGGGTCTTTGTTGGCGTCGTTGATAACGTTGTTATCAGGGCACGCGGACGCAGACTGCATCGCCGATTGGGGAATTGAAGGCTCGGTCGCTGGCGACGTCTTTGTCGGTGTTGTTGCCGTTGACGATGGGGCTGGAACTGGTGTGCAAGGTGGTATCGCCTCTAACGCCTCTTCAGGCTGCTGATTCTGTGATTTCTTTGGGGTCGTAATTGCACCACTAACTTGACCTTTAGCCTCCTCTCCAACAATCGCGCTCTTTTTCTCCTCACTTGCCATTTCCTCATCCACGGCAGACTTTCTGGTATTTTTCTTGGCGTACTGATTATTGAAATGTCGACGCCACTTGAGGGTGTTATCATTGTTGAGATCGATAGCAGAAGCTTCATCACCTGGCGTGGGGCTCGAGTTAAAGGCAGTCGACATGCTGCTCAACACATTTTCGATATCCGTCATTTTGGCTCTCCGATTGCACACAAATTATCACCACCTATTTCACGAGCCACACAAAACCGTAATTTGCGTTTCAGCTCGCGTTAAACACGATTTTGTATTGGATCTCCGCGAACACTTGACTCGTCGTGGTCAAATGGTGGTTTGCACGTCTTGCAGATGGACGGTCGCACGATCGCTCAATGTCGGCCTGGCCGCGGGTCGATGGGGCCCAACTTCCGCTCGCGGCCCCCGTGCTGAGTGCTCGATGGTTTTCTGATAGGTAATCACACGCTCACGGCTACTCCTTTCACGGTAAAGACACTCCAATTTGAACACTCTCGCACTGATTGGCGATTTCTCCACATACGCGACAATTTCACATAATCTGGGACATAGGATGCACTAATCTATCACTGACGAATGTTGTTTATAGAATAGGAATGGATAATCGCGTGGAAAACATTGGAAACCACTTCAAAATCAATTTAGAAACACGGACGAAATGTAAAGCAGCAGCACCAACGAGATCTTAGCAGACATTTTTTTCTTTTTTAACTTTTTTAATCGCTCTTGCACGGGTGGGGGATGAATTGTGAGACTTGGATGGAAGAAATGTCAATGAGGATTTGCTAGACCCTTGTAGATGGCGTGAAACATGGTTCGGATAGTAACTTTTATCGAAGACACAATTGCTTTGGGTAGGTAGTAAATGGGGAAATACCACTTAAGTTTGCTCGCAAAGGTGGCGAAAACTTAGAAAATATAGTTAAAAATATTCCGCCTTTAGTAGAATCTTGAAATAAAAAAAAAAAAAAAAAAATGAAAGAAAGTATATACCCTTTAATTCTACTATTTATTTTAAATTTAGTATACAATTGTTTCGTTCACTACTTGAGAACTTCCTCAGTACTACTATTCCCTAAACTATAAGTGTCCTAATATTTATACTAAACTCATTAACGTATTAATATGAATCTCTAATTACATCTAATCCCTCAAAGTACTTTTACTTAATCTCTAATTACCTGATCCTTTACCATTCAAAAATTTGTTTTTCCTTAATTAATACTTAACTACCTTCATTATTTTGTAAGCTTGAATAGCCAGGTGTATCCGTTACCTGGGTCGCCGTTCCAAATGTCCTGCGTCTTCCGATTGAATATCTCCAAGCTTTCTGCTACATCAAGCTTCCATCCGTTTTTAACCGTTTTCAGCATGCTTACGTTGTCCGCAGTGATGTCATGTTTTTCAAGGACTATATGCTCTGCTACTTTTGATTTGAAGTTTTTTGCATCCTGCTTTTTGTTTTTGTTGACTGCTTCCCTTAAGTGTTCATTCCATCTGACACCTAGTGATCTCCTCGTTTGTCCAATGTAACATCCATTACATTTCGTACACGATACCTTGCAGACTCCACTCCGCTCCATTTTGGGAATGGGGTCCTTGGTTGATCCAAGCAAGTTCTGTATTTTTGTGGCCCAGCTCGTATAAACTAGGTCGATGTCTACGTTCTTCATAGCCCTCTTCATTGTTTCCGTCCTTGAGTCAAACGTTACAACCAACCTCTTCCGTTGCTCGACTTCCGCAGTTAGCGTTGTGAACTTTTTATTGAAGATCTCCTTCGTTCGTTTGGCTATCAATTTGGTGACTTCATCCGTAGGGTATCCATTCCACTCGGCTAGCTTATAAATGTGGGACGTTTCTTTTTTCAGGCCTTCCTTATCCAATGGAAGCGTGAGCATTCGATTCACAAGCCAGCTAAATGTCGACCATTTTTGCTGTTGGCAATGGTTCGAAGTGAAAGGAATTATCCGCATGGTGTCCGTTGGTTTGCGGTATATCTCGAATTCCAATCCATTAGCTCCTCTACATACCATTACGTCAAGGAATGGTAGCCGCCCCTCCGACTCCAGCTCGTGGGTGAAACTGATGTTGTTGTGGATTGAGTTGATCGCCGTGAGAGTTTGCTGGACCTGATCCTCTTTGATGATTGTAAAGATATCGTCTACATAACGCACCCATCGATGTGGCAGTTTACCTTCTTGTGCTAACTTCTCCTCCAAAAATGCCATAAAAACTTCGCTTAGAAACGGGGAAAGAGGGTTTCCCATTGGAGCACCACGTGTTTGCTTAAAAAATTCTCCCCTAAAGGTGAAATAGCTTTCACCCATGCAGAGTCTAGCCAGTTTCAAATACATTTTGGCTCGTGCTTTCCATTGTTCTCCTGATCCTTGTAACAGAATCCACTCCTCAAGTAACGTAAGTGCTTCTTTGACCGGAATACTGGGAAAAAGTGCCTTAACGTCAAATGACACCATCGTATCCCCATCTTCCAAAGGTCCCCAGGACAAAACCTTTGAAGTAAATTCTGCCGAATTTGCTACTGATCTGGTAACAAATTTTTTGTCCATGTTATTGAATTCCTTGACTAACCACTTCGCAATTTTCTGAGTGGGAGCGTTTTCTGCTGACACAATTTCACGCATTTCATGGTCTGGCATGTGAATCTTCGGAAGTCCTATGATCCTTGGCGGCGATGGGTTGGTTACTTTTAAGAATTTCTTGATTTCCTGAATCCATGGTACACATTCTTTCAGCACTTTTTCCACTCTTTTTATTGACTCAGGAAGCGGATTATTTCGTAGACTGAAGTTTGGTCCCGTATTTATTTTTTCCCGCATTCTGTTGTCGTAATCGGCCTTGTCCATGATCACTACAGCATTCCCTTTATCCGCTTTCATGTAGTAAGCCGGTAGATTTTTGAGCTCTTTGATGATCCTATTCTCGTCCTGCTTTCCAACCCATCTAGTTTCTTTTCTCAGTGTATCTGCAGTGCTAGCTCTTATCTTTTGTTTTTCCATAGGAATCGAAGCCGGGATCAATAGACTTTCGAGCATGCATGGACTGACGGCAGAGAAAAACAAAAGATAAGAGCCAGCACTGCAGATACACTGAGAAAAGAAACTAGATGGGTCGGAAAGCAGGACGAGAATAGGATCATCAAAGAGCTCAAAAATCTACCGGTTTACTACATGAAAGCGGATAAAGGGAATGCTGTAGTGATCATGGACAAGGCCGATTACGACAATAGAATGCGAGAAAAAATAAATACGGGACCAAACTTCAGTCTACGAAATAATCCGCTTCCTGAGTCAATAAAAAGAGTGGAAAAAGTGCTGAAAGAATGTGAACCATGGATTCAGGAAATCAAGAAATTCTTAAAAGTAACCAACCCATCGCTGCCAAGGATCATAGGACTTCCGAAGATTCACAAGCCAGACCATGAAATGCGTGAAATTGTGTCAGCAGAAAACGCTCCGACTCAGAAAATTGCGAAGTGGTTAGTCAAGGAATTCAATAACATGGACAAAAAATTTGTTACCAGATCAGTAGCAAATTTGGCAGAATTTACTTCAAAGGTTTTGTCCTGGGGACCTTTGGAAGATGGGGATACGATGGTGTCATTTGACGTTAAGGCACTTTTTCCCAGTATTCCGGTCAAAGAAGCACTTACGTTACTTGAGGAGTGGATTCTGTTACAAGGATCAGGAGAACAATGAAAAGCACGAGCCAAAATGTATTTGAAACTGGCTAGACTCTGCATGGGTGAAAGCTATTTCACCTTTAGGGGAGAATTTTTTAAGCGAACACGTGGTGCTCCAATGGGAAACCCTCTTTCCCCGTTTCTAAGCGAAGTTTTTATGGCATTTTTGGAGGAGAAGTTAGCACAAGAAGGTAAACTGCCACATCGATGGGTGCGTTATGTAGACGATATCTTTACAATCATCAAAGAGGATCAGGTCCAGCAAACTCTCACGGCGATCAACTCAATCCACAACAACATCAGTTTCACCCACGAGCTGGAGTCGGAGGGGCGGCTACCATTCCTTGACGTAATGGTATGTAGAGGAGCTAATGGATTGGAATTCGAGATATACCGCAAACCAACGGACACCATGCGGATAATTCCTTTCACTTCGAACCATTGCCAACAGCAAAAATGGTCGACATTTAGCTGGCTTGTGAATCGAATGCTCACGTTTCCATTGAATAAGGAAGGCCTGAAAAAAGAAACGTCCCACATTTATAAGCTAGCCGAGTGGAATGGATACCCTACGGATGAAGTCACCAAATTGATAGCCAAACGAACGAAGGAGATCTTCAATAAAAAGTTCACAACGCTAACTGCGGAAGTCGAGCAACGGAAGAGGTTGGTTGTAACGTTTGACTCAAGGACGGAAACAATGAAGAGGGCTATGAAGAACGTTCAGTTGATGATGCTATAAGATGATCTTGAAATTCTAGCCTTTCTTTTGTAATGATTTTCGAAATGCCCGTGTAGGACACGGGTGCCGATGGTCTGGCACAAGTGTCAGCGAGCTATAAACAACACCAAGCTCAGCTAACTAGCTTCGCTTAATGACCGCGTACGCGTGCTTGACGACTAGCATTTGCGGAATCATGAGCCACGAAGCCACACTACAAAATACTTGCCACGCGTACTCTACTCTACAAGACGTACCGATCAATTTTTATTATCTCTAGAAATGGTCTATTAGGTTTCAATTAAGCTACTCTACAGTAATTCAATATTTTTTTGCCTCGTTAAAGTTAGCGGACACGGAGGCTTGAGACAAACGCAAACATTACACAAAAAGCAACCGTTACTTTCTCCGAAGAAGGTCGTTGCATTACAAGGGGAATGTCAAATCTAAAGATGTTAAAGTGGCTGAAGTGAACCACTCATCTCTGCCTAAAGGATGGAAACTTGACGGATGTAGTTTACTTTACACTAGTAAAACAACAAACTAAGCAGTTTCGACGGGGTGACCACCTTATCTCTTCAGGAGCAGCCACTCCTGATTACCAAGGGGCTGCTCGACTGCTTATGTTTATTACAAAGTATATGCACATCTTCGCGTACCAGATCCTCGCAATATTTCGTAATACCGTTTGCCAGAACCGTCATTTACAGTCACTCACCGTTAGTTTTCAAGGTGAAAGTACACCATTGTCTTCAGCTTCACCCCATCCTTTGGATTTGTTTGTCTCCTACAAACGTAAGCTGCAGAGAGTACTCCTCGAGAATTAACTTTTTGGAACTCGATTAATTATTCGTAACTGTACCGCTTTTTATCGATGGGTTTTATTTTATTTTACTATTTTATAATTGGAAACTACTTTCTGTAAAATAATTTAATTTAATAAAAGTAATAACAAATGAACTTTGGTATTCGTATTTATTTTTATCAATAAATGAATTATAATATACATATACTCGTGTACTCCTTGTTCAGCAATGTCTACGATAAACCATTTGACATTATTTGCGTTTGCTCAACATCAAATCAAATCAAAATGATTAAAGCACCGTTCCCATGAAACTTATGTAGTGAATGGTAGATATTAGAATGTCCGTAAAGGACTGCGGCGATGGTCTGTTGCCTCGGCGAAGAGGATGGTTATATAAGCCGAGATTGGCCTTGTCTGGGGACACGTGAATGTAGCAGGCTAGCGTTGCGGTGTCGTGGGGTGGGTTTATTCCCTCAACACAAGGACCCACTTTCACATTCACGAATTCTCGGGTCTCAAAACAGGTCGGCCGAAGTCGAAAAATGTAGGTAACTACCTAAAGACAAATGGACTTGGGGACACTTCGTCGTTACCCGACGGTCCCACAAATAGGAGCGGGGCAACCGGATAGATGTGGTGCCCCCTCGTACCCGCCCAACTGGATCAAGATCCAAATGTTGACGTGGCCCTACATTTCCCGTTTCAGTGGAAAACTCATACAAACATACTTTGCATGAGCCTTCCCATCAACGAGAAATATAGATGTGACCGATTTATGTCATAGAATTATGTGATCGGGCCACATAACCCTATGCCATAAAAAGGGCACGTGAGCGGAAGGCCACTCAACCCGGCAAGAGCTCCTGAAAACAACAAAATAGGTGGAACGCGCCCGATGGCTAGCCCATTTTCAGTGAACCGCCTACCATCGTAGCCCGTCATATATCCAGTCAGAGAGGCAGAATGGAAAGACCGAAGGGTATATTATTAACAATTCATTTTATTCTAATTATGATTAAGACATTTGCGGAAAAACTCACAAACTACCTTTATAATTCTAATGTCACTTTTCTCTATCCAAGTGGATGTGAACAATTTTCAGTTTTCCGAACAATTTTCTTATTTATTTCTGATTTGAAAATTTTATATAAGTAATAAAATTTTCCAGCGAATTGGGAGTGTGAATTAGCAGGCCTTCGATCACACTTGATGACTGATTCGTTCAGATTTACAGAGATTAATATAAGTTAGCAAATATTTTCGAGTTTAACAGAACATCATCGTTATTACTGGTCATAAAATCTGCTGAATTAATAGACAACCGCTGAAAATTCCTCTACAAAAAATTCTTAACTGATCTATGCTATGAACAATAAGTAAGTAATTAAGAATTGGTAGCACCCAGAACTAACCCAAGAATTTCTGGACAAATATGACACAGCAAATGAGTCACTAATTTAGCTGGTAGAGGTTTTTATAAGTGAACAATGTTGTTTCAGGTGATTTCTCCATTTGTTTTATTAATTACAATTATCTCGAATTCTCATTTGGACCAAAACAATTTTTTTACACGATTCTGACCTCAGTTTAGTCTTTTGTTAAAGCCTTATTGAAAGAACAATTTACATTTACTTTGGTTAATCACTCAATAAAACGTCTACTCGAGTATGATCAATTTTTCGATACGAATTCACTGCGAACGGAACACGACTAATTTCTTTCTTTTCTGTTAAGAATCTGCTCGAACAACAATCGGCTACTAAATTCCGAACTTGCTTAACATCCTTGACTACTGAGTAAATAACCGATATGTTAGACTCATTGACATAAAAGGTTACGAGTGGCACCTGGAGATTGATTCTCGTTGTGTTCATCGAAAACAGTGAAGAAATTTAAGTTAAACTTTGAACGCCCAAAGGCACCACACAGAACGCCGTCAAAACCTTTTCACAATATACATTTATCATGTATAGCTCTATTTCACAATCTGAATTTCCGGATCAACTACGGAATAAACTATGTCCTGTAATCACAAGTAGGAAATGCGACATTTTTTCTCAATGAAACAAAAGGTCCTAAATGTTCACTTGTAAATTAAAGCTAGCGAACGTTATTACTCCACTAAAGTAATGGCCGATATTAATAATTGATTGTTCAAATATTAGCTCCAAAAGGAAAAACTATTTCAAAACCACTTGAAATGAAAAATTGGATAGAAAAAAAAATACACAACGCATTTCGATGTAGTCACACTTCTACTACCAGTTATACATATTCCGTTATTTTTTTTATTCTCTAAGATCCATTTTTCTTTTAGTTTAATTAGCACTCGTGTTCTACATAAATTGTTTTATAATCTTTTGTTTCAGTTGTTTTACGTAATGTATTTACGTTTCTTTTTGTTTTTTTTCATAATTTATTAATTATTTATCCTTGCATATTTATGACTCAAAGATCGAAAAGCTATCATCGAATCAGTTTTCTTCATTTAGTTGCTTATTGCAATTATTTTTGCCTTTGCATTTACTTGATTACGATTATATTTTGTCTAGCACCCACTGTTCAATTCTATTACTATTTCCCTGGCAGAAGTTTAAAGCAGTACTCACTTCAAGGCGGACACGTGTAGTTAATAGGTATTTCCTTTCTCCGTGAAGGACTGCAGCGATGGTCTGCTGCCTCGGCAGAAGAAGGTGTCAGTATCTGCCGAGAATGCCCTTATCTGGGGACGCGTGAATGCGCTGGCAGGCTAGCATTGCGGTGTCATGGGGCGGGTTCATTCCCCCAGCACAAGGATCCACTACAAAGAATTTCGCATTCACGAATTTCTGGGGTCGAACAAAAGTAAGGCGACCGAAGTCGCAAAAATTGTAGGCAACTACAACAGGGGTAAATGACTTGTTCATGGAACAAGAGAAACAAGTAAAAAGGGCGGAATAAGGGTAACTTTGTCCTTATCCGAAGAGGCTCATGGCCCACAAACGAGAGAGGGGCACCCGGGTGGTGATGGAGCCCCCTCGCACCCGCCGAACCGGATCAAAATCCATGAATGTTGCAGTGGCCAGGTATTTCCCTTCTGAGTGGAAACCTGATACAACATAACCTGCATGAGCCTTCCCATCAGAGGAGAAGTACCCCGGAGAACAATTTATGCCATAGAATTATGTAATTCGATTACATAACCCTATGTCATAAAGAGGCACCTTGCTCGGGCCACTCAACCCGTGACGTCACCTGGAACAAAGAGGTTATTTAATGCCCGATGGCTGGCTCGTTTGTGGTGTGAAGAGCCTACCATCGTACAGGGTCCTATACCCGGTCAAAAAGAAGGAACGGAAAGACTGACGGTTTATTTTAATGAAGCATTTTTCTTTTTATTTTCTGCATTTCAACTGGGCGTTAACAATATTTTCAAAAAAAAAGGAATTTCTTCCGTAAATAGTGCTTCTTCCAAATACAACAAAACGTAAGTTATTTTGAATTTGGATTGCTTAAAGCAAAACAAAATTTTTCAGTCTAAAACAAGTAAATATCTAAGCAAAAAGTCGGACGGAAATTTCAATTTCAATTTAGAATAAACTGTGCTTTCAATTTGATTTCATACGGTTTCTTTTTTTTTCATTGCAAGGAAAAACAGAAAAAGGAGATTTAAAATTTGTAATAAATAATTTTCAAACAAATCTGGGTACTTACCCACATGGTCCTTCGAGCGTTCGATGACGATGCAGGTATCCTCTAAATTTCCAATAAAAGAAAAAAATTCTAAATTTCCCTAGAACGAGAGTTTCTTCACAATCACTTGACGATTTCAAGAAAATAGACTTGAGACAGCTCACTTTGTAAAATTTTCAACAAATCGCACAGGTCAAAACAAAATGTTTATTCCAATTAACATTCTACTATTATGTATAAGACCTCCTTAGAATTGTGCGCTACTACGTATTGCAGTTCGAAGCACTTTTGTTTTGTTGCCATGGAAGGTGCGACACACATTCATCAACGAAGGTTGAATTTAGGGAATTGTGACTTCTGTTCAGCATTGACATCTTTCGGGTCGACGCCTATCAATTTCTAACTCGTTTGATCGTTAATCGCGTTCTAAAGAGCAAACAGCTCTTGGATCACCACTAAATATTCATAGAGCTGCGCCACCATCAATAGAAGATTGCCATCGTCTCACTTTCGTGCATGCAAAATTTATTTCGCTTTAGTAGTCTTATCACTTCCCGGCTCACTTCGTCCTCTCCCTCGTTCTATCTGCTTTTTCATTCCAGCTTATAATTCGTCATGTCCTTGACTTGAGCGTACGCATCAAATCCCAACTGCCGTTCGTCGTTTAGCACAGGCCGTTGTTATGCGATGAAGTCCAATAAACAAATTGCCAAGCAATCAATTAAATACCCCAAAGTCCTTGATGAATGAGAAAAAACCCGAAATTTTGGTGTAGTATTCACAAGATCGAGTGTCTCAAGGCTGCGAAAGCAAGCATATGGCGCTTAGTGGGCAATGAGAAAGAAAAAAGTGGTTGCAACATCCAAGCGAACTTCACGAAATGTGAATGGCTGGCTTAGATGATATTAATAAAGCACAAAGCGCGTGGAGATGATTTTTCTACACTATTTCGCAACAAAACAGCCACAAGTGGAGCGTACACTCGGAAATCTCGCAATTTCCACACACAAAACAAGCGAGCACACCAAAACACTGAATGGCATCCTTTACTCCGCAAGCAAGCTACACACTCCTGTTTCGTCTGACTTTTCAAGCGTTTCGGGCAAAAATAATGCAAACGCTATTCACACAACCGTTTTCTCTCCAACCCCACCGAAATAGAGCATTGTAATGATCCCGTTGTGCTTGGTGATCGCTGCACTGTCACCAATGCCATATTAATCACTGCATGCGCGCGATCAAGTTGTTAACACATTTTTTTAATTCAATTTGCATATAGTCTCGATACTTAATGCGATAATTGGCACTTTTCACGAAAAAAATATAAGCGAGAATGTCTAAGAATGTGCCGTTTTTCTTACAATCTACTTTCACTCCTTGCGTCCACGCACGTTGGCGATTGCAAGCAGACTCCCTTCATGTCTCGCGCCAGGTTCCCAGCTCACGACTATCATCGCGACGAGCATCATTGCTGTGTCGGATGAAATAGCATACCATGACCCTCTAGATCTGGATGCTGTTGATGTTGTTGTAGCTGTTGTTGATCCAGTATTGGATCGAACCTTGTCATTATGTGATCAATACAAACTGCACGCAAATGTATAGAGGCAGGTTGTGGAGCTTAAATGGTACGTGCGACACGCCTGAATGTAAATGTGCATCCGCGGATGGGATGCATGGAATAGCAAGTTGCGTTGAGTAGCTTGCTCACTGATGTGAGTTGTTACCAACAATTCGATGAGTGTAAGTGTATATTTTTGTATGACTATGATTACGATTAGCGGAATGCGAGAATGTGTAATTTCCATACTATCAAGCCATAGTAGGATTTCCTATATGGAAATGGTTTGCTGGTTGTGTAGTGATTTAACAGATCTGGCCTATATTATGCAGGAATTTCCTTTAAATCTTTGCCTGCACCGAATTCAAATGGATCATTTTTAGTTATATTGAATAAATAAAATATAAAATCTATTCAAATTTATATAAGAAAAAATAAAATTTAAATTTTACATAAGATTATCAAATAACAAAAAAAAAAAAAATTTAACAAACTGCTCGATTACTACACACGAGAGCTTGCAATACCTTCAAATATCCCGCTGCTCTGACCTTCCTCTGCCCAGCACCACGTCATTGATAACACCGCCCTATTTTAAACATACCACTTACATCTGAATTGTACAGCTGTCCAAGCCGATAGAGAAGCTATTTGTTCAAAATTTGGTTACGGGCACTTTACCATTGTAAGATGGGCGCGATTTAGTCATCACGCGTGCGCAATCATAATCCAATTGATCACACTCCGCATCCACGCACGAGCAAGAGCCGCAATTTGACCACATTCTAGACCACACTAGTACCAAGTCGATCACGATACTAATATCAATCAAGTATGCTATTTAGAATCGCCGCCAAAACAAGCCGCAGAACAACGGAAATATCGCGAAAAAAGATATCTGCACTGCACTTCACACTAATATTGGGCTCAACGCCGGATTTCTAATTTCTCGTTAACTAATATCAGAACCGAAAAACTGTACTCCTAGACTATATGTACTATTCATCACACCGAACCGGCGCGGCGTCCACGCTGGTGCGCAATCTCGAGCAGACTCGCTGTTTTCTTTCCTTTTGGATCCGTCTAACTTGTCTTTCTTTTCCTTTCCCCCGTGTCGCTATCGGTAAAATTCAATCAGCTGCCCACTCTGCTGAGCTCGAATGCATTTTTTCATGTAATGCACCGTTGGCCTGCACTAAATCAGTGTTTCCACATCTTAAATTGTAATGGGCAGATTTAAATTTTAAATGAACTAGAGAAATTTGAAATGAAGTAAAGAAATTTAAATAAAGTGAACAAAATTTACATGAAATGAAAATTTTAAATAGTAATAAAAATTAAATTTCATGGAAAATATAGTTAAAGGAAAACATTTAAATTTTATTATAGAGGAAAATTTGATATAAAGTTACATTTAATATAAAAATAAGAAGAAAAATTATTCTACAAATTACAATGGAAATAATTACATATTTTTTTAAATCTGCCATTACTATTTTGGATAGGAGATAGGAGGGTTTGCGAGCAGTTTGCTTGTATGTCTGCTCGATTACTACACTTATTTCGAGCCGATTTTACGTTTTTTTGTTAATTTTTCTCATTCTGATTTATTTATGCACGATGCATTGAAATTTTTCTATTTATCCTATCAACGGGTTTTTACTTTGTATGTATTATTTAGTTGCTCAGTGTATAAGGTATTTAATTTCCTTTTTCGAATATCACCAACCGCTGCATGTACATTGCCGCACAAAATCTTACTTTCCAATTTGATTGCTTGAGAAATAGGGTTTAAATTCCACCATACTCAAATGGAGTATGATCAATTTGATACTTAACAATGAAATGTGAAATATGACCATAATATAATTTTTTCAACAAAAATTATATTTTTACCTAATCAAATTTATTTTAATATTGACATCGTCTCCCATCTAATGGGCTTTTTCAGACGCAGCGTTAAAAGTGAGCGTTAAACAGGTTATATGGGCAAGAAGAGTGAGAGGCATTGAGGGGACCTGATGGTAAAAACATGCCATCATTTTTTAGGGTGCACGAGCGTAACGCACATATACAAACGCATTTTGTTGATCATTTGGTGGGGGAAATTTTATACAAACGCCGGCAATCATTCCGAATTGAACATTCGGTGAAGAAGGTAGTCGTCATGAAACGATTGCCTTTCTTTATTTTGCGTGCAAAAATAGATGCGTGGGCGCGAGAAGCTACGCGTTATTTAATAAATTTATAAAAGCGGAGGCCATGTTCAGTTTCAGGAAACAACACGACGAATACCACGATTTCAATAAAGTTGAATTGCCTATTGTGAATCCATAGACAATTAACAGTACGCATAATCTTCATAGAATCACATTATGATAAGCAAGTTATGCGACTAAAAAAGGAACTCAAATTTGGAATATATTTTCAGAAAGCGGAAAAACACGGAGGATCCAAATAAATCCAAGAGATAAATTTGAATCGACAAACTTTAAAAATCATAAAATACATTTTTCATTCCAGTTTTTATTACCTCGTGCACAATTCAAGGCTAAAACAAATTCTCAATCGCTTATCTCTCTGTCTTCGCTCTCATGTTGTCCGCGCGATGTTTAACGATCAAATGACCCTTTTGACACATACACTCGCAAGACGTGTATTGTATACAAAAATAGGTTGGCTGAACTATGCAACGTGTAAACATAAGGGCGTAAGCGCGAAACCTGTTTGGATATCGGTTTTTACCATTTCCGTGTGAAAGAGCCCAATCGCACTATGGAATTTCTGTAAAATGAAACACCAAAACTTCCAATCAACGTTCCAGACGGCTGCACGACTGTAGAAGAAAATTCGCTCTTGGCTCTGTAGCGAATGAGAGTCGAAAACAGAATCGCCAAATATTTTATCATTTCGAATTCTCTATTCAGTCCTCCTTGTGCAGTGGAAGTGGATGTGTTGTGTCGCAGGTTTCAGTGGCTTCGAAGTCGAGATTTGATTTTTTCTTAGCGTGTTGTCCATATACACTACTGTACAGTACAGAAGCTGTCAAATCTTGTGAAGTGCAGGAAAGTCGCACATCTGTGAGGTTCTTGCTCTGCGCATAACCATCCTTTGGAAGGACTTGGATGTTGAGCGTTGGTCCTGTTCCTCCTCGGCTCGAGTTACGTACGGTTGTATCGATTATTCGCAAAGTGGATGATTGATAATACGGATTGTCAAATCGTCAGTGGCTTTTATTGTGCGAGATCAAACGGTGCAGTGCGGTATCAAGTGGAGTGTCCTTTGAATGCAACATCAGTTCGATTCTTCGCAATTTGTGTGAGTGCTTTGCGAGTCATTCATTCGCGATTAACTGTGATTGTGGTCGGTCCTTAATATCCGCATAACGTAATAAAACGGTGTTAAGAAAGCAAATTTTCGCTAAATCGCCCCAAGTTTGCCATGCGGGATCTCGGCTCGAAAATGGCCGAGCTTAAATTTGAGGCTCCTCTGGCTCAGTTCGAGGATGCAGATGAATGGGGCGGCAGCGAATTTATTACGCAAACGGGCGGCGGTACAAACGCATCAGCACTCAAGGCTGCCCTCAGCGACACCTTGAATCTGAATCTTAAGGAAACGGACAATAATATTCTGATGCTGGAGGAAGCCGTGCGAGACATTCATGTCAGCAAGAATGGGAGCCCCAATTGCAATTCTATCACTAATGGAATGGGGGACGGAAGTGGCGGCGACTTGTCCTCCACCACGAATCATATGGGTGGGGTTTTGTCGGCCGCGGCAACCGCCGTCACCAACAACAAGGATGCAAATGTTGACAATTTCGCCGAAATGTTCAACGGCAGTTTAGAGGATCTGGTGAATACGTTCGACGAGAAGATCACCAAATGCTTTGGGAATTACGAGGAAAACGTGGAGGAGCTGGCGCCGGTGCAGGTGCGAAATCAGGAGGAGATTATGAACGAGTGCCAGTAAGTAGACTTTATATCCTTTTTGCATTTACCGATACGCCATTGCATTATGGCTGGATTTATTTGAAAACAAAACTTTGCGGTTCATGCGCGGTAACGCTGATCGATATTTCCGAGGTGAAAGGCAAAGTTTAATCCTGGGGCTATTGTCATTCGTTGTGGCGTAATGATACCACCATTCTTGCAGTACTGAGAAATAGTATTTGTATTGCCGGCAGTGGTCGGGAGCTTTAGATTTATGATAGCTTTGCTGACACAGTTGAGTGAACAAGACAAATGGTCCCTTAGTATAATTTTTTTGAATTTTATCTTGAACATTTGTCTGAGGAGAACTGCTTTGATTCTATTGGATTTTTTTTGGCTTGAAGAAGATGAATGTCATATTCTGGAAAATAGACTCGTGAGTCCTTTTCTTACTTTGAATTATAATTCAATATTTCCCGGTAAGGGTGAAATTCCCTATAATACTCTACTTGCTGCGGGTATAGTATGCCAGTTTTCTAGAAGTAGGGTCTTAATCGTAAAAACATTGGCTTTTTAAGTCGAGGTGCTGTGGCAAAGTTTGCTTGAAGTAAATGAAGTTACAGAATGTATTTTAAATCTTCATCATTATATATATAAGCTATAATCATCTATGGCATAGCTACAATTCAGGCCATCGCCTCCAAACGTTGCAGTTCTGTGACCTCGTTCGCCATTTGGGAATCTCAAGACGGGATCCGCTGTCAGCATCGATTGAACTTTTCTATCGTTTCCTCGGTTTCCCGACTTGACTTTTCCTTTGCACTCTACCCTTTGACGTGAAGCCTGTGCTCTTCCATTCGTTTCACGTGTCCTGCCCATTGCAGTTTGCGTAGTTTTACACACGCGGACACAGGTGGTTCGTCATAAAGATGATACAAGTCATTGTTGTAACGAGTTTCCACTCTGCTCCATGGTTTACTGGGCCATATATCTTCCTGTGCACTTTATGTGAATCTGATTTTCCCCGGGAACATCTCTGCATCTTAGCCTTGAGAAGTACTACATTTCGTACTTTTCCCTGGACTTTCTATCAAGGTGGACTCTTTAACTACGAGAAGCTATCTACGCTTTCCAGGTTGTAGTCTCCTAAGGACAGGTTTTGTCAGACTGGCATGTCTTTCCTTGTTTGGGTTATAAATTTGGTTTTAATTTCATTGACTAGGAGGCCGACTTTTTTCGCTTCTGACTCCAGCCATATAAACACACATCTGGGACTGATCTTGAAATATTGTTAACATCGTCGGCATACGCTACTAATTGCGTGTCCTTTGGGTCCCCTGGTGTTTTTCTGATCACATTCCTGATAAATATTGAACAACATTAGGGCAAGCTCACCCTCTTTGGGAAGCCGTCAGTCGAATTTCCGTTCACTTTGACTCGAAATTCGGTGTTTAGCATTGTAACCTTGGCCATGCGGACGAGTTTAACTGGGGCGCCAAAGTCAAGCATTATTTTGTACAGGACATTTCTGTCCATAAAGAACTAGTGCACATCGATATTATATTCCCAGCACTTCTCGAGCATCTGATAAATCGTAGACCGCCCAATTCGAAAACCACCTCGGTATTCCCCAATGATATTGTGGTGGAAGTCGGTGGCGATCGATGTTTATGTGTAAAATAAACTCAAAATATAGTAAAGGGGTTTCCATTAAGGACATAAAAAATTTATCTATAAATAAAATATAGAAATATTTGAGATATTGAGTTCAAATTTATTCTGGGTGTAGTGCAACCATTACATTTTATGAATGAAATTTGATTTCGGTCATATGTCCACCACGAGCCCGTTTACAGCATTCGAATTTTTGGATACAATTTACACCACTCTAGCACACATTTCGACCGGAACGGCACGTTGGCAATTTTGCGTTGGATGTTGTCTTTGAGCTCGTCTAAAGTTGCTGGCTAGTTGGCATCGACTAGTGACTTGATATAGCCCCATAAAAAGAAATCCAGTGGCGTTAGATCGTATGAATGAGGCGGCCATTCGACCGGGTCATTTCTCGAGATAACCCGTATACCAAATTTGCCTTTCAATAAATCGATTGTGAGGCGTAGTGTGTGGCTTGTGGCACCGTCTTGTTGAAACCACATATCGTTGATGTCAAGTACATCCAATTCTGGCTACAAATAATCTGCCAACATAACATGACAGCGGTCTCCATTGACGGTAACATGACGGTCGTTTTCATCCACGAGAACATACGACCCAATCACACCTCCGGCATGAAAACCGCATCAAACAGTAATTTTTTCGGATGCAACGGTGTCTCAAGAAGCACATGTGGGTTTGTTGCTGACCAATAACGCATATTTTGCTTATTAACAAAGCCATTGAGCCAGAAATGAGCTTTATCGCTGAAGATGATTTTTCGATTAACTTCAAGCATTGTTAGAGCCCAATTGGAGAAGTTTCGGAGTTTCGAATGACCAAGTTCTTTAGTTCTTGAGTCAATTTGGTCTTACAACCATATAGGCCAAGATCTTTTCGTAAAATACGTCACAGTTCTCTGGACATTGGAGTAGCCACTTCATATGGGTGAGGCGTCCTGTTTGGAAAACAGGTGAGGGAAGGTTCCTTTTAGGGTACAAAATTGGAACGGTTGTGAGCTGCAAAATCTTAATATCTGTGAGTGTGTGTCAATTGCTCACAACCTGTTTCTTCAATGTACCGGTTTTTCTTTGTAGGCTCTGCGAATTCCATCCGGGCATCAGGAGAATTAAAACGGTTGTGAGATGCAAAATTTTAATATCTGTGAGTGTGTGTCAATTGCTCACAACCTGTACCTTCATGACGACGAGTGAAAAGAAAATCGACGAGGAAAGTGACATTTGCTGGTTTAGTTGAAAACCCGTGATTGTACAGGAATCATTGAGTTTCGTCATGAAGTGCCGTAATTCATGAATGTTGCGCTAATCTTCCTGACAGATATATCAACAATTTTACTGAAGGCAGTGCTAAGCGTAGCATTCATTCAAAGCCAAATTGTGTGGATGATATCACGGGTCAGATTCTGCTTCCGTCTGAGTAGTTTAACAGTAGCGTTATATTTTATCGAAGCCTTATTTTCTCCTGCTTAGTGCTAGGTAAGTTATGCTCTGCATTTCGTGAGCTTACAAGTAGGACGCTATTTTAGTGAAATGTCCATTGTAGGGAAATCATACCTCCGCGAAATTTAGTGAAACACAAAGATCGGCTGTACTAACTGTTTGAATATTGCTCACGAAGTGTCAGTGACAAAGCCCTATGTTTAGTGCGGAAACATATTGTGTGACCAACTTTCAAAAACTTGCAAGAAGTTAGCTAACTCGTCGCTTGAAACGCCTTTTGAAACGACGTAGGCGTGTAGCGAGTGTTTCTTGGGCCTCGACGACAATCGTCTATTGATTGTCGCGCAGCTCTATGAATATTTATTGGTAATCGAAGAGCTGTTTGCTCCCTAAAACGTGATTAAAGATGTTTGAAAGTCGGAATCGAAAGATCTTTCCCAAAAACCACCGAAAGTTCCAAAATCAAACGTGAGTGATATATCTTCGAAAACAGCTGATAAAAAGGCAAAACATGATAAACAACCTAAAGCCATATCAACCACAACCGCAGCAGCAACCAGTCGCGGCGGCGGCAGGCAATTAGTCCACAAACAATGAAATCAAGGTAGTTTTAAAACGCCGACGTCCTTTCGCTACTACAAATGTGTAAGAAATCAAGAAATGTATAAAAATTGTACAGTCGCATGTTATTGGAAATGCCTCGTTAAAGGTTAAACTACCGGTCTTTCCATTTTGGTTCTTTTGACCGGGTACAGGACCCGGTACGGTGGAAGGCTTTTCTCACAAAAAATTAGCTAGCCATCGGGCGCGCTCCAACTGTCTTTTAGTTTCAGGACTCTTGCGGATTGGGTGGCTTTTATAGCATAGGGCTATGTGATCCGATCACATAACTCTATGACATAAATTGGTCACCTTTATATTTCTTTTTTGATGGGAAGACTCATGCAAAGTAAGTTTGTATGAGTTTTCCACTCGGAAGGGAAATATATGGCCACTGCAACATTTTTGGATCTTGATCCGGCTGGGCAGGTGGAGGGGGCACCACCACCATCCGGTTGCCCCACTCTTAGTTGTGGGCCATGAGAATCGTCGGCTAACGACGAAGTTCCCCTAAGTCCGTCTGTTTTGGCTTGTTTCGACTTGTTCTTTGAACAAGCAATTCCTTCCTTTTGTAGTTATCTACAATTTTTCGACTTCGGTCGATTCTTTCTTCTGAGATCCAAGAATTCGTGAATGCGAAATTTTTTGTAGTGGGTCCTTGTGCTGGGGGAAGGAACCCGCCCCCGACACCGCAACGCTAGCCTGCCAGCGCATTCACGCGTCCCCAGACGAGGCCATTCTCGGTGGATCTTAACATCTTCTTCCGCCGAGGCAGCAGACTATCGCTGCAGTCCTTCACGGACACTTAATACCATTTATTCACTACAAATCGCTCGGCTTACTCCTTTTTTAGAATTTACAATTTAAAAAGTTCTTTATTGAATTCCGTAAATATTGGCAAGTCTACAAAGTATTGAGCTTTTTTTTTGTCATTTTTCGATTAAATATTTCTTTTATTTAAAATGGATTTTATTTAAGTCCATATTGTCCATTATTATCTATGACCTTTTGCCACTTTTTGAAGTGAATTTCTTTTCATTAAGGAAGTTTTGCAGAGACTGAAACAAATGCTAGTCTGATGGTGCAAAGTCGGGGCTATACGGTGGATGTATTAAAACTTCGGGTCATCAAACATGTGTGTGGTCTGACATTGTCATGATGGAAGACAACGCCCTTTTTATTGATCAATTCTGGCCGGTTTTTTTAATTGCTCATTGGAATCTGGTTAATTGCTGACAGTACAGAGCCGGATTGAGTGTTTGGCCAGGTTCTAGCACCTCATGATAAACAATGCCCTTCCAATCCCACCATACACAGCATAACCTTATTTTGTGTCAATTCTGGGTTTGAAGTCGTTTGTGATGATTCACTTTTTTTGACCATGATTTTTTTCGAACGACATTCTCGTATCTTACCAATTTTTCATCGCCCGTAATGATTTGCTTCAAAAATGGCTTGATTTCATTGCGTTTTATTAGCATTTCGCAAATATAAATTCGGTCAATCAAATTTTTTTGTGATAATTCATGCGGCACCCAAACGTCGAGATTCTTTGCGTATCCAGCCTTATGCAAATGGTTCAAAACTGTTCGGTGATGGATATTCAGTTCCTTAGCAATGTCATGGCTGCTTATGAAAGCGAACGAACCATCTCTTGGCTGTGGCTTTTGATAAAGTCTCTTGACCGTAGAACCCACAAATTTTTTTCAAGACCATGTGATACATTCTCACCTTTAACGTAGTGATATTGTAAAATATAACGAATTTTTTCAGAAATTTCACTCATTTGACACGAATGACGCAATGTGAAACTGTCCATATGAATATTGTAGACTGGAATGTCACCTTTCAAACGCATGTCAGTTTGACTCAATCTAGTAGTATTACCCTATATATGACAACGAACACCATCTAGTGACAAAACATAGTTTTTTGACTATCCAATATTTAACAATGACTCTTGGATTAATCTTACTTTAACCGACAATATTCCTTATGTAAAGTAATTAATATTATGATAATTTACATTTCACCTAAGTAGCTATAACTTAATTAATGGTATCCGGATGAAGATGCCGCGGTCCATGGTGATATTCCTGAAAATAAATCGTTAGTTGTTTTTGGTGGTAGTAGTTGGGACAGAATTAGCTGGTTGAGAGTGGGAATAGGTATATAAGAACAGACGGGTTGTATGGGGAGGGCTATGTGTAACTAATTTTTGATATATTGTGCGTGGGAGAAGGAATGGGTGTTTCCTATTATGGTGTTGTAATGGTTAATTCTTCCACCTGGGACAAAAAATCGCCCAGCGTTGAGCAGATATCGTAGACGCTGGGGGAATAGTTCAGGGTGATTGCAATTCTCTATGATTCCGGCAGAGATAGCCATAGGCTCTTGGACCAGGGGGTTTGCTGAGGCTCGAGACTGTTCGAAAAATCTTAAGAGGTTAGTTGTGGCGAAGAGATCTATCCTTGGTATTTTAGTAACGTCGTATAGACGTCGATTTGGGATGAAGTGCCTCGAGACCGGAGATCTGCGAAGGTTGGAGCACCGTCTAAGGAATCGTCTCTCGGTCCTGCGGAGTTCCTCCATGAGTGACGGAGAAATATTACACCAGAAAGTGAATCCGTATACAAGGATTGGGCGGATAAGTGTCATATAGACTAATGTTTTAATTGGTATTGGGTATGGGGAGTTGAAGTGGATTATTGGGTGGACCGCATTCGAGGCTTTAGTTGCTTTTGCAATAGCCAATTTTTCCTGAGCTGTTGGGGGAAAGGTGAGAGCTGATAAAGACGCCAAGATAGGTGACCTTTTCCTTCATGGGTATAATCGTGCTCTTGGTACTCAGAGAGAAGCTGCGTGCACTGGCATACATGTTTTTGGCGAGGCGTATTTTACTCTTAATCGTAATGCACTCGCAATTAGAGGGATTGAGAAGGAGCCGCCGGTTATGGAGGAAAGTGTCAATTATATCAAGGTATAAATTAAGCCGAGATTGAAGTGATGCGAAGTTACGGGAAGAAGCAAATATGATTATGTCATCTGCATATTGAAGTGGTTTGATCGGTAGAGGGATGTGGAAGGTCAGTGGTACATGCAGAGAAAAAGATTGCGGATAAAATAGATCCTTGAGGGATGTCTGAATCGTTTGCGAATGGCAGATATAGGTTATCATTTACCTTGACCTGTGAAAAGTGGTTGGTGAGGAAACGATGTATTATTAAGCAAAGGTGGGGTTGAAATTTATGGGTTTCGGCTAATTTGTATATGGGTCCATGTTGCCACACAGAGTCAAACGCTTTCTTGATGTCAAGCAGGACACCAACTGTAGGTATTTTTTTCCTAACATTGTCAGCAATGCTGGACTTTAAGATGAGTAGAGGGTGTTCTCCTTCTTTATATTGGTGGGCGAACTGGAAAGGAGGAATAATATTCCTGGCAGAGAGGTATTCGTCAATGAACTCTATGAGCACAAGCTCGAAAATCTTTCCAGTCATAGAAAGGAGCGACATAGGGTAGTAGCTCGTTGGGAGGAGGGGGGCTTTCATTTTTCTTTAGAATAGGGGCTATGGTTGCTCTCTTCCATGCGCTTGGAAAATACGCATTCAGGAGACAGTGGTTGAACAGTTTTGAAAGAAAGGGGGAGAGAGTGTCACTACACCTTTTGAGTAAGAAAGCAGGAATTCTATCAAATCCGTAGGACTTTTTCTTAGGTCTAGAAAGAATAAGGGATTTGATTTGAGCGGGTGTTGTGAACGACAGACTGCTTTGGGGGAATTTGGCAGACTGCTTTGGGGGAAGTTAGGAGAATGTGTGTTTTTTTGGGCATAAGACGGTTGCCTGTATTAATTTGAGATGTAAGTGTTTACTAGCTTTTCCGAGAAGGGTTTTTTTGCAGTGGAGTGTGCAGAAGCAAAGTGGGTGGCAAGGCAATGGGATTGCATTGGTTTTATTGTAGGAAATGTGGAGAGTTAGATGAGGACTTTGGCAGGCTCGGGTAGATTTTCCGGAGTTCTCGGTAAGTTTCTGAACCTGAATTCGCCAGTGCATTGATCTCTAAATTGGTCTTTGCGCTCATGTCGTGAATTTCATTTTTTAAAAACTTGAACCTCGCATCGTATTAAAAAGGCGCCTTCGGCCGTATTTATTGCGCTGTATGTCGCGTATGATTTCTGGTGAAAGTGAAATCAAATTTTTATATCCAAGCTTTCGCTTTGAAATACACGAATCGACATACTCCTGAATTAACTCAGAATATTTGTCGACTGTGGCGTTAGAAACCTGGAGGCTGTCAGGAAGGATGTAGGGGGTGAGGGAAGAGCTTAGAGATTCGTTTGCCTACTGCCAGTCAACTTTGTTGAAGTCGGGTAAGTAGATATAATTTGGGCGGATTGTACGCTCTGAAGATTCAATATTCAAACGGATGGCGTCATGGTCACTGATCCCAGTAACGGTTTCTAAATAAGAAAGCATGTTTGGGTTGTATTTTATTTTAAGATTGTTACTTACAATAAAATGTCAAGGTACGAGCTCATAGAGTTTTTATGGAAAGTCGGTAGGGCAGACCTCGGAATGGTTGATGTTGAAAAACTGGCTTCTTTCTGAAGCCAGTTGAAGAGTTTGACTCCATTTGGGTTGGTGGTTACATCGAGGAATTGCAGGTGCCTGGCATTTAAGTCGCCTCCAAGAATAATATGAAGTTTTTTGTTTGAAGGTGTAGACCTCATGAATGACACCAACTGTTGTAAATCAGTGGTATCTTGTTCTTGGCTTGGGCAGTAGATGGCTGCACAAACAAATACACAGCTTTTTGTTTCAAAATAGATGATGGTGTTCTCAATAGTTGAGAGAGTGGAGGGGAGAAATAATTGAGAAGACTGCACGGAATTATAGACGAGAATACCCGTGCCACCACCAGAGGAGTCAAGCCGTTCTGATCGGTGCAGGTGGACGTTTTTAAACGAGGGAGAGTGAAAGGGTACGAGTTTTGTTTCAGCTAAGAACACAATACTTGGCCTGTGTTGGTCCAGAAAAGACTGAAGTTCATACTGATTTCTAGTGCTCACAATTGAATTTATGTTCAACTGGATGTAGTCTTTTATTGTGTCCGTTTTGCATTGCACGCAGCTCCTTTAGTTTCGTGGCCAGAATAGGAAGACTTACTCCGAAGAGGGTATTGACTTGCTTTTCAATGAAACTAGGAGGTGCAGTGGACTGTTGGGAGACTTGCGAAAGTGATTCCACCATTCGTCTTCATAGAAGGTGTTTGAGGGGGAAAAATATTAGTAATAGGGGTAGCTTTGGGCGCCTACTTGGCGCAGGCTTGCTTGAAGGTCGCACAGTTGCAATAGTTGGCGGAGTGGCCTTCACCACCACAATTGGCGCGCTCTTCCCTCTGCTTTTAGCGGTTATCAGGGCCATGGGAGAAACTGCATTTAACGCATTTATATCTGAGATCCAGAGTGATCTAGTCGCTGACAGTTTCTGCATTGCAGCATTTCGCGATTTTTTATGGTTTCGAATCGTACCACCGTGTGCAAGATGGCCTTAATATCACACTTGCCTCTTTGAACGTTGGTTTAAAGATTGCTAGCCACAAGTTGACATTTCGATTATTTCGTGCAGATGTGCTGGTTTGGAAGGGTCGAACGGATTCAATCTCTTCGATCCCTTGTCTTCTTAGGTCTTCAACGATTTCTTGTGGGTCATTTGAGCCATGGAGGCCACCAATGACGTTTCTCATCGATAGGGGTGTAAGTGAAGAACTCGCGACTAGAGTTAGAAAGATACTTTTTTGTTTCTTTGTAATCCTCGAGGATTTGTGTTAGGATTTGAGTTTTGATAGGGCCCTGAAATCTTAGTATTAAGTAACTCTTTAGACTTCCACCCTCCATTGTTCGAAGCGCTGGAAATTCGTTCATGATGATGATTGGGGGCATCTTCATCTGCTTCGTCGCTGCAGCTCCACTTGGTCCCTTTTTCGTTACCAGTGATGCTGTTGATGTTTTTCCTGTTCCTCGATTCGAATTTCCAATTCCACTTATTTTTGCTGTTCGTCTACTTAATTTTCGAATTATTTAACTTGTTTTTCCTGTTGCTCCGTTTGATTTTCCAGTTGTTTTTATTGTTTCTCACTTTGGCTTTCCGCTTATCCCCCCCCTAAACTCAATTTCCCGCTGACTTATGCCGCGGGTGGCTCTACTGATGACGCTGTCGGTGTCTCCGCTGCTGAAGTCTCATCCGCATCCATCGAGATATCGATGGTCTCCGTTCTGTTACTCTGTCCACTTGTTGAGTTGTTACGCAACTTGCAGCTGGCGAGTTCTGCCTGAAGCTGCTCTATCTACTCGTTCTGTTGAAAAATGATATTTTTAACTCTGAAGCGCTCGTCCCACGCTCTTCTTGCCAATGTTGTGTTGCCACTGAGTCAGTGTAACTATCCTCCGTAGCGTTTGACGTCGTTACGCTACCCGAGTCCAATAAATCTTCCATATCGTTGTCCACTGGCGGGCTCGCTTCCCGCTCTGAATCTTTATCGCTGTTTTCCTTCCGTTTTTTCCGTGGTGATTTTTCTTCACCTGCCTTCACCGGCGATTTCCTTTCCTTCATTTTCCACGCACTACACTTTGCACTTGTTAATAAGCAATACATTCTCGACACTTTTTATTCTGATCTCGTCGTCATCGCCGCTGCCGCCACTTAATATTTCCATCCTTTATATATCTGTGCTGATGGTAGTGTTTTGAGGGATTAAAGCTTTCAGGGTGTTTTAAGGTGCTGTAAAATTCTTCCTTGATTACTTCCCCCTTGTTTTCTGTGGAGCGATAGTTGACTATCCAGACATTAAAGAGTGGTCTTGATACGTATTGTACAGATTCTTTCTTTAACGGGCTTGAAGTCGGTGATAATTTGTTTGAATTTGCTATCAAAAATGAAAGCCAGTCCAAACTCATGGCTTCCTTACGATTTTCCGTTTTTAAATACGGTGTGTGTACATGTGTCAAATATGTCTTCACCGTGCCATCTAGTTTCTTGCACTGGGAGGATGTTGATTTTGTATTTCATTATTTCATCTAAAAGTTGTCGCAATACTCCTAGTCTATTTCCAAATGAGTTTAAGAGAGCGAAAGTCCACAAAGGAAATGAAAAATCTGAAGCAGCATACATTTCAGTACCTTAACAGTAATGGTTTTATTAATAGCAGGCAGTATGGCTTTAGAAGTAAAGCAGCCGCCCAAGACGCCATTTAAGATTTGACCAAGCCAATCATCAATGCCGTAGACAGTAAGCAAATCTATTTAGCTATATTCTTAGATCTTCAAAAAGCTTTCGATACGGTCAACCACATTATCCTTTTGAGAAAATTGAGATGCCTGAAATTTCGATGCTATGTGTACAAGCTTTTTGAATCTTATCTTGAAAATAGAGTTCAGACCGTGCAAATAAACAATTTCCAAAGCGCTCCTCTATTGGTGCATAGTGATGTATACCAGGGTTCGGTTTTAGGGCCCATCCTCTTTCTGGTTTACATTAATGACCTCTTGAATATGGATGTTTGTGTCAACGGAAGCATAATCTCTTTTCTTGATGATACAGTTCTTATATTTTCCGCCAGTAACATTGAAACTGTGACCAACGTGCTAATCTGGGTATAGATATTATAAAACGCTGGTTAGAAAACATATCAATTTCAGCAATGCTTTTAACATAAGAATCTTAGATAAGGTCATCCGAAAAACTGAAGAAATAAAATACTTAGGGCTAATCATTTTTAGGTCTTTGTAAAATTTTTTTTACAAAGACCTACTAGTTTCGCGACCTGTCTGTCCGTCTGTCCGTCCGTCCGTCCGTCTGTCCGTCCGTCCGTCTGTCCGTGCGTCACAGCTGATTTCCTCAGAAACTATAGAAGCTAGAATGCTCAAACTTCGCAAAAAGGTCAGAAGTGATGGTCTCTCAAAAGTTAAGGTCTTAACAAAAATTTTAAAAAATTTTAAGGGGGTCCCCCCTAATAACGAATTGGCCCTTAAAAATTTTTTTTAATCAGAGGTAGTCGAGTGGGGTATCAAATGAAAGGTCTTAATTAGAACTTTTAGAATCTGAAATAAAAAAATCATTTTATGAATTAGGGGGTCCAGGGGAAGACGAAATGTACGAAAAATTTGTGTCCCCCCCCTCGCGATTGGACACCTTTCAGCCGAAAAATCTGAAAATTATCACGAACATCGGCCTTTATGAGTACAAGGGCAACAAATACCTTAGAAATCGAAATTCACTCAACTTTGTTAATAATAGTATGATTTGTAGATTTTCCTTTTTTGCCCATAAAATCAAAACGGTACCTTTAAACTTCTTGAAACTTTGCAGTTATATAGACTGGTATAAGTTATATACGTATACAAAATTTAATTGAAATCGAATCATAATCAAGTGAGTTATAGCCATTTCAATTGTATCGAATTACAACAACAATAACACGTGTTTATGGTTGATATAGGGTTTTCCAATAAGAGGTGTTATTTTGATATTAAAGAATAATGCATTTTTTTAATATAAGTGATCGGATGTTTATTTTATTATAAAGAAGAAGATATGCCGTTACTAGCAAAAACTGACATCAGGCAAATAACCACTACGACACGCTTACAGGACCATGTCCTCTTCATGAAATTTTCCAAAACCAAATCGCAAAGTGGCTGCCCTATGTCCTCGATAGCCTCACGAATTTATCTTTAAGGTCTTGAATCTACGCTGGGCTGTTGGCGTAGGCCTTCTTTTTCACGTGACCCCAAGGGGAGAAGTTGCAAGGTGTTAAATAACAAGATCTATTCAAAATAACACCTCTTATTGGAAAACCCTATATATATTTAAATTAACTTAGGCACTTTTATTTTCTTTCAATTTTCATGAAAATTTAAGGAATAGTGATTAACTAGATTAACTTGAGCATTCAGAAAAATAAGTTAAGCTAGGTCAAAATGGCGGTAGCACCGTGCTTATGAAAGAAACTGTGCATCTTTTGCATAAATTTGAACGATTTCATATCCAAGTATTGGACGAATAATTCAAATTATCGATTCACGCCATTAGAAAACTTATTTCTAACCCTAGGTTGTTTACAAAGACCTTCTGGTAGGAGCACTCTCCTGCTTACTCAACGTGTTAGTAACATAAATTCGGACGCACACATCTCTATGGCATATTAGAAACTCAGATCTCAAATTTTTCGCACTGAAAACCCTAAGACACATCATTCACTTTTCAATAATCAAAAATATTTATTTGGCTTTAATGCATCCTAGCTTAGGAAATTACATATACAAAGAGTATAGCTGAACGCCCTTTACAGATCTAGTATTCTACAGCTGATTTTTGGTCAGGAAATTGCGAGCGGTGCGCAAATGAGTTTAACTTAAGCATCCTCAATTTTTTTATATGTAAATGAGACGCTTCGAGGGAATTATAAGGTAAATAATGTAAATGAGCAAATGTGTTCGTCTTAGGCAGATAGCTTAAATCAATTTTACTGACACAGCAAACTGAAAATTGTAGAAAATCCCTTGAAACCATCGAGGTGATTCCATTTGTACGCTTGAAATATATTTTATACTTATTACCTGAGAGGGCCATTAATCTTCTTCGAATTCTTAGAAGATATAAGTTATACATAGAACAAACTTAATTTCATTTAGGATATTCTCAGGTAATCCTCGTCAGATTGCAATTTAGATTCGTAAGAAATGATCTTTTTGCTGGTAACCTCGATGATATATTGATACTATGCGCTCGAGTTGAAATCCATATCTGCGACTGATGAATTAAATCTTAATGACATCCAAATTTTCCATGCACTTAATTCCAAGTACAAATTCGAAACTTACTTCGCAAAAGGACGCGGTGAATTTAACTATGAGCATCATTAGGACTTACATCGCTATGTCCCGTCGAAAACCCTGGCACGGCAAGCCCCTATTGTACTGGTGGTCGACTGAAATCGCTGAAACGCGAAGGGAGTGTCACAAGTTTCGGCGTTAGACTCAACGGGCACGGAACCGAGACGAGGCATGCAACCGGGTAGCAGCATATAAGCCGGCAAGGAAATGCCTTCGCAAACTGATAAACCACAGCAAGGCTCGCTGCTGGCAAAATCTCAAGTGGACGATGTGAACAAGAATGCGTGGGGCCTTGGCTACAAGCTAGTTACCTGGAACATCGGCGCCCTGTAGAAAAGATGGACGAGATCGTGCGGGCACTCTTCCCCGCCCATCCCGATCATGTTGATGCTGTCCATGGTGAAACAGCAATCTGTACTGGAAGAGGCAGCCCTATCATTAAAAACAAGGAAGACTCCAGGCCCAGATCGTGTTCTATCACCACTGTTCTGATTTGCTGCTCAGCATATTCAACGCTTCCCTACGAGATGGGGGTTTTCCGGTACGATGAAAGGTGCCGAAGCTCGTTTGATCAGCAAGGGGAATTTAAATTCCGGATCGCAGTCTGCATACTGTCCGTTATACATGTAAGACACGAGTGGGAATGTGCTAGAGAAATTTATCAAGGGAAGAGTCACAGACGCAATGCGTACTGCTGGGGACCTACGAGTATCTCCTCAGCAGAACGGCTTTAGAGTAGGTCGCTCCACCATTGATGCAATAGCAGAGGTGGACAAAATTGCAGTGGTCATTTTGCCAAAGAAAAGCATCCCTAGAGTAAAGATGATCAGTATTGGAGACTTACTAATCGAATTGCAGTGAGTGGTACAGTATTTGGGGGTACTGATCGACGCGAAGATGAGTTTCTCTGAGCAAATCAAGGCAGCGGCTGAGAACGCTGCTTTAGGTGTATCGGGTTTGAATCGATGTAGGGCCAATGTAAGGGGAATAAAACCCTTAAGGAGACGCCTCTTGATGTTCCGTACGGTCTGTGCTACTGTAGGGAGCAGAAATGTGGGGCGACAAAATTAGTAAGGATGCGTTTCGTAAGCGCTTGGCACAGGTGCAGAGAAGAGGAGCACTGAGGATTGCATCTTTTCTGATTTGGCGGTCAGAAGAGAGACTGCACAGCTCATCCGGGATCTGAGACCATGGCTATATCGAAGGCATGGCGAGACTGACTTCTCTCTAGCCCAGCTTTTGAGCAGGTATGGGTGTTTTTACCTGCACTTACCAATTTTGTGCAGGTAAGTGTCGGGCCGCCGACCGTCGATTTTCTCTAGGAGAGGAAGACGATGCCTGGCACACATTTATTGCGCGCAAGACCTCTTCTAGAAAACAGGAGAGCTCGCTCCGGATAGTGTGGTCGTGGCGCGGTGATGCTTGGATCGGTTGGCAAATGGAGCCATGTGGCACATCATGATCGGGTAGGCCTAAAATATAAAAAGGACTCACAGTAGCCAGGGACGTCGGAGATGAAGGATCGCTTGTGTGTCAATTACTCTTTCTTCCTTCCCTCCCGCGTGAGGAGGGATCCCAAACTTGAAGGCTTCTCACGGCGTAATAGTACAAGACCTGGCCCGAAGTAAGGTGTCAAACGATTCCAGGCTAGGTTCTCAAGTTGACAGGGGAGATATTTTTTGGGTAGTCCAGTCGCTTGCCAACACGGGAGCCACACACTCAGCGCGCAAATGGTATTCACTTCCCAACCCCCAAAAAAGACGACCTGCCCATTGAAAATTTGCATTTGTATTTTTTTTGCATGTACGTAGTAAACTTTAAGCTATTTGTTCTTTCCCATGCCAATTTTGTCTACGGAGCCTTACGCAGAAATTTTAATTAGGTTTTGCTGTTTATATACAGTTTTTATTTTCAAGTCATTTGTTAATCATTTTAATCAGAATGATAATTGAAAATCGCTGATAATAATTCAAAATAATTTACGTTTACCGAAAGTAAAACAGCACGGTATCGCGCTTTGGTTATATATGTTGAAAAATCAGGTTTCATATAGCAACTATTCGATTTCCACTTTCTCAAGATTGGTAAGGCAAAATAGATCCCATAATTTGAATTATTAATTTAACGTCAACTTAGATATTACCAACGGAATACAAAGACTCTTAATATACTCGTAGCATTTCATGCAGAGGAAAATAGCAAAAATGGCTTAAAAATGTTAGCAGTATTGCAAATGTACAATAATTTAAATAATATGAAAATGTTAATCCAGACCAAATAAATCGACAACATCGATTGAAATACAGATATAGCGTCGTTACCTATATGATATGTACTAAACATAATTTTGATTACTTTTCATCATTTCTCTATTAGAAAATGGAGAATGCGAAACAATTATGTACTATAACGTATAAAATCAATACAGTCTTGTCATGTTAAATTGTACGCTTCGGTCTTCTCACTTCTCAGTTGCCACACGGGTATAAGACCCGCATCGCAACCCTAGGTCCGGCTGGGAGGAGTGCAAGGGGCACCAACCCCATGGAGATGCTCCACCTCTTGTCGTGGGCCACAACCTCCCACATAGGTGAAACAGTATTTGACGTCCTTTAATTATGGCCTCGGCCCTTTCTTTTAAGTCAAATTTTATGGATTAATCAAATCATGCGCGTGAATTTTTTTTGTAGTGGTGCTTTGTGTTGGCAGAATGAACCCGCCCCAAAACACCACAGAAGCTAGCTACCAGTACGCGTCGCCAGGCAAAGTCATTTCAGCTAAGCACAGATCTTTAGCTCACTGAGGCAGCATTCCATCGCTGCTGTCCTTAACGGACGAAGTAAATCTTTTAAAAACAATATACTCCATAGTGAAGGAGGGGATGATATCTTCTTGTTGCTTCGTCCGGGGAAACTAAGTTTCGCTATTCTAGCCGCATTTGCAAGGGCATTCTTGCTAATGCCGGCCAGGGTTGATTGATTTAAATCATTTGATTTAAATCATGATTTAAATCAATGATTTAAATCAAGTGATTTTTTTTATAAAAATCATGATTTAAATCAAATTTGATTTTTTTCATAAAAGTTCATTGATTCCTTAGAATCATAATTAACAAATCAGTTACATAAAAGAAAAATACTTTTTCAAACACAGTTTTTATTTATTGATGTAAAGTAAGTAATTATGGTTAACTATAAATGAATAAGAAATCATCCAAATAACTATTTATTGTAATATTTAAAAAGGAACACCAATTTTGCTGCCTTTTCATTTCCGAGCCTATTCCGAAGTTTCGATTGGACTAAGCCAAATGTGGAAAAAATCCTTTCTATAGATGCAGAGGAGGCCGCAGCTGTGAACAACTGGTACAAGATAGGAGTTAGTTGACCATGTTTATCTATAGTGCTCAACTGCGATTTCCACCATTGTAATGGTTTTACACTTTTTATTATTTCCTCTGCAAACATAACTTGTTTAAATGGATCAGTTCTAGCTTTGAACTTTATTATTAAAGGCAGTAGGCCTGTTCCGGTATACTCACTCTGAGCATATTCTAAAGCTTTTGCCTCTTCTTCAGCTGTTAACTGGAATTTTGTTTTTGAAGGGTCCAGCAAATAAGTCAAAAAATGAGCAGGCGTTAGGGCCATTTTATATCTTCTTTTAAGTGCAGATAACTGATTTATATTAGCATCCTGTTCTTCAAAGGTTGTCTCCAGCTTTTTGAAGACTTCAACAACGTCGGATAATGATGCATTTGATTTTTGTAATGTATCTATCGCTATCGCAATTGGCTTGTAGATTTTTAACAAATCTTCGGCTGACCTCTTTAGTACCATGTTTGTGACTTTCTGGTATATGACGCTATCTATGCAATTTCTGTTATCTTCACATATCTTCAGAATTTTTTGCCATTCTGACAAATATATTTCGAAGCAATCTGATAGGGTGTTCCACCTGACTTCCTGCGGGACAATAAGGGATCTGCCACATTCTGCTTTATATTTTGCGGCAGCGAAGTGATTATTTCGAAAATATTTCACAATTTGTACGACATGTTCACGCACCTCTTTAATATCCAAATCCTTAGAGAGTAAATTTAGAATATGAGCAGCGCAGCCATACGTCAATATACCTTCTTCATTCTCATTATCAGCTCTTAAGTCTAATCGCATTTTCGTCATGGCTGATGCGTTATCCGTCACGAAACTTGCAACTCTACATTTGTATTCAGTCTTGCATTTTTTTATAACACCCTTTGATATTTCAGTTAGATAATCAGCTGTGTGAGGTTTCCCGGATGTGTCGATGCTTTCCAATAAATATACCTCTCCAGATTCAGTTGTAACACAGCTGCAAATGATGGGCTCCATATGAACATTAGACCACCCATCTATTGACAAATTCACTGTCTGATCTTTCACAGTAGAAAAACATTTCTGCTTCTCTTCATTATAAATTTCATTGAGGAATCTGTTTCCCAAATCAAATCGCGATGGTGGTTGATAACCCGGTCGCAGCATTTCTGCTGTTTGTAGCGTATACAGCTTTCGCAATTTGCTTGTCTAACTGTTGCTTCAGCTCTTCTGAAGTCCTTACAAGAAATGTTGACAATTTTTGAGGTTTGCACTTGTTCTTCGAAGGTGATGAAGGTGTTGAAATGTCTTCTACTCTGCTTTTACTGGGTCTGAATCTTACAGCACATGCTCCAATTGAAGGTTCCTGAATTTGCGGATTGCCAGTTGATGAGGAATTTGAGGATCTAAGACCTTAAACGATACAAAAAAAGATAATTGTAATATTTTTTAATGAAACAGTAATGCTTGTTATTGATTCCATTTTCGCAAAATAATTCTAATTGTAAAGAGAAAAAGAGAAACTTTCCTTTTAATTTTGCTAAGTATATATTGATCATAATCGATTTTCGGCCTTTATCGTTCGATCTTCCTCAACGGTTCGACCGAACTTTAATGGTCGAAAACCGATTAAGATCGAGTCCACTTAAACGTAAAATTTAAAGGAAGGGTTTTTTTATTTTCAAAACAAGTGTTTTATTTTACTTAATTATATCAAAAAATACTTACTTCGAGTGCTACACGATTTCCAATGGTCTTTTAATCGCTGCGATATTCCCTGTATCTCTTTATGGCATTCGTTGCACACTGCCCTAGATCCCTTTTTATTTACATCACGAACTTCCGTATAATTCTGCCAAATAGGATCTTTTTTTGGTCCAGTCATTTTCGCAAACCAAATCAGTATCACTATTATAGCACAATTTCACGACGCGCTACTCACTATTCACTAGACGAATAATATGTATAACAATTTAGGGGAACCCCGGAAATATAGTAATTTTTCGTAGAGAATTGGTGAGCGATTTCGGGGAAATCCCAGTTTTTCTTTACGTGCTAGGCCGACATCCCAAGCAACGCGTTCGCGGCAGAGCAAATGATGTCGCAAATGAAATATTTTGAATTTAACCCGTATTGGTGGTATTCAACATTTCGCGTGAGAACTTTTGCGCTCCGCTGCGAACACATTGCAGATGGGACGACGGCCTAAGTGTTGCTAATGTAAAAGGTTGTTGTTTTCTTAGCAAGTTTGCAGTTGAAGTATAATTCTACCATTTACGATGAAAATTGAGACAGAGAAGAAAGCCCAAAATTATATACATATATGAAAGCGACTATGTATGCAAAGGAGTGGATTTTTATAAGTAAAATCCATCACCGTTATACACTATCGTGATTGGCTCAGAAAAAAAGGTTTATACTCGTACTGCTTGTCATTGGCCGATTTTTTTAAGCCTACTTTACATATATGCTCTACTTTTGTAGATATGATTGGTATAAAACCTTTTTTTATGGCGCCAACCACTTTTGAGTATATGTCATTTATTATAGACTATTGATCAGCTTTAACTCCACATATGTTTTTTTCTAATCGACTCTGGGGGGTTTGGGCTTTTTCTTTTATAATAAAAATCATTAAAATCAATAAAAATCAAAAAATTTTGGTATCGGGCCTTCTCTTTTACAATAAAAATCAAAAAAATCAATAAAAATCAAAAAAATCATGATTGTTTTAAAAAAATCAAAAAAATCTGTCAAAAATAAAAAAATCATGATTTTTATCCACCCTGATGCCGGCCATTTCCCTCAACGCAGAGGCATTCTTCTTCCGGGAGGGGACCTTCTGAATGTAGGAGCAGATCCTCGTTGAGGAAATGTTTCTCTATACAATTTGCGAACTGTGTTATGGTTATGTCCCGCTTAGAATTTATTTTCTTTTTGTTCTTTTTGCCCATACAATTTCTGGTTTCCAGGTATGTTTGTCTACCACTGTCAAAGCCTATTTGGCAGCGGTAAGACTGAGTTATTCTCTGACGACCCCTACATCAGAGAGGCTCCGTTTGTGACAGCCAGTATTACCACCCAGCTTCTCACTACTTGCTTGCTTACGGCATATTTGTTTTTTGGTATCCAATTATGTGAGACTTGTTGATTTTTTAAGGGCACTTGATCGTTAGATTTTTCAGATATTTTTATCAGTCAAACATAAACGATGAATAAAACGACTTTTTGAACTGTTTTGAGATAGTCTGCTTTAAATCTTTTTCATGCGTCTACAGTTTCAATAGCCGCAGTGAAGATACATTTTATTTAAATACATCATTCTTAATTACTATTGATAATGACATTTAATTAAAATATATATTTGAATCATAGACATGTTCTGATCTTTATTATTGGTATTATATGAACCTACTTGTTTATAAGATCATTGCATAAATCTACCAAAATATTGTACTTAATGCATCCACTTCTCCCTCATTGTTACTGTTACTAAAATACGATCTGTAGTACTTTCGAAACAACCAATTTCCTAATATCTTCCAAAGCACTTGCTTTTAATATTCTGATCAGATTTATAAGTGTAATTGATAGTATCTGGATTGAATGCACAATTAACTATCTGGTCTGATTGATTTGAATGCATTGCAATGCAATCAACATTGGAGTGCACATAAATACACATTCCACATGTTGCATGTATACGTACAATCATCCAAATCCTCCGCAAATATAAGTAACAATTTTTTTTCTAATCTTAGCAACTTGCAGAATACACCGGTAACATATAATCTCTTATTAAACATTACCATAAACCATCAACTTTCGCCGGCAGCAGGTATCTCAATAAGCAACCGGCTATTATTCTTCTCAAGTTAAAGAAAATAAAATTACTTCGAAAATTTTCTGCTATCAATAAGTCTTAGGAAACGTTAGTGCTAGTTGGATAGGGGCCAGATTGCTGGGCGGTTGGCCAAATGAAATAAGTAACATCAGCATACTTATCCGCATTAAAAAGTTAACGATTTATCAAGTGTTAACATACTCGTAGAGCCGAGTAGTACTGCGTGAATTGGTTGAGGCATATTCAACTCGGTCGGGCATGTAACAATAAGGCTTTGTAGGAAAGCCTTAAATGCAATACAATTCATTAGAAAGTGTGTAGGCTGCCGATAATGGGTTTAGAAAAGTAACGAACTCTTCAGTTACGAGTTCAAGCAAATGGAAAAAGTTATGAGTACTCGCATGTTTTTTTAACAATGAGATTTAGATAGTTCGCATAATGGAGCTACTATCTAAATAGAGTTATTACGATTGAAAGAAGAGAACGGTTGTACTATTTTCTAATGGTTGAGCTCAACGACAATGGTTTGACTTTGTCTATTGACCCGATAGCATAATTTGTTTCTTTTTGTTTTTATTAAACATTTCATTCGAATAGAGATAAATGTTTTAATAGTAAAAAAAAACAAAATGTAGATCACATGTCTATGTTCCACAAACTTGAATTCATTTGTCGTTCAGGTTTGAATTTTTGGTCAAAACCATTTAATAATAATTGAGAAGCAGAACGAGTAAAAAATTGAAAGAAATGCACTTGTTGCAGTAATCATCATCATCATTTATCGTATAGCTACAATTCAGGCCAATTGGAAATCCGAAGCAGAGATTTGCTGTCAGTATCGATTGAATCTTCTCATCGTTTTCTGGGTTTTTCAACTGGACGCTCCCCTTGCGCTCTACCCTTCAACGTTCGTCTGGGGAGCCTGTACTCTTCCATTCTCTCCACATGTCGTTCCCATTGCAACTAACGTTGCTTTACGCATGCAGCTACAGGTGGGTTATCATCAAGATTATACAATTCGTCGTTCTAATCAAGTCTCCGCTCTGATCCATGCCATGCGCCATATAGGAGTATCCTCCTGAACACTTTGCGTTCGAAAGCGTCCAGGGCCTCTTCGGAAACATTTGGAAGAGCTCAGGTTTCATATCTATACAGCAGCACAGGTTTTATTAGTGACTTGTATACGCGAATCTTAATTTTCCTGTGATCATCCCTGGATCTTAACATAGGAAGAACTGAAATCTACGTTTTGTTTGCTGCGTTTATTATTCTCCTTATTTGATTCTTTATTGTAACCTTTCTATCAAGACGGACTCCCTAAGCATGGGAAGCTATCCACTTTCTCCATGGTTGTAGTCTTTGCCGTATATGCATGTCTTTCTTTGTTTGGGTCATGAATTTAGTTTTAGTTTCATTGACCAGGAAGCCGACTTTTTTCGCTTCTGATTCCAGGGGTGTAAACGCTTCTTTCGCATCTGGAATTGATCTGGCCATAATGTTAACGTCATCGGCATATGCTATTAGTTGCATGGACTTGTAGAGTAGTGTGCCCGTGATGTCTTCTGACATTTTCATGACCACATGTTCCTGAGCAAAATTGAACAACATTGGGGCAAACCCATCCCCCTGTTTTGGGCCTGAGTTCGTTAGGAAGCGTTCAGTCAAATCTCCGTAAACTTTGTCTTGAGACTCGGTGTTTAGCATTGTAAGCTTGGTCATGCGGACCAGGTCAGTTTGGACACCAAAGTTATTTCAGTTATTTTTAACAGGAAATTTCTATCAACACGTTCGTATACTTGTTTGAAGTCTACGAAGAGCTGGTGTACATATATATTATATTCCCAGCACTTTTCGAATACCAGTTTTACTGAAAATATCTGGTCAATCGTAGATCGTCCACTTTGAAAATCACCTTGGTACTCTCCAATGATATGGACATGGATACTTTCGGTCTTACCTGCACAAGATTGGTAAGTCACGGTCTCCTGACTGCATATTCTGTGCTGGAGAGGTCGGTGATGCCTACCACATTTTTTGTATGCAAGAGGTGGGAAAGGCAGCACGGTGACCTCATTGAACAAATGGGAGATCTCTCTCCGGATGAACTCACTGGAGAGATGCTCACATCCGTTGACAAATGGAACTGTGTGGCACATTACGCTCGGGCAGTCCTTAAGATAAAAAGGAACATATTTGAGCGCCTGTAGGCATCCAGGGCGGGGGGGTCTCTTTTCTAGAAATCCCTCTCCCTTCCCCTCCTTCCGCTGGAAAAGGGATCCCTGTACCCCGGTGGTGCCTAAACGCGTAGAGAAATGAGGCTTAGCCCGAAGTAATGTGTCAAACGGTTCCAGGCTAGGTTCTCACATTGACAGGGGAGGTGTTTAGTGGGTAGTCCAAGGGTATCCTCTATGGGAGTCCCACACTGCCAGACTCAGCGGGCGTAAATGCCTTCACCTCCCTACCACAAAAAAAATGATATTTTCATAATAGGGCCTCAGTCTTCCCTCAGTGGCTTTAGAGAGCACTTTATATGATGGGACATATGAATGCTAGCTGCTTCTCTGTCCATATCTTACATATTAACCGACGAAGGAGTTTGTGATGCTATGGTCCTCCGGGTTTGAGCAGCTCTGTCAGTATTCCATCAGTTCCATAAGCTGTTCTTTTTGAGACCACGAATGGCTGCCTGTACCTCTTTTACTGTTGGTAGCCTTGCCAGGACATCTTCTTCACCTGCTGGAATGCTCACAATTTCGGTAGATATTGTGAGTGCTGTGAGAAGTTCTTGGAAATATTGCTACCACTTGTTTTTAATACCGACAGGGCTGCCTAATATTGCACACGTCCTTGCAGAGGCTCGTGTTGGATGTGTATCCCCCTCAATGCTGTTTAATTGAAGCGTATGCTGATCCAGCTTCATTTATCGTCATATGCTCGTTAATTTATCTATCTTCCGGTTGATGGTTCGTCGTTTATTCTGTCGGCACAACATTTTTGCTTGTTTACGGATCGTGATGTATTGCTCTTTTACGCCCGAGTTGGTCTTTGGAAGTACAGTTTGCGTGCCTGATCTCTTTCGTTAACCGCATCTTCACGTTCTTCGTTGAGTCCGACCATTTTTTTGGTCGATGCCCTAAGACCTTTTCCGCTGCGGCTGTGATCGCACTTTTGACAATTTTCCACATCGTTTGGATATCGTTGCCATTGTCTCCCGCCCGCGGGACCGTTTTCAGTGTGTTTTCTAGCGATGACATACATAAAGACTTCGCCGAACGGTCATTTAACTTGGGTAGGTCGTATTTTGATATCAGTCTTTGATTGTTTTTGATATTTGGAGGCGCGACATCGGAATTCAACTTTCGATAAGTAATATTCTGATCCACAGAGTGAGCCTCGAAATGAGCGTGTGTCCAGAATACTTGTGAAGTTCGTTTTTATATCAAAACGTTTTCTATTTGGTAATACTTGCAGCCATCGGGCGATTTCCACGTTCTTTTGTGAGTGACAGTGCGGGAAGCAGGTGGAGCTTATGATGAAGTTTCTGCCTGAAGCAAAGCCCATTAGGCGCTAGCTTGCGCCATCCTGTTGTTAGTCTGTGAGCCAAATCCCAGCCGATTTGGGTGCTAAAGTCCCCTAGAACGGTTTTAAAGCCGTACGAAGGCAATCCGTCCATGGTATATTCTAAGGTGCTGTAAAAATCATCCTTGGCGGCTTCTTCGTTGTCTTCATCGGAAATATAGCAGTTGACTAACCATATGTTGAGAGTCTCGTCTTGACGCGCAAATAGCGCAGATCCGCTCATTGACTGCTTTTTGAAATCGGTGGCAATTCTTTTGAACTTATTGGCCACGATAAATGCCACTCCATATTCATGCATGCCTGACGAGGCATGTCATTGATATCGTTACCAAGCAGATCAGTTTCTGGCATTGCCTATATATTGACCTTATGTTTTTTCATCTCTTTCAACAGTAGTTGCAGTGCACCTGGCATATATAAAGATCGTACGCTCAATGTTCCGAAAGAGAAGTCCGTTTTTGGATGTGACTATCGTTTCGTTTATCCGATCCAATCCGATGTTAATTTACTGGTTTCGCGGCAAGAGAATACTGAGTGGAGTGTTGTCAGCGCTTCGAATCAGTCGGTTTTTGGTCTGTGAATGGTCTTTTATTTCTCACTTATCCGCCGCCAGTCGGTTAGGGCGTTCCTCTACCCACTACCTGAGGGTGCGTCCTATGGGGAGTCGATAATTCCACATGAATTAATTTAATCAATGAAATTTTAAATTCATATAACTTCATTGAACACCTATGAAGTCTCAAAAGAAAATGCAGGGTGGCGCAATAGTTTTTGTAATTTTGTTTTATTTTTAAATTCGAAACACAAAATTAAGTTTTAATATATTATAATTAACAGCATAATTTAAGCTACAAATAACATAAATAATAAGTTGTAGATTCTCTGTTGTTGTCTAAATATTGAACTGTTCGAAATTGTTCATATGTTTTACAAATCCTATACTGTAATTAACATCCAATTATTTTTTAGGCTTCGAATCAGTTGATGCCTTTTTTCGGGTTGAGAGTTTTTAAATATACTCTCTTTCAACCTGGACCATATATTCTCGATTAGATTAAGGTCTGGTAAATTTTGTGGCCAGTATAGCCACACTTCTTCAAAAACCGCTTTATACTCGTAAGTTCTTTAAGCTGTATGTAATCTAGCTTCATCTTGCATGAGTATTGCTTTTTCCCTGCTCGGAAATTGTGGCTGGGTGCCTAGACATTCTGCATAACCAGGCACAATATTATCTCTGTAATATTCCCCGTTTAAAGATACTTTACCGTGGACGAAGTGATACCATCACCTTCAAATTGAATTTCGGAACTCGTATTATTGGTATTCTCGAGGGATCAATCTTTCGGAGTGTTATGTTCTGCGGACTCGGTTTTGGATGCGAATTCGTCAAAATATTAGCTTATAGGGTACGTTCACGGGCGTTGTCATACGTAAAAACTTCGCCTTCGAGTTGTTGGCAAAATCCAATACCGCTGCAGTCCTTTTCGAAACTTCAGTGCCTCGCTGCAACATTTCCAGGGACATATTCAGCCGCTTGTTCACGTATCGTGTACCGATCCCCGGTTTATTTTCGGCCAACTTTCGAATGTTTGTTTTTGCTGCAGGAGTAAGTACTAAGGGTCGACCTTTCCTAGCTTTACCTGCCACAGTCGTGTGGCTATGGACAACGTTTAATATTCGGGTGTATGGACGTGACTGTAGCCCAATAAATGTAATCTTGGATTTCTATTGGTTTTTGCATTCTTTGAGAAGGCATAAAATATTAATTATTTTTTTTTTTGTAGTCAATTGCTTTCTATATTTTATATCCGCAGGCCAATTCTTTTTTCTTGAAAAGTCATTGGGCATTATTTATTTGAGTGAGCAGACGGGTTTCGACTCCTTTGAGTCATCTTCAGTGTCACACCGAAGATGGCTCAAAGGAGTTTAAACGCGTCTGCTCACTCAAATAAGCAAGCCCTGACAGCTTTTCATGAAAAAAACATTTATTTACATTTCTGAAAAAATAACCGATTTGGAATATTCGTAATTTGCAAATTCTCTTCGCTTTGAATATCTTCATCTGAGTAATCCTAAAGAATTTTAACGTGGACTTCCATAGTCTTTATTAGCAGTTTCTAAGATAATTCAAAATGCACCGAAAATTATTAAACAATACCTCCTAACAGTAATTACACATAAGGATAAATTTTCTTGAGAATTTTTTACTTCACTCTGAGTAAATTTGCAGCATTTATTAATTGACGCCGTATTCAATTACAACAATTTCAAATACTCTGCTGACATAAGTAAAAGGCTTATGCATTTAAAAAATATACTAAATAAATTTAAAAATTTACAGAGAAAAATGTTTAATTGTTGAAATTGCCAGGGGAAGTGTTTTTTGAAAAATTCAGAATTTTTTGCGCCAACCTGTATATTGCAATCTTGTGAATCAAATGAATGCAAAGTTACTTTGAATTTCAGGACATCAATACGGTTTTATTCGGAAAAATTTCATCATTCGATTTCTCGAAACAATGGAGAGGGGAACTTTTGTCCGCACTTCTTGAAATCAATCCTGCAATTCAAGATGTAAAACTTTCCATATGACACCCTATTCAACTACCTTTGGCGAAAAAATTGGTAGTCATTTCCACATCTGAAGAGACTTTCTTAAAAACCTCTGACCTTTTTACTCCAAACTTTGGAAAAAGTCATTACATATTACCCTTCAATAAACTTTGAAGATTATACCTAAAATTTCGGAGCAAACCTATAAACGGACACGGGTGGCGATTTTATTTCTGTAAATACGGCAACGATTCTGCTGTAAACCCTCCAAAAGTCCTTTGTCAGCAGCACGTGTAGAATAGCTTTTATTCAAATCAGCTTCCCAAAAACTAATCTAAATAAGAATATCATCCATGTTTCCAGCCGATCTGTTTCATAACGCAAGGAAACACATGTCCTTAACCAAATGAGGAGCAATAAATTTAAATAAATCCAAACCTGACGTCTTGAGATGAAAAAACTGAAACCCAATTTCCTATTCTTTTGGTTTTCTACACAATGATCCTTTTATCCTTCAAGATTCAAAGCAAGAAAGTGTCTCTTCAACACACACACTCACATGTGACTCCTTTCACAGCAAAAATAGCTTCAATATATGAAACTGAAGAAATCAAGGTCATAGTCGTCATAAGGAGGTCATTTTCTTAAAAGACAAATGTTTTTCTTAGCAAATCCTTTTGTTCCTTTATTCCAAGTTATTTCTTTCTGATTTTCAATATATGATAGGACATGCGATACGAAAAATACGCAAGTGACACACAAATAAGACGCCCAGTCGATGATGTCTTACTAAATCTGTTGCCGTGCCACGTAAAATAACTATCCTTGAACTCCGCCGAGAATATTCCTTCGCTTTGCTTGCCTACGTACATATATTTAAATTTTATAAATCCTACGTGCAAATGAAATGAGAGTCCCATCTAATCTTATTGGATAAACTTATAAATTAGTACCACCTGAGCCGTAAATTGAGTGGGTTGAAATGTAAAACTACAAAAAGTCCCTAAATCTTCTCTGATCCTTCACTTCAATTCCGTGTCACTGAAATGGTTAAAGTGCGTTCTATCGTGAACGAATTACCACAAAGCCATTTCGTTTGCTACAAAAGCTAATAGCCAACGAAAGGACATCCTTTCCCTATATGGAAACGAAAGAAGGAGACAACCATAAAAGAATTTCAAACATGATGACGGCGACGGTACAAAGTCCTTTTCAACTGCCACCACCCAAAACGTCAACAAAGTCGATGACTAATCTACGTTTCGCTTTCAGGATATATTGAAGGAATAAGTTTTATTCTGCGCTGTTTCGTCCCCTTTTTGGTTCGAGTCAAAAAATTGTTCTTGTATATGCATGCAACTTTATCGCAGGATAACGCGAGTATATGACTAGCGTTTGCGAAACTTATACGTAACGACTGGCGAACGACATCGGGGAGCCAGAAAAAGGACATTTTTTCGCGTGACACTGAATCATTCCATTTTTTTTCCACCTTTGGTATAATGAAAGATAAAGTGTGAGGTGGAATTATGAAAGAAATCATTTGCATGTTGTTTAGAGATAAAAGTAAATGGAAAATATATTTAAATGGAATTATTTTTTAAGGAGTGAAAAATGTATTATTACGAAAGCTTTCAGTGAAATTGCAATCCAAAAAACTTAAATTATTTTCATTTTATTTGGTGATAAGAAGTTTCATTGGAATTTAAGCCAATCAGAATCAAGATAAAAGTTTGATAAGTATTTATAAGATTTGAATGGAATCGTTTTTAATTGAATATTTTAATCTTCAAACGATTTAGTATCGTATAAGCTAAAAGGTCAATGTGAAAAAAAACAACCTTGAAGTTGATATGAATTACCTATTCAGTAAAGATGAATGATCTTATAATCGCATTGGGATAAGATGAATGAGTTCAGTGCCATTGGATTGGAGAAGTGGTTGGGAATTCCGTTTCTTGCAAGATTTTTTCGGCGAAATTCCTTAGTTTTCGAAATAGTGAATAGTTAAGATCATTATTTTTGCCATACGAATTGGCCCCTGTGGTAGTTCCCAAAATCCTAGGCAAAAATCAGCAAAAGCCAATCGAGCCCAAACAAAGCATGTTTTGCCAATGGGGTTGTTAAGGCTTCTACGAGTATATGGCCCGAACAACTGACTGAAAAGGAGATCGGCCTAAACGGAAATAAAAAATCCCAGTCCAATAATAGAGACAAAAACTAATAAAGACCTCTAAAGGGTCATCAGACTGTTGTAAGTTAGTCAGAAAGCTCCTCCTCTCAAAGGCTAACAAAGAGCTTTTCCAAGAAAGAAAAAACAAGGAAGCATCCGAAATGATCCGCAAAATGAAAAATAAACTACGTCGCAAACCCCTACGACGGGCAATGCTATTCAAACTAACCATAATCAGAGACCCCGACGGCGTTAGACACTTGACTGAAATTTAAAGAGGCCATCAAAAGGTTTTCTCACGTTTAATTGGGAGTAAGACTGAATCAGGAAAACAACGGCGACGTCGACCTGACAAAACGCCAAAGAAATTCGCTCGAAAGGCAAAATAAAAATAAGTTGAATGATCTTCAGGATACAAAAAAAGCAGTTCCTGTCCGCTGCTTTAAGTTCCTTGGATTAGAGCCACACTGCACAGGGCTGCAAAGTGTCTGATAGGAGCTCCGTGTTCTATAAACTTGGAAAAGGGACACAAAAGGAAATAATAGACTGATGGCGCCCAGTCATGTCGCAGGAAGAGGAAGTTGTCGGATCTTCAATGAAGCAACATCTATACAGAAATTCTGTATCTGTCTGACAGGGTGCGGCAGCATAACTTCCTTTTTTCAAAATTCAACAAAACAAATTTTCAGCGGTACAACGGTAAATGCGAGCTCCGCACTGTTCCAACCATAGATATAGAGAGTACTGGATCCGCAACCGGTCGTGAGAGCCGAAGCAATTGGCAACCTGCGCTAAAGTTGTGTGAAGTTGAGGTTTGAGGCGATATGCTTTTAATTTAGTACTCTATTCACGGCGAAACACGTTCACATTTAAAAAGTTTTTAATTTAAAAGATCGCGCGTACGTAATCGGAACTTTAATTCACTGTTTTAATTAAAAATTTACGAAATTTCCATCCGCTTTGACACATGAGTTTTCCCGCGTGGTTCGCGCTCTTTTCGATTTTCTTTTGCTTTGACGTTCGAGTTTTCCGTGAGAGTTGTTTGTTGTTTATACTCAAACTGAAATGAAATTTCGTTGGTGTGCGCGGGTGTCAGTGGGGGAAGCGATTCTTCTGAAGAGAGAAAAGAAAAACCTGCCAGGAAAAAAGGGGAAGGAGAAGCAGAGGGAATCATATAGTTTAGAGAGCGTAAGTTATTTATAACTTATTTATGTGGCAAATTTGCTTCTCACATGGACGAGTACACAGATTCTCGTTGCTCGTCCATTTGTTTATATGTCTTTGGTTCCAACGCATGATAGCGACTAACCAAGGGATGAGCAAAACTTTAAAATCACCTCTCTCGAATGAGACTACTAGCGCCGCGCTATAACAGTTAGCACTTTAAGGGCGGGCATTTCAAAAAAGGAAGTTATGCTGCCGCACCCTGTATGATTCCGAGAGACATTAAAGCCGATGTGTTTGCTGCTGTTCATCGAGCAATATCACGAAAAACATCCGCCAGCATGGTTCCCTGACGAATCCGTTACTGCCGTCATCTGTGTTAACAGTGGTCATTTGCGACTGCAGGGCCATGAACGAGGAAATGATTTGTTCGGTTTGATTGTGAGGAAGTACATTACTTGCTGTACACCAGACGCCAAACGAAACGATATCGTCATTTTAAGTTTAGCTCAATTCTTTGGCGCTTTCTCGAACACAGGAGGTCAGATTCTGGTTGGGAGGGATTTCGACGATATCGCTATTGAATACGGCAGTTCTCAAAGAGATCCAAAGGAGTCCTAAAGATGATGGTTAGAACAGGGTTCATGAATAAACGAAATATAGAAAAACAAAGAGATAAGGCGTTAATTAGCTTGAAAACAGAAGTGACATATGATCTTGTCGAACATGACGGAAAAGTCTGAACGATAAGCTAATGTTAAAAAAACCAGGCAACTCCAAGTTCAACTCGTGTGGGGAAGGTTTCATATGAACAATTTGTATTCCGGCAGTTTCTTTAACTTTGACCGAATTTATTATAGTAAATATGAAAAGTATATCTGCCTGAGTAGAAATCCGTTTAATCATGCCTAAAAGGGCAATAGGGCCTTATACGGAAACAGTGGGGCTTGCCTAAGGCAGGCATGCCTAATGTGGGCCTAATGATTCATGCCTAAGTTAGGCATACCTAATGCGGGCCTAATTAGGCATGCCTAAACTTGTCCAGTTAGGTTTTTGTTTAGGAAAACAAACTAACATAACGTCTTTAGGCACTGATGGGGCTTTCCGCATTAGGACCTAATGGGGTTTTCCTAAACAATTCCCCTAAACAGGAAAATTATTGTTGTGAAAAATGTAAACAGCACTAAAATTTCTTAAGAACTTAGCATTTTACAAACATTCATCAAAAACGATAGTTGTACGAACATTCGAAAAAAACGATAGCTTTACGAAGATTCGTCAAAAGCGATAGTTTTACAAACATTCGTCAAAAACGATAGTTTTACAAACATTCGTCAAGAACGATAGTTTTACGAAAATTTGTCAAAAAAGATAGTTTACGAACATTCATCAAAAACGATAGTTGTACGAACATTCGTCAAAAACTGTAGTTTAACGAACATTCGCAAAAACGATAGCTTCACGAATATTCGTCAAAAACTATAGTTTACGATAGTTTTGTGAAAGTTTGCCGAAAGTTTTACGATAGTTTCAAGGTAGTTTTGCGATAGTTTTATGATAGTTTAACGATAGTTTGTTTCCCCAACCCACAGTTTCCATGATTCCTCATCCCAAGCCCCCCAATTAAATGGTGTTAAATGTTCTTGGGGTCGCACATTTGATTTACTGGTTCCCCAATAATCGGACATTAAACGCCGAGAAATGCTAATAATTCTAAATACACCTACAGACCTGCTACTAAATACTACTTCCACCTCTTATGTGGGAACGTAAAGGGCGAAGGCGAATCTTCCGCGTCTGATAATGGAATCAAAGTAATAAACATGTCGCCGGAATGGAGGTTGGACGAGGTTTACCCCGTCCCTGGAAAACCCTACAATGTTTTCAAGCCTGCAGAAGAGCTTAGGAATGGATCGGACTCACGACAACGACCTCGCAAACGGAAAAAGGACTATGGCATTGGATCCGGAAAGTCAGATAATTCAATTACCCTGGCGCCGTTAAGTACCTTTCACATAAGGCCAGTCAATATAAGTTAAAAATACTGGCAATGCAGGAAACGAACTGGAAATGATATTCAAGACATGAGATCGCACACAATATTCAAAAGTGAGAAGCCTACTAGAAAACGAGAACTCGGAGTGGCCTTCATTGTGGATAGGGGGTTCAAATCGCACGTTATTGATTTTAATCCAGTCAACAAACGGTTGTGTGCGATCCGTATAAAAGTGAAATTCTTCAAAATCTGGCTGATTAATGTTCACGTCCCGACCGAACGAAAAGGTAGAAGAAACGAAAGAAACATTCTACAATCACCTGTAAAGACTAGTTGACTCATTGTCTACAAACGACACAAAAATAATGGTGGCTGATTTCAACGCTAAGGTTGGCAATGAGCTGTCTCATCACGGAACGGCTGGAGGATAAGCCTCAACGATGAAACAAATGACAACGGCGAGCGCCTGATTGACTTTGCATGTAGCCGAAATCTGCAGAAATCTATTCATACGTTTGACATGCTTCCCACGGCGACGCATTCCTAAAATGACCTGGGTATCACCGGATGGCAACACACGAAATCAGATCGTCCATGTTCTGATCCAACACCGTTGGGCCTCGAGCATATTGACGTCCGTGCATACCGAGGAGCCAAATGTATCTCAGATCATTACTTGATCAAATCAACCTATCGATGTCGTATCTCAAGGGCATATTCGGCGAAGACCAGCCTGCTGCAAAAATATACCCGCTACAAAAATTTGACATCGAAAGGCTCCAAAAATTTCACGGAGACCCTCGATAACCAACTAGCTCCCATCTTATCAGACGCATCGCTAAAGACAGGCAACGCGCTCTGGATGGAAGTGAAAGTGGCTATTAAGACCGTGGCAGAACAGACGATCGGACATCGAGCTCGACGCAAGAGAAATGATTGGTTCGATGATGAGTGCGAGAATGCGTCAGGCAAAAAAAATCAGGTGTACAGAAAAAAACCTAGAAACCAGGACGAAGAGAGAACACTATGAAAATCTCAGAAGAATAACGAATAAGATAATTAGAATCAAGAAAAGAAAAAAACTATGGCGACCGATTGAGAAGTATAGATTTAAGTGTAGCAAGCAGCAACACAAGACAAGCATACAAAACCACGCTCTGTCGTGATGACATCGCCAATATAATCGCTGATGAAACAAAGATTAAGGAAAGATGGGCTTCATATTTCAAGAATCTCTTTAAGGGCCTTTGCTGGCCCGACCAACTCTGGATGAAGTTTGTTCCATCATCATAGCCCAAAGGAATCATAAAGCGCAGGGTATCGATGAGATTGCAGTGGAGTTCATCAAATATGGTGGCAGCAGTGCTCATAAAGCTATTCATAAAGTCATCCAGCATATTTGGTAACAAGAATATATGCGAAAGAGTGGAGCCAATCAATCATATTCCCTATCCACAAAAAAGGTGACAAGCTACAGTGCGAAAATTATAGGGGCGTATCACTGCTTTGTACAGCGTGCAAAATATTTTCAAAAATCTTAGAAAATAAAATCAGGTCATACGCCAACAGTATTATTGGGGAGTATCAAGGTGGTTTTAAGGCAGGTAGATCAACAACAGACCAAATGTTCACAGTCAAGTAGGTACTTGAAAAGTACTGGGAGTTCAACATAGACGTACACCAAATTTTCGTTGATTTCAAGGAAGCATACGACAGTATTGATCGTAACGTACTGCACCAAATAATGCTTGGTTTTGGCATCCCAGCCAAATTAGTCCGTCTTACTAAAATGACAATGACGTCGACGACCTCCCAAGTCCGCATCAATAACCAACTCACCGATGCCTTTGACACAAATATCGGACTAAAGCAGGGAGATGGGCTGGCCCCATTGCTATTCAATTTGGCTCTGGAGTACGTAATACGGAAGCTACCTGTCGATACGCGAGGTACATTACTATACAAGTCGAGCCAGGTAGTGGCCTATGCGAGCGACACCAACATTCTGTCACGGTCACTAACAACTGCCAAAGAACTCTTCCTAAAACTCGACAGCGAAGCAAAACTAGTAGGGCTACAAATCAACGAAAATAAAACAAAGCTCATGACGGAGTCGAGGAAAAATACCCCAAATGCACAAAATATCACACTTGGCGAATACAGTATCGAAAATGTGAGCGAATTTGTGTATTTAAGCGCCAAAATAACGAAAACGGATAATGAAAGGGACGAAATACGCCGAAGAATACACCTCGCAAATAAAATATTTTATTCAGTATTGACGATCTTGAATACCAGCTGCATACACAGGAAAACAAGGCTCCAAGTATACAAATCTGTGATAAGACCTGTGTTATGCTATGGGTGTGAAACATGGACCCTAACCCAAGCATCCGCCAATATATTGAACGCATTTGAGCGACGGGTCCTGAGGCGAATAATCGGAGCGAAGCTAGACGGGGACCAATGGCGAATTCAATGCAACAATGAGCTGTATGAAATTTTTGACGAACCGGAGGTGTCAAGGATTGTAAGACTGCGGAAGCTGTAATGGGCTGGACACATGAATCGTATGCTACAAACAACGGATACCCAAGAAGGTATTTGTTGGGAGAACTGAAGGCCGGCGGCCAGTAGGGAGACCGAAGAAACGCTGGTCTGACTCGGTCGACGAAGACACTTCATCGCTGCTCGGATTTTGGAATTGGATGACGCGGTCAACGAACCGAGACAGTTGGAGGCACTGTTTGCAGGAAGCGAAGGCCCGCAAGGGGCTGTAGTGCTAAGAAGAAGAGTCAGTAACTTCTTGAGGAGAAGAAACCTCTGCACCGTTCCAACGGACCTTACTAGGACTGGAAGAACAGGATTTCAGCGAACTAATATAAGACCAAAAAGGCTTTTGTGTTATTGGCCCCAAGAGAACTATCTTCAGAGCATATTTGATCTCTTTCTTGGCAATAGCACGCAGCCTGCTAAAATTAAATCTAGCTTCAATAGTGCCGAGTGTTTTAAAGACACGATGTGCCTTATCTTTTGCTCGTAGGGTACTAAGCACTCGCCTTGTAAACCAAGGCTTTTGATTTACTTTACGGAATGTCTGAAGAGGTGTAAAACAGTGAATAAATATTGTATATATGTAAAATTTATCTAAATCAGCCACAAAGAAGTCTAGCCAGTTGGCTAAAAGTAATTCTGTATTAATAGCTTCATAATTAGCTTTAAAAAAGTTAAATTTTGGGAGTAGCATGAGGTTTGTTAAATTTGATTTCATCGGATATATGATCTATAAAGGAAAATGATGCCGATCAGGAGGAACATACGGATGCACGGCTTGAGATACAGATAAGTAGCTACCTAGAAAATTTGATAGAACAAGGTCGAAACGACCATTAGGATTGCGGATATGAGTAAATAGAGAAAAGGAGCAATAAGATAGGAAAGATGACAGGGTTATAGAAAACGGATCGGCGGACCAGATAGAAGGAGAAGGATGATTCTTCCACTTTATGTATGGTAAGTTAAAATCTCCGCAAACCAATATTTTCTGTCGTGAGGGTGTCGTAAAATTAGGTAAGAGGATAGATCCTCAAAAAAAGTCTCATAACCAGTTAACGGTTTATTACAGGGAATATTAATGGACGAAATCTATAACTCGGTATTATGAGGGAGAGAGATTTTGACAATAACACATTCTAACGTATGAGAAGAACAAAAATCAGAACAAAGAAAACTAGGTCGAGTTTTGCTAATTGCAACCAAAACTCCACTACCATCAGCCTTATTAGTAGCAATTAGGTCGCGGTCACATCTATATACAAAATGATCAGGAAACATTTCACTACTCAGAATGCTTACATTCAGCCAGGTCTCGGAGAAGCAAATAATAGAATCATTACTAAGTTGGTAGGAGATAGAGTTCCTCAAGCTTGGTCCTTAATCCTCGTACATTTTGGTAAAAAATAGAGATACACATTTTATTGGGAGAAGAGATGTTACATTGAACAGTATTAAGGTTTGAAAGAGATTCGTTGCGGTTTAAAGAGGATACAGTGTGATAAATATAATGATTATAAGAATATTCATCAAGATTACTTGTGACTAAAGCTTTGGGATTTCGTTTATTGACCGACGAAAATTTCTTCGTCTCATTTCAAATGGCTTAACAAGTACACCACCAGGCCAGTAATTCGAATTCAGGACAATATCAGTATTTGCAGAAATCATCGATTTAAATGAGGCAACTACTTTGTTCATTATATTTTCCTTAGTCAACTTATGACAACCAAAAACTTTTAACAGATGATCCAAACTTTTCGATGAAATAACGCTTTAAGTCTTCAATAGAAGTTTCGTACACCACTCTAGAGATGAAGAAGAATGACAGGAGAATCGAGATCTGTCGAGGGAACGTGGTCACTCGATTTCTGATGGAGGTGGTATTTTCTTTGGAATCGCTCCCTTGCTGTTGGACGATGTACCAGGTGGGCTGATGATGAGTAAATCAGATTGTTTATTAATAGAAAGCGGCCTGAACAGCGAGTTGCTCTTGCTGACAATTTATTGACCAGGCTCCACTGTTTCTACATAATTGCAGCAATCCAGCTGTAGTACGAACGATGGCTGTAGCTGCATATTTTGTTGAGCAGCTAGTAAAGTATCAGGTACATTTAAATTGTCAGCTTGCGAAACCGCTGGTTGTTTGCTAATAGATAGCGGCTTCAACAACGACTTACTCCTAGTAACCATTGAGAGACTAGGTTCAATTATTTCTGCACAATTGTGGTAATCTGGCTGCGATGCGAACGCTGGTTGATGCTGCATATCATGTTGAGAATTCACGTTTAGGCTGTCACTGAAGGACAAGGCGGAGAGTTCTTCTTGAGAGGAGATATTGGATAATTTTACCTGCAGTTTACTTTTTGTCAGTATTGATAAAGCTGGATCCAATACTGAACGCAAAGCCTTTTTGATCGAACTAGATAATGCATTGAAAGATGAGGAATCGGCAAACTGTAACAAGGAGTCGACTTCAGAACAAGCAGAAAAGCACTTGCCTAGTAAGGATTTTAGCTCGTCGGTTAAGGAAGTAATCATCTTCCTTGCAGTTTGCAGTCGAGAAACATACGTAGATACTGAGTAGCGCCTACATGTTGCGCAGTACCAATGAACTCTATTGTCCAGTTTGCTGATAAGATCTGCCGCAGTTCCCTTCAGGTGCCGCGTGGAAAGTAAGTTCATAGAACTCGAAATACACAATCATAGGGGATTCGCCGCTATTAACGACACATTTCGAAGAATTACAAGATATTATGATCAAAGTATGAGTATTATTTAATTTGATTATTATTATTATTTTCTTTTATAAGAATAGCTAATAATAACGGATATAAACAAGGCGACATAGACAAACTTGTTACACATTATAAACAAAAATAGGAATGCCAACTGACTGAAACTTATAAGAACGACCAACAGTGAATTTCGTTAACATACGTAGGGAAATAGACATACAAACTATCAAACTTCCTTAGGAAATACAAACTACAAACTGCATTCAAAACTAACAACAGCATTGGAAATAACCTGAAACCAAAACTGAATGACACATCAATGTATGAGAACACCGGCATATGCAAACTGACATGCAAGAACTGCAACATGGCCTACATAGGAAGGATAACACGGAAAATAACGACAAGATACAAAGAGCGCTTACGATCTTTCTTACACAATAAGGCAGACTCCAATTATGCGACGCACCTACAAAACCGCATACACGAGCCTGACGCTTTGACAAACTCGATGTCATTACTACACAAACAAAGCAAAAGGCCGAGACTTGATATCCTGGAAAGACTTCAAATATATAAACAAAGGAAAACAGGCGGTAACATTACCAACGAACAACTTGTTATAAATTTCGATGCAATTTTTCAGTACTAGACTACACTCTCCGACGAAAACGGAAACGAGATGAAACAGAACAAACGGACATCCAACAATCCAAAAAAACAAAATCCTAATATCCCTCTACCTGTCCTAATTTAGTACCTGAGCTAATTTAGTACTACCTGCCTAACCCGTCCTACGACAATATGAAGTCATTCCCTTCAACACTTCCTTTAGACACTGAAGATGACTTAAAGGAGTCGAAACGGGTCCGCTCACACATCAAAGCAAGGTTCGACGGCTTTTCAAGAAAAAAGCAATTGAATTCATTGTAAAAATCGCCAAAGCTCCTACTACTATGTCAAAAAACTAAATGTTGAAACTGTCATGTTCCTCCCTTTTGAAAAACAAAGTTCTTGTTGAAAAACCCTCTATGAGGATCAAAGACTTTTGATCAATTTTACTGTAATCTATGGGTAAAAAACTATTCTGCATATTTGCTCAAAATTTTTGCTTCAGTTGTTTCGGAGATAGGAGAGAGTTGTCAATTTTCATAGATTTTCTAAATAACTTAAAAACTGTGAACCTTTTATTTGATAGGTCACACGTACACTTTGTAAAACTATTTTTTCGCCCCCTCCTCCTGCCTTAAAATTGACTCTATTCTTAAAATTCATTTAACTTCATTTGCTTGTTTGAGTCACAGGAAAACATACGCGTAACAATTTGAACTTGATCCGCTCAGTCGATTCGGAGCAAATTCGCTTTGGCAAACTGACAAACAGTCACACGAGTGATCCTATAAGGGATGTACGGATCCTATAAGGGATGTACGGAACCCTGAAAAGGAAGGATAAGGGAACACGAACTGAGGCTGCCAATGATTTCGCTAAGTGGTTGCGAATAGCATCAGGACCGGAACTGATGGATCGTCAAGCGCCAGGGGGAGCTCCATAATTTCATCCGGACTACAAACATTTGCATTTTTCTAAGGGTAGCATTATCTTTTATGCCTTATTATTCAAGCTTAGGTTTACAAATGAAGAAATTTCATTGATTATACTCGTACACTATCACTTTTAAAATGTTTGGTATGCTTCACATGTTGTGTCCATAAAAACCGTATAAATTAGATACACAATGTACGCAAGTACGTTTTTATCAAAACAGAATGCAAAATAGTAGCAGTAACTTTGATAACAAGCAAATATATGTAGATTAAGTGAAATGGCGTTTTATAACACCGCACCGTTCCGCACAATCAATAGACCATTGCAAACGACAGCGCTATCAGTATGATAAAAAGAATCGCAGCTGGATTGTGTTGAAAAGAGGAAGTGTCCCCACTGTCTGTCTGTTCTGTATGTCCATTGAACTGAACGAGCTCGCACGGAATCAAGCGTTTATTCGAGCTCCACATACTATTTATTTATTCATTTCCATTGATAGTCACCATTTACCGCACAACATAAAGTACTTTGCCTGTGATTTGCATACGTGTGTACTGTCGTGTATGTCGAATACTTCAGTACAACTCACTGAACCACAAATTGAAAGGGAGGCGAAAAAATTGCAGCTATTGCGAATTGTTTCAAGTATGATGAAAGAGGAAGTATTTAAGTGTTTGATGGATGTTTTTAAGGTTGAATCATTTTTTAAACGCTATGAAGTTTATGCAGGTGTCATCTATGGAAACTCTTGTCAAAGAGAATACAACCCTAATAAAAATTCCGTGTTTAGAGCCAAATCTAAATCAGAACCTAGAAGGCATAAATCAAATTAGTTTTAGTTTATCTGTTTTCCTTTTATTCATTGAAAAACTCCAAATACGTTAAATATTTCTGCTAACCAGTTTGGTCTCTCGGATTCTATCAGCATGTTTCTGGCTTCTGAATGAAATGCAAGCGTTCATTTACATCATGTTAAAACGGTTCATTCCTTTACATAATACCGCTAGCATACATCTGCTTGCATGATCAGATAGAGTTGATTTTGATCGATCATACCATTACCATGCACGACTTTAATCCAGAGAAAAAAAATTCCCTTCGAATCACATGATCCCAAACATCTCCCATTTCGACGTGTTTGGGTGACCGTTGCAAAAACGTACATACTTGGCGGGTAAAAAGAAGTTCTTCAGATTTGTATCAGTAAAGATACCGGTTCCGCGTTGAAGCGCACGTTTCCAAAGTAATATGGTCATGTTTCATATAGATGGCGAAGAAACTATCGCACAAGATTAAGAAACTATACTGAACCGACATCAACAGAAACCACCCCTTCCTCCTTCCACTCACAATTACTGGTCATTCCAAATCTGGTTCGGTTTGAAGCATAGTATACTCAACTAGTACCCACACCTTTCATTTACTCTGTGTTGCACATTTTTTGAATTTTCCCAGGGGCACGTCAGCTGATCCGGGGCATGACAGCTGATCCCATGTTTGGCGCGCTCAAGAAACAAAGCAAAATGCAAATAAAATTTCCGACGCACGTGTTCTTTTCGCAATTCAGAACATAGGAGTGCTGCCAGGTACTAATAAAAAACTAAAATATTGCATGGAACGAATTTGTTTTTCTGCAAAGTTATTGATTTTTTGAGATATGGTAATCCTGAAATCTCTCATCGAAGCATATGTTTACATTCGCGGCAATCCTCACGTCAGCATTTACCTACCTACCTGCTACCGAAGATTTATGGCTCGCTGTTCGGCTTGTGTTCGGATTTTTCCGGAGGGTTAATGGAGTGTGGTTACTAGTTGAGTATACTATGGTTTGAAGTAAAACTCACATTACCATAGCGGGAAGAATTTAAGAAGATTTAATAAAACGAAAGCAATAAAATACCTGTGCGCTGGCTGTGCTGCGCTCCACGGTTGCAGCATCATATGTTGGCGCATTGACCAAAGCAGCAAAAAGCGTGGAGCAGCAGCAACAGCAGAATCTGCGGAAAAGATTGATCGCAGTGTGGTCAGTTGTGATTGATGTAAAGGTTGGAAGTGAAAATGGGTCAGATAATGGCGAACATGGATCTGATTTGTCGATTATTTTATTCAAGAAAAGTGGAAATAGAGTGGAACATTAGACGCGATTCTTCAAATGTAGATACAACCACAAAACTATTTAAATGTCGAATATTTTTTTGGCATCCTTGGAATGAACATATAAATCGACATCACAGTCTTGACTATCAAGTCACTGGCAACCCTACACCCGCTTCCAAAAGTACTTCTCTGAAGAACTGACTACTCCACAGCATCTTATCCTTCCAAGACTGGTTTTCGTACTTGGTTTTGAATGGTGCGATTAAACACAAGTTTTCTTGCATCTTCTTTTGCTGCAGATACATAATTCACCTCGACCTCATCGAAATTAACTTTGCTGCACCACCATCAAGAGAATTTTTAAGTTGGGCTTGTTTCCATTATATGCACTTCGTATATCCACTAAATTAATATGTGTAAATTAAAAAAAACATTTTTTTTGTGATATAAAAATGATTTATTGCTTTTAAACCGGTTAAAAAGCAACCGAATAGCCTTAAGCGTTATGTTAAGACAATACAAGAGTTCTTACGATAGTTATATGCAAGAAGTAAAGAGAGGGATAGGTAGGTGATGGCCAGGTTTACTTTGCATTGTGTATGGTATAGCAAAGGTGTAAATAAATATGTAGATTCAAGTATCATGAAGAGAAAGGGTTTACGTTACGTTATACGCTGATTATTCTTCAAGTAATATGAAGACGTTACGTGCTGAACGTGATGGTTCAATTGTCAATGATGTTACGAATCAGTTCAGCAATTCCTAGATTTTAGCTTGAAATCTCGGAAACTATTCTTAGAAAAAAAACTAAACATATATATATATATATATATATATATATATATATATATATATATATATATATATATATATATATATATATATATATATCTTTTATGGGCATTAAATAATAAAAGGTCAATTAGGCGTACCTGGAAGCACTGTGTACCATAAAGTTTTACACCTTCTCCTAAATGTGCACTCCTTAGTCTCGTATCCCCTTGGAAAGATAATTTTGAATTCTAGGCCAAATTAAATCTCGGACCTCCTATTTAACAACCCCACTATCAAAGATGGACTTTCAAAACCTGGCTGAAGTAATGCCAGTTTTTTTTCAATCCCTTCCTCCTCCAATGATTTAATGCGACTGCTACTTGTGCTGTAAGGGTTCGACCAGATTGCGATACGACTCGTATCGTTGTATCGGGTGATTTTTAGCCGAAAATATAAGCACACTGCGACAAGATTTGCTAAGTATCTTAGGCACGCGCAGAACTGATATTCGAAGTTGAAGGTGTGCCTTTGCCAGGAATGATGTGCGCGGGTATCACAAAAATGTGCGACCCAAAAGTTATCCTAAATAGTAAGGGTTCGGCCACATTGCGGTTGTACTGTCGTAACCAGCGATTTTAACGCAAATATGAACACACTGCGACAAAATTTGCAAAGGAACTTCAGGCATGCGCAGAACAAATATGTTCATTTGAAGGTACGAGTATATCTTTGCGATTTTTAGACGCAAATATGAGCACACTGCGGCAAGATTAGCAAAAGAACTTCAGGGATGCGCAGAACAAATATGCTCATTTGAAGGTATATCTTTGCCAGGAATACATGTGCTAACTAATTTGAGCGCTATGCAAGAAACTTCCATGCACATCAGCGTCAAATGTCCAAATGATGTGCGCCTGAGCGAGTATCACAAAAACTTCCTATTAAACTGGTTTTGAGAAAAATCGCAAATTCCTGCGACTGCCGACCTGGCCAAAATGTTCGAAAATCGCTGTGTGCGCGCTTACATTTAATCATGTGTAACTTGCGACAGTAGCACGACTATACAGTAGTAGTCTGATCAATCCCTAAGCCGGGTTTCAGAAAAAATCATAAATGCTTGCGACAATCGGCGTGGCTAAAAAGTCGCAAAGTCGTAGTGTGCGCGTTTTCATTTAACCTTGTATAAATTGTGATAGTCGTGCGACTATTTTGTCGTAGTCTGTTCAGACCCTATGGCCGAAACCTGCTCATCGGATTGATAGCAGTGCAGAAAGGTGAACCCTTCATTTCAAAAAGCAAGTAATAATTTGATTAGCCACCACTTTGGAAGTCAAACACTGTTTAAGAAAAATGTTTTATTCTATACCATAGTATACTCAACTAGTAACCACACTCCATCAACCCTCCGAAAAAATCCGAACACAAGCCGAACAGCGAGTCATAAATCTTCGGTAGCAGGTAGGTAGGTAAATGCAGACGCGAGGATTGGCGCGAATATAAACATATGCTTCGATGAGAGATTTCAGGGTTACCATATCTCAGAAAATCAATAACTTTGCAGAAAAACAAATTCATTCCATGCAATCTTTTAGTTTTTTATTGCGATCTGGCAGCACTCCTATGTTCTAAAATCCGTAAAAGAACACGTGCGTCGAAGATTTTATTTGCATTTTGCTTTGTTTCTTGAGCACCGCCAAACATGGGATTAGCTGTAATGCCCCGGATCAGCTGACGTGCCCCTGGGAAAATTCAAAAAGTGTGCAACACAGGGTAAATGAAAGGTGTGGGTACTAGTTGAGTATACTATGTTCTATACATATTTCCACTGTAAGCCGTTTCAATGAGAATATGAGTGTCAGACACTTCTGTTGCTACTAAAATACCGAATTTGGCTTTTCAAAGATATCTGTATTAGAGTCTCATCAATCACTGTGTCAAATCTCGTTCAAATCGGATTTTTACTCTGCACAGGGCAAACATATTCAAATTTTGATTAAAAATGGCAGCTTAAAATATACGTATAAAATTTCGACTTATTTATTTATCATCCGATTTTGATAATTTGAATGAAAGAACTTACAGTCAAAGTCGCTTATAACGACGAGCAAGAATCTGAGAAATTCCGTCGTTATATCCGGACGTCGTTTCCGCCGGCCGCAACATATTTTTAATAAATTTACGCTCAATCATTTTGTTTAGCTTTACAAAGTTGGTTTTATTTACCAACTTGTTTATAATGTAAAAAAAACTAAAGGTTAGTATTCGAAATGTTCATGAAGATGCACATCTATGCACATAAAAAAATTGAAGTATTCAAGGTTTTTATGCGAATTATTTCTATTTTAACAGTATGTATTTCATTGTATTTTTTTGATATTGAGAAATCTCTGGAGCTTAGAAGAAGTCTGTTATCTTCTTTTGAATCTTTTTTAAATATTTCAGGTACATCACTTCTATTTATTTCTCTATTTCTGCTACTGCCATTTTAATCCCCTTTTCCTCTGGACAGCTCAGCGAAGCAAAGCGCCGCAATATTTCAGTGGCGTTAAGAGATTCGACTATTGTTAGTGGTTGACACTCCTCAACTGATACGTCTTCATCACTCTCTAGTTCATTCATGCTCACCAAATGTTGTTCGATACAAGACTTATCAGTCGACATAAAACTACAACGTACGCCATTATCAATTTCAACAAAACCTCTCCATTCTCCTTCCAGCATTAAAGTCTACACTTCTCGTATCATGTCAGCCCATTCTGCTAAGGGGATAGAGTCTATCTCGTCCTAATTGAACATTACTTTCATTTTGAGCTTCCACAATTAACTGTTTCAGTCCAGCGTTTTTAAACCAGTTACTAATTACATTCGATGGAACTAGGTCCCAAGAGTTCGATGTCATTTCAATTGCATTCATTAAATTTATTGAAACTTTGTTTTTCATTTCCGCATGATGAAAATTTTAAAACTAGCGATTTTCTGATGTGGGACTTTCATGATCTTATTATACCTTGATCTAAAGGCTGAAGAACGGACGTCGGGTTTCGCGGCAGGAACACCAATTTAATTGAAGTTATATTCTCGACTTTTGGATGTGCTGGGTAGTTATCAACAAGCAGCGGTATGTTTTATGGCGTTTTTGCACTTCTTTATTTCATTGCCTTAAATATCTCTCAAAGATCCATGCTTTCTTATTGGCTTCATATGTATATGATGGGAAGCTGCTTAACATTTTTGAAGCAGCGAAGACTTTTGTATTTCCCAATCATTAGTAGTTTTCTTTTCTGGGTTCCTGACTAAAACAGTGATTCTCTCCTTAGACAGCTTACCACCAATGCATTTCTCTCCATTGAACTTCAGTGCTTTATCCGGAGTCAACTTATAAAACAACGCTGTTTCGTCTGCGTTAAAAATGTTTTCATCAGTGTATCCTTCTCTTAATTTTGGCCACACATTCAGTAACTCATCTGCGCTGCTTGCTGATCGACAGAGGAAGCTTCTCCCGAAATTTTTCCTTTAACAATGCTGTATCGGCGTCGAAAGCGTTTTATCCAGCTTTCAGAACAAGTGAAATTTGGCTTCTCAAGAAGCTTGCTGAAACCGTTTGCTTTGGTGTCCGATATAGGTCCACTGATGGGAATTATTTCACTCCTATGCTGTTTGAACCAATCTAGAAGCGGTCCTTCGATATCCTCATGTAGAGGCTTTCAAAGTTTCTTCCGTTTGAATGGATTTTCTTTAAAAAACCGGTTGAATCTTTCCACGGTTTTTTTCAAATTGTAGAAATCGTTGAATGTGCGCCTTGGAATTCCGCGGCTTGCTTGCTTTTTCTTCAGTTGAGAAACTTTTTCTAACTTTTGATACAGGTGACATCATTGCAATCGATTCGACTCGTCTAAAAGCGTGAAACGTAGAATATTTTGGGAGTAACGGTTTTTGATAAGTTGCGGCTTGCCTAATTCGTTGAAAATCACTGCCATGTGAAAACCTAATCCAATTTGTTGACCCTCTAGTCATTAACTATCAAACTCAACTTGTAAAATATTGATTTGTCTACAACAATGAACGTTGTATGTTTATGAAAAACGAGAAGTAGGCACTGCGTCAACGAAAACAAAAGACAAACAAATTACCAGTAAGTTTGTGCTTATGTTTACTCAAATTTATTAGCGACGACGGTAAAAGCAGACTTTGATGCAATTGGTTCGGCTGGTCTAAAATTGTAAAACGTAAAATGTTTAGTCAGTAACAGTTTTTGATGTTGCGGCTTACCTAATTTGTTGACAATCACCAACATGAAACACTATCAAATTCGTAAAAAAAAGACCGTTGCATCTTTATGAGAAACGAGAAGTAGGTACTGCGTCAACGAAAACAAAAAAACACATTTCCATTGCTTTTGTGTTCATGGTACTCAAATTTGCTAGCGACGACGTTAAAAGCGAACTTTCCTATATGATTTTCTCAATAAAATGTCGTTATAGCCGGGCTCGTCGTTATAATGGCGTCGTTATATGCGGCAAGCGTTTTTTCACAAAAAGAACTATGGTAAAAGCGAGCAGGTGTAATTCGTCGTTAGACGCTATGAGTGACGTCGTAAGAAACGACTTTGACTGTGATTCAATAATCTCAAGTTTTATCAAAATTCGTTGAAAAACATGGCCTATAGAGGGACTCAAAAACTTAAAAAAATTGCAACGGACGATCACCAAAACGATCATGAGACATGCTTATTTTTTTCCTTAGTGAAAAAATTGTTACTTTTAGAAGGTTTTGGAATTTCGCTATTTTGTTTTTTTTGAGACCCGACCTCTAATTTTTTTTCATTGTTCTCTAGAGACTTATAGCCCTTACCAAACTGCCGAATTTCATTAACATCGGCTAGAAAGCCTGGTTACAACTTCAATAAAAAATTTTTGCACGTTTTTCGACTTTTGAGCGGCCGCTGTTTTGTTTCAGACGTTTCAACTTTGGATTTTTTATTGTGAGCTTCTTCCTACAGTTCAATGATCCTCTGTACCAAATTTCGTACAAATCTGAGCTATATTTTCGTCAGAACGAAATTCACGATTTTTCGTCTAAAATGGCCGCCATTTTATTGTGCTCCGCCGATCTGGCTGGTTAGCCGAGATATTTACTCAATACACCTTTTCTGAAAACTTGGTGAAAATTTAAGCAAAATTGCGACCCCTATCGTGGTCAGAAATTTCGTTATATCCCATTAATATGCTCGTATATATGCATATATATATATATATATATATATATATATATATATATATATATATATATATATATATATATACAAAGTCAGTCCGATAAGTACTTAGCTTACAAAAAAAACTGAAAATTTTAGATAAGTGACGATTTATTTCTCAACATAATCTCCTCTTAGCTCGATACACTTGACCCAGCGATGCTCCTATAACCCGTCTGAAAAATACGTTTTCTCGAGGTCTGCAAAGTAGCCCTCCGTGGCGGAGTTGACCTCCTCATTCGAATCAAATTTCTGCCCGCCGAGTGACTTTTGCAAGTTTGGAAACAAAAAGAAGTCGCATGGGACCAAATCTGGAGAATACGGTGGATGGGGTAGCAGTTCGTAGCCCAGTTAGATCAATTTCTTGATTTCGTTGCGCGATTTCCCTTCCAAAAACAAGAATCGAATCATTGACCAATATTACTCTTTCTTCATTTTTTAAAAATCCGCGGACACGCTCGCTTCCACACGCGGGCAAAACAAAACTACGAATCTGATTCGGCTGAATCAGCCGTCTACGAAAATGTACAAAAGTGAATCTTTCTTGCGATAGTGGCGTCATCGGGCGGTGAGGCTAAGTACTTATCGAACCGCCCTCGTATTTATGGCGGATACAAAATTTTATCGATTTGCAATTTAGTTTACCTTTACAGTGTATACTCGATACATGTTTTTCACTTGGGAAGCACAAAAATTTAAAGCACTTCATCTATTAGGTATACTGGTATATAGGCATGTATGTTCATAATGTCTAGAAATGAACTCAGCAACAATTAAAAAAAAGTACTTCAAATGTTGAACTCCTAGGCATTGTGTATATAGAACGGGAAAATATTATTTAAAATAAAAAACTAAAAAAATCTGATTCTTAGACCCAATATCGGTGGTTTCTTCGTCGTTCACGTTTACTTGGTAATAATAAATTTGTGCTATCATCTGAAGCTAAGGATGTTTGAAGTACATCCGGGTTAAACACTGGTGACTGCAGTTAAAAATATTGTCAACCAAAATGAAAGAATAAACAAATTAATCGCTGCACTAAAATGTCCAATAATCCACCAGTCAAATATTATTAAACTATGATAGTTTCCTTTCAATTCAACTTTGTTAGATAAATAAAGGCTCAATAAATTTGTATGCATGTATGTATCAACTAAACGACATGTTACTTGTCTTGTTACATTTATCCATATCCAGAGTTACATTTATCCATATCCAGAGTTTGTCTTACAACCGTACCAAGACGCTGTTCTGAATGTTCATGCTTATGTCCACCAATGACTGCTGCTAAACACTCTTCCCAGTCGGCTGGCATGCAACCCAGTTTCCGAAATCCTACAAACACCGGTGAATTATCGAGGAGTTATCGCAGCCTTGGTGAACGGACACACGGCCAAAGCGTGATACTGACCATATGACCTTCCCAAGTTTCCGAAATATTCGATCAAGATAATGAGATACTCTAACTATATCTAAGCAAACGCCCGATAGGGGCTGTACTGCTAAAGCAAAATAAAAGCCCTTGGCGCACTGCAGGACATGTGAACAGTGCCAGCGATACTGTAAATTTTTCACATGAGAAAACCACAACATGTTAAATACACCACAAAACTAACCCTCTTCCCTGAAAGCACCTCATCATTCCCCGATTTTTTGACTTTAAGGAAATATCCCACGTCGCACATCGCGTCACTAACGTACTTGTAAGGATTCACACAGCTCTTTTGACAGAAAACAACGTTTTCCAGAGCGCCTAAATATCGATGGAATGCCTGTGAAGTTGGAGATGGACCTCTTGTGTCTTCGCGTGGTGGTCTCTGACAGCCAACTTTCTGACTGGATCTCGGAAAGAGATCTGTCATCCACACACTTGTCAACATCTGATGGAGGCTGCCATAGTGGCGAATACCAAGTCCCTCTCCGAGGCGCCGAAAACCATTGATATTTTATTTATGACAGGAAAAGAATGAAGGTACTGAAAAATTATCGTGCGGAATGGAAAGGCCATCAGTCGAAATAGTTTGCCTTTTGTTGATGCTACATATGAAGTTTTGTACAATTAGGAAACAACATTGTTCTTGTTGTTTTTTTAAAATACTGTTCTTCGAAACAGCCTTACTTTCAAGTTGTGTGATTGGTGGATGAGCTGTCACGCTGGCATATTTTGACAGGAATTAAAATAGCATGTTATTACATTACATTATTTAACATACAGTATTATCTACTGGTCTTCTCGGGGCGAGTGCAAATAATACTTCGGGCTTGACGAAGTTAGAAGATATCACACCGCCGTTCGCTTACGTTTACTTTGGAATAAATTTAACTTTTCCATCTTGATATCGGGGGCATCCTCTATATGATGCTGGATGAACAAATACACCACAGCTGAAACAATACAATTTTTCTTTAGCTTCGTCTCACCGGGGGCATGAGTTTCTTTGCATTTTATGCACTGGTAGTGTATGGTGCAGTTAAGGACTATTTCCGCTTCTTCGGTGTCGGCCCTACTTGTGATATTCTGTAGTGCATATAGGTAGCGCTTCAATGACTCATCGCTTTTACGGGCACGTCCGTTCAGTTGGTGGTACACATCGACCCGTGAATATTGTTTACGAAATTCGAGCCGCATGGCGTGGCATAAATCATTAAAGTTGTTAGTGGCATTCCGTTACGGCCATATACCGGCTGTACCGTCCAATTTCTGTCGCATTGAATGATATTTCATCTCAGTTCCATATTGATTGGGTTGAGCAGCTAGTCGAAATCCGCTAGCCACATATTGACTTCATAATTGTCATCGTCAGTGAAATTTGGGATCGACATCACAACCTCAGGAAAATTAATCTGTTGGTTTGGTTGCCCGGCGGTGCGTTGTTGTGGTTGGCATTCGTTTGATGCAAAATCTACATCAGTTGCCGGTATATTTAATTTTCCATTGTTCCACATTGTTTCCCGTATTTTGAAACTTCGATTAATGTCTACCGCACCCTTAAAGTTTTAACCTTAAATGATGGTTGATTTAAAATTAATTTATCTAAAGAGGCATCTGGCCGTACTGCTGTCAACAGACTGACACTTTTTTTTAAATGGCTGCGTTCATTCTTCTTTTAAGTGCTAACTACTTAAAATAAAAGGAAGATGGCAGCACGACAAACATATAAAATTAGAACGTTATAGGTTACAATACATTACTAATGTATTTAATTTATGACTAATATTGATTTTTTGTCTTTTTCAGGTAAGTGTCGTAAAACTATTATTTGAATTACATTAAACGTAAGTATTATGCATTGACTGGTAAGCTAGTTCGTCCATTCAAAAATTAATTTATTTTGCTTTTGCCAATAGTAAATGTAATGGTTTGCTGAACTATTCAAACTTGGAAGGCCAAAACTGCTAGTCGAATACCAGTTTTGGCTTAAAATATTTTCGAATTCTTTTTGATGGGGTGTTTTTAGTTCAGTGAAAACTACTCATCCGAATTTATTAGGAACAATAATATCAATCCAAGACAAAACATATGTAGTGAGATGGGTGTATATAAATGTCCGTTAAGGACGAGAGAGGATGGAGGGTTTCACCGAGATTGGCCTTGTCTGAGGACGCGTGAATGCAATTAATCCGTTTCTATTACATATTAAAAAAAATATTGTATATAATAAATAATTAAAACAACAGTGTACTCACCCAACATCCTCGCCGGGCGCCCGCTGATGATGCGGGGATGCCTTGACTAATTCCTCTATTGCTGCTAACTAAAACTTATTGGCAGTAGTGATTTGTAGTCAACCGTTAATGAGAAAATAAACTGTTTAAGAAAGCTAGTATGCGATTTTTACAAGTAACTGACAAGCAGGTAGATTAATTTTAAGTTTTTTTTTGTTTTTTTTTATTGACAAAAACAAAAACACATTAATTCTGCCGACATATAACACTACTTCTTTTTTATTTACTGTCCAGTATCTTCCTCAGTAACGTTGCAGGACAACCCCGGAATCCATTTCACGCAAACCACGAAATGTAGGATCTGTTATTTGCAGACATTTTGGATTATGGATACGCTCATTTTGGGATGCAATAAATGTAGATATCTTTTGAAGAGTCTTTTCGTAATGAGTTTCAGTGCACATATAAACTAAATAAGCTGCTAGACAAGTCAAACATCCTTCGCAGTATGTGCTGCCAGATCCTTTCTCTGGTTCAGCAAAATAATAATTAAGTGTCGTTATTGTTGATTCAAAGATATGCCTTTCAATATGACCATCAAATTCACTTGGAAACCTTATATGAAATTTGACGTATGCTCCTTCACTGTAATTCCGTTGAACGAACACTTTAGTGCAATTCTACTGTAGAACACTACTTCCAGGGGCGTTGTTTTGTGACATTTTCCCACGCGACACCGAATATAGCTAGTGAACTTACACAAACGGAAACTGACATTTTTCTTTAACAACAGTTGTCAAGTCTGATAATTTTGTTGATAACACTTTGCACCTGCTCTCTATTTGCTAATTTCACCAATGGATGAGCATAATTGTACGTTTTTGTACAATCGTCATTTGTCGTACGGAATTCGGTAATGGACGCGCGGATGGATTCATGGCCTTACGCGTAATTCACGGTCTTACGCACTTTAAACTCACGAACTTGATTTCAGTTTCCAATGGTTTTCCGACCAGAGCGTGGAACCAATTCAGATTTTGTTCATATAGTTGAGCTAAATGTTGACGAATTCCTGCTACTTGTGCTTCAACCGAAATTACCCGAGGTTGAACTTTATCCAAAGAAAAAATTGAAATGTTCGTTGAAAATTGCTTCGACAAACAATTAAAGAGTATCAACCAAGTCATTCCGGTACTATGGAACCATGGAATGGATCATGGTCGCTAGTTACTTTGGGCAAGCAAGCTATCAACTTATTTAATGTAAAATGAATAAAATACGTAAATTTCTACAAGTTTTAACGTCACTATTATTAATTTTCCGCACGCTTAGTCTTGGGATATCGCAAAATTCTTCTCCACGACGTGACCGCTCCCAGATCCGTTCAAATCCGAGCATAATCTTTATGCCGCAACGTTTGTTTCTCGCGCCCATGCTTGTCCGTCGTCTACCATATCGTCACGTCGAAACGGTGGATTGAGATGAGCCTCTAGCTCAGCTACTGTAGATTGCATTCGGCAATACAATACGTGTGTGGGCTGTATTATTTCAGTGTTCTCATGTCCAACATTTCAATTGCAGATTTGAATTTTTAAATTAATAGAAGATAATGTAAAAAATATTTAAATAATAATAATATGATAAATATCATAAAGAATAGAATTATAAAGAAATATTTAAATTTAATATAGAGAGAAAAAAGATTACTACACATAGTCCGAGAAAGAATAGCACAACTTAGCACTTTAAGCAAGAAGACCGATTTTTTGACGGTTTATCCAGATAGATAGAAAAGTGTCTTGGTAGTTAAATCTCACGTACTAGTTAGGCGCATACGTATGACTGATTTACCCCTAAAAATATGTGCACAAATGGTCGGCACTCATTTCCACGAACAATAAGTAGATCACATAGCTTTGGACCGTAAAATCTATAAACGGAATTAGGTAATTTTATGCTAGTTGTGTTAATGTAGGTAAAATTATTCAAATATTCCAGACCATGCTGTGTTCCGTTTTGAATCCAGAAGTTGCCTTTTAATAAATCCTTCTAACTTACAATATAGCTTGTTTTATTAATAGTTTCCTTAATACATAATGCCTGAATTAATTTAAAAATTTTAACTTGTACTTTAGTTATTAAAACCACCAAATGCTTTCCTGTCTTATTTAATCATGTAATCGAATCGAAAGTTTAATCGCTCCATCTGATTATCCAATCATAATAAAAGCCCTCCAAAAATTGACTCTCTCTTAAATCAACGGAAAAACGTGTGAATATCTTTAATTCACAAATCACTAAACACCTTGTTACCACAATCTCTAATAATATTGGATTTATTTTGAACCGACATACTTAAGTGAGCAGTCCCAAATTACTACCGTAGATGATTATTGTTCTTGTTAACTACTGATGTGTTGCGAACATATTTTTTTCACTCCTCTTATTTTCCCATTTTCCATACACCGGCAAAAAAGGCAAGCCAGCATTTTTTTTTGGAAGCAAAATTTCTTCCACGATAATGATGATCGTAACGATGAAGATTATAATAATGATAATTCACGTCTACCTTTGTATCTAATTGCTGACATAAATGTGTAATTGGATTGCTGGCAGTTTTCTCATGTCTAATCATTGCGTGTATTTGATTTGTTGGAATGTGAAACTCAAGTCTGAGCCTATAATCACGAATCACTTGAAAAGAAATGTATCTAAATGATGACTGAGTGTCTTGAGACGTAAGAAAATCCGAAAAGATACTTTTGGATGGGGTCAGCTGTCTTAAGATTATGATTCTTTGAAAATCGTCTTGTTGGGTTGAATGAATGACCGTGGCTCGAATTAATGTAAATTAAGAATTATGAGCAAGCCACGACCCAGACGAGTGGAAGTAAATTAATAATCATTTATACAATACGGTACGTTGAGTAATACTCCAATTTAGAACTTTTTCCGTTGTGCTTTTGTTTTGATGACATGCTGATGATTGATTCACCTTATCGCATGCCGCGTGGATTAAGCAGAAGCTGTTTGTGATAAATAGAACGTTTTCTTGGTAAATAATTACAAATCCATTTGAATGTGTTGCTTTTGTGGCAATAGAATTGGTTCGAGTTTAGTTTGTTTCATTTGTTAGTGATTCATTCAAAAGTAAAGTTTAATATTCTGGTTTAAGTTCTATTCAATTAAAGTTTAATGTTAAACTTACATCAAGCATCGTCTGCTATTTTCGTTGATAGACTTTATAAGGAAATCCTTCCACTTTTTCATAGCATTATGCGATTTCCCGCAGAAAATGTTGAATGACAATAATCCGATGTTAAGTTTTATCGTTTTTTAAATTAGAGCGTGGGCAGCTCAGAAGGCTTTACCTTCAAAATGAATGCATTGTTTTCTGAATTTTAATCGTAATTATGATTATTTAATTTACTTGTTCAGTGGGTCAAGCGATAACACTTTTTAAAATTTGTTTTAACTTAAATCTCTGCCGGAAAACATTGTGTCGTAATTATGTCGTTATTTATCGTGCTTAACCTAGTTGGGATGTTTATATTGATATTTTATATATTATTTAAGCCTGTGGAAGAATTGATAATAATGAACTCATTCAACAAATTATAGGAATCAATATTTGAATGGTTACAAAAACCTAAAATAACTTTATAACTCGTCTGTAACCAAATGAAAATAATCTGTCAAAATATATTTTGAAAGAAAAAATGATTAAATTCAATGCTGTTGGTAATATTTTGCCAGAAAATGTAAACCAAAAAGAGCCTACCATTATAAAAAAATTCACCAATATTTCACTACTTAATTAGTGAGCGATAAAAAGTGATCAGCATTATAACCGAAAATGATGTGTGGTTTGACATTAAACTGCTAAAAACAAAAGAATCCTTTGAAAATCGAACACCCCGTAAACCATGTCTGAATATGTCAAGCTAATTTTAACGCATTTGCAATTTGCAAGGTAAACCAATGGACAGGCTAAGAATAATGGACAATGAAAGCTACTTTCTTTACCTTCAACTTTTTTCAGGTCATTAGTAGAATTAGTACCATTTAACTTTTCCTCAAGAAATGGTTGCCAATCCAGATTCTATACATACTCAGTTTCAGAACAATTTTCATCGATTCGCATCGGTACAAGTTCGAAGAACGGTTTCCTTGATTTGCCTGACGATATTTTCATGGCGGCAACCCGAACATCACCAATTTCACCCTTAAAAATTTTTGTGATTTTTGTAAGTACCTACGAGTACTTCATTCACTGCTATGTTTGCACTTCAAGCGATATTGTTATGGGTTCAAGTCCTTTTCCGAACAGGGTCGCCAAAATTCACACTTCATGTAGCTTAAAAATATTACGTGCTAAGTAATGCACTTCTTACTGGCCCTACCGTGGCATTGACTGTGGCTGTTGGAGGCTCCCCGATATTAAAATGACCAGGTATCAGTGCTGTTAGAACGTTTGAATTTGCCGGCGTTATTGTAATTTTTTTTGAATTAAGATTTGCTTCGGTTTTTACATATTGAGTTTGCATAAGTAGAAAAATTAAAATTAACTCCCTCACCTTTGAGCATGGTGGTCGCCATCACTGGTGTGTATCTAAGAGTGGTGGCCTGAGGAGAATTAGTGCACACGTCGAAACCACCTTCTTCTGACATTTTTCTTCTCTAATAATTTTTCAGAAAAATTATTATTCAAAATATGCAACTCATTTATGTAGCTGCAAACAATTCCATAAAAAGTAATTTAAGAAGCTATCGGAGCCATCCGAAAGAGTGATCGATATCCGCGCGACGTTAGAAAAGCTTCAATGTAGAGCAAATTTGTCGTATAGATTTACATTAAGTTGATGTGAAAAGTGTGAAATGATCCAATTAAAAAAGTTTAGTCGATTTTTTCGTCGAAAAACTGTTATTTTCATCCGCGAATAGCTGAAAAAATATTAGTTTTACGAAAAAAATGTATAGAACATTTTTTACTAAAAATTACTTTTTCCACCGATTCAAAAAATTTCCATCCCCAAGATGGGGTGGCAACCACCCCCAAGGTTTTAACGTATAGCGACATTATATAGAAAATGAGCCATGGGCTATTCCCTAACCTTCTGTGAAAATTTCAAGTAAATCCATGTTGGACGAAAAAAATGCGAGCCAAAATGCTTCATTTCCTGTACTATAATTTCTACACTTTGACTAGATAAAGTCAATATACGTGCCTATAATGCTTCCGGTAGCAGCGGCTTGAAAAAGCAATTTCCACGTTGGCCAGTTGTAGTTCTTGAAAAGCCAAAAGACCTACTTTCTATAATGGCTGCGGGTTGAACAATCATAGTTTTTTATTAGCCTTCGTATTTTAAATAGTTAAAAATGATGGAATCAAAAATTCAACATTTTAACCTACTTTATGGAAGCAACTTAATTTGATTTGTTTATTCCCTTGGCATACAATATCGAGCCACATTGACAACCACGAGCCACACTCATAGAACTTCGAGAAAGCCAGAAATGATAAACAGGAGTTGCTGGCATGGCATGTTGTTTGGGCCAAAAATGATAACCACGGGCGTTGCTCGTGGTGTTCGAACAGTCATATCATATCAGGTAAGGAGATGTGTATCATAGTACATTAACGTAGTACCCACAGCTTCCATTTATCCTGTGTTGCATATTTTCTGAATTTTTCCAAGGGCCTGACAGCTTCGTTCGAGCCTGTCGTGTTCGGATGTATAGTTTATATAGGCTTCCTATTGTTCCCTTATCTTTATAGTCGAAGTCTTACCCACCCCGAACCAAAATGCATGTCTGTGTTCCTATCTTTGTATCATCGTAACCTTTAATCTTCTCAAAATTTGAGGCCGTAGCCAGAAAACCCCTTGTACTCTATTATCAAAAATGAAATGTATTATCAAAAATAAAAGAGGAACTAGTATTGAGTGTAGTATTAAAACGATGATCATGACCTCAGAGTGTCTGGAACATCGAAAAAAACTGACATATAAAGCTAACATACTCAGAAGACAAAAGAGTTCAAGCTATGTGTAGGAAATAGTTTTGAAGCTGGCTGTTGATGATTGGAACATAGAAAAAAAAATCAATTGATTTCATTTCATATTTTTAAAAGTCTGAAAATGGAATTGGATTTGAAGTACAATATAATACTTGTTTCTATTAAAGAAATCGACTTTGATTTTAATTTCTATATTTAATTGACGCAAAGTATAAATTTAATTGTCTGGAAAATATGATAAAACAATATGCGGTTGTCTTAATCTCATAAAGAATGATACGTTCTATTCATGGATCAAAGTTGTTAAAATAGTGTCGCATTCCTTGGGTGGTTTGGGAATAAACCTATGATTGAGCCTAAACATATCTTTTACATGTAGCACTGTTTATGGTTTCAGCCACGCTAGTATATTCAGCTCTCGTTGAATTACCGAGGTTAACCAGTAACGGTCTCCTAAGTACATATATCCATATTTTGCGCAGGAGAAGAAGACAATGCCCGCGACACATTTTTGCGTGGAAAGTATTGGACAGGCAGAGCGCGATGACCTCTATAGCGAAATAGAAGATCCCTCTCTCAGACTGGTTGACAACTGAAATCATGTTGCACATTGCGTGCGGGGAGTCTTGAAGTTAAAAAGTAGACGGAAGTGTCAAGGTTGGGGACTCGTTTCTAGCAATTCATCTCCCGCTTCTTTCCTGCTAGAAAAGAAATTCCTGCAATCCGATGGCGCCTGAATGCGTTGCAAAACAAGGCTTAGTCATAAGCAATTTGTCAAACAGTTCTAGGTTAGATTGTCAAGTCGACAGGAGAGGTGTTTAGTGGGTAGTCCAGCAACTTTACAGTACCAGGAGCTCCATATCAGAATAAATAGCCATCACTTCCCTTAAACTAAAAAAACAACATAGTATCATAATAGTTTTTGATGGTTTTGAGCTAATCTAAGCAACAAAATTATTTTTAAGGATAGAAAGAAATTCATTCCGCTTTTTCTAATTTACCAAACCCATAAAATTGTCCGTCTCATCTATAATAAATTGAATTGTTTTACGCACTCGTCTGTGTTAATTTACTACACCTAACAAATATTTTATATCTAATTTCCAGCTCATTGACTTTTTCACATCGTTCATCATAATCCCTCATACCAATTTATTACATTGTGTCTCGTCAATCACTCACTCTCGGTCTAGCTTCAATAGTTTGATTAGTTCAGTCTTTCGATTCAATTTTTCTATTGTCTGCTACTCATAGGTCTCCATAGAAATTTATTTTTGAGGAAAAATCAAATTAAGATATTTTCTTCACAAATTTTCTATCCCCAATGAATTTATGAGATGAAACCGAGGAACAATATGTGTCATCTACAGAACGTGTACACAACACATGTGTGAGATATTGGGTACATTTATTTTTTCATAGCACATTTCATAGAGCTAAATAAAATGTTCACCATGACCTGAAAATGCAGTGGATTGAGAAAATGCTTTGAGGGTGGGTTGGTAGAGACAATGGAGAAAGAGAAAATTTGTGACATCAAGTCGAATAAGTTGAAAATTTTATTGTGATGAGTTTTTCATGTACCTGTTTGAATGTTGATTTTTTTCTGAAGAAAAAATATGTTTAAGATACAGTCATACGAACAAAGTAAAGTCATTCAAGTCAAAATAATATTTTTGCAGCACCTCACCTGCATTCGTCTCCCATACAAAGTGAATTCGTCCCCTATACAGAGTGAACAAATACAGAATTGAGGGCAGGGTTGTAAAACGAGAGTACATACGTATGGATGTCATTAAAATCTTGCAAAGTTAGAATAGATGCACTTGAGTCAAGGAACGTGTTCGCAACAATAATAGTAAATAGTTCAAGGATAATCCATTGTTTTGCTTTATCGGGTTTAAGTGAAATTTGTTTTTTATTTTCATTCAATTTCCAAAACATGAGCCTTAAAACGTATGCATAGTAGAATGGTCAAAATAACCTACTATGCACCAATGTCCTTCAAATATTCTAGCGATTTAAGGAGAATGATGTTGCAAATCACTTTAAAGAACTCTCCACTCTCGAAAGTAATCTTTACTTTCAATCTGAGAAAAGAACAAGGCGAAGTAGCAGGAAAGTGCTCTTGCCAATAGAGTTCTGTAAAGCAAGGTCCTCTGAATATCTAAACTTGACTCATATATACATAGATTCCATAAATTGAAACTAAACACTTATGATATATTTAAATCCCTCGTGATTTCTTTATTTATTGATCCCTTTCTGATTTTATAAGAGAAAACGTAAAATTCATAAAATGTACTGTTATAAACAAAGCTGCTCGAATTTTGAAAACTACTTCAATGTTGTTTTTTTTAGATTTTTCGGATCAGAGATGTCCAATCAAGAGGGGGTGAACAAATGCTTCGAATATATTCCTTTCCTCTGCCCTGCTCTTCTCGGTGGAACTAGTGCCAGTTTAGGACCTATTTTGAAAAGTGTTCATCAAAATCTTTCATCTGATACCCATATTGGGTATCTTTTATTTATAATAAAATTTTTTAAGGGTCCCCGTCTGGAGCTTTGTTTTCCTGTGTATACAGCTGGTCTTAAAGATAATCAAAACTGAATAAAATATCTTATTTCGAGCTGTATTCTTCGGCGTAGTTTGTTTCTTTTATCACGGATTCTCGTTAATTTGGCGTCTCAATATACAAATTCGCCTACATTGACGATATTGTTTACGCAAAGTATGATATTTAGGTTATTCGAGGTATTTTTCCTCGGCGGCGACTTTTGTATTCTCATTGATTTGTAGCTCTACTAGTTTTAATTCGCTGTCGAGTTTCAGGAAAAGTTTTTTGGCGGTTTCGAACGACTGTGACAAAATGTTGATGTCATCCGCATAGGCTATTACTTGGCTCGACTTGGATAGTAATGTACCTCGTGTATCGACAGATATCTTCCTTATGACGTACTCCAGAGCCAAATTGAATAGCTCCATAGCGGGGAGATGGGCTGGCCATGGGGCCAGCCCATCTCCCCGCTTTATTCCGATGTTTGGTACAGCACGTTACGATCAATACTGTCGTATGCTTGTTTAAAGACAATGAAAATTTGGTGTACGTCTATGTTGAACTCCCAGCATTTTTCAAGTACCTGATTGACTGTGAACAATTGGTTTATGTTATTGTCGATCTACCTGCTCTAAAATCACCTTGATATTCCCCAATAATACTGTTGGCGTATGATCCGATTTTATATCTTAAGATTTAAGAAAATATTTTATACGCCGTACAAAGTAGTGATATGCCTCTATAATTTTCGCACTGTAGCTTGTCACCTCTTTGGTAGATAGGGAATAAAATTGATTGGCTCCAATCTTTTGGCATATGTTCTTGTTGCCAAATGTGCTGGATGACTTTGTGAATAGCTTGATGAACATTGCTCCCACCATATTTGATGAGCTCCACTGGAATCTCCTCGATGCCCGGCGCTTTATTATTCTTTTGGGCTTTGATGATGAAACACACATCATCCAGAGTTGGTGGGGCCAATGGAGGCTCTCCGCAAACATCTATAGGCTCCGATGTTCTGGAGCTGTGCGGAGGATTAAGGAGATTCTTAAAATATGATGCCCATCTTTCCTTAATCTTGGTTTCATCAGCGATGACATTGCCAATTTCATTACGACAGAGCCTGGTTTTGGGCTGTTAACCTCATTTCAGGCTTTTTACTACTTTGTATGCTTGCCGTGTGCTGTTGCTCGCTAGACTTACATCTATACTTCTCAATTGGTCGTCACGGCATTTTCTTTTCTTAATCCTAATTATCTTATTCGCTACTCTTCTGAGATTTTCATAGTGTTCTCTCTTCGTCCTGGTTTCCCTACCTACGTATTCTTTGCACGCCTGATACTATTTATCTAACGCATCCTGGCACTCATCTTCGAACCAATCATTCCTGTTGCGCCGGGCTTGATGTCCGATCTTCTGTTCTACCACGGTCCTAATAGCAATTGTGGTTTGCTTCTACGAATTCAAGGAAATCGCGCAACCTTAGAATAAACACAAATACCCAGTGATCGAACGTTGATATTGAGTATCGATACCATAATCCGCATCGCAATATTTGTGCTGGTTGGTTGATTTGTCATACACGCGTCGACTGAATGATAGCCTTTTATCAACCGCGAATTTCAAATTTCGCAGAATATGCTTGACTGCTACCCAATGTGCCCTGCCAGAATTGTTGTTGAAACGACTGACGCAGTTAGTTGCATACTGAATGTCCGGCCTGGATATCTGCGCCAAGAACAGCAATGAACCAACCGCTTCCTTGTATGACACTTGCCATCTCAGTACATTCCTCTTGCGTCGTTGGGGTCATTTTATGTGTCAGCTTCTGATTCACGTCGGTAGGCGTCGAGATTGGATTGCTGTTTATCATCCCGAATCGATCCAGCATTTTTCGGATAGTAACTCTGCTCGATTGAAATATCTTGTTCCGTTGTCGTGATATTCATTTCAAGAACAAACTTCGCGCTGCCGTGATCTTTGATCGCGAAATCACGTTTCATATGTTCTTTCAGTTTATTCTTCAACGGCGTATCATTGGAGAGTAAAATGATATCATTGACGTAAATTACTACGATGAGAGTTTTTCCTTCTCGTACAATTTTTTTTGTGGTAGGGAGGTGAATGCCATTCATGCACAGAGTTTGGGACTCCCATGCGCGACTGGACTACCCACTAAACACCTCCCCTGTCAACCTGAAAACCCAGCCTGGAACCGTTTGACACATTACTTCGGGCCAGGTCTCGTTTTGTTACGCCGTGAGGCGCCTTCAAGCTGGAGGATCGCTCTTCTAGCGAGAGGGGAGAGGAGAAGAGGAAGTGCCAGAAAAATGATCCCCCGCCCCAACACCCCCGACTGCTGTGAGTCCCTTATATCTTTTAGGACTACCCGAACATAATGTGCCACCTGGTTCCATTTGTCAACCGATTCGTACAATGGAGTAAATACAAGCGTCAGATCGCGCACGGACCATCCCAAAAGCCTTCAAAGCGTCATCTAGATTCTGGTTCCATAGTCGACTTGCTTGTTTCAGAGCATAGAGAGAATTGTTTAAATGACACACACGACCCGTGCCATTGTCGTATAATTCTGGCTGCTTCATAAAAATTTCATTTTCTAGCTCGCCATGCAAAAAAGCAGTGAAGGCATCCACTTGCTCAATGATCAAGTTGTGTTTGGCCGCGATTTCTTTGCAGTCGATGCCTTTGCGCTAATTGCAACCTTTGATCACGAGTCTAGCCTTAAACCTCTCAATATCGCCGTTACCGTTGTAATTGATCTTGAAGACTCAGCGTTTCTTTTTCGCCTTTAGATTCGTTGGGAAATCGTCCAACGTTCAGGTCTGATTTGCCATCAGTGAAAAGTAGCCGCTCTCCATTCGGCTCGGACATTGCGTCGAACAATGATTGCTTGTGCGATTGAGAACGCGTTTGTGGACGGTGAGAGGTGCCGTTGATTTGCACGTTGCGCGGCGAAATCCACATGAATTGATTCGAATCATGCTTATCGAACGTATCGTCGTCGTTGCTGTCGTTTAAAGAGGTAACTTCTTTTGACGCGCTTGTCTCTACATCAATCATTGTGCCAAACCTCCGTCAGCTTTATTTACCACTCGAAAACCACATCTCGAGTGTCAATCGCGTTATTTGCGATAGCCTTTGCAAATCGATTCCTAGCCCACAAAAATATATGATTTCGATTTCAGATCTAGCTTCTTGCATTGTTCTCGTGGAAAATGAGCCATTGCCTTGCTGCCGAAGACTCGAAGATGCACGATATTTGGAAGTTTGCCCGTCCAAATCTCCCCCAGTGTTTTGCTGGACTGATAAATCAGAAGTCGATTGATTAAGTAGGGTGCCGTATGGATGGCCTCCGTCCAGAAATGCATTGATATCAGCGTGTCGAATAAAATGCAGCGCGCCTTCTCCACCAGCGTTCTATTCATTCGTTCTGCCTTGCTATTTTGTTGTGGCGTGTGGGGAGCAGAAAACTAATGAATGATGCCGTTCGCATGAAAAAAACGTTTGAAGTTGCCATTGTTGCATTCGCGCCAGTTGTCCGATCGAAATGCCGTTTAACAGTTCAACGTTCTGCAACTGCCTTGTACAACTTGAATTTTTCGAAGACCTCTGATTTGTGTTTCATCGTGAAAACCTAAACTTTACCACTAAAGTCATCGATGAACGTGACAAAATAAAGTAGTCCACCATTCGAACTTTCTTGCGTTGGCCCGCACACGTCAGAATGGACCAGCTCAATCAATTCGGTCGTTGTATTTGTGCTTTTAGCGAATGGTCGTTGCATTAGTTTAGTCTGAACACAAATGTCACAATGCGAATTGTATACCTTCGACAATCGTATTCCGTTCATCATGTTGCCTCCACTGACACTCGAGAGTTTCTGCTGATGACCAAGTGTCCGTATTGACGGTGCCACAACAGCTGTTCATTCGTTGCTGATAAAAATGCCGTATTGTTTTTGCAGTGCATTAACTTATACACGCCATTCGTTTCTTCTGCATGTCCGATTAGATTTCCAATAATATTATAGCCGCTTAAATCGAAGATGACAGAACAGCCTTGTATCATTAATTGATGAACCGATTAGAGATTCGTGCATAAATCTGGTACGTATAACTCATCGTTCACTGTCGCGACCATCTTGTCCGTCTCAACGCGGTTGATGTTCAAATTGATCACACCAACGCTGTCAACTGGGAGTTCCGAGTTTGTTCGTGAAGAACACTTTATTGTTCGGCATGTGCGCGCTCGCACTAGAATCGATATAAAAATCGTCTCGATTTCCATGACGTGCCGAACAGCAAATCAAACCAGCTGTCGCGTTCGCGCTTGACTGTATACGTTTCGGAAAATTTGTTCCAATATGGTCGAGAAGATTTGCAGTCAAAGTACTTTAAATGTTCCACCGATTTGCTCGTAAAGTTTGGTGTTTGTTTGCTTGGCTTACCGGACTTTTCACATTATTCTTGCGCTTACACAGCGCGTTTGTTTTATTCGTTGCAGAATTGGCTGTCACATGTTGAAGCAGTTTCGTTTTCACAAAATCAGATGAAATTCTCGTGCCGCTACTCTCGATTGCCATAATTATTGGTTTGTATTCTTCGTTCAAACTAGCCAGTAGAAATGTCGCAAGCCATTCGCCGTCTACTTTGAGACCTGCACTTGATAATTTATACGCCTCGTAATTACTGTATTGACGAATTGCTCAATCGACGAGCAAATGTCGAGTCGCGTATTGATGATAGTGCGCAGAAGCCCAACTCATCGCATGAGTCCACCATCATCAGAAGTGTTGCAGTTTTTTTCCCAAATCCCTTCTGCAATTTTCGCCGTTTGATCGGGTCGATCATCAAGGTCAACTTTGCCTTCGCTTTGCGTTCTCCATCCAACGCCTTTATTGCACCCTTTTCAGTCGGTTTACCGCTCACATATTGCCACAAATCCGATAATTTGGGCGCTGCTTGCGCTGAAACCTTCCAAGTGTCGAAATTTTCCTGACCTCTAAGTCTTTCGAATGCGCTCAATTGCAGGAGATAATGTCCATTTACTATTTTTACGTTTGGCAGTGGGGTACGTTTGCAAACAATAAGAAAATTTCACACACTGACTTTTAAAATGAAAAATTTCCAATAAAGCTCTTCACAATTTCTTTCAAAATTACTGAATTTACACAAATTTTATTATTACACGTCAAAAAAAAAATGAAATGCGAGCCCATAATCTGATGCGTTGTGAATGAAATGCATATGAAAACGCGTGAGGAAAACTTAGATTGCAATAGATTTCATCTGCTCGATACAAGAGTCAAACATGAACTGCCCCTACTAGAAATAATAGGATAAAGAAATAGACAGCATGAATATACAGGCTGCGGCAGCAAAATCCGGAGAAACTTCACATTAATTTGTCGGTGTAGCGGATCTCAACCACAGCAGTCATTTGCTGTCATTTTAGTCATTTGTTGTCATTTCTGCTGAGTAGACGTGTGTGCATTCGTGCGTGAATATTAAATGGCGGAGTTAGTGTAATCCAGTGCGGAATACAATCGAAGAGCGGCGGTTATTGAAATTTTTCGCGCTGGACGGTTGCCAACAAAAATTATAAGGTTTTACGGGTATCCGAAATCCACAGTTTACGATATTGCTCAGAAGTATGCGGCCGCGGAAAATTGTGAGGAAAGTTGTCCTAGTGCAACAAGGAAAATCATGCGAAGGAGAAGACGGCAAGGACCCCGGAAGTTGTTCGAAGGGTCTCTGGCCTCATTTCGGAGCATCCTGGGAGCTCAATCAGAAAAAAGCGTCCATATTGGGTGTAAGCGAGGCTTCCATGCATCGAATCGCCGAAGAGGGCCTGAGGTACACGTCCTACGTAATAAAGGTTCGACAGATGCTGTGCGAGGCTGCTAAAACAAAAAAATTGCTCGCTGCCACTTGCTTCTGTGTTCACTGAAGAACGAAGCTACGGGTTGCTATACCTAAAAGGAATTAGGGTGCTCCGGCGGGGCTTGCGGACCCGGTTCAGCTCGTCCGGAGACGGACGTGGGGTGCCACTCGCTTGTCCACCAAGGCCCCAATAAGCCGCCAAGCGAGAATATGGCTTGCCGGTTACTCTTTCTCGCAGCACGATAAAGGCCACTTACTATACTCTCGTATGTCACTGAGAACACGCATTGAAATTTAGCGCAACCGTTTTTCGGCCAGAAATTGAGAATGGCTACAAATAAACACACTTTCCTCGGAACTCCCTAACGATGAAACAAAAGCTATTTTCAACACTATACGACTCGTCTAAATTTCTCTAAATTTATATAGTAAAATCCTTCACTTTCCTTTTTTTACTATTGCGGGATGTGCAAAGGCAAATTAATGTCTCGAGAATTTGCCACCCTCTAGACACTTCCCCCGGACACTAACACTAAACTTAAATTTTCTTCCCGCGATTTACCACCCAAGCCGCACCCGTTACAACCTGAAACTCAAATTCAATTGTGTTATCTAAAGAAAATTTACTTTTTTCTGGATTTTAACTTTGATTACGTTATGAAATAACTTTCAATTACACAAACTCATCTTTTGTTTCAAATTTCGTTATGTGAGTAACTAATCTAAATTCACAATTGTAATAGAATGAAAAAGAAGAAGTCTTTAAAAGAAAAAATTACTGGTCTACAAATTATAAAGGGGCCCTCTCTTCGCTGCTTCCGTCGACGTTATTCAAATTGCTTTGCCACTTGCTGCTCCGATTACTTCCTCGTCGCTTTCCTTCGTTCTGATGTTCCACAATGTCGTAATCGGCCCTCCGCCTAGTACGCACTTACTACCATTGCTATCAAAATCCAGCCGACGCTCGTCCTTTGTCTTGTCGCTACACTTTTACACCTTCGATTCGCCAAATTCAAAAAAAGAGGTGGTGCGTAATTCGTCGCGCCATATAATCTCCCTCTAACGGCCATTTTACCGCTCTCCGACCGAGTTCTTTGTCTCGGGTTCAGCCACCTCTTCGGAGTGGTTCTTCCTATTCCCGAGGATCGGTTTCACTCAAACTCAGCGTGATTTCCACTCCACCTTTAACCACTTTGGTGGTGATCACTACAATCACGGCTGAGTCGTCTGAGTATCTTCTCTGACAGCTTGTAATGTCAGATTAAATTGTTTATCAATAACTAGTGATGTCGCGAGATAAAATAAAGTGAGTTTCAATAGTGCTTCTCAGGATTTTAATCGACGTGATTTACCTAGTGCTACTGATCATACGACGCTCCATAAAGTACGCCTGAAGGAGAATATCCGATAAAGTGAATATTTTGCTAAGTTATTTTATTCTTTTCATTTTTAAAAAAATGTGTAAATACCTAGTCGAGGGCAATGTTCATTACGTGCAACGTATCAAGTCATTCGAGAGGGTTAAATAATTGATACCAAATAATACGCTCGTATGTTTTGGAGAATAGACGGACGGAAAATGCTACCGATTGGATTTAGTTCCTTTCATCCGATTAAGGTTTACTTACTCATTTATGTGACAGGTGGTCAACAGCAATGTGGGAGTAGCATGAGAAATTCAGAATGATGGGGATCATCGAAGCGAAACCGAATTCCACATAATGTTTAAAATTATGCTACACGCTTGTTCAAAAAGGTGTCCTAGCCCGTTTTTATAGTAGACGCGTAAAAGCTTTTCCGCTTTTCGCGTTCTCCTTTGACGGAGTTGTTCGATATTGTGCGACTTCATTTTTAATCAGCTTTTCGCGTTTCCTGCTTTCTTATCCTCCTCTCTTACGTTGTCTTCGTTGTCGTTGTTCTCGCTGCCCGAATGTTGATCAGCTTCGGATGTTGAATCGCCTTCTTAATATTTAGCTGCAGGCAATCCTTCGCCATGATGCACAATATTGTAGTCGCTCGGTACATTTCCACAACTCGTCTCATTAGGGCACTTTCGGTCTCTAAACGGTGTTGAACGTTCTCGTTCAGGATGTGAATGTTGCTGGCCAGTGGTTCAAAACATTTCTTCCAAATTAAATTTTTGTCCGATTAACGCCGGACCTGATGTGGCATATATTTTCGCAGCAACCTACCTACCTACCAGTATGGGTTATATATTTTTTTCTTTTTAAACATCGTTACTTCAAGTACTCGTACTTAAATTACTGCTACGGGTACAATTAGAAGTGTTAATCAAACCCCTAATCGAGCTTGCTTTGTTTAATGAGTCACGCGACTGATATGGTAGTGTTCGGGGTGAGATAATCCCAGATTTAAACCCTCTGGACTATCACGTGTGGAGTATTATTGAGCGGTTTACTAACAGGTCCAGACATCCTAATGTGGCATCCCTACAGGCTGTTGTTGAAGCAGCATTCATCAATTTACAACGAGAGCAGTTAAAGAAGGCGTGCTTGCGATTCAGGCGGAAAATTGAAGCGGTGATTGAAGCAAGCGGGGGTTACATTGAGTTATAAATTTAAGAATACCTAGAAATAAGATACAACTTTTGTAGTAAATGTTAGTTTATAAGTGATAAATAATTGTTATTGTAAGCTGCGTATTCTTTCGGGATTTTGCTGACGCTCCCTGTATACATTTATGAGCTTATATAAATTGAGCGAACCCCATCTTATTTCTCGTTTCTTAACAAAAACCCTTCTAACAAGAGCTTAGGCCTGTCTCTCCAACTTCATATATACAGGGTGCGTACGGGATTTGAAGACATGCATAAACGTGGCTATAACTTTTTTTTATTTTTTTTCCTTTTCAGATAAGAAATGGCGGACTACAACATCACTCATCGTCGCTATATGTGCGAACCATACAGATTTAGAGATCTCTAATTTTCTTAATTGCGCCCGTTCATTCATGCATAAGGTTTGCCGTGAATTGGAAGCATCAGGAGGCGATACAGAATCGGTTGCAAAACGCAAAAAGCACGAACAACGTTCTGACACCGTCCAATCTGCAGAATTTTTAGAGCAAATGCAAGCGATCATAGAAGAGGACCCTTCAAAACTAATGAGGGTCCTTGCGAGTGAGCTTCATGTTTCTGAGCGCCTTATTCGTAGAGTTGTCCACGAAGACCTTCGGTATAAGTCTTACGTGTTGCGCAGAGGAGAGCTCATGTCGGAACGAACACGGGAACAGAGAGTTCTCCGATCAAAACGTCTTTCAAACAAAATCAAATCCCCTTGAGGCGCCCAAAATGTTATGGTGTTTTTTTCGACGAAAAAAATGTTGACTAAGATCAAAAGACCAATCTCAGAAATGACAGATGGCTATGTTCGAATCCTACGGGGGTTCCTTTTGTTATGCACACAAAATTTCCACCCACTGTTATGGTTTAAGGTGTTGTCAGCAATGAAGGACATGTTATGGCCAAAGACATATAAACAAATGGACGAGCAACGAAAATCTGTGTACTCGTCCATGTGAGAAGCAAATTTGCCACATAAATAAGTTATAAATAACTTACGCTCTCGAAACTATATGATTCTCCTTCCCCTTTTTTCCAGACAGGTTTTTCTTTTCTCTCTTCAGAAGAATCGCTTCCCCCACTGACACCCGCGCACACCAACGAAATTTCATTTCAGTTTGAGTATAAACAACAAACAACTCTCACGGAAAACTCGAACGTCAAAGCAAAAGAAAATCGAAAAGAGCGCGAACCACGCGGGAAAATTATGTGTCAAAGTGGATGGAAATTTCATAAATTTTTAATTAAAACAGTGAATTAAAGTTCCGATTACGTACGCGCGATCTTTAAACTTAAAAACTTTCTAAATGTGAACGTGTTTCGCCGTGGATAGAGTGCTAAATTAAAAGCATATCACCTCAAACCTCAACTTCACACAACTTTAGCGCAGGTTGCTAATTGCTTCGGCTCTCACGACCGGTTGCGGATCCAGTACTCTCTATATCTATGGTTATGGCACCACATTTTTTTACTCAGGGACTTCGAGTGAACTCTGCTACATACATCGAGGTTTTGGAGACGGTAGTGAAACCCTGGAGAGATAATGTAAGCGGAGGCAAACCATACATTTTTCAACAAGACTCTGCTCCTTCACGTAAAGCGAAGGCAACACAAGATTGGATGGCCGAAAATTTTCATAACCACATAACACCGAACCTATGGCCACCTAGATCCCCAAACCTTAATCCTTTGGATTATTACGTATGGGGCGTAGTTGAGCGTGAGACCAATCAGCGTCCTCATAATACCAATTCTTCCCTGTAGACTGCTCTTAATGCCGTTATGGTCAATATGAACAAGGAGCATTTGATTCGGGCATGTAATCGTTTCCGGACCCGGATCGAAGAGGTTGTTGCTACTAATGGCGATTTTATTGAATAACTTTATAGCCATATATTAATTTAACGTTGTATAAAAAAATCCTGAAATTGCAATAAATTTTGTAACAAATACAAGCTAATTAATTTTACTCTCAAGTTGTCCTCATAACCGTAAGCACCCTGTAGGTTTCATTTGCTCTTGTTTGAATAATTCATGAGATTTGTAATATTGAAAATTTTCCGAATCCTGTTCTACAGATTATGATAAGAACGGAAAAGATATGGAGAGTGTTTTGTATTAAAGAAAAACAATTTTTTCCAAATTCTTAAACCTATTCCTCTTATTTGCTCCTGTCCTACGAATTACACATTAAATGCATCATCCCCTGACAGTTTTAGCTCCCAACCCTAAAATTAAAATAGAACGCTATGCACTTGTACTAAACAATTAAATATGTCGCCACACGCATCTCCCTCTAATAGATTAAATAGACATATGTCCTAGCAATAGCAAATGGAATCGTTTCATGACTCATTGCACTGATCGCGCATTGAGGAAAACTAAAAACACATCAATGAGTGCAATAAACGTTCAAAAGACACAAACTCAGTTCAAAGACGAATCAGATAAGAATGCACTCCCCCTCGGGACATTCTAGACATCTGACTTACATCGCGTCTTCAAGTGCATTTACAGCGAATCTCGTCTATGAGAAACAGTGAAAAGCGCTAGCAACAGTTATACATACTATAATTTCGCGCTTTGCTTAGCAACCTCAAATACTATAAACACAGCAACTTAATCAACCCTGTGGAAATAGCCAAAGTACCGTGCATATTATTATTTAATTACCATTCCAATGTCAGGAGCGACGCTGAAGAATTGGAATCGCTTTCATGCATGTTCGCAAGAAGGATTGGCTTGGGAAATTTCATTTTTGCAATGACCACGTAAGCGAAATTTTTAGATTCATACTCAGATCCACATTACACGCCTCCCACATTCACTTGTGCTTTGCTAGCCATGGCATGTTTTTAATGTCTTCGTTTTTTCGAGCATTTAAATTTGCAATGCACAGAGAAAAAAAGCTCACATGTGGCTCTTATTTATTTATTTTCATTTAGATAAATGTTTATCCTGGAACGGGCTCTCTTCTGGGATGATGATGGGAAATGGAGGATTATGGTGGGAAAGTGTACTGGGGGTAGATTTTGTTTTCAACTTTTTTCGCATTCTTCGAAGTATTATTCATTTGGTAAACTTTTAAATGAATTTTTTTAAGATTATGTATTAAAATTCACTATCAAGAACTCACATCTTCTACTCCATTTATTAAATTTTTCGCTATCACATCAAACATTGATTTATTGTATTGACCTTTTGCCGTCTATTTTAACCCTAACATACATGAAAATCGTCATTCAACTGTAAATTATTGCGGTTTTACATTGAATGACTACACCGCAAGTATTTTCTATTATATTACATTCGTGCTTGTCCATACAACGCCGCCACATAGCGTGCACAGTGCAATCCGAATTTGTATTAAATATTATTAACCATAAATAGAATTATATCCAATTTCACGATGAAGTTTGAATGTTATGGTTCAGGTTGACGGTTGATATTTCATCTTCAAGTTGAATTATTAAATTCAATTTTCATTTTATGCTTTGCGCTCTTCATTATCAATTCAATTCAGAGGTTTTGATGTTTTAGCAGGCCCAGAGAGTCAGACAAAGATAAAATAAATCGGATGTCAGTCAAATGAAGGATTGTGCTGTGTAGGACAGATAATTTGATATACGAGTATCTTTAGGTTACGACGCGGAGAAAATATATTTCTGTAACACGACATCGTAGACAGTTCATCCGGTTATAATTTAAGTTAAAAGAAAATATCACAAGATTAGAGAGGAAATGAAATTTTTTCATTTATTTTATCTTACGAGTAGCTGAATTGATAATTTTAATTAAGCAAAACGAAGCATTTATTTGTTGATTATGTGCGAAGTTGAAAACTTTATTATTTAATAAATTTGAAACTCAAACATATTGCACAATACGACAGGTTTAAATTTTGCATGTTTTTTTTCCTCCATTCTAAAAATTTGAAATTCAAAAATATTTTTTATGAGGTGTTGTGCAAATATTATTCAATGTGGGAATTTTTATATGTTGAAAGCCCTGGAAATTTAAATATTTGCAAGCTTATGCAAAATTAGTGCTAATAAATGACGTTACTGCTTAAGCGCTTTTCATAATCCTGTCTGGATTATGAAATTGCTTAAGCACTTTTCATAATCTTGACAGGATCATGAAAAGTGCTTAAGCAATAATTCTAGGAGCTCCTTTCAAAGTCAAATGCACTTTATTTCATCTATCATTTTAAAATCTACAAAAACATAAATACATACACGACCGTCCAAAAGTATTTGAACACCCAGAAAACGATGATTTTGATAGAGTTAAATTAAATAAAACATAGTCATATCTTTACAAAATATGTATTTTTATTGTTTATTGAATGACAACAACAATCTACAACCAAAATTTCAGAGGCTGGATTCATCTATATGTCCTCCTTTGCTTTTGTAAGCGCCTGACAGATTTTGGGCGAACTTGCAATCAGTTTTTCTAATGTCGTTGCGGTAATTTTTCGCCATTGGTCCTGCAATATTCGCCACAAGTCTTCCTGAGACGTAGGACAACTTTTGCGTAATTGTCTGTCTAGTTCATCCCACAGCAGCTCTATCGGGTTCAGGTGTGGGGACTGAGGGGGCCATTTCATAATTTTCAAGACAGTTTGTTTCTCTTTTTCTTCCAGAAACTGGTTGCACAGTTTGGATGTGTGCTTAGGGTCGTTATATTGTTGAAAGGTAAACCCTGGACCAATTAGACGAGTCCCAGATGGAACAGCATGATTTTTCAAAATGTCCTTGTATCCTTCTTTGTTCAGTGTTCCCTGTATTCTTGCAATATCTCCTACAACGGAACCACCAAAACAGCCCCAAATCATCACAGAGCCTCCGCCAAGCTTGACTGAAGAAACGGTGCATGATTCTTGTGCTCTCTCGTCAAGCCGACGGCGTACAAACATTCTTTTTTTTGGAACCAAAAACTTCAAATTTCGATTCGTCGCTCTACAGAACTTTTTCCCACTGAGCAATTGTCCGATTTCGGTATTCTTTTGCCCATTGTAGCCTCTTTTTCTTATTTATCGCTTTGAGAAGCGGCTTGGATACTGCTACGCATCCTTTCATATCAGCATCAAGGAGCCTTCTTTTAACAGTAGTCACACTTACCGGTTTAGCGCGGCGTACATTAAAGCATGCTGCTATTTCGGGTGCAGTCAAGCGTCTGTTGCGTTTGCTCTTTATCACAATGCTTAAATCTTCATTGATGTCGTCATCCTGGGTCTACCTGAACGCCGTTTATTGGACGTTGTCCCCTGAGTCTCAGATTTCTTGGTGATGTAGTGAACAGTTGAGAGTGGCATCTTCTGTGGTCTTGAAATTTCCCGAAGACTTCTGCCGGATTTATGAAGACCAACGATAATTCCTCTAATTTCTTCGGAGTATTCCTTAGTTTTGCTAATTTTTTCTTATAAATAAATCAAAAAGCAATACGTTCAAACAACTGAAACTTTATATAAATGTTACACGTTTTCTAGTCAAGCGAGATAAGTTAACTAAAGCAAAACTGTTTTATGGGCTCACTTAAGTTTGACAAACTAAACAGAAAAATAAAGTCCAGGGTGAAACAAGAGAAGTATCGAAAAATTTATAAATGCAAAGAAATTTATGATTGTTATTTTAACAACATAAAATAAGTTCAAAACAATAATTTGGGTAATACTTTCGTTTGAATAACATCGGAACGGTGATGTTCAAAAGACTATAAACAATAAATATGTCTCTGGTGCGTTATTTCTGTTTTACTCAAAAATATGCAGGTGTTCAAATACTTTTGGACGGTAGTGTACATACACATTTATTGAGCCTTTATATATACATGAATGTACAAGAAATGAATAAAACATACTTACAGCGAAACTAATTGTCTAGTTACTAAACATAGATGAAATTCGGTCGTACCAATACAACATAATTAAATAATGATATGTTTAGAGTATGCCATCGCTCAATGGCTTTATATTAATGAAATGAAACAGAAATTCACTAGTTCGCATGATATAAAACTTTTAAGCTTAATATAGAGACAACCCAAAAAAATTAGATAGATAGAAATTCACCATTGCATTGCATTGTGTGTATCGGTATTCTTAACCACGATCAAAAACGAAATAGTGGTCTCCGGTAGAGAATAATAATGGCTTATGAGGATCAGGTATTGAGGGCATAAGCAGTACATAATTATCAACACATAAACATTTAATAGAAGAAATATATTCATTTGTGTGAAAAATTCTCGAATGAAAGAATCAGGATGAGAAACCCAATTGGATAAACATTTGATACTCAATTCTATCATATAAAATAAGATGGGTTGAGTTCTGGTCTCGTCGTAAAGAGAATTGTTACCATAATATTTTTTCATTTGGTCGTCTAAACTTAGAGAGGCATTTACGTTCGAAATTTGCAGTTCTTTTGCAACAGTAGAAGATGAGACAGCCATAAAGCAAGTTTCAAAACATTTTTGGTACATTTTGCCTTCCTCTGGGTCGCCTAGTCCATAAAATGATTTTTTTATTTCAGATTCTAAAAGTTCTAATCAAGACCTTTCATTTGATACCCCACTTGACTACCTCTGATTAAAAATAGTTTTTAAGGGCCAATCCGTTATAAGGGGGGACCCCCTTAAAAATTTTTAAATTTTTGGTAAGGCCCCAACTTTTGAGAGACCATCACTTCTGACCTTTTCATAAAGTTTGAGCATTCTAGCTTCTATAGTTTCTGAGGAAACTAGCTGTGATGCACGGACAGACGGACGGACAGACAGGTCGCAAAACTAGTAGGTCTTTGTACAAATTTTTTTACAAAGAACTTAAAACATATTGAGTTCGCCTAAGTGGGAAAATTAAAAACAATTCTTTCCAACCACCTTCTTCTAGCATTTTTTTTCTCTAATAATTTTTCAGAGCAATTATTCATGCAACTCAATTATGTAGCTACATTAAAGAATTTTCATAAGTATAAGGAGTGTTCGAGTGTTTCCCAGCCTGGTTCTTCCAGCTTGTCCCTTGTCAAAGCCGCGAAGTGCGCCCTAGCGTTGTCATGGAGAAGGACGACCTCTCTAGTGAGCATACCTCTTCTTTTGTTTCGGTAGGAGGTTTTCGTTGACTGTAATAACTGGCAATAGTAGGTCGTACTCACTGTTTGTTGATCGTGAAGAAAATCTATGAGTAAAACTCTTTGAGTCAATAAAAAAAAATAAATAATTGCTGCAAGCACTTTTCCGGCTGAGAGGCGAGTTTTGGGCTTCAATGGGCAGGCTCCATTCTTCCTTCGCCACTCCTTACTCGACATTTTCCATTCAGTGGTATAGTAGTGGATCTACGTCTCATCACATATGACAACGCGCCTCAAAAAATCCTCCCCTCCTTGTCGAAATCGGTTTGAGAAATATCTGTGATCTCCGATCTGACCTGTTTTGGATTTCCGGTTAACAACCTCGGAACCCATCGAGCATTAATTTTTCTGAACTCATGATGATCAGTGATAATGGATTGAGCACTTCTTTAGCTGATACCCACTTCTGACGACTTGAAACAGTTAATCGTCGATCATGTTCAATAAGCTCTCGAACGACACGGATGTTATCTGTAAGACTTGTCCCTGGACGTCGATTATAACTTTCGTTTTCGACACGTCCTCACCCACCCTTAAATTCCCTGGCCTACGTATACACTTGATCCTGAGACAATGTAGTGTCCCCAAACTGCGCCAAACTTAGTAAATTTTCCGACAGCTTAACGCGATCATACGTTAGAAACTTTATGATAACGCGTTGCACGATAAGCGGGTGTACCTCTTGCTGGACGAAACCAAGCGTAGCCACTAACTTAGCAGATTTTCCAACTCCTTATAAACGAACCACCAACCGCCATACTATATCATCTAGTTCAGACGTGCGTTTTAAGCAGAATAGCTTAATTATCGTTTATATATTGTTAGGGTATTCACGTCCTTGACGTCCTTTTCTCCGGGACAAAATCGTTGTATTGGATTCCAATCCTTTTTTATGTAATGCAAAGGCCTATGGGGGCTACTCCACTCACACAAAAAGCACTAATACTTCGTGCGGCCCATTTGTGAACCTAACAATATGGCTATCACTTTGAGATCACCGCAAATCTGCCATCCGTGCAGTGAGCATAATATACGAGGGCAGTCCGATAAGTACTTAGCCGTAAAAAGAAAACTGAAAATTTTGGAAGAGTGGCGATTTATTTCTTTACATTGTCTACTCTTAGCTCAATACACTCCAACCTCTTTAATCCGTCTGAAAAATACGTTTTCTCGAGGTCTGCAAAGTAGGCCTCCAGGGCGGTGATTACCTCCTCATGCTACTAAAATTTCTGTCCGGTGAGTGACTTCTTCAAGTCTGGAAACAGAAAGAAGTCGCATGGGGCCAAATCTGGAGAAGAAAGTAGCTCTATTTGACCAAATTGGCCATGGCCACGGCGGAAGTGTGAGCCGTTGCGTTGTCATGGTGAAAGAGCACTTTTTTCTTCGCCAAATGAGTCCTTTTTTTCTACAATCCGGCGTCGAATCGGCACAATAATTTGGCATAGTAGAGCCCTGTGACCATGTTGCCCTTCTCCAGGTAGTGGATGCAGATCACACCTTGTGAATTCCAGAAAACGGTGGCGATCAATTTTCCGACCGATCGGACAGTTGTCGCCTTCTTCGGCGTGCGTTCGCCGAGTGTAGTCCACTGCTTTGCCTGCTCCTTGGCCTCTGGTATATACCAGTGGATCCATGTTTCGTCGACGGCCACGGAACGACGTAGAAACTTCATAGGATTGCGCTTAACAGCGTCAAACACTGCTCTGGAGTGGTCTCACGGTTGCGTTTGTTGTCCGTAGAGAGCAAACGCAGCACCCATCTTGCCGACAGCTTTTTCATGCCCAAAATTTCATGCAGGATATGACCCACGCGGTCTTTTGAGATGCCTACTGTCTCAGTTATCTCGCACACCTTCAATAAGCGGTCTGCCAATACGAGCTCGTGGATTTTTGTCACGTTATCCTCCGTTGTAGCTGTTTTCAAGTCTCCTAGGTGTGGCTTATCAAAAACCGACGTGCGAACACGCTAAAATTTGTTAAACCAATTTTTTACGGTCACCATCGCCGCAACAGTAACTGTATACAGTGTTCAAGCGATCTTTGAACTCGCTGCGCGGTTTCCCTTCCAAAAACCAGAATCGAATCACCGACCGATATTGCTTTTTCTCTATACTTCTTGCGAAAGTGGCGGTGAGGCTGAGAACTTAACGGACCGCCAAAAGCGTTTTAATTGAAAACGTTTGGATTTGTAGTGAATGCGTTTGACGAATTAGCATTTTAGTGAAGTCATCATTATGATGCAGTTAAAGGGGAAAATTTATTCTCATGTGGTAGTTGAGAGTTTACTAATCGACCTCCCAATCTGATTAAATCACCATACATGAACGGATCCAACCTTAAAATTGGGCTGGAATTGGGCAACGGCAACCCTTTTCTCAGTGATGATTGCACTTCAGCAAAATGAAGACTCTGATGAAGATAGACAATAAAGAAGCGAGCACTATTTAACTCATCAGGCAGTATGTTTTTTGATGAATAAATGAAAGGAGATTTCATGATCGATACCATAAGAAATTGAGACGAAAGATTTTTTGTCAGACGAGATTCGACGTTAGACATCAAAGTGTTCCTTTTGGTGCCTTGCTTCACTGTGAGATAATTCTTTAGATGCTCTTAGAAGCTTTTGATTTGCTTTTTTCTTTTGTTAGTCACGCGACTTAAAAGGCGCACTGTAAATCTTAGACAATACGAGGTGACTCTCAAGAGTTTATTGACAGACGAAAAACGATAAATCAAGTCGAATTCATAGTGAGGTCGTGTGATTAAATGGACTACAGGTTTTGAAGATTTTTCTTCAGGAGGTGGTTCTCTTGATTCTAGGGGTTCATCTTGAGACGATACCCATGATTTTGTGGGTTGAGATAACCAAGATGGTCCTTTCCACCATAGATCATTATGAGTTAGTAGAGTAACTGTGCAACGCCGCGATACTATGTCAGCGAGATTATCCTTGGATTTTACGTAATGCCATTGAGCTTCAGGCGTACCGTCGTGGATGCTAGAGCATCGGTTCGCTGCAAAAGGCTTCCAAAGTGAAGGGTGACCTTTAAGCCACTGAAGTACATCAGTGGAATCACTCCATAAATGCGAAGATGTAATACCAATTTTAGAAGTTTTTAGATAATGTTTCGCCAATTTGGCTAGCAAGTAGGCAGCTGAGAGTTCTTAACGTGGGATGGATAATTGCTTCAATGGGGCTACCTTACTCTTGGCAGTTACTAGTGTTACGAAAGCTTGACTTTCATGCACAACTCTGAGATATAAACAAGCGCCATATGCGAGTTAAGACGCATCGGCAAACCCATGAATTTCAACGATTTCTGCTTGAGGCGAGTAGCTGTTCCAACGTGGGATTTGAATACAATTTATTTGATAAAACTCAGCTTCCCATTTCAACCAAAAATTTTGATGTTCCGATGAAATTTCTTCATCCTATCCTTCCTTTTTTTGCCATAAAAGCTGCATTGATATTTTTGCATGGCTAATGATGGGAGCTAACCATCCAAGTGGATCAAACAGCTTAGCTGTGCCAGATAAAATGACTCGTTTGGTCAATTTTGAAGTGTTTCCAAACTGAAGAACATTGAATTAAAAATTATCTTCACACAGATTCCATGACAGACCCAAAACTGAGGTTTACATCTCGAAATTTTCGAATGATTTTGATCCTTCAGCAAGATAATCATCAACGATACCCTGGAGAATTGCGGGACTATTCGATTGATATTTTCTCAACCTCCCTTAAGTAAGTTCTGTTTGTCCTTAGCTTCTTGAACAGTATGCCCACCAGATAAAACATCATCCATGTAAATTTCATCATGAAGAACTGATGCACCCCATGGATGATCTATCATGTGGTCTTTGGCTAGTTGCTTAATAGTCAAGTTAGCTTGACAAGGCGATGTAGCTAAGCCATAGGTTACCGTATTCAACTCATAAGCGGAGATCGGCTCAGATGGATCGTATCTCCATAATATGCATGGTAATGGCGATTGTCAGGATGTATCAGTATCTGACGATACATCTTTTCTATGTCGGCGACGAAGACATAACGATAATTTTGCCACCCTATGCGCATATCTTTCAGCATGGGCAATAGATTGGGACCTACTTGGAGTAGATCAATCAATGATACACCACAGTTCAATTTCGAAGATCCGTTAAACACCGTACGTAATTTAGTGGACGTGCTTTTCTTCTTCAAAATACCATGATGCGGTATAATGTTACGTTGTAGAGACGTATCAAATGATACGTTAATCATGTGACCCATGGTTTCATACTCATTCAAAAAGCTATGATACATTTCTTTGAATTTGAGATCGTTTTGAAAACCAGTTTCCATTTTCTGCAACATCTTCTCAGATGTGCGGTACGAAGGAGTAAAATCTATTTCATTGTGAGATACTGACTTTTTAAATGGTAATCTCAGTACATATCGACCTTCATTGGTACGACAGTGAGTTTGCTCCAAGTGACATGTAAGCTCTTGCTTATCAGGCGTAAGCATGGGTGCCTTGGGTACTTCTTGTTGTACCCAAAACGTTTGTAAAGTCTGGACAAGATCAACGTCGTTGCAGATGTGGAGCGAGGTAACGTGCGAAGACGTATTACGAGGGCTCGGAGTATCGCCCGATATGTACCACTCTAATCTTTATTTTGTGGCGATAGGTTCATTGCGTTGTCCTTTTATTAAAGTGCCTTCCACGATTTCAGCATGAACAGATGCACTTAACATATCAATGTGATTGTGATCCATGTATTGCGGATCCGCTATAACAAGTCCCTCAAGATGAGGTAACACTTGAGAAGTGTGCATTGGAGGGACAATGTAAGACGATACCTTGGAAATTACGAGTACTTCAATCTTACTTGAATAAGATTATGTGAAATGAGGTTTGATAGTAACCTCAGCCGATTTGCGTATGGTGGTGGCAAGAGAGCCTGCGGTGACCTTGAGAGGTATGTGCGCACGTCGAGGCTTCAATTGCAATCTCTGACATAAAGATTCTGTGATAAGTGAGACTTGGTAGCATGGGTCGATGAGAGCTCGCGCTTTAATTTCTAACCCATTGTTCCCCTTTACTCGTATCAGGGCTTAAGCTAGCAAAACGCCAGCGGATTTAGTAACATTGTGTGAGTACTTGATTCCCGTGTGATTGGAAGATGAAAACGGGTCGTCCCGTACATCTTGTAATTTTTCAGGTTCACGGTTTTTATCCGAATCCTCAACTGAAGGCTATTGAGTTTTTGATTCGGGTCGGCCTTTAGATTTATGGATATGTAACAATGAGTGGTGCCTCTTATGGCAACAATGGCAATTATACTTTGATGTGCACTCTTTAATTAGATGTTTGCAGAAACAATTGAGACAACGTTGTTGTTTAATTAAAAAGTCTTTTCGTTCATTAACATCAACGGTCTTAAACGAAGGACATAGATGCAATTTATGACCTTGCTTGCAAAAGATACACACATCTGAAGACGTCCTCTCATTATTACTATTAATAGTATCACTGGTTTGGGTTTTGGTAGGGCTTGACTTAAAGCCCTTTTTTGGCACAGGAGTGGGGTCAGGGGTATTTGTGTGCGGCGAGAGTTCAGTAGACTCTAATGTCGCAATACGCTTTTGAACGAACTTGCGTAGTTGCTGCAAGGTAGGAGGTTCAACCTTATCACCTAACTCCTTATGCCTATCCATTTGTGTTGCAGGATCAAAATTACTTTATATGAGGTACACTGCGAAATCGTCTTTAAACGTCTCTTTTGTTTGACCCATTTTTGCTAGTGGTTCGATAGGATCTATCACACTTTTTTGTAGTTTGCTCAAAGAGGAAGATGTAGCGACTTTCATAGGCTTAACGGATAGAAGATCATAGAAATATTTGATGGTTAAACGTCGCTTGTTTTCGTAAAAAGCTGTCAGGGATTCCCATGCAGTGAGATAATTATTCGCAGAGATATCGTAGTCTTTTACAAGATCTACTGCTTTGCCCCGTAAGTAAGACTTCAAATAGTGGAATTTTTCAACATTATTCAATGTTTCATTTTGATAATAACAAAACAATATAAATCGCGAAAGCTTTCCCAATCGGCTTGTTTTCCCGCAAATTCATGGACATAAATCACAGGTAGTCGTGATGTCGAAGTTACTATGTGTTGTTAGGAGCTATTCGATTGATTTAACTCGGTAGGAACCTCATCGGACGTAAATTCAGCTAAAAGTCTATCAAATTTATTCTTTGTCCTATAATGGGCATCTTCAGCTTGTGAAGGAATATCCTTCACGAAATACTTATCTTCTGCGGTTTTTTTGTTTTTATTTTTAAAAATGTTCTCATGTGTTTTTAGAAAAGTATCTGAATATAATTAAAGTCTAACCCTAAAATTATTCAATGAGAATTTATCTCTTTCTGAGGGGTCCTGGTCGTCGTATTTTTTCCCTAAGTCTTTCAATTTTGCTAAGAGCTGATTTTGAGCTTCATAAAGTCTTCCATTATGATTTGGTTGATGATAATTAAAATTATTAGTGAAGTTACAAAAGGAAACCGTACCACAAACATGGCAAAGGATTATGATCAGCTTGTCAAAGCTTATTAATATCTGTAGGGAGAAATTTTAGTGAAGTAAGATCGTTTTGATATTCTTAACAAAGCAATTTGCTGCTATTGATTTCTATACTTGTTATGTTTTCGCTGCCACGATCAAAACACCGATCACGAACAAAGTTATCCGCTCGCTGAATTTAACGCAATTCGAGTCCATAATCCGAAGACTTTCTTTGTTATCTGTCTCACAAAATTTAACTTATCGTTACGCTTGCTCTCGATATTAATACTGAATGACAATAAACTTGCGTAATCATGTCGCGAGACTAGATTCAATTCAAAGCAAGAATATATTTTACGGACTTTAAGATTTCAGAAAAAAATTCAAAATGTATTTAAATTTTTAAGCACTTATAATTTAGAGAACTTAGCCCGTGTTGACATGTATAAGAAGCGCCGAGACTACTGAGAGAAACGAGACAGTAATACCATCTGATGTATAGAACCGATGGCGTAACAGCAATAACGTTGATTGTCGGCATACGCGCGGTGAGGTGAGAGACGCGCGAGGGGTGACACTCTCCTTGATGCTTGCAAAAAATGGCTGCGCGCCGGCAATCCAATGTTCTAGATAGTATAGACGAGCCAAACGCCATTCTATACATCTATCGGTTAACACTCGTGGTTGTCCAAAGTATCGAGACGATGCAATTGACTTTCCATGAATTAGATTTCCAAATGTTGATTTGTATGTTATAGACGCGCCACACGCCTTCCTATAATATAATGCTTAAAAGTTGTGTAGAACAGGCTCCGATGGTCGGCACCAGACGCGCTGTAATGTGAAAGAAGTGCAAGGGGCGACGCTCTCTGGACTGATGCTTAGAAAAATAACCGCGCCGGCAATCCAAAGCTAGATATTATAGACGCGCCAAACGCCTTTCTATAATATCGCTGTAGTGTATCTCGTGTTAGACAAAGATATACTTGTTGAAGCGGGTCTTTGCACCTGCTGATGAAGTGAAATGCACTTGGTGACTTAGGCATATAGCGTCCCTTAGTTTTGACACACGTGCCAAACTCCTTTGCGTCGCATAAATTACAGATGCGCCAAACGCCTTTCTGTAATGGAGTGCACTCACGGAAAAAGCGCGCGGCGGATACTCGGCAATGTTTGGCGATTGCGCTAGAAAATATAATTTGCACTTTACATTTGTATTTGTGTTCACTTTCCTATCAGCCTCGACGGACAATGTTTAGGATTAAAAGGTAAGAAGTAAACATTACTAATGCAAATGAAAAAAGTGTGGACTGTATTTTTATGTAGTTTATTACGTGCTGAGTAGTTACGGTGTGTTAGCTAGACTGATATGTACAGGAATGGTATTCGAAGTTTGCTCTTAGACAAACAGCTGTTATTCTTGTCTTGACATAGAAGTGTCGCGCAGATGGCTTTTCTCTTTTGAATGAATTACAGGCGCGGTAATAAAAAATGCCTTATGACTAATAGCAACTATAATACTGAAAAGCAAAAATCTCGAAACTAATTTTAATTTTGATCGTAAATGTAAAAGATTTATTGAGATACTAGTTGTAACAGTAAATAAAGAGCACATTAAAGATAAGAGCTGATTAACAATTTTCAGTTGCATACAATACTATGAATGTAGTACATTTTCATATAAATGCAATTTTGATGTAGAATAGTATAATTTTAGCGATATCAATTCTATATATTAACCTGAGTTTGTAAAATTTCTTTAAGGGGGTGTGATGGGTGAATGAACCTTTAAAAACAATAGATCTCATGCCTTGTGAAATTGGTCGGAATGATATCAAAGTCTCTCAGCAAGCAGATATGAAAACCTGCAAACTTTTCTATTATGTCATGTAAAATCCCTTCAAAAACAATCCTTTCTTATGATTTTTAATGCGAAAAATATAACTAAAATATATGCGCCTTTATCCACCCATTCACTAAAAGCAAGACTTCACATCTTGCACAGGAGACTGCAATTGTGAGTAACTTTCATTTAAATCGAAAACATCTTCATTGCATATTTTCACCTGTTTCACCTCAAAGTCTCATGTCGATCATACTCGTCTATACACATGCCGGTATCTACTTCCCGGTAAACATACTTGTACTCGTATATTTCATTGTTCCAAGCAGATCAAGTGAATTCTTTGAAGTGTGTATTTTCTATGTTAAATGAAGCGAAAAATGAAACAGGAAATGCGGGGTACAATGACTTCGAAGCATTGTCTTTAAGAACTTTTTTCTTCAGCAATAGCTTTTCTACTTCTAGCCAAAGCATAAACAAATGTACGCTTCCACATATAGTATATACATACATACAAATGTTTAAAATCATACAATATCTTATCCATATGTTGAATTTCCGTGCTTTGTTTTCCCATTCTCTTTATTATTTTCCATCTGCCTCGTTCAATGTGCGAATAATTAGCGCCGACAAGCGATTATGTCACAAAAATGCGACATGAAATTTATCGCTAAAAGCAAATAAACTGTTTAGCATATAAATATCATCGGAGAAGAAGCGCACAATGCAAAAATCGTGTCGCCAAATTTATTTTTATTTTTATTACTGTATCAAATTTCGCAATGCTAGGCTCCGAATTTAGCCGAATGTTGACTCACTAGATGTGAAAAGTATGAACAGAAGGTGAGGTCAAAGTCGATTCAAATTGTCGGTCTATTCATTAGCTACGAACACACAAGCTGGATCCTTCTGAGTCGTACGGTACAGGAGTGGGTGGAGGTTTATAGGCGCGATAAACAGTTTTCATTTGCATTCAGCTTTCATGGAGAGTAATTTATTCAAAGCTTTCTTCCCAAAGTCTTTATTTTCGCTGCCAGCAGCGGCACGACTCTGTTGAAATATGGCTTAATCGCTTAAAGTAATTGTTTATATTAATAGTAGCCTTGATGTCATACATACGAGTATTACTGCCAAAATTTTCATCTGCCAGCCTCATTTGTTTGCGCACTTGAGTCCAACGCTATGGCATACATATGTGCTCGAGCAAATGTTTGTTTTCTATTATATAACGCGTAATATGATATATCCCCATGCCGCCAAGTTTGTTTCCTAGTGTGGACCTAACAACAATAATCAGATGTTTTTCTCATCATTCAAAGTCCAGCTATATCTCACATATGTAACGCAAACACCCGATCGAATTTAATTAATTTAATTTTTCCACTTCCCGCGACGAATGTTCTAAGGTACCGTGCGCAATAATTAGATTATGGCGCTAATAATGAACGGCAAGTGCTTCTTAATCAAGTTGGATTAAGAATGATATCGAGGCTACGTGAATTGAGCAAGACAGAAAAGAATGTACAGAGCGCTAATTAGACCTCCTAAACATTGGATTCCATACATTCGAATCTCTGGGGAGCAATGAAGCGATCAAACTTGCGACCAACTTTTGTTGCTGAAGACATGCTTTTGCATTCAACCTTCCGTTTTTGGAAAATCGAATGAGGACATGCATTGCCCCCATAAATATTTAAAACACAGCACGAAGACCCAATACGGTCGGGCCGATCGATGAGAATTATTGCAGCGAGCAATGAATCAGTAGAGCAAAATTATACTAGCAATGACGTCAGATAACGATTTTCCAGATGTAGTTAGATTTTCTTTTAGACATCGACAGTGGGTAAGAAATGACAAGGCTAAAGACAAATGACGTAGAATGTGATACTTGAACTGAATTCATAGTGAATTTTAAAATATTGCACTGAAAAAGGCAACGGCTAATTGGTGGAAATGGAGAAGGTTCCCAGCATTACTTAGAAGGAATGTTTTATACATTTTGGGCAATAAATAACCGATAAGTAAGATATATTCGGGTTTACATGAGAAATGCAAAAAGAAGCGAAGCTGGAAGAATTATTAAGAAAAGTAAATTCCTGATATATTAGTAAGTTGAATTTCCTCAAAATAGTATTGATAAATTTTAATATGCAAATGTTAAGTGTTTTTAATATGGAAATGTTAAACGAAGTGCGATTTCCTAAGAACTATATTGACATTCAAACTAGCCTTTTGCAAGAATTTTTGACTAGTTTTCTCTATTAAAATCGCCACATGTCTGTCCGTCTGTTTTTCACTGCAGTTTTTTCCGAAACTTTAATAGCTATGAGCACCAAAACTGGTAGATAGACGAAAAGATATGGCTTCTTGAAAGTTTGGCCCCAAAATAGATTCAAAAAGTTCTTGAAGAATTGTCCACAAACGGTGATCATGGCAGGTATCCAATTAGACGATAAATAAATGCCTTAATGAGAACCTTTCGAAACAGCCCTCAAACTGCGTTGTTTGCGTCAACGAGTGCAGAGAAGGGGAAAGGTACGAAAAATATATGTCCCCTTCGTGATCTGTAAACAGAAAAACCTGAAAAAATCATGGATTCAGATGTATCTAAGTACACCAACAAAAAAACCTTAGATAAATTAACAGTACAGTTTATTTTTTTTTTGTGGATGGGAGGTGAATGTCATTTACACACTAAGCGTGCGACTCCCATTCTCGCAAGCAACTGGACTACCTACTAAACCCTCCCATGTCAACCCAAGACCCAGCCCTGGAACCTCTTGACACATTACTTCGGGCCAGGTCTCCTTTTGTTACGCCGTGAGGTGCCTTCAAGCTGGGTGGTCCCTCTTCTATCGGGATTGGAAAGGAGAAGAGGAATTGCCAGACAAACAATGTCCCAATCCCAATGTTCCCGGCTGCTTTGAGTACCTTTTACCTTTTAGGTCTGCCTGAACATAATGTGCCACTTAGTTCCATTTGTCAACCGATCCAAGCATCACCGCGACAATACTATCCGGGTTGAGCTCTCCTGTAGAGATCCCAGCGTAGGCTGTCCCATTTTGTGCACGCAAAAAATATGTGGCAGGTATCGTCTTCCTCTTCTGGGCAAAATGTTCAGCTGGGGGACCGGGACTTACCAATCTTGTGCAAAGACCGCTGAAAACACCCATGCCCGCTCAAAAGCTGGGTCAGATAGAAGTCAGTCTCACGATGCCTTCGATTGAGCCACGGTCTCACATCCGAAATAAGGCGCGCAGTCCACCTTCCCTTCGTGCAATTTATCCAAGATTCCTGCCAACCGTTGAGTGAGCATTGTCACCGCGCGGGAAACCGTCTCCCTCGCGTCCTTGTTTCGACGCAAGTATATGGCGCGGCGCTTTCGCAGGGAGGCCGACAGGATGCACGCCTACAATAACTCTCACCGCCGAATCAGAGACTATCGGATACGAAGATGCAATCCTCAGTGCTCCTCTTCTCTGTACCTGTGCCAAGCGTATTCGGTATACCTCCTTACTGAGAGCGTCGCTCCATATTTCTGCTCTGTACAGTAGCACTGACAGCTGTGATCAAGAGGCCTTTTTTGAAGGGTTGGGTTGCTCTACGTTGTCAATAAGTCGACTCAGAACCGAAATGCCCGAAGCAGCCTTCTCAGCCGTTTCCCTGATTTGCTTAGAGAAACCCATTTTCGAGTCAACAGTAGCCCCAGGTACTTCACTGCTGGCATCGATTCGATTAGTATGTCTCCAATACTGTGAATCTTTACTCTAGGGATACTCTTTTTTGTGAAGATGACCACTTCGGTTTTCTTCAGTGCTAAACTGAACCCGCGAGCAGTCATCCAGTCCCTCACTCGTCGCATTAGCACACCTAGCCTAAATTGCACTTGTTCAACGGTGCGTCAAGCGACCAGAGCCGCAGCATCATCCACATAGCCGATCAAGCGCAGCTTATCTGGCATCTCCAGTGTCGTAAGACACTTTCACAAAGGTAGATTCCTGGGAAACACCCGATGTAACGTCTATCCTTCGTTTGCCCTGTGTCGTATCATAAAGCAGGCTTTGGTCCTTCAGGCAGTGAAACTTGAAAAGGGTTTTCCAGCGTACCCAGAATATCCAGCCATCTAGCGGAGTTGAAGTCGTTCCTAACGTCGAGTGTCACCAACAGAACGATCCGTCGCTCGGTGTGGCTATATATCTCTGCCTTTAGGACCGTCAACCGCATCAATGATAGAGCGTCCTGCTCTAAAGCTGTACCGCCGAGGAGATAGGTCCCCAATAGTCAGAATCGTGTCAGTGAGTCTTCCCTTGATGAATTTTCTAGCACTTTCCCAGCCGTTTCTAGCATGCATAATGGGCGCTATGCAGACGGTGATTCGGGATTTCCCTTCCCCTTGTACCGGAAAAACCCCTTCCCGTAGGCAAGCGTTGATTGTGCTGAGTAGCAAGTCAGGACAATGGCGGAAGACAACTTGCAACACATAAGCTGGCATCTGGACCTGGAGCCTTCCTCGCTTTCAATGAAAGGACTGCCTCCTCCAGTTCCGGCTGTATAAGGAGTGGACACTCGACTGCTGTTTCACCATGGACAGCGTCAACACGGGCGGGATGCGCGGGGAAGAGTCCCCGCACTATCTCATCCATCTTTTCCGCATCATGTATGCAAGGCTTCCGTAAGGCGCCAAGCTTCTGCATAGTCAAGGCGCCACGGATCCTTGTTCACATTGTCCACTAGGTCTTGCCAGCAGCGAGCCTTGCTGTTGTTGATGAATTTGTGAAAGCATTTCCTGGCCGACTTATATGCTGCTATCCGGTTGCATACCTCGTAACGGTTCCATACCCGTTGAGCCTCACGCCGAAGCTTGTGACACTCCCTTTGCTTTTCAGCGATCTGGGGGCTTGCCGTGCTGAGGTTTTGGACGGGGTATAGAAGCGTTGCAAGCAGTCGTGATGCTGCTCATATTTGATTTTACCACGTCTTTAGTTTCCAGTTCTTCCGTCCCCTGCTAATATCCGTGCAGTAGGGCAACTGCTCGGAACACCTCGACGAACCTCGCGACGTCCATCCTTTCGATGTTCCAGAAAGCCGAGAGGACGGACGTCGGGAGCAAACATCACTGATCTCAAGCAGAATGCACTAATGATCACTGGCTGCGGAATTCACTAATACTCTCAAATTGTACTTCCGTACTAAGGACTCCTAGGCGAATGTCACGTCCGATATGGTTCCTTCGCAGCCAATACGGCAGAATGTTGGCATATTTCCCGTGTTTAGTATGATGGCCCTGGCTGCCATTTCTAGGATTCGCTTTCTTCGCGGATCTGTTTGAGGCATGCCCCATTCGATTGCTTTGGCATTGAAGCCTCCCCCAATGAGAACGTTGCCGTCTGCATTTGAAACGGCGGCCTCCAAAGCATTAAGCTTGGCTTGGAAAGATGATATCGATTCGTTCGGCGTTAGATACACACTAAAGAAGGTGGTCCCTGAGCACAGAACCCACACGAAATCATAACTCTCCGCCTGAAAATTTCTGTTCCCAACCCAGATGGCGGCAGTACCTGTTTCATCGGGGTACTATGTTGCAGAACTTTTATCATAGTGTTCTCAATCAGCAGCAAAAAGTCGGCTTTCAAGTCCCTTGAAACTGCTCAAGCCGGTTTTGGGCGGTTGAACTGCGGTGTAGGTTTATTTGCAGGATGCGGATGATTAAAGCTCTGATTTTGCATTTCGCTAGGGCTTCCTGGAAATCCCAACATTTCGCTGATCCCAAAACGTGCCCAAGATCCGGTCATAGATCAGCATCCTCGCAAAGAATATAGCGTACCTCCTTTGTACACTCTTTTCTTTTATGTCCCATTTCACCTCATTTGTAACATAGGGAACTTCTATCGGGTACGTCGCATAAGAGGTACTGCTCTTCGGACAGACAAACCACCCTATTCTTACTTTGTCCTTATTCAAAAATTGTACGGCGTTCTTTTCGGTCAAGTCAATGATGGCCATGCGTTGTCCCCTATGGCTTTCTGTTGTCAGTCTCGCTTTGATCCTGCCCACGATAGGGAGCTCCCTTTTGATGGCCTCTTCTATCTCGGCTAGGTCCGTGACGCAGTCAATGTCTCTTATTTCGATCATTGCCATCGGCTTGAGCGAAACTATTGTTGCGCTTTTACCGAGGACTCTCTTTACTGCTTCGCAGAATGCTTCTTCATTGTCAGCGGCTGCTCCGATTTCGACCAGTATTTGGCCCGACCGCGTTGGTCGTATTGTTTTAATGGCAGTGTTTGTGTGTTCGGGCCTTACATTTTCCCTAATGTCCCGCAGCACTTCTGCGCAGGATCGGCCATCTTGGGGGCTTACGAGCAGTGCCTGCTGCCGGGATCTTCGTCATGGCTTGTTGCTCTCCTATTTCGCGTCAGGTCTTTTTTCTTGCTGGGCGTCCGTGCGAACTTTATTTTCTGGCACTTTTTGGTAGAGTTTCTTTGCGGCTTTCTTCGCTCCTTTTGTCAGCACTGTCTTGAACCCCTGATCTAGCGTTCCACGCGCATCAAGTGCCTCTTCCTTCCTTCGTCTATCCCGATCTCCTTCGATTTGGCTAGATGCCATTCTTTTTTTTGATATTTGATAGGCTTAGCCCTCAGCGTTTCCTTAGCCTTCTGCTCTTCTTCGGGCTTCTGCTCCTCTTCGACCATCAACCAGCTCCTCCGGTAATCCCCTATGCGGTCTAAGAGCTCCTCTTGTTCGAGGAGCCCATTCTTTACACCTTTTCTGGTTTTTGGCCAGTTGCATGCTGTTTGTTCCTTTAAGAACATCTCCCGCTTTTCGGATTAGCCTTTCTTCTTGTTTTTGCTGGATGGCAATTAAACTTTGTGACCTCCTTTCTTGGGAGAGGTTATCGGCTTCCGTTTTCGGGGACAGTAACTACTTCAGCCACAACGGCGCTTTGTTTGTCCGATCACTCCTTTCTTTTTCTGCCGTGATCATTTTGTGGACTTTAGAGTGGTTCGTTATTATTTCAGGATTTAAGACCCTTGCTTTGGTCGCTTCGATAGCGAGCAGGAATTATTGAATTCTCGATGTTCTTTATTTCATCTTCTATCGCACGAACATATGACGTCTCGTGCAGAATTTTCGCTCATCTTTTTTTAGGATGCTTTGGCGTTCGCATCATTTTTTTGCTGCGCCTGAACGCCGCAAAAATTTCTGTTCGTACAAGGCTGTCCGTTTTTTATCCGTCTTCACTGCCATTGTACTCGTCGTCGATGGTACCGTTCTCTACATCGTGGCTGTAACTTTTGGGTCAGTCTACGTTGTTGGTATTTTTCCTTTTTTGTGGATTTTATTGATCTATCGTTAAGTTTTTTAGTCGGGAATGCTCCAGTTTTATTGGGCCCCCTTGGAGCCGCTATCTCCGTTCGTATGTGAAGTCACCTTTTTGGCCCATGGTTATCTTTGCAGAGCGGGGAGGCCATGCGAGGGTTGGCACAAATCCTTATGGGGACAAGTGCTCAGAGCCAAACCAGCGCTAATCGGGAATCCGTCTTAATCAAACCTACACCACCAACCCAATAGTGCGAACTTGGAACCTACTCCGAGGCCTGCCAAGAATTTACCGGGACGGACACGGTACGATAGTTGGGTTGGAACCGTTCACGCACAAGTGTCACCTCGGCGTTACTGTGCAAAGCAACTAGGTCCAAACCATCATATCCGCCAGCCCAAAGCATTAATTCCAGTTCATTGTCTAAAGCGTAATCCAGATTCAGTCAAGGTCGTTACCTGTCTTCCCAGGAGGAACCTTACAGTGTCCCCCATATTATCAGTTCCGTGGGGGTGGCACACCTCAAAGAATGCTAGCCCCCATTAGTATTCCTGTCGAGCAACCATTAAGAAACCTCTTTCGCATGAAAATATCAACAGTATCATTCAGTGATTAGATCGTTTGGCATTATTTAGGGTGCAAAATGTGAAGGTGATCTAACTATGTACATTCCAAATAATAGCTTAAATGTCAAAACTCTCTGAACTTTGTGAATATTAGTATTGTGCTCTTTAATAAAATCAATAGAATTCATTAGATACTTGTACATATAGTCGTAAGGTTGTTAAAGTCTGGTAATTTCATAAAATTCAAACTTGTCGAAGAAGCTAAAGCCGTTAGAATTTTTGTCGATTACAACAACAACATGATAATATTCTACAGTATAGGTTACCTCTCGAACCAGGCAGTAACATTTTGGTTGTAAATTAGTAACATGATTATCTTTTAAATTACTGCAAAAACATGGTGTCCGCTTAAAACGGAGTATAAGTTATATTTCTTTATACCGATAATTTAGATCCTTTTCAAGTATTCCTTGACTTCATTCATTAATTGCGTCAGAAAAATGACTTCATTTCATAATTTTGACCGGACCAGGCTGTTATCTATTTCACCAACACCAAAGAATAAATTGTTGGCAGTTTCAACTGAAACCATTGTTTCGAAAGATTTCTGTTGCTAAAATTCTTGATCTTTGCAGTACTGATCTGAGAATTCAGATAACCAACCTTTGTCTACTATTTTCTGGATTATTTGAAAACAAAATGTTGCATACATAATATACCGTATGGGTCTCGTTAGGCCAAAAATACCTTGAAACGTAATGTGAATGCATTCAAGCTCACCGGAGCAGAAACAAGTATCTATAATTTAAGGTTGGGCAATTGCTGATAAAGCTGCTTCAGGCGTATTGGGTCCGAGCTGACTCACGGCCAATTTAGGGGACCCAACCCATCAAAGAGACGACTTTTGATGTCCGTAGACTCGGTGCTACTGTCGGGGGACGATGTTCTCAGCAAAACGATTAGCGGAGCTGTACTGCAAACGCTTGGCACAGGTACAGAGAAGAGGAGCATTGAGGATTGCATCTTCATATCCGACAGTATCTGATTATGCGGTGATAGTAATACCTGCCGCCCTCCTTGCTAGAGAGCGCCGTACTGTCTACCTACGTCGAAACCAAGACACGAAAGAGGGACAGTTGTCCGCGAGAAAAGACAATGCTCACGCAATGATTGGCAGCAGTTCTGTGTGAACAGCACGAAGAGAAGATAGATTGCGCGTCTCATCCCGGATCTAAGACCTTGGCTCAATTGACCGCACGATTATACTGACCGTTTTCGGTCTTATTTCCAGAAGATTGCTAAATCGTGGTTCCCCGACCGTAAGTTTTGCGGAGGAGAGGAAGACAATGCCTGCCACACATTTTTTGCATGCAAAAGATGAGAGAGGCTGTGCCGGCACCTCTGCAAGGAAAAACAGAAGGGCAAATGTGGCATTACACTTCATAAAATCGTCTAAATAGATACAATAAAAAAATGTATGTAATATAATCTTAAAAGTATACTCAGATATCATAATCGAACTGTGGTCGACTTCAGCATTTCAAAGAAATATGTAGTTGAATATAGCGGCATAGAGTAATCTCCATAGTAAAGGGTTCATTTCCATTATACATACATAATCGAAATCACTGGCCGTTTTTGTATCGTATAAAATAGAACTTATCTGAACCCCGTTTAAAGCTTGACTCGCCTTCTTACTTGAATGTTCTTGATAACGATTTCTCAATCAAACCTTATAATCTCAACGGTTTATTTAAATTACTATTATATTGAACTAAATATTTATTTTTCTTTTCCACAAATGAAGTTCTAGTGTGAAGGACGAAATGTACATCTGTATTTAAATACAATAAATTCACGGTTTTGGAAAAGAAAAATTAATATTTAGTTCAATATACGAGTAATTGAATGTTCTGTTTTTGCTCAATTAGTCACGGGTATCCGGAGCTCGGTACTGACCAATTCTTTCTTCTTCTTCGTAGCACTACAGCCCCTCTCGAGCATTCGCTTCGTACAATAAGCGCCTCCAACTGTCTCGGTCGATTTACCGCGTCCTCCAATTTTGAAATCCGAGCAGCGATGAACTGTCTTCGTCGATCGAGTCAGACCAGCGTTTCCTCGGTTTCCCCACTGGTCTGCGTCCTCCAGTTCTCGCAACGAAATACCTTTTTGGGTATTCGTTGTTCGTCCATACGTTTCACATGGCCAGCCCACTGCAGCTTCCGCAATCTTACAAACGTAGCGAGCTCCGTCTCGTCAAAAATTTCATACAGCTCATGGTTGTATTGAATTCGTCATTGGTCTCCGTCTAGTTTCGCTCCAATTATCCACCTCAGCACCCGTCGCTCAAAGGCGTTCAATATGTTTGCGGATGCTTGGGTTAGGGTCCATGTCTCACACCCATAGCATAGCACAAGTCTTATTACAGATTTGTACACTGAGAACTTTTTTTCCTTTATGTGCGGCTGGGCTCCAAAATCGTCAGAACTGAATACAAAATTTTATTTGTGAGCTGTATTCTCGTTATGTTGGCGCCCAGATTTACAAATTCGCTTCCATTTTCAATATTGTATTTGCCAAGTGGGATATTTTGGGTATTTGAGGTAGTTTTCCTCGACTGAGTCATGAGCTTTATTCTCATTGATTTGTAGTCCTACTAGTTTTGCTTCGCTGTCGAGTTTCAGGAAGAGTTCTGTAATGTGACGCCTACGCCCGGGAATCGAAGTGATTCCGATCCCGAACCCTTGCATCTGGAAATGCCCCTCCACCGTGGCCATCGAAAAACTATGCCACTGGCGACAGATGGAGAGGCACATTGCCGCCATGTGGCGTGCCATTCCACATACATCTGTTTTGTCGGATGTGACAACCGGTGGGGTTTGACAGCCACATGGAGAGGAAGTGCAAGTGGACAGTTCTTGAATGTTCGGTTAATTGTTGAGGATTGCCTGATTTAAATTTTGTCTAGTTTGATTCTTCAACTATTTGCTAGGTTGTTATTGCAAAACTGTGCGCGTAGCTAGCGAGTGATTCGACATAAAGCGTTTTTCTTCTACGTCGTCCGGAGCGTGTCATGGTGTGGTGTCGGTAGCGACTTGGCGCGGTCCTAGATTTGGTTGGAACTATTAAGAGTGCCCACATACAATCACTTTTTCGATTTCAATTCATCAATGAGGTTGACATCGCTAATCAGTTGTCAGCAGTGGTCTTTCTACCAGATCCAAATATCGGTTTTGCTGATCTCATCGCTACATCATTGGGTTTATTGCTATTACCGAATGGACCACTTGGCTGTTTTCTAGAGTATATCTCAACATTAAACGTTCATGTCATTTTTAAATTCACTAACGCAAGCAGTTTTGTTGGTATATATTGCCGAAACGGGCATTTTCTGCGGAATTTCATCTATGGTGACATTTTCACTAGGGCAATAACTCTAATGGCAATTCGTAACGAAATTTTGAAAGATTTCTTGAATGGGAGCATGTCGATCAAAAGCGAACCCAAACGGGATAGCTGTGCCTATTAGAACGGCCGCGCTCGGCGAAGGGTTAAGGGCACCCGCTATGACTTTTTCGCAAAGATTGATTAGAGTAGTTTCACACGATCCAATGAATCGATGTATAGACAATGGGATAGACAGGTCATGATTTTAACAGAGATTTGCAGAGTACTTTTAACAAAACCCTCAACCCTCACTGCTGCTTGTAAAAGAAAGATTTCGAAAAAGGAATGAAATCTTCGGAACGAAGAAAGTTGATTACGAACTTGTAAAAAAGTTGCTAGCAATGTTATTTTATAATACTTTTATTTACACAAATTTTTGTTTCATTAAGCTTAATCATCGTAGAACTTTTAGTTTAGTAATTTTTAACAACGCTTATTTGGTATCAGTAGAATTGGCCAAAAAGAGTACAAAAGCTGTTAAAAGGTATTTTGTTTTTGAATCGACGCTTAAAGATCCTTCTTGTCCGTTTGCTTTACACCGGACAGCATGTTCAATTGCCTGCAATGTGAATATGAAAAGTTATATGCAGTATCTACTCTGCCTCAATCTTTCGATGAACACCTCATTGTAATTGATTTAACCTATTGATTTATATCATATGTAATATGTTTCTGTTAAATTGCAAATGATATCTTGGTGAATAGGTTTTTAAAGATTGAAATGATTTCGGGATGATCAAAATTTCTTTGAATGACCCCTTAACAACTGTTTCTTCATCTTTAATTTTATTCAAATCAATTTTATTCTATCGGTATCAAAATCAACAGTTCTATTTCAATCTTTAACAACCTCTACAATCACTCAAAGACAGGTATATTTATTCAGATATAAATATAGACAATAGCGAAAGAAATTATTTACAGAGATACCTCCTCCACAACTCACATAAATGCAATAGAACGGTTTTCTTTTTATTATATACATATTATAACAAATCAAATTATTTACATACACTCATCCCCCATCCACCCACACCCACTGCAATAGAATGGATTTTTTTTAATATACTTTATATACACCATACCCATATCCAAACAAATTACACACAATCCACACTTACAATAGACCAATTAATGCAATAGCCAGGATTTTTTTTTGTTAAATAGAAGATTTGTTATAATATTAACTCCACTTAAAAAATTGTATACAAACACAACAATAGCCACAATATTCAGCCGAAATATACCTCAAAACATTTTCGATTGCTATTAAACATTTAAAAATTAAAATGGAATTTTCAAAAGCAAATATCTTAAAACACTTTTACCTCTGAGAAAAGTTAACATAAATAAGAAATAGACAAGTTTGTTGTCTACTTCGTGTAATTAAAAATATATACTGTCTTTTCTTTTGTCTTTTCTCTGCCTTTTACTGCATTGAACTATGTTGCAGAAACATGCATCTCAATTTTTGTTTTTTTTTGATGCATTAATCCTAAGCATTAAATATCGTAAAATCTAGACGTAAAAGCTCATATTAAGTTTACTTAGCTCGTAGTATTTTGATATACAGGAAGAATAAAGTCGTAGATCAATGATCAGAAAAATTAAAAATAAGTCATGTGACGTTGTAAATAAAATTTTCAATTTTGATGTAAAGAATACTAGAAACGAAGATCGCGAAAATTTCAAATTCTCTTTCTATGATTGCCTTTTGTGCGATTTCCATCGGTATTCTTTTGTTCATTTTTACATAGAACTAATAAACATATATAAATAGATATAGTACATCCCGTTTATAAATTAACTATACAATTTAGGTATAAATTAAATTAATTCAAGAGAAAAAAGATCAAAAACATACAAAATCAAGTAAACGCGATATTTATATGATTTTTTTCTGATGCTTTATAAATCACAACCACACGATAGAGCATGTAACGTTAAAAGTTGAGCTGAAATCATATTGAACGGTGAGAAAAAGTAAAATCAGTAATTCGCAAAAGCATACAATGTTTTATGAAGTAGAAAGAAAAAATCCTTACAAAAAGTGTAAACCCGAAACAAACAAAGATCAATTCGTAATTAAGTCAAATAAAAAGAATTTAATCAATTTTAAATAAATATAATCACAAAAAAAATATAATGTATTGAATAGCTAATAATTTTTTTTTGATATTTATTATTACAATAATATGTAAAATGTAAGAAAGACTACATTAAAGTAAACGGTAAAAGAAATTACAATTTAATAATAGACAACCCTATTAACATAGCTGTTATAAATAATAACCAAAACAGAAGAATACAAAAAAAAAAAAAATGACAAAATAGAATTTGTTCGCGTTAATAGGAAGAAAATGAAACAAAGAGATAGAGGTACCCAAAACGATTTTGGTTTCTTCATACCATGCATTTTTACGTCAATTCCGTGCTAATGATCTGTACACATTTCTTAAGACGAACTAACACAATCTTTATGATTTCTAAATATTTTGTTGTTTTTTTTTATATTGTTAAATAATTAAATGAGAAAATTGCATAATCGAAATTCAATCTAATTTACGCTGATATATGTAATATATTTTCTGGAATTAAAATAGAAATAGACCTTTACATTTAATTTTTGACAAAATTATAATGAATAAAGCCATGAATTGCTAAATAACCCAAGACTTTCCTTTTCAGTGGCTCGTTCTTTTTCAGTGGGAAGAGAGAGTGTAGGGTAGGTATGCCGTCGCGAGGGTAGGGTTTCGACAAATCCGCTGAGGTCGGTTTCGCGTCGCGTGCGTTACGCGGTACCTTTGATTGTTTCTTCATTTCATTAGAGTAGTTTTCGTCGGTTTAATTTCGAGTAGCATATTTTTCGGTACCGCGTCGGTGATTCGGTAACGCGCCTATGGGATTTTGTAGCGTTGTTGATTTGAGATCTGTGGAGAGATCACATCCAGAATTAACGTAACGTAGGTTTCCCGTTCTGGATGAGTAATTGTTGACGCGTTTGGAAATCGGGCATGTTCAGGTGGCTGAAATATTGTAATTGAGCGTAACCCATTCGGAGACCCGCGACCGAAATCCTCTCCGAACTAGCTGGCCGACAAGCAGCCACCGCGTGGATGGGTTACGGTGCACGGATTGGTTGACCTGTTGGTACCATCCGTTGGCACTACTCAGACTTAACGTCTAGAACCGATGAGAGGTCGGTTCCGCGTTCGGACTTAAAAGGTTAAAATCATTACAAATGGCGCCCAACGTGGGGCCCAAAACATCCTAAGGGGGAAAGAACTTCGCGTCTTCTGACGAGTTGGTCCTTTACGGAGGATGTAAGGTACTCTGGTACTCGAGTCCCACTATCAGGAGCAGTGGAGTTGTGTGATAAACACTAGAAGTCGCTTCACGTGAGTTGTAGCTTCCGCTCTCCTTTGTTTGATTTTTTTTTTCTCGCGACAGAATCCTTCCGATGTGTTGTCCCAGGTTAAACCCTGTAAGGACCTTCTATTTTCTTGATGGAACTGCCAGTCTGATGGGTTTACCTATCAGCATGGACTCTCAAGAAAATAGAAGGCTACCTTGCCTTTATGTCGCGGAAGGATTCTAACTATTTCTTATGCGTGTTAGACGAGTGGTATCGGTTCAACGTTCGGTGGCGTATGCTGGAGTTGCGAAGCCCGGAATGCTTCCACGCGTCGGGAATTTTGACCGCGTACAAAATCGTTACGGTAGCTCTACCACTTGTCTCGTCGAGTCACTTTAACGTAGTTTAGAGACGGTTTTTTGTAATGTATGAGGGTATGGGGTTAAATTTCGTAAATCGACCAAAAGCACCCTTTCTTCGGCAGATTACCACGCACTCTCATTTCCCGTTGAAGGAGTCGACCACTGAAAAGGAAAGTGTATCAAATAAATTTTTTTTTCTCTCTCTTTCGCTATATCTTATCAATAGCTCGCCACTATCGGCCGTTAGATTATTTTTAAGCCTTTAGTCATATTATACTTAAGTCCTTAGTCATATTATATAATTACATTTTTCTTTCTTCGTTACTAAGACATAACACCCACCCAAAACCAGCAAGAACAAACATGGCAACGAAGCGGACCCCAGATAAGCGTTGGACCCGATCGAAAACGGTCCAACCAGCTAACTGTGGGATCTGCTTCGAAGACGTAGTGGAGGGCGTACACAGCGTGCGATTGGATTGTGGACATCTATTCCATCGTGCCTGTGTACAACAGCTCCTCCTCACGTCAGAGCTGTGTCCCTTATGCCGGCGACCCATCGAGCGGACCGCCCTAGACGTCCCCCTCGGAACGCCCCTACCCACGCGTGGAGCAGTGGCGAAAGGAGTTCCAGAGGCCGAACAGTCCCAACCACTTTTAGACCTGCAAGGAGCCGTAGGCGGTGAAGTTCCGGCCGCAAGTGTCGTGTCCGAGGTGACACCCATGCCTTCCGCCCACTCCATTGACACCCTCGTGGCGTTGATGAGGGATATGTCGGAGAGGATCGGCAACCTGGAGGGAAAGCTCCAGAATCTCCCTATGAGCCAACCACCCAGTCGCGTGAGAACTCCGCTTGGCTGGGGGCCCAATCCCAGTGTAGCGATGCCCCCCTCCCGACAATCCGAGCAATGGGTCCCACCTCCAAGGAACTCGGGAATGGATCCCAGAGCTCCCGAATATAGACCACGACACAGTACCGGACCTCCGTTGGTACTTCCAGCCCCCGAGGCCGTTCAGTACAACAGGTCAATCGAGGATGTGATTCCCCCCGGGAACGCATTGACACTTTTTCGAGACCCGACGCCTCGTATCATGGAGAGTTGGCGCCTGAACTTTACTGGGTTCAACGATATGATATCGGCGGACCGGTTCCTTTTCCGGATTCAGGCGTTGGTATCCAGCACCCTGGGAGGTGATTCCTCGGCCTTCCTCCGGCATGCACATCTTTTGTTCAGCGGCGACGCTGCCGACTGGTACTGGAGCTTTAAAGAATCAACGCCACGTCCCACTTGGCACTCTTTCAGTGCAGCCTTCCGCAATCGATTTGAGGATGGCTTCACTGAGAGAGAGCTAAGGGAGCAAATAAAGAAACGGAAACAAGGCGCTCACGAACCGTTCGACCAGTACTACACAAGTATAGTGAGATTGAGCACTCGCTTGCGAAATACCATGCCCGAGGACGAACTGGTAGAAATTATCAGAGAGAATATGCGCTGGGATCTCCAGAACAGCCTTCTGCATTTTCCCATCAACACCATACAGGGATTGCGCCTCCATGCCCGTAGACAAGAACACTTGGATGAGCGGCGAGGTACCTTCCGTCCACAACCTCGCATAACGGGACCAAATTCCCGAAATCATCACACCGCGGAGTTGATGGCAGCGGACCACCTGCTTGCTGATCTAGTACCAGTACCGAGGAGCGGAGCACCACCGGAGCTGGAGGACCCAGCCTTGATTGATCGGCCCTCCCATGAAGCAATTACAAGCCCGACGGTCTGTTGGAACTGCCGACAACCGGGACATCGGTTCTATGCATGTCCAGCGGAGCCGACGCTTTTCTGCTATCGCTGCGGGAAGGCCGACACATACGCACCTGACTGTGCAAATTGCAAAGGGCGAAAAAACTTGCCACCGAGTGCCGCGACCACCCGTCGGCACTCCTAAACCCCGGACGAACCAATCCAGACCCCATCACTAGCTATGACCCAGCTCCCAACATGACTCCAACTCTGCTGACTCGCACCGCTAAACACAGTTCTCCCGAAGTTCCACAACCGACGCCGTCCTTCGCCGAGGCCAACGCGCAGGGAAATGATAGCGAGGCGAAAGTTCCTTGGCATGTAAAACCTTTTCATGTCAGGCTGCGGAATTATTTGGCTACTCGACAGCGCATCTTCCATGAGGAATTGGCCACAACTGTCCCACCGCGAAGAAAGCGAGCCACGCGTCGGATGCGGAGCTTCTGGAGAAAAGTCAGGCAGTCGAGGAAAGCATTGAAGGACATACACTTAGACAAATTATTGAGGGATGATGTTCGGCCATATGCGTCAGTACACCTCCTGCAAAAACGAGTGTCAGGCTTAGTCGATACGGGAGCCAGTGTGAATTGCATATCCGCCGATTTTGCAGGGGAGGTACTGGCAAGACACGCGGACCAAATCCGTCATTTCACCTCCTGGTTAAGCACGGCGGACGGAACTCGTCACTCTGTAGTGGGAAAAATTATGACGGATGTCACCTTTAAAGGAGTAACTAAACCCATGGAATTTTTCATCATACCTCAGTTAACCCAGAATCTTTACCTAGGAGTGGATTTCGTTCGAAAATTTAACTTGGCCCCGGCACTATTTTCCGGTACGACCCTGGAGTCCGTCACCACAGCTCCTGACCAATCTCAACCCACTAACTTATTACGACATACACTGGATGTAAATCAGCAACTGCGTCTTGACTCGGATATATCGGCTTTTCCATCGCATGAGAAGGAAGGTCTCGGACGGACTGCCCTGGTGTTCCACACTATAGATGTGGGGGATGCTAAACCCATAAAACAGAGACATTTCGCCATATCTCCGGCGAAGGAAAAATCGTTATATGCCGAAGTGGATCGAATGCTAGCATTAGGCGTAATCGAAGAATCACAGAGCGCGTGGGCTTCCCCAGTCACCTTAGTTGTCAAGCCGAACAAGGTCCGGTTATGCTTAGATGCCAGACGCTTGAACGCCGTCACAGTCAAGGACGCATACCCTCTACCGTTGATTGAAGGCATTTTGAGTCGGTTGCCTAAAGCCCATTTCATCACGAGCTTAGACCTCAAGGACGCCTTCTGGCAAATTCCTTTAGACCCCGGTTCAAAGGAGAAAACAGCCTTCACAGTCCCAGGTCGGCCCCTATACCAATTCGTGACCATGCCATTCGGATTGTGCAATGCCCCCCAAACAATGACGCGCCTTATGGATAAGGTGATACCACCTCATTTGCGGCACCAAGTTTTCGTTTACTTGGACGATCTGTTGCTTATAACCGAGACCTTTGACGAACACATCGACCTGCTTCAGGAGGTGGCTCTACACATCCGGAGGGCAAGATTAACCATCAACATACGGAAGAGCCAGTTCGTGATGACGGAGGTGAAGTATTTAGGTCACATCATTGGGCATGGCCACATCAAGACCGATCCGGAAAAGACTCAAGCGATTGACGTTTTTCCACTACCCAAGAACACCAAACAGTTACGCCGATTCTTAGGCTTATGCGGATGGTACCAGCGTTTTGTACGTGACTATGCCACCATTACCACTCCTTTGACCGACATGCTGCGTAAGGGACGTAAATTCGTCTGGGAAGATCCCAGCTTGCGAGCCTTTGAAGAGCTAAAGAAGAGTCTGACTACAGCCCCCGTACTGCACAGCCCGGACTTTGACAAACCGTTCTCAATCCATTGTGACGCGAGTCAGCATGGGGTGGGAGCAGTCTTAGTCCAGGTTGCACAAGACGGCGAGGAGAGACCTATAGCCTTCATGTCTCACAAGCTGAACCCAGCCCAGCGAAATTACACGGTCTCCGAGCAGGAATGTCTAGCTGCGGTGTTGGCAGTGAAACGCTTCCGAGCCTATGTGGAGGGACACACCTTTGAAATCGTTACGGATCACGCTTCTCTGAAATGGCTAATGAGCCAGACTGATCTCAACGGCAGATTGGCCAGGTGGGCACTGAAATTACAGGCATTTGACTTCACAATCCGCCACCGAAAAGGAAACCAGCATGTAGTCCCCGACACCTTATCCAGAATGTTCGCCCCTGAAGGAGCCGAGTTGGTCCAGGAGGACGACAGCCCCCAATTGATCGATCTGGACCATCCTGCCTTCAAGTCAGCCAGCTACACCCAACTGATTCACACTATCCAGAATCAACTGTCCCAGCTTCCTGAACTGCGGTTGACGGATGGATTTATTTATAAGCGGATGGGACACGCATCCGGAGACCCCATACAAGAAGAAGAACAGTGGAAGTTGTGGGTGCCCGAAGAATTAACCACTGATCTTATCAGACGGGCTCATGACCACCCATCAAGTGCGCACGGCGGATACGGTCGTACAATTAGGCGGTTGAAAACCTGTTTCTTTTGGCCTAAGATGGCACAACAGATAAAAGCGTACGTAGCCTCCTGTGAGCTATGCAAGTGCACTAAAGCGCCCAACACCATTCTTCGGCCACCCATGGGTAAGGTTGAGGTCCCCGAACGCGTGTTCCAGCGCTTGTACATTGATCTTATCGGTCCTTACCCTCGATCTGCTTCTGGTCACACGGGAGCTGTCGTGGTCCTGGACCAGCTCTCGAAATTCCCTATCATAGAACCACTACGGAACATGCACACTGGACCTATACTCAGCTTCTTGGAGAACCGAGTCTTTCACATGTTTGGAGTTCCGGAGAAACTTGTCTCCGACAATGGGGTCCAGTTCACCTCCAGCAAGTTCCGAGACCTAATGTCCAAATACGGCATCATCCACCAGCGAACTGCCGTCTATTCACCACAAGCCAACGCATCCGAACGACTGAATCGTACGCTCATAGCGGCCATCCGCGCCTATGTCCACCCGAATCAGAAGGACTGGGATCGCAAATTGTCCGCCATCACTAGTGCGCTGCGCTCGTCGTACCACGCCACTACCAGCATTTCGCCGTATTTCGCATTGTTCGGCCAGTACATGATCTGTCATGGGAGCGAAATTTTGAAAGATTTCTTGAATGGGAGCATGTCGATCAAAAGCGAACCCAAACGGGATAGCTGTGCCTATTAGAACGGCCGCGCTCGGCGAAGGGTTAAGGGCACCCGCTATGACTTTTTCGCAAAGATTGATTAGAGTAGTTTCACACGGTCCAATGAATCGATGTATAGACAATGGGATAGACAGGTCATGATTTTAACAGAGATTTGCAGAGTACTTTTAACAAAACCCTCAACCCTCACTGCTGCTTGTAAAAGAAAGATTTCGAAAAAGGAATGAAATCTTCGGAACGAAGAAAGTTGATTACGAACTTGTAAAAAAGTTGCTAGCAATGTTATTTTATAATACTTTTATTTACACAAATTTTTGTTTCATTAAGCTTAATCATCGTAGAACTTTTAGTTTAGTAATTTTTAACAACGCTTATTTGGTATCAGTAGAATTGGCCAAAAAGAGTACAAAAGCTGTTAAAAGGTATTTTGTTTTTGAATCGACGCTTAAAGATCCTTCTTGTCCGTTTGCTTTACACCGGACAGCATGTTCAATTGCCTGCAATGTGAATATGAAAAGTTATATGCAGTATCTACTCTGCCTCAATCTTTCGATGAATACCTCATTGTAATTGATTTAACCTATTGATTTATATCATATGTAATATGTTTCTGTTAAATTGCAAATGATATCTTGGTGAATAGGTTTTTAAAGATTGAAATGATTTCGGGATGATCAAAATTTCTTTGAATGACCCCTTAACAACTGTTTCTTCATCTTTAATTTTATTCAAATCAATTTTATTCTATCGGTATCAAAATCAACAGTTCTATTTCAATCTTTAACAACCTCTACAATCACTCAAAGACAGGTATATTTATTCAGATATAAATATAGACAATAGCGAAAGAAATTATTTACAGAGATACCTCCTCCACAACTCACATAAATGCAATAGAACGGTTTTCTTTTTATTATATACATATTATAACAAATCAAATTATTTACATACACTCATCCCCCATCCACCCACACCCACTGCAATAGAATGGATTTTTTTTAATATACTTTATATACACCATACCCATATCCAAACAAATTACACACAATCCACACTTACAATAGACCAATTAATGCAATAGCCAGGATTTTTTTTTGTTAAATAGAAGATTTGTTATAATATTAACTCCACTTAAAAAATTGTATACAAACACAACAATAGCCACAATATTCAGCCGAAATATACCTCAAAACATTTTCGATTGCTATTAAACATTTAAAAATTAAAATGGAATTTTCAAAAGCAAATATCTTAAAACACTTTTATCTCTGAGAAAAGTTAACATAAATAAGAAATAGACATGTTTGTTGTCTACTTTGTGTAATTAAAAATATATACTGTCTTTTCTTTTGTCTTTTCTCTGCCTTTTACTGCATTGAACTATGTTGCAGAAACATGCATCTCAATTTTTGTTTTTTTTTGATGCATTAATCCTAAGCATTAAATATCGTAAAATCTAGACGTAAAAGCTCATATTAAGTTTACTTAGCTCGTAGTATTTTGATATACAGGAAGAATAAAGTCGTAGATCAATGATCAGAAAAATTAAAAATAAGTCATGTGACGTTGTAAATAAAATTTTCAATTTTGATGTAAAGAATACTAGAAACGAAGATCGCGAAAATTTCAAATTCTCTTTCTATGATTGCCTTTTGTGCGATTTCCATCGGTATTCTTTTGTTCATTTTTACATAGAACTAATACACATATATAAATAGATATAGTACATCCCGTTTATAAATTAACTATACAATTTAGGTATAAATTAAATTAATTCAAGAGAAAAAAGATCAAAAACATACAAAATCAAGTAAACGCGATATTTATATGATTTTTTTCTGATGCTTTATAAATCACAACCACACGATAGAGCATGTAACGTTAAAAGTTGAGCTGAAATCATATTGAACGGTGAGAAAAAGTAAAATCAGTAATTCGCAAAAGCATAGAATGTTTTATGAAGTAGAAAGAAAAAATCCTTACAAAAAATGTAAACCCGAAACAAACAAAGATCAATTCGTAATTAAGTCAAATAAAAAGAATTTAATCAATTTTAAATAAATATAATCACAAAAAAAATATAATGTATTGAATAGCTAATAATTTTTTTTTGATATTTATTATTACAATAATATGTAAAATGTAAGAAAGACTACATTAAAGTAAACGGTAAAAGAAATTACAATTTAATAATAGACAACCCTATTAACATAGCTGTTATAAATAATAACCAAAACAGAAGAATACAAAAAAAAAAAAAAATGACAAAATAGAATTTGTTCGCGTTAATAGGAAGAAAATGAAACAAAGAGATAGAGGTACCCAAAACGATTTTGGTTTCTTCATACCATGCATTTTTACGTCAATTCCGTGCTAATGATCTGTACACATTTCTTAAGACGAACTAACACAATCTTTATGATTTCTAAATATTTTGTTGTTTTTTTTTATATTGTTAAATAATTAAATGAGAAAATTGCATAATCGAAATTCAATCTAATTTACGCTGATATATGTAATATATTTTCTGGAATTAAAATAGAAATAGACCTTTACATTTAATTTTTGACAAAATTATAATGAATAAAGCCATGAATTGCTAAATAACCCAAGACTTTCCTTTTCAGTGGCTCGTTCTTTTTCAGTGGGAAGAGAGAGTGTAGGGTAGGTATGCCGTCGCGAGGGTAGGGTTTCGACAAATCCGCTGAGGTCGGTTTCGCGTCGCGTGCGTTACGCGGTACCTTTGATTGTTTCTTCATTTCATTAGAGTAGTTTTCGTCGGTTTAATTTCGAGTAGCATATTTTTCGGTACCGCGTCGGTGATTCGGTAACGCGCCTATGGGATTTTGTAGCGTTGTTGATTTGAGATCTGTGGAGAGATCACATCCAGAATTAACGTAACGTAGGTTTCCCGTTCTGGATGAGTAATTGTTGACGCGTTTGGAAATCGGGCATGTTCAGGTGGCTGAAATATTGTAATTGAGCGTAACCCATTCGGAGACCCGCGACCGAAATCCTCTCCGAACTAGCTGGCCGACAAGCAGCCACCGCGTGGATGGGTTACGGTGCACGGATTGGTTGACCTGTTGGTACCATCCGTTGGCACTACTCAGACTTAACGTCTAGAACCGATGAGAGGTCGGTTCCGCGTTCGGACTTAAAAGGTTAAAATCATTACAGTTCTTTGGCAGTTATTAACGATCGTGACAAAATATTGATGCCGTCCGCATAGGCTAACATTTGGCTTGACTTGTATGATAACGTATCGTTTGTATCGACATATTTCAGAGCGAAATCGAATAGCAATGAGACCAGCACATCTCCCTGCTTTAGTTCGATATTTGTATCAAAGGCACCGGTGAGTTTGTTATTGATGCGGACTTGGGAGTCGACGACCTCATCGTCATTTTGATAAGACGGACTAATATGGCTGGGATGCCAAAGCAAACATTTATTTGGTACAGCGCGTTACGATCAATACTGTCGTATGCTTGCTTACAGTCAACGAAAATTTGGTGTTTGTCTATGTTGAACTCCCAGCATTTCTCAAGTACCTGCTTGACTATGAACAATTGGTCTATCGTCGCTCTACTTGCACCTTGATACTCCCCAATAATACTGTTGGCATATGATCCGATTTTATTTTCTAAGATTTTAGAAAATATTTTGTACGCCGTAGAAAATTGTGATATTCCTCCATAATTTTCGCACTGTAGCTTGTCACCTTTTTTGTGGATAGGGAATATAATTGATTGGCTCCAATCTTTCGGCATATGTTCTTGTGCCAAATGTGCTGGATGTCTTTGTGAATAGCTTAAGAACACTATTGCCACCATATTTGATGATCTCCACTGGAATCTCATTGATGCCTGGCGCTTTATTATTCTTCGGGCTTTGATGGTGGAACAAACTTCATCTAGAGTTGCTGGGGCCAATAAAAGCTCTCCGCAGACATCTATAGCCTCCGATGTTGTGGAGCTGTGCGGAGTATTAAGGAGGTTCTCGAAATATGATACCCATATTTCCTTAATCTTGTTTTCATCAGCGATGATATTGCCGATGTCATCGCGACAGAGCGTGGTTTTGGGCTGATAAGCACGTTTCAGGCTTTTCACTACTTTGTACGTTTGTCTAGTGTTGTTACTCGCTAGACTTACATCAATGCTTCTCAATTGGTAGTATTTTATTTTTTTAATTCTATTTATCCGATTCGCTACTTTTCTGAGATTTTCATAATTTTCTCTCTTCGTCCTGGTTTTCCTACCTATGTAATCTTTTTACGCCTGACTCTTTTTGTCTAACGCAGTCTTGCACTCATCATCGAACCAATCTTTTCTTTTGCGCCGGGGTTGATGTCCGATCGTCTATTGTGTCACGGTCTTAATAGCCGCTTTCCCTTCCATCCAGAGCTCGGTGCTTGTCTTTAGCGATGCATCTGATACGATAAGAGCCAGCTGGTTGTCGAGGGTCTCCGTCAAATTTTTCGCCACAGACGCGGTTTGGAGCCTTTTGTTGTCAAATTTTTGTAGCGGGCTGATCTTCGCCGAATATGCCCTTGACATACGACATCTATAGGTTGATTTGATCAAGTATTGATCCGAGTTACAATTGGCTCCTCGGTACGTATGGACGTCAATATGCTCGAGGCCCAACGGTGTTTGGTCAGAACATGATCGATCTGGTTTCGTGTGTTGCCATCCGGTGATACCCAGGTCATTTTACGAATGCGTCGATATGGGAAGCAAGTCGAACGTATGACTAGGTTTCTGCTAAATGAAACGTCAATCAGGCGCTGGCCGTTGTAATTTGTTTCATCGTGGAGGCTATATCCACCAGTCGTTCCCCGATGAGATAGCTCATTGCCAACCTTAGCGTTGAAATCACCCAGAATTATTTTTGTGCGTTTGTAGCCAAAGAGTAGACTAGTCTTTCCAGGTGATTGTACAACGTTTCCTTCGTTTCTGTGTGCTTTTCTTCGGTCGGGGCGTGAACATTAATCAGCCAGATTTTGAAGAATTTGGCTTTTATACGGATCGCAGACAACCGTTTATTGATTGCCTTAAAATCAATAACGTGCGATTTGAACTCCCTATCCACAATGAAGGCCACATCGAATTCTCGTTTTCCAGTAGGCTTCCGACTTTTAAATATTGTGTGGGATCTCATGTCTTAAATGTCGTTTCCAGCCCAATTCCTTTCCTGGACTGCCTGTATTTTTAATTGATATTGACTGGCCTGTTGTAAAAGGTCCTTAACAGCGCCAGGGTAATTGAGTGATCTGACATTCCAGGGTCCAATGCCATAGTCCTTTTTTCGTTTGCGAGGTCGTTGCCGTGAGTCCAATCCATTCCGAGGCCTATCTGCAGTTTTCGAAACAATTAAAGGTTTTCCAGGGACGGGGAGTTAGCCCGTCGCCCAACCTCCATTCCGGCGGCATGGTTATTACGTCGATTCCGTTATCAGGCGTGGAATATTCGCCTTCACCCTCTTACGTCCTCACAAAGGAGGTGTAAGTAGGATTTAATAGCAGAGCTGTAGATGTATTTACAGTTATTAGCATTTCTCGACATTTAATGTTACATTATTGGGAAACCAGTAAACCCAATGTGCACCCCGAGAGCATTTACTACCATTTAATTGGATGGTTTGGGATGAGGAATCATGGAAGCTATGGGTTGGGGAAACAAGGGGTTCCCTCCTCAAATGGGCTTGGGACCGTCTATGGCGGAGTTAATATATTCACATTGGCAGCACCAAAAAAAAAAAATGATTAGATAGAAAAAGTATTGGCGCGCATCTGTCAGTTTTTAGTCGACTATAAATTTGTTCAATATTCTGATCCTTAAAATAATTGGCGAGTTTTATATCGAGAAGTGCTTAGTAAATATATTCTTTGGTAAGTTTTCTGTGTGTTGCATGTATATTCTGAAAGTCTTAGCAATTAAATGTGATAATTCTTGACAATAATTGTAAAGGGACGCGACTGTCCCAGTATGCACGAACGGAGTCTTTTGATGATACTTCATAACGTGACTAAATTCCTGTTTTTGTGATGTTTACTGTGTTTATATAAGTACTTTTTTCTGAAATATGGTTCGAACTTTAATTCATTTGTTTCAGAATATGTCAACAAGTAGAAACAGTGAGGTTGCATTAACGGATGGTAAGATTTTCAAGCTTTTAGTGGCTGACAACAGTGATGACAAGAATGGATTAACATTAGATGAGGAAGATCAACAGTTTTGGAACAAAACATTGATGGAGGGGTCTCCACTGTTGTGATTGAACCCAGTATTTCACCGAATGTTAACGAAAATCTAGTGATCGGAACACGAAGACAGGAAGAAATCAAGGAGGCGAATCATAAAAATTTCAATTGTCTTTCAATTGGAAAAAAAACTCCTACGTTCCGCCTCCTCTCCTTGATAAAGAAGGATACAACCACGGCGAAATAAATATTTTAGATAGAGCTATTACCTCATTTTTCACCCCAATAAAAATTTACAATGCAGTGACAAATTTTGATGAGTTAGTTGACAATATTATTGTTCCTGAATCAGAACGATATGCATATAAAAATAAAAGACGTTTCGCTCTCACTAGCGCAGAGGTGAATGCTTTCTTTGCGATGAACTATGTGATGGAATATCATATCTTGTCTATGTTCCGCAGCTATTGGCCCTCAGATCCTGATATGGGAGTTCCTTACATCGCAAAAATAATGACACTCAATCGGTTTGAGGAGATAAGAAGAAATTTACACTTTAGCAATCATAATGATGAACCATCTTAAACTCAACCATTTCATGATGGAGCGTATTAGATTCGACCATATTTAGACCACTTTAATAAGAGCTTTCAAAACGCCATTAAAAACACTAAATTTCAGGCAATCGATAAATACATGGTCAAATTTAAAGGTCACAAAATAATGAAACAGTACGTAAAAAATAAACCCGTCAGTTGGGGATTTAAAATGTGGTGTAGAGCTGACTCAGCCACTGGCTATTTATTTGAATTTGACTTATATACTGGTAGAACACAAGGTGGTGCTGAAACTGGATTAGGAGAGTCTGTAGTTTTACAATTATCAAACAGTTTACAAGGTCTAGGTTGCGAGCTTTACTTCGATAACTTTTTCAACTCTCCGTATCTACAAAATAAATTGACCAGCATGAACATAAGAGCTTGTGGAACAGTTCGTCCCAATAAGAAGAATACACCCAAAAATGTGCCTGCCAATAATAGTATGCAAAGAGGACAAACGTTTGCCACCAGTTCCCAAGGAATTTCTATTATTATATTGGCAAACTTCTTGTCCCCAATACCTACTGAAGAGGTGGCTGCAAGGAAGTGGCGAGAAAATCAATGTCATATGTCCCGAAGTCATTGTAAAATATAATAAAAACATGGGAGGCGTCCATTTGATGGACCAAAGAAAAGTTACCTATGAGGTGGACCATAAAGCAAAAATCAAATACTACTTGCGATAATTCTTTGATTTATTTGATATTGCTATGAACAATGCTAACATAGTGTACAGTAAAATGCACGAGGGAAAACAAATCGAAGGAACACTGCTTTCCAGCCTGGATTTCCGCCTGGATGTGAGTCGTTCTCTCAATACTGATTTCTCGTCTTATCAGAGAGCTCCTCCGTCTTCCGTAATGACGAGTAAGCGAAAAAGTTACACACAAAAACGAGGTAGGTCTTCTCATTTCATTGTAAATGCAAATATTAGGAAGAGGTGTGTACAATGTGCCAAATCTCGTGTTTAGAATCGAACAAACAATATTTGTTCAACTTGCAATGTTCACTTATGTTATACATCTGAAAGAAATTGTTTTGAAGAATTTCACTTAAAAATCGATTGCTTCCAACGCAGGTTTTGGATTTCTACAATATGTATAAAGCTTTCATCAACATTACTTGTAAATTTTCATATCTGTAGTTTCTCTTAATTTTATACTTTGCGCAACCTTTGATGCATACTGGGACACATTTGTCCCGTGTTAAAAAACAAAAATAAATTAAATTGAATATTTCATAGTTTTATGTTTAAGTGGATCCAAATCAAAAGCTTTACCAGGCTTAAAACTCTGTTTTTCTAAAGACTTTGTGCGTTTAAGGCTTAATTCTAAAGAAGAACTTAAATTTAATATAGAGAAAAAAGATTATATAAAATTAATAGTTAAGAAAAAAATTTTCTAATTTATAAACTATAAATTGTATTGATTAAATTTTCAAACCAGCAATTAAAATTCGGATCATGTTATGCCGGCTCTCGAGCAGTTTGCTTGGGTGACTGTTCGATTACTACAATTTCAACCGGTGGCTGATTTTTTGTGTTTCGGACTTTGTCTGTTCGCGTTAGACCTGCGGACGTGATCCCGCTCCGAACTAGCTAGCCAGCAAGCAGCCACCTCGGAGTAGACTAAGGGTGCCCGGACTTGTCGACCTGATGGGTACAGTCCATTGTCGCGTTCCAAAACTTCACTTCTAGAACCGATGAGAGGTCGGTTTGGATTCCCTTCGGGAAATCTCTTGAACGAACGAGATTTAAAAATCATTAAACCGTAGCTCGGAATTTTGTGTTTTTATTAGGTGGGTTGATTTCTAGTTAATTGGCGCCCTTAATAATTAAAACCCACGCGTGCAATGAAAAATAACATACCGAAAATCAACACATATGTTAGTTTTTTTTTGTTTTAGCACTATAGCCCCGTTCGGGCCTTCGCTTAGAGATAGTTCGAGTATCTCATTATCTTGATCAAATATTTTGACACTCGGGAAGATGATATGGTCAGTATCACGCTTTGGCCGTGTGTCCATCCACCCAGCTGCGGTACTCCTGACCTTCGGCTTACGGGGCGAGTGCTCTAACCCCTACACCACGTGGACTAACATATGTAAGTTACGAAACCCAAATTTTTAAGAATAATCACCTTTCATTGGTATGGGATTTAATGTAAGGTTTAATGAAAACAGTTTAAAATTTATACATGAATATACATAAAACATCTAAAAAATATATACCATATCGAATCCGGATAAAAATAAAATTTAAAACCATTGTTTGCGTACATGCTTTCACAAATTACATTTTGTAGCATTTTCCAACTGATAAACTTGTATTTAACAAATTGTTCGAAACTAGGACACTACTATTTTTACTTTCCTTTAGTCACAATGCAACGCATTATAATTAAAAGCTTCACAATATGCGATAAACCGAAACAGCTATCAATTTAGTGAATTCATATTAATATACTTATTTGTTTTTCTCGCATTGTCTTCCTCGTATAAATTCATGCCAACAATCATTTTAGCTTTAAATTTAAATTATTTCAAGCTCTGTGCGTGCTACTTTCTTGATCTGATCTGCTCGAGTTTTCGATAGAAATTAGTGATTGTACCGCTACTTGTTGCCCGCTTTACTTTCCTTCCACTTTTCCAGCGTCTCGCCAACTAAAGAGCTGGGAATTTGAATAAAATAGTAAATTTCAATTTTTATTAGCATCGTTCATCTGGTTTTTGTCAATTGCATCTTCATACAATCTCAACGGAGCGTTGTTTAGACTAGAAATACTTGACGTGGTTTTCTTACAGAAAAGATACTCGCGCAATTGGAAAGAAAGAAAGCAAAATGTTACCGAGAGTGTACATACTGTTGGTACTTGGTATTGTCACTTGTGCGCGAGTTCGAGACCACTTGAAATCGATGAAATTCGCTATCGTTATGTGAACTTCAACTTGAACTGGAGCCAGAAACGAGCGTTTTGCATTTTACACCACCAACATCGTCGCTTTTACCCCCTTGGAATGAACTATGCGCATTTCTTGACGAATGCACGCTGGGTGCAGTGGATTTGAATAATTCTTATGAATTTTGAAGCCTATTAATAGATGTGTCGGTTCGAGATGAGAAGCTTACAAGAATGTCTTGAGATTCGGTGCTCGAATTGCTTCGATTTAATAGGGAAGAATTTATAAATAAACTTGTCATGTCGATGTCAGCATCTTGGTCCATGCCATTTTGTTAGTTTTAAGGCTTAGCCCGCGGCTGAAAGGTATTTCATGAAAACAAGTTCCTTAAATAGATGTGTCGCCAGTTAAATCAGATACGACGTCCAAAGATAGATGTTAATTAGGAAGTGAGCGAACGTACTCGTACTATTTGCTGGACAGAAAACCTTTTCTAGGACCCAATTTATCACCATGTTTTAAGTGTTTGTTTTGAAATCTGAGACGACGACGCTTCACCTTAAAAAGGTGTAATGGGTTTTTGTTCAAGTTGATTTTCTTTTCCACCCTAAAAACAGGTCGCTCTCTGATAAACGACGTTGAACCTGAGATAGAATACATAAAAGTTGAAGTTGCTCTGCTTCCACTTGCCTTTGATTCTTCCGCTCTTCTCTTTGCATTTAAAAAGAGCCATGCATACCTAACGAGCGTGATTATCTTTCGGGAAATACGTGAAAACCTTCAAAGGCAGAGTAGGGAAAGGTCATTTAGTGTCGTTCAAATTGTATCGTGTTCAACGTGGCGACATCGGCACCCAAAACCTCTAAATATTTTTTTTATGTTTCTTGTTTCGTTGGCTTGACTCGAAATATGCACATATCTTTCATCCTGCGATGTCGCAATGAATGCAGTGAGAACGTAGAAAATACTAAAATTTATGATTCGGATACGACACGACCCTCAAAAATTGTTCAGTTGATGCAACAACCGAAATTCATTTTGAATTGAGAACGCGACAAATCACTTTAGACAATTTGGAAGCTGGCCAATAAATTTTAAGGTATTTTCCTCCTGATGAAATTTTTTTGTGTTGACAGCACGAAAGATGATTTCAGATGGGGAACAAGTTGTTAAAGGAAAGGTTATAAGGTAATAAACAAATCATCATGAAATGATTTTGGTCGTGTGTCGAAAGGGATTTGATGGAATGTTAATATTTTCTTCATTTTTGTAAGACGAAGATAGAAGGTTTTATTATAATTTTCTCGGAAAATTTTCGAATCAAGTGAAAAGCTTATAGTTAAACATAATCAGTGAAAAATGCAAATACATTATGAGTTACAATAAGAACATCCGGCTCATATAACATATCACACCTGAAAACATTTGTTGGCCTCCCATCTTGGACTCAGCGGGACCAGCATATTAACCTAAATAAAATCTATTCATATCAACCATCTAATAAATAGCCACACTACTCACCTTATATATAAACTTCTAAAAATAAGTAGTGAGAAAAAAGAAAAACATCTTTGTAAAACATGCATGATCATACTGACCATATGGAACTTATCTGAAAATTGACTTTTCCGTTTTCCAATGTAAAACGCATTTAAAGTTTTTCAATTAAAATGATGGCGATGATTTGAAATTGAACTTATGGTCAGCAGGTAATTATTTGTTCGATCCGAATCAAGGAAATATTAAAGGAAACTGTAAAGTACGCTTAAATGTGTTTTGCAGAGGTAAGATTTTAGCCGGATGTTTCAGAGATTTTTAATTAGTGGACTCATTTTCAATTAACAAAGATGATATGTAAAAATAATGGATCCAGCGACATTATTATTTTTTAAAACATTCATTTTATTTTATACTTTAATTGTTGCTGAAATATTGTGTTAACTTGCTCTTTCCGTTGCTCCACCATTCACAGTCCTTCGTAAGGATTCTCGACTTTCTTAGCAACGATAATTTATCTTAGTGCCTTTGCTCGGTTCATCGTTATCATGTCTGTTGATACTTTCCTTTGCATTTACAATGCTCGATATCGATAAACCATCTGCATTTTTGTGTAATGCAGTCAAGAAAACACTGAAAAAGTCTCATTCCTAACGTCACAAATCTGGTATACCATATAGAGCTTACAATCGCTCAAAACTTCCCCCTAAGCCAAATCAGGAGCATAGTATATTCACATAGTATCCACACCTTGCATTTACCCTGTGTTGCACACTTTCCTAATTTTCCTAGGGGTCGGTCAGTTGAGCCGGGGCCGGTCAGCTGAGCCGAGGCTTGTCGTATTCAAAAAACAAAATAAAAAGCGAATAAAATTTCCGACGCACGTGTTCTTTTACGCATTTCAGAACATGGGAGTTTTGCCAAACCCTAATTAAAAACTAAAAGATTGCATAGAACGACTTTGTTTTTCTGCAGTTATTAATTTTTTGAGATCTGGTCATCCTAATATCTCTCATCGAAGCACATGTTTATATTCGCACTAATCCTCGCGTCAGCATTTACCTACCTACCTGCTACCGAAGATTTATGGTTCGTTCTTCGGCTTGTGTTCGGTTTTTTTCCAGAGGCTAAGTTGAGTGTGGGTACTATGTGAATGTACTATGATCAGGACTGTGCCCTACTCTGGGTTCGCTCGTTCATTATTTCGGGGAGAATCTTCGTTATGTCATTTTAAGACAACCTCAACTGGCTTGCGTTAAGTCCCGCTTCACAGGAAGTCCGAAAGGCAGGACTTATGCCGTTTCAATATCAGGTGATGATTAATTGAAAGTTTCCACAATAGAGGCAGGGCCAACCTAGCATACCGTGGAGACAACTGTTCTTCTCCCTACAGAAAAGCACATGCCCAAAGAATCTGTAGCATGCAGGGTTAATTAGCACATTTTCGATTCTATCATTCACGTAAATATCCATGCCTCATTAGAAGCTGAGAAAGGTAGAAGTTCATGTTTTCTTCTCGCGGGCAATCGTCTCCCTTGCGTCCTCGCTTCGACACAGATAAATAGCGCGGTGCTCTCTAGCAGGGAGGGCGACAGGTATCACGCCTATAATAACTCTCACCGCTGAATCAGAGACTGTTGGTTATAAAGATGCAATCCTCAGTGCTCCTCTCCTCTGTACCTGTGCCAAACGTTTTCGGTACAGCTTCTTGCGAAGAGCGTCGTCCCATATTTGTGCTCTGTACAGTAGCATTGACCCTGCAGCACTCATCAAAAGGCGTCTTTTTTATGGGTTGGGCCCCCCTATGCTAGCCATAAATTAACTCAGAGCCGATTCGCCCGTAGCAGCCTTCGAAGCAAATCAGGGTGATTTGCTTAGAGAAACTAATCTTCGAGTCGATCAGTAGTCTCAGGTACTTACTGCTGGCGTCGAATCGATTAGTATGTCTCCAATTCTGATCATTCTTACTCTAAGAATTCTCTTTTTTGTGAAGATGACCAGTTCGTTTCTCTCCAGTGCTAAACCAAACCCGCGAGCAGTTATCCAGTCTCTCACTCGAAGCACTAGCATACCTAGCCTAAGTTGCGCTTGTTGAACGGTGCGTCCAGCGACTAGAGCCGCAGCATCACCCGCATAGCCAATTAAGCGTGACTCACCTGGCATCTCGAGTCTCAGCAGCCCGTCGTAAGACACATTCCGCAGATCTGGACCAAGGATACATCCCTGGGCAACACCCAATGTAACTGCCATCCTTCGTTGGCGCTGTGTCGTGTCGCAAAGCTGGCTTCGGTCCTTCAGGTAGTCCCTCAAAAGCCCCATCAGATATTCTAGAACTTCAAAAGAGTTTTCCAACATATCCAGAATATCCACCCATCTAGCTGAGTTGTAGGCGTTCTTAACGTCGAATGTTACCATTAGAACGATCCGTCGCTTGATGCGGCTGTATGTCTCTGCCTTTTGGACCGTGCTCACCACCTCTGCAATCGCATCAATGGTGTAGCGTCTTGCTCTAAGGCCATACTGTCGAGAAGATAGGTCCTCAGCAGCGCGTCAGTGAGTCTTCCCTTGATGAGTTTATCTCATACTTTCCCGGCCGTATCTGGCATGCATAGCGGCCGGTATGCAGACGGATATCTAGAATTTCGCTTCCTCTTGCTGAACAACACGAGCCTCGCTACTATCTGTCGCACCGGGAAAATCCCGTCCCGTAGGCAGGTGCTGAATTTGCTGAGCAACAAATCAGGACAATGGTGATAGACAAGTTGCAACATTTCAGCTGGAACACCATCTGAGTCTGAAGCCTTCCTCGCTGTCAATGGAAGGACTGCCTCTTCCAGCTTCGGCTGTGCGTAACGTAAGCATCCTATTGCTTTTTCACCGTATACAGCGTCAACACAGATGGTATGCGCGGGGAGAAGTGCCCGCACATTCTCGTCCATGTTTTTCGCTTCATGTATGCAAGGTGCTCGTAGGGCACCAAGCTTCCGCAGAACTAGCTTGTAGCCAAGGCCCCGCACATTATTCACTAGGTCTTGCCAGCAGTGAGCCTTGCTGTTGTCAGTCAGCGTGCGAAGCCATTTCCTGGCTGACTTATATGCTGCTACCGTTGATCATCACGCTGAAGTTTGTAAAACTCCGTTCGCTTTTCAGCGCTTTCAGTCGACCACCAGTACACTGTGGGCTTGCCGTGCCGAGGTTTTCAACGGAGCATAGAAGCACTGCAAGCAGTAGTGATGAAGCTCTTAGTAGAATTCACTACGTGTTAAGCTGCCATTTCTTCTGTCTCCTGCGAATCACTCTGCACTGGAGCATCTGCCGTGAGCACCGCGATGAAACTATCGACGTCTATATTTCCGATGTTCTACCCAGTTGTAGAAGATCGAGAGCATGGACGTCGGGAGACAATATCACGGATCTCAAGCTGAATGTACTGATGATCACTGGCTGAGTAGTCTCCTAATACTCTTCATTTGTGTATCCTTCATTCTAAAGACTCCGAGGCGAATGTCACGTCGGGTATGGCTCCTTCATAGCCAATACGAAATAAGTCGGCGTGATTCCGGTTTTTAGTACGACGAGCGCCATCCTGGCCACAATTTCTGGGATCCGTTTTCCCCGAGGATCTGTTAAAGGCATGCTCCATTCGATTGTTTTAGCGTTGAAGTCTCCAACGAACACGTTGCTATCCGGGTTCCAGACAGCACCTTCCAAAGCATTGAACTTGGCTTGAGAAGATGATATCGGTTCGTTCGCGGCGTTAGGTACGCACTAAAGAAGGTAGTCCCTGGCCACCGAACCCATACCTCTCCACCTGGAAATTACTGTTCCGAACTCAGATGGCCGGTGTAGCAGTTTCATTAGGATACCATGATGTAGAACTTTTATCATGGTATTGCTCACTCAGCAGCAAAAACTCGGCTTTCATGTCCCTCGCAAACTGGGCGGTTGACTTGTGATGTAGATTTAGTTGTGGGATATGGGTCATCGAAGTTCTGATTTTGCCTTGGCTAGGACTTCCTGGGAAACCCGACATTTTGCTGTTCCCAAGACGTGTCCAAAATTCGGTCTTGGATCAGCATCCTTGCAAAGGATACAGTGTGTCTCATTTTTACACTCTTTTCTTTTATGTCCCATTTCACTGCATTTGAAACACAGGGAACTCCTATCGGATCCTTTGCATACTTGAGCGGTGTGACCATTGCCAAGGCATTTGAAACATTGAAGAGGCGCTGTTCTTCGCAGTATCCTGCAGAGAACCCACCCTATTCTTATTTTGCTCTTATTCGAAAATCGTTTGGCGTTCCTTTCGGTCAAGTCAGTGATGGTCGTGTCATGTTTTCTGATGTCAGTGTCGCTTTGATCCTATCCACGCTAGGGAACTTCCTTTTGATGGCCTCTTGTACCCCGGCCAGGGCCGTGACACGGTCAATGCCTCTTATTTCAATTGTTGCCATCGGTTCGGGCGAGGCTATAGTTGTGCTTTTGCTGAAGACTTACTTTCTTCTTCTTAGCACAACAGCCCATCTCGGGCCTTCGCTTCCTGCAAATCGCGCCTCCAACTATCTCGGTCCATTGACCGAGTCCTCCAATTTCGAAACCCGAGCAGCGATGAACTGTCTTCGTTGACCGAGTCATACCAGCGTTTCCTCGATTTCGCCACTGGTCTCCGGCCTTCAGTTCTCCCAACGAATACTTTTTTGGGTATCCGTTGTTCGTCCATACGATTCATGTGGCCATCCCATTGCAGCTTCCGCAGTCTTACAATCGTAGAGACCTCCGGTTCGTCAAAAATTTCATACAGCTCATGGTTGTATCGAATTCGCCATTGGTCCGCGTCTAGCTTTGCTCTGATTATTCGCCTCAGGACCCGTCGCTTAAAGGCGTTCAATATATTTGCGGATGCTTGGGTTAGGGACTACTTCACTGCGTCGCAAAATGCTTCTTTATTTTCAGCATCTGCTACGACCAGTATGCGGCCCGACCGCATTGGTCGTACTGCTTTAATGGCAGTGTTGGTGTCTTCGAGCCTTACATTTCCCCTGATACCCCGCATCACTTATTTGGAGGATCGGCCATTTTGGGGTTTTACGAGGAGTGCCTACTGGCGGGTTCTTCTTCGGGTCTTCCCCTCTCCTGTTTCGCATCAGCTCTTTCTTCTTGTTGGGCGTCTGAGCGAATTTTATTTTCTTGCAATTTTCGAAGGAGTTTCTTAGCGGCTTTCTTCGCTCCATTTGTTAGCAGTATGTGGAACCCCTGATCTAACGTTCCACGCCCATCAAGTGCCTCTTACTTCCCTCTTTTATCCCTATCTCCTTCTGTTGGACTAGACTCCCAGTCTTCTATTGATGTTTGTAATTGGTGCTTTTTGCGCGTATCCTTTAGGTTCAGCCGTCAGCGTTTCTTTAGCCTTCTGCTCTTCTTCGACCTTCAGGTCCTCTTTCGCCATCAATCAGCTCCTCCAGTAATACCACATTCGGTCTAGGAGCCATTCTTTACACCTTTGCTGATTTTTAGCTAGTCTTATGCTAATTTTATCCTTTTTAGAACATCTCCCTCTCTTCGGATTAGTCTTTCTTCTTCATATCCCTGGGCGGTAATTGAACTTTGTGACCTCCTTCTTTGAGAGAGGTTTTCGCCTTTCGTTCCCGAGTTCAGTACTTCAGCCACATTTTCGACACAGGCGTTGAAATCACACAACAGCGCTTAATTTGTTTGGTCACTCCTTTCTTTTCCTGCCGTGATCTCTTTGTGGACTTCAGGATGGTTCGTTATTATATCGAGACTTAAGACTTTTGCTTCAGTCGCTTCGGTAGTGATCGCAGAAGTGACCATCAAGTTATAGATTTTCTTTATATTTTCTCCCACAGCTCGAACATCTGGCGCGTCCTGCAGAATTTCCCGCTTTTCATATTTAGGGCGTTCTGGTGCTCGCATCATTTTTTTTACTGCGCTCGAACACTGCAGGAATCTCAGTCTGGACAAGACTGTCTACTAATCTCCGTTTTTCGTCCGTTTTCACTATGATTGTATTCATCGTCGTTTTTGTTGTCGTTAGTCCCGCTCCCGATGTGATGTGGACATTGTGGCTGCTGCAGCTGGTTGCATCGTCATTTTTGAGATTTTTGACTTACTTTCTTTGGATGTTTTTGATCTGTTTTTAGGGTTTTAGTTGAAATTGCTCCATTCTGTTTAGGTCCCCCCTCGAAACCGCTATCTCCGTTCGTGTATGTAGTTGCCTCTTTGATCCCATGGCTATCTTTGCAGAGCAGGGGGGCCATGCGTTGCTTGGCACAAGCCCTTATGGGGACAATTGCTCAGAGCCAGACCAGCGCTAATTGGGAGTCCGTCTCAACCGAATCTACACTACCGACCCAATGGCGCGAACTTGGAACATACTCCGTGGCCTGCCAAGGTTTTACTTGGACGGAGACGGTATGATAGTTGAATTGGAGCCATTCACGTATGAGTGTTACTTCGGCGCTACCGTGCAAAGCAGGTAGGTCCAAACCATCATGTCCCCCAGCCCAAACCATCAATTCCAGTTCGTTATCCAAAGCGTAACCCAGATTCAGTCGGGGTCGGTACCTATCATCCCATGTCCTCGGGTCCGTGACGCGGCGTCCCCAATGAATGCTAGCCACCAAGAGTATTCCTTTCGACCAGCAGATATATGATTTTCATTTTGGCTCCATGTTTTCGCTTGTATACTCCGAGATGGTTTAAGGCTTCACATGAGACGGTGGACGAATCGCTTTTGAAAAGAGGAATTTAGCTGGTACTTCACCCGTCGATGCATGTTCTGCGGACCAGTTCATTATGAAGAATAGCGGAATGTGTCGATCCCAGTCCTTTTGACTCTCATCAACCATTTTACCCAGGTGTTTCTTAAGAATGTCGTTAAAGTGTTCGATCATTCTATCGGATTTAGGATGAAGTGATGCTGGCATTGTTTTCCGTATCCAAAGTAGCTCGCACATTTCGCTTAAAAATTTGGGACTCGAAGTTTCGCCCTTGATCCAAATGTAGTTCACAAGGTGCGCCATACGATTAAGGTAATGATAAACTCCCAACTATCTCCAAGCGAAGCCCCGAAAGGGGCTGTAGTGCTAAAAACAAAATATGTTTCAAAAGAATCGAATAATATTTAATGAAGTTCGTAATTTGAATTTTAAAATATTACAAAATCACGTTACGTAGATATTAAACGATATCGCCTTTCGATTAACTCAGATAGGACGGTTTAGAGAGATTTTCACAAAAATTTCAAAGGGGATCCATATCATAAATATCTTTAACTATTTGTTCAGTAGTCCTGAAAAAAATAGTGGCCGCTTCAAGTAGAATACAAGTAAAATACTTGTAGTGTCCTATACCCTCAAATTCAAGAATATCGACATGCCATAAGTTGGACACAAAACCCTTCTGGTAGGAGCCTACTCCTGCCTACACAACTTATTTTTACTTCATCTCTGCCGCAAACTTTAATGCTGATATAATTTTCAATATATAATTAAAAATAATTCATTTTTGACTAAATTAATTTTTTTTCTTTTACAGGTAAGTGCCGTTTAACTATTAATTATTAAAATTGAGCTAAAAGTAAGTATTTATATCTGTAATATTTGCTAATCTATTCAAAGTTTTTATTTCTGAAAACAAAGTGTTGTACTGAGTAAAATTAATCAAACTGTTGTCATCAACATATATCGCGCGACTGCTCTTCCAGAAATAGTCTCCTCCAATAGTCACGGTTCTACAACCTCGTATGTAAGTTTACCAAGTATCTGCTTGTGGGTTCGTTGATTGCCCCTATTTTAAGTGCTTACTAGTCAATCTGTAAGAAGAAGAATTAAAACGCTGTGAGGTTTGTTTGAGTGACAAATATATACATCTCGAGAATAAATGTGCTCCCTTCTTCAGTGTCTGATATTTCCTCAGACACTGAAGAGGGAAGAACATTTACTCCCGAATATATATATATATATATATATATATATATATATATATATATATATATATATATATATATATATATATATTATTACTTTTGTTCACTCAAAAAAATGTCATCGCGGTTTTATTCCTCTTCTTACAGACCGCTTGTGGGGTTCTATTGGTTCCCCTATTGGCCGCTTCGTTTCTATTCTACTGTTCAACCTTCCCTTCAGTAATCAAGAACCACAGGGGAGGTCATTGCAATTAGCAATGATGATCGTCGTATGATATCTCTTCTTCTTCATAGCACTACACCCCATCTTGGGCCTTCAATTCCTGCAAATGGCGCCTCCAACTGTCTCGGTCCATTGACCGCGTCCTCCAATTTTGATATCCAACCAGCGACGAACTCTGTTCGACGACCGAGGCAGACCAGCGTTTCCTTGGTTTTCCCACTGGTTTCCGGCCTACAGTTCTCCCAACGAATACCTTTTCGGGTATCCGTTGTTCGTCCAGCCCATTGCAGCTTCCGCAGTCTTACAATCGTTGAGACCTCCGGATCCTCAAAATGTTTCAACATGGTCAAATGTCGGTTTTTGATGAGCCACGCCCAGGTGCCCCTAAAGCGACTACCACGGAGGATAACGTGACAAAAATCCATAAGCTCGTATTGACATTGAAGGTGCGCGAAATAGCTGAGGCAGTAAGTGTCTCAAAAAGCCGCATGGGTCATATTCTGTATGAAATTTTGGACATGAAAAAGCTGTCGCGCGATGGGTGCCGCGTTTGTTCACTCCGGAGAACAAACGCAACCGTGAGACCGCTTCAGAACAGTGTTTGACGCTGTTTAAGCGCAATCCGAAGGAGTTCCTATGCCGTTTCGTGACCGTCGACGAAAGATGGCTCCACTAGTACACACCAAAGACCAAGGAGCAGTCAAAGCAGTGGACTTCATCCGGCAAACGTACTCAGAAGACGGCTTAAAGTGTCCTATCGGCTGGAAAGGTGATGGTCACCGGCTACCTGGAGAAGGGCGAAACGGCTACAGGGCTCTACTATGCTGAATTATTGCGCCTCCATTTGGCGAAGAAAAAAGTGCTCTTCTAGACAATGCACCGGCTCACACCTCCGATGTCGCCACGGTGAAATTTGTCGAATTGGGCTACGAATCAAATCATTACTATGAAGAAAGCGAAGTTTATCTTCAAATGTCTAATTTCCAGTAAATCGGAACGAAGCCCCTTTATAAAAGTATCACAAATAAATCCATATAATTCAAGAAATGCCAACAATTTTGTAATACCTTACGCTAGAACTGATAGACTAAAGTACGACGCAACGAATGATGCTCTGCGTATATACAAGAATCTTCCAGAAACAGTGAAAAACATAAACTCATTATTGCTTTTTTAAGGAAAGACTTAAGGAACATCTAATAAATTCAAATTAATGATAAGTCCGGAGGATTGAAAATGCAGTATCTTAGGGCATTTTAGACCCTAACGTCAAGATACTTAAAGACAGCTAGTTTTTATAAACTCAGAGTTTTTTTTTACTGCACCGTATTATAATATTCTTTTTTAATCTCTCCGAAAATTCACAAATCGGACTAGACTAGCAGGAAAGGAGTACTTCACAGCATTTGGTGTGTCCCTTACACCGATGTTTTAGCATTGCCTGGAGGCACACGTAGGAATTGACGACTTGTGAAGTGCAGATCGCACGAGCGTTGTGCGCCGATGAAAGAGTGATGGAGAGAGTGGTAGGGAATGGAGGTATTTAAAAAAAAGTTGATAGCTCATCCACCGTTTTCCCCAGATTTCCGTGCGGCTTCTCTTCCAAACTTAAAAAAGTCACTCACCGGGTAGAAATTTGAGACAAATAAGGAGGTCATTGTCGCCACGGAGACCTTCTTTGCAGACCTCGAGAACATATATTTTTCAGACGGGTTAAAGAAGTTGGAGCATCGCTGGGTCGAGCGTATCGAATAGAGAGGAGATTATGTTGAGAAATAAATCGCTTGGCTCAGGTACAGAGAAGAGGAGCACTGAGGATTGCATCATCGTATCCGACAGTCTTCGATTCGGCGATGAGAGTTATTGCAGGCTATTGCCTTCCTTGCTAGAAAGCGCCGCGCTATTTATCTGCATCGAAACGAGAATGCAGAGGAGATGGTTGTCAGCGAGGGGAGGCAGGGCGTGCTCAACAATTGGCAGCAGTCTTGGCTCAATTGCACGAAGGGCAGATGGACTGCGGGCCTCATCCCGGATGTGAGACCGTGGCTAAATCGAAGATATGGTGAGACTAATATCTATCTGACCCAGCTTTTGAGCGGGCATGGGTGGTTCAAATCTTACCTGCACAAGATTGGTAAGTTACGGTCCCCCGATTGTCGGTTCTGCCCAGGAGACGAAGACAATTCCTGCCACATACTTTTTTGCGTGCACAAAATGGGTCAGGCTGCGAAGGGACCTCTACAGGGAGACGGGAGAGCTCACCCCGGATAGTATGGTCGCGGTGATGCTCGAATCGGCTGACAAATGGAAGCAGGTGGCACATTATGTTCAGGCAGTCCTAAAAGTTAAAAGGGACTCACAGCAGCCAATGGCGTTTCTACTGAGGGATCGCTTGTCTGGCACTTCCTGTTCCCCTCTCCCCTCCCGCTGTAAGAGGGAGCCCCCAGCTTGAAGGTGCCTCAAGGCGTAACAAAATGAGACCTTGCCCGAAGTAATGTGTCAAACGGTTCCAGGCTGCATTCTTGGGTTGACAGGGGAGTCGTTTAGTGGGTACTCCAGTCGCTCGGGAGCATGGGAGTTCCACACTCCGTGCGTAAACGACGTTCACCTCCCAACCACAAAAAAAAAGTTCAATAGCCTGTCAATTTTGCAATTAATGCAAATTGCAGGGTATGGAATGTGCATGTTGTGGAATATACGAATAGGTAAATTACTTACAATATATTACGATGCAGTTTATAATTGAAAGTGCAATAACTTTAAATTAATTAATGATTAAATGAATTTAAGTAAGGTGTTAGTGTAACAGTTCAATGACATGAACAAGCATTGTCCATTCATTTGTTTTTCTCTTTTAATCATTTCAATATTCAATGTGTTATAAACAACTTTTTGGTTCGACAACTGATAGCTAATAGCCTGTACAGTATATAATATAATCCTTTTAATTTTAATAATATTTTGCTTTGGACTTCAAACACTTGCTTGAATGCACATTAACTTTTACAATCAAACTAATGTATGGAATTATGTCGATAATATTAAAGCCACTCAAGCATTCATTATACAAACTGTTTACTTATCTCTAATTAATTCGTTTTTCATCTTGTTTTACGAAATCCAATCATCATACGATTCCATTTAATGGTTTTCTTTGACCTTGGCAACCGTAAACAGCACTAAAGCGAATTCGAAAAACTCCATAAATAAACACACATAAAATTTGTAATTAAGAGAAATTTTAATTTCCTTACATTCACACTTTTCTTTTTCTTGAAATAGAATAATTACAATTGCTTTCGTTTCATACAAGTTTGAAGAAGTCAAAGAAATACAATAGAGTTCAAATGGAAAAGTCGTAAAAGAGTTTATCGCTCATAGCAGCCAAGTACAAACATGATGTTGAAACTTCTAGTTTAAGACTTCTTGTAAGATATCCAAAAATGTACAAAAACTTACGTAATTCATTCATTCATTTTATGTTTTACTTTTGTCGTCTGCTTTTTATCACTTGTTTCAATTAGTAAAAGCTTGTTCCACTACAAAATAAAAAGTGAAGTTTTTCGCATATGTAAAATTTTTCAGGTTTTTCCATGTTGTGGGCAGTTTCGTTGAGCGCATTCGAAAGGTTCTTCTTTATGTAAAGAAAGCAGAAAGTCCGATTATTTTCTTTATTGGTTTAAAAGCTAAACTAAATATGTAGTGAAAGCATTTACCATTCCACGACATCTAAAATTGCGTTTTTGCATGCTAAATATAAGGAGACAGACTGCTTTTGCTGATATTATGGTTGCTTACACATTATGAGGGTAAATGAGTGCATTGTTTCAGGCTGCAGCTACTCAAAATTACCCATGATAGGACCTCTACGCCAAAGCATACTTCTCGAATCGAAAATTGGTTCAAAAACAAAATGGATTCTTAAAAGTTCTTAGAAAAAATATCAACCGAATTTAAACTGCCTTAAAAAAGATAAAATTACTTTCATGAAGTGATTAGTGAATCTTTTTTCTCTTTTGTTATTCATAGTTTCACAATATGTAAAGACTAGCTCGTCCGCCAAACTTCCTCCACCCTTTGTACAGAAGATTTTCTAAAATAAGTTGTTGTCAAATGGATTTCTTGTTTTTGCCAAAGCTTCAATTACTAAAAGAATTGAATTTCCCGTATAAGTATGAATGTTAAAACTTGTTAGCTTAAAAATTTCGTTTCCCTACCGTTCATCTACGAATATTGGTTTGTTTGTAATAATTACGTAATCTGCTTAAAAAATCAGTGAAATTAATTTTTTGTTTTTATTTTGTATACAGCCCAATTTTTTTCTCATCTCCACACTTGTTCATTATTAGACCCAAGATGAAAAACTGATTTTTCGATATCCCTTACAATTTTCTTGATCTATTCCTATATGCGTTATCTTACTTGATACCAACCATCAGGTGGATACCAACACCCTTGACATTAGTCAAGAGTATTGTTTTTTTGGAAGCACTGATTATTTTTTTGTTCTTTCACAACTCTTGTTGCCGTGGTAAAGTTCTCTCTGATTCGTAAGCGGAACCATCCTGTGTCCTTTCACCCCTGAAGAAACATCTCTTAGGCCTCGTAATTCATTCTCGACTTGCTATTACGAAAATGTTCATGGCCTGAGGAGTTAGACTACTGAACTTCGCATTTCTTCCATCCTTTTTCCGTAGAATATCATCTTTCTCGGAAACATGGCTGACAGATAACATTAGTGAGCTACTCCCGCACCATTTAATCTTCCGCAGAGATAGAGACCGTGATACTACTGGTAAGTCTGACGGTGGAGACGTTCTAGTGGATATACATGTTTCCCTTAGTAGCAAATCCTATGATGATTTCATTCCATCCTCATCTGTTGAGTGTATAATTGTGCTAGCCTCTCTATTTGACTCTCTTTCCCTCCTCATATCATCTGTATATATCCCTTGTAACAGTCCTGTTATTGTTTACGAACGTTTCTTTGCAGAATGCTCGAGCTACATTAATGCTCGTTTCCCTTCTACCCCTATGTTGGTCTGTGGTGACTTCAATTTGCCCTCTATTGTTTGGAATGATATGTACGTGGAACATTCAACAAGTACCTAGCCTCACCGCCCAATGACGCTGCTATTACAAAAGAGTTTTACCATCGTGCAGTACGTTCTTTTAGTAGCCTACTATCAAAGTTTCAGTCAATTCCCTTCATTAGTTTTGTTGAATGTACTGCACGATGGTAAAACTCTTTTGTAATAGCAGCGTCATTGGGCGGTGAGGCTAAGTACTTGTTGAATGACCCACGCATGTCTCCATAATTTCTGGCGGTAGTATGTCTTTTGCTCTTTCTTCTTTTATTTCCCCCTGTTCTTTCACCCAATTCAACACTATTCCTAATGCCAATAATAAATCGCTTGATCTTGTTCCTTCCAACTTGCCGCCTTCTTCTCTGTCCGCATCGGCGGCACTCTCATCCTTTGTCAAACCTGATCCCCTCCATGCACTGCTCTCTATTGAGCTTGCTATCACATCTTCTCGTTCTTTCAAGAATTCCTCACCAGTCCGCTTTAATTTTTTAAAAGCCGATTTATCGAGCATGGAAGCTAGCCTTAATTCCGTGAATTGGTATTCCTTCTTCAGCAATCTCCACACTGAAGATAGTGTTGATAAGCTCTATATGTTTATTTCGTCCTTAATTTCTCAATTACTCCTGTGTTTCCAGCAAGAAGATCTAAAGACGCTCCTTGGTTTAATTCAGATGTTGCCATTGCAATTAAAGCGAATTGACGAAATTCTACAGAAATGTATAGAATGAATAAATGAAGTGTTAAAGTAAAGGACTGACACATTGGAAAACGCATACTGATAGTGGTGAATGGAAGAAAACTGATACTTCATGTAAAAAAGTTAACTCCTAAGAATTTGTAATAAGAGAAGCCGATGAGAATCAACGTATATGAACGTCTCACCACTGCTAGGAAATGTGATTTCTCACCAGTAACAGGACTTCGGACTCAAAATCGAATCGCTGAAGTTTGTGTGCTTTCTGTATTTCTGTGAAGAACATTAAACGAACATTTGTGGTCGTCGGAGGTTAATGACACATAGATCCTATAGGATAACCCACGATTTATGTGTAAACTTCTAGCTAAGAAAATTTTTCAAACTGGCTTTTTTGTGGTTGGGAGGTAAAGGCTATTTGCGCACTGAGTGTGGAGCTCCCAGACTGTCTCTGAAGCACCCACTGCCCGCTTCCCCTCTCATCCTGAGAACCCAGCCTGGAGGCATTTGCCGTATTACTTCGGGCCAGCCCTTCATTTTTATGCCCAAAGGTACCACCGGACTACCAAGATTCTTCTATCGGGAGGAGAGGAAGGGAGAGGGAACGCTAGAAAAGATACCCTTCCACCCCCACCTCCTCCAGACGCCGCATTTAGTAATAAAAATAGCCTGAATGTAATATGCCACCTTATTCTATTTGTCAACTGATCTGATCATCTCTACGATTAGATTATATGGAAAGAGCTCTCCTAATTCCATAAAGAAGTCACCGCACAGCCTTTCTCACCGCGCAGCCTGTCCCATTGCTTGCACACGAAAAATGTCTCCAACGCAGAACCTACAATCTGGCATTCCAATCTTGTGCAGGTAAGACTGGAAACATCCATGCCTGCTCCAGGCTGGGTCAGATAGTAGTCAGTCTCACCATGACTACGATTGAGCTACGGCATCAGGACAGTAATTAGGCGCGTGGCCCATCTCTCCTTCGTATCATTCACCTAGGATATTTGCCCATTGCTGAGGGGGCGTTGCCTCTCTTCGAGTGCAGCTTCCTCCCTATCACCTTCGTATCTGTGCTTGCTTTTTCATTGATAATCGTTTTTAAGCTAGCAAACAAATCAAAAATAAATTATAGCACTACAGCCCCTTTCGGACCTTCGCTTAGAGATAGTTAGAGTATCTCATTATCATGATCGAACGTGTCGGCACTCCACAAGGTGATATGGTCAGCATTACGCTTTCGCCGTGTGTTCGTCCACCCAGCTGCGATGCGTTCTGATTTGTAAACCAACATGTATCATAACTGAACGGGCTTATAGTCCGTCCGAAAAATCAATCGAAAAGTTAACAAACAATCACCTTTCCCATTCAAATAATTCAAACATACAAGTAAATTTTTAAGGTTGGACCTAACAATTTGGCAAGAGATTGTACAGGCGTTTTCATTTTGCGATGCAGTCTTGGTAAACTCCTTGGAAATATTTTTCAATGTTTGTGATGAATCTCATCGTTTGTATCAAATCGAGCTGTCTTTTCAATGCTAAATTTAATGTTCGAAGCAAAAACACAGGGCGCGAAATCGGGCAGAGAGGCTGGTGAATAAATAACGCCGTAGTCATGTCGAAAGAACTTGGAGTTGTATTGCCAAGACATTGTATTGTGACCTCAAAGAGTCCGAATGATTAGTCACGAGCCCAAGCGTTAAAGGTTTTTATTTTGATGGAGTAATTCTTCTTCTTCGTAGCACTACAGCAACTCGTGAGCATTCACTTCCAGTAAAAAGCGCCTCCAACTGTCTCGGTCCAGCGACCGCGTCCTCCAACTTCGAAATCCGAGCAGCGATGAACTGTCTTCTTTGACCGAGTCAGAGCAGCGTTTCTTTGCTTTCCCCACTAGCCTCTGCCCTTCAGTCCCTCAACGAATACCTTGTTGGATATCCGTTGTTCGCCCATACGCTTCACGTGCCCGGTCCATTGCAGCTTCCGCAGTCTTACAATCGATAAGATCTCCAGCTCGTCAAAAATTTCCCGTATTTCGATTACGTTCAATATGTTTGCGGATGCTTGGGTTAGGATCCATGTTTTACATCCATAACATATTACAGGTCTTATCAAAGATTTGTATACTTGGAACTTTGTTTTCAAGATCGTCGGAACTGAATAAATATTTTATTTGCGAGGTGTATTCTTCGGCGTATTTCGTCTTTTTCATGGACAGTTCCCGTTATTTTGGCGTCTAAATACACAAATTCGCCCACGTTTTTGATACTGCATTCGCCAAGTGTGAAATTTTGTGTATTTTGAGGCATTTTCCTTCGAGTGTGTCATGCGATTTGTTTCATTCTCATTGATTTGTAGCCCTATTAGTTTTGTTTCGCTGTCCAGTTTCAGGAAGCGTTCTTTGGCGGTTGTTAACGACAGTGACAAAATGTTGATGTCGGCCGTAAAGGCTACTACTTGGCTCGACTTGTATAATAATGTACCCCTTTGTATCGAAAGGTAGATTTCTGATGACATATTCCAGAGACAAAATGAATAGCAAGGGGGCCAGCCATCTCTTTGCTTTAGTCCGATATTTGTGTCAAGGGCATCGGTGAGTATGCTCTTGATGCAGACTTGGGAGGTTGCCGACGTCATTGTGATTTTGTAAGACAGACTAATTTGGCTGAGATAATAAAGAAAAGCATTATGTGGTACAGTTCGTTACGATTTATACTGTCGTATGCTTGTTTAAACTCAATAGTTCCCTTCTAGTAAAAGCATTTCCCTATGTGACCTATTTGCTTCAATTTCCTTGAATTTCTCAAATAGTTTTTTTATGTGGTTGGTAGGTGATTGCAATTTACGCACTGAGAGTGGACCTCCCATGCTCGCGCGCAACTGGTACACCTTCCCTGTCGGCCTGAGAACCTAGCCTGGCACCGTTTGACACTTGGGGCCAGGTCACATTTTGCTACGCCGTGCGGCGTGATCAAACTGGGGGGAAGGGAGGGAGGAAGAGGAATTGTCAATCCCTTTTATCTTTTAAGATTGCCCGAACATAATGTGCCACATGGTTTGACTTTTCAACCGATTCAAGCATCACCGCGACTATACTATCCGGGATGAGCTCTACCATTACCCTGTAGAGGTTCCGTCGCAGCCTGTCCCTTCTTTTGCACCCGAAAATATGTGGCTGTCATCGTCTTCAATCTTGTCCAGGTAAAACTTAAACACTCATGCCCGCTCAAAAGCTGGGTCAGATAGAAGTCGGTCCCACCATGGCTTCGATTTAGCAATGGTCTCAGATTTGGGATGAGCCGTGCAGTCCTTCTTGCCTTTGCGCAATTCATCCAATACTGCTGCCAATCAGTGAGTGAACGCTGCCTCTCCTCGTGGGCAACTGTCTCCCTCGTGTCCCCGTTTCAACGCAGGCAAACTCTCGAGCAAGGAGGGCGATAGGTATCACGCCTGCAATAATTCTTAGCGCCGGATAAGAGGCTGTCACATATGAAAACGCAATCCTCAGTGCTCTTCTTGTCTGTACCTGTGCCAGGCGTTTTTGGTACACCTACTTACCGAGAGCGTTCCCCATATTTCTCATGCAGTAGCATTGATCCTAAACTGTTCATCAAGAGGCATCTTCTTAGTGGGTTGGGTTCTCCTACCGAGCCGATATGCCTGAAGCAGACTTCTCTGCCGTTGTCCAAATTTGGTCAGGGAAGCTCATCTTCGAGTCGATCAGTAGCCTCAGGTACTTCACAGCTGGTTTCGATTGGATTAGTATGTCTCCAATACCCTTTTTGTCAAGACTATCACTTCGGGTTTTCCAGTGCTGGGCTGAACCCGGGAACAGTTATCCAGACTCTTACTCGGCCCAGCCCAAGTTGCGCTTATTTAACGGTGCGCACAGCGACTAGAGCTACAACATCATCCACATAGTCAATCAAGCGCGATTCATCTGGCATCTCCTGTCTCAGTAGCCCATCGTAACACAGTTCTAGACAGAGGATAGATCCCTGGGCGATACCCGATGTAACTACCATCCTTCGTTGGCCCTGTGTCGTGTCGTAAAGCAGACTTCGGTCCTTTAGGCTGCCCCTCATAAGCCATATCCTGGAACTCGAAAAGGGGTATCCAGGTTATCCACCCATCCAGCGGGATTGAAGGCGTTCCTAACGGCGAGTGTCACCAACAGAATGATCCTTCGCTTGATACGGCTATGTGCCTCTTACTCTTGGACCGCTCTCACCACTTCTGCAATCGCATTAATGGTGGAGCGACCTGCTCTAAAGCCGTACTACCGACGAGACAGGTCTCCAGCAGCACGAATCGCGTCAGCAAGTCTTCCCTTGATGAGTTTGTTAAGCACTTTCCCATCGATGTCTAGGATGTATAACGGGCGGTATACCAATGGTGATCTCGGATTTCCCTTCCCTTTGCTGATGGGCTCGAGCCTGACCACTTTCTATTGTTCCCGGAAAACGTCGTCTCGTAGGTAAGCGTTGAATGTGCTGAGCAACAAGTCAGGACAATGGTGACAGACAAGGTAGAACACCATCTGAGCCTGAAGCCTTCCTTGCTTTCAATGATAGGACTTGCTTTTCCTGTGTCGACTGTGTGAAGAGTGGGTACTCGGTTGCTGTTTCACCGTGGGTGGCGTCAACACGAATGGAAGGGGGAGAGTGCCCGCACTATCTCGTTTCTTTTCCGCTTCATGTATGCAAGGCATCCGTAGGGCACCAAGCTTCTGCATAACTAGCTTGTAGCCAAGACCTCACGGATATTTGTTCGCATCATCCACTAGATCTTGCCAGCAGCAAGCCTTGCTATTGTTAATCAGTTTGCAAAGGCATTTCCTGACTGACTTTTAAACTGTTACCCGATTGCATGTCTCCCACGGTTCCGTGCCCGTTTAGCTTCATGTCGAAGCTTGTGTTACTCCCTTCTCTCTTCTGCGATTTCAATCGACCACCAGTACTGGGGGCTTGCCGTGCCGGGGTTTTCGGAGGGGCATAGAAACGTTGCAAGCAGTCGTCATTGTTGAGTTCACGACGTCTTGAGCTGCCAGCTCTTCTGTCCCCTGCGAATCACCCTGCAGCGGAGCTCCTGCCGTGAGGAGACGTTCATCCTTTCGATGCTTCACCCAACTATAGAAGGTCGAGAGACTACATCACGAATCTCAAGCAGAATGTACTGATGATCACTGGCTGAGTAGTCCTCTAATACTCTCCAATTGTGTATTTTCCGTACTCAGGATTGCGAGGCAAATGTCACATCTAGTATATTTCCTTCACAGCCAATACGGTGGAAAGTTGGCGTATTTCCGGTATTTAGCACGATGAGCGCCATCCTGGCTGTAATTTCTGGGACTCATTTTCCCCGTGGATCTGTTAAAGGCATGCCTCATTCGATTGCTTTAGCGTTGAAGCTTCCCCCAACGAGCTTGTTGCCATCATCGTTCGAAACGACGCCCTCCAAAGCATTAAGCTTGGCCTGGAAAGATGATATCGATTTGTTTGGCGTTAGGCACACACTAAGGAAGGTGGTCCCTGGACACCGAACCCACACGAAACCATTCCCCCGTCTTCAGCCCACTGCCTGGAAATCACTGTTCCGAACCCAGTTGGCGGTAGCAGCAGTTTCGAGGGGCTACCATGATGCAGAACAGCAGCCAAAAATCGGCTGTCATGCAGTGTATGTTTAGCTGCATGTTGCGGGTCATCGAATCTCTGATTTTGCCTTGGCTAGGACTTTCTGAAAAACCTGAAATTTCGCTGATCCCAAGATGTTCCCAAGATCCGGGCTTGGATCAGCATCCTTGCAAAGGACACAGTGTACCTCCTTCTTACACTCTTTTTTTATGTCCCATTACACCACATTTTTAGCATAGGGAACTCCTATCGGGATCCGTTGCATACTTTTGCGGTGTGACCATAGCCAAGGAAGTTGACGCATTGAAGAGGTGCTGTTCTTCCCCAAATCTTGCAGATGACCTACCCTATTCTTACTTTGCTCTTATTCGGAAATCGTTTGGCCTTCATTTCGGTCAAGTCAATGATGGTCATGTGTTTCTACTTCGGCTAGGTCCGAGTCGCAGTCAGTATCTCTTATTTGGATCGTTGCCATCAGCTCGAGTGAGACTATAGTTGCGATGTTGCCGAGAACTTACTTTACTGCGTCACAAAATCCTCCTTGATTGTAGGTCTCTGCTCCGAATTTGTCCAATATGTGGCCCACCCGGACTGATCGTAATGCTTTGCTAGCAGTGTTGGTGTCTTCGGGCCTTCTTTTTTCTCTGATATCTCGCAGTATTTCTGCGTAGGATCGGCCATTTCAGGGTTTTACGAGCAGTGCTTGCTGCTGAGGTCTTTGTCGTGGCTTTTTCTTTCCTGTTTCGCGCCAGGTCTATTTCTAGCTGGGCGTCCGTGCGATTTATACTTCTGGCACGTTTTGAAGTAGTCTCTTTGCGGCTTTCTTTGCTGCTTTTGTCAGCACTGTCTGGAACCCCTGATCTAGCGTTCCATGCTCATCGAGTGCCTCTTCCTTCTTTCTTTTATCTCAATCTCCTTTGATTGGGCTAGACGCCACGGTATTATGGATGTTTGATGGTGGAGCTATTTGCGCGTCCCTTTAGACTTAGCCGTCTACGTTATTTTAGCCTTCTGCTCTCCTTCAGCCTTTAGATCCTCTTCAGCTTTAACGCCCTATGCGGTCTATAAGCTTCTCTAGTTCAAGGAGCCCATTCTTTGCACCCTTGGTAATGTTTGGCGGGTCGCATACAGATTTTATTCTTTTTAGAACATCTCCCGCTTTTCGGATTAGCCGGACTTCTTGATGTCGCTGAACGCCAAATATACTTTGCGACCTCAATTCTTGGGAGAGGTTATCGGCTTTCATTTGCGAGCACATCACTTCCGCCATATTTTCGATGGTGGTGAAATCTTCACTTCTTTCTTTTTCTGCCGTTGTCACTTATTATATCGGCATTTAAGAACCTTGCTACGGTCGCTTCGGTAGTGGTCGCCATAGTTGCCATCGAATTATCAATGTTCTTTATATTTTCCCCCATCCCGCGAACATTTGTCGTGTCATGCATAACTTCCCACTCTTCCTTTTTAGGACGCTTTGACGTTCGCATCATTTTTTTGCTGCGCCCGACCGCCGCAGGGATCTCAGTCTGGACAAGTCTATACGTTCTTCTTCGTTTTTTGTCCGTCTTTACTGTAATTGTATTCGTCATTGTTTTTGTCGTCGTTGGTACCGGTCTCAATGTGTTGTTAATTTTATTTTTTCGTAGTACAGCCCCTTTCGGCCTTTCGCTTAGAGATAGTTAGAGTACCTCAATGTCATGATCGAATATATCGACACTCTACAAGGTGATATAATCATTATCACTCTGTGGCTATGTGTCCATCGACCCAGCTGCGATACGTTCTGATTTTAAACCAGCAAGTATCATAACTGAACAGTCTTATAGTCCGTCCGAACTAAATCTCGTTGACGCCAACGAAACTCGAACCAGAGACCTTCGGCTTACGGGCTTAGTGCTCTAACCACTACGGACTACGTATGTTGTTAATACCGTGGCTGTAATTGTTGGTTGCTTCGTCGTTGTTGATATTTTTGCTTATCTTTTTTCGATTTTTTAATATATTTTTTAGGTTTTTTAGTTGAAATTGCTCTAGTTCGATTGGGTCCCCCCTCGGAGCCGCTATTCTTTCGTGTGTGTAGTCGCCTTTTATCTCCCATGGTCATCTTCTCAGATCAGGGAGGCCATGTTGGCACAAGCCCTTATGGAGACAAGTGCTCAGGGCCAGACCAGCGCTAATCGGGAGCCCGTCTCAACTGAATCTACCTCACCAACCCAATGATGCGAACTTCGAACGTAATCCGTGGCCTTTCAAGATTTTACCGGGTCAGAGACGGTATGATAGTTGAATTGGAGCCGTTCACGCACGAGTGTCACCTCGGCGTTACCCTACAAACCAACTAGGCGCAAACCATCATGCCCCCCACTCCAAAGCATCAATTAAAGATCATTGTTCAAAGCGTAGTCCAGATTCCTGTTATCCGTCATCCCAGGAGGAACCTGGGGGCGGCACTCCCCAAAAGAATGCTAGACTCCAAAGACATTCTTGTCGACCGGAATTCCCCCTTGTGGGAATGCCGGAATATTAAGATAATTTTATTTTTGTTATAAAAAATGATAAAACTAGTGTGGAATAGTATTTATTTAACCAAACAAGGCACTTGCAAAAATTTTCACTTAATTCATATACCTATAGTACACACAATGATAAAAAAATAATGCACAGTAAAAAGTTTGACAAATAAAAATTTATTTTAAAGCATTTGCCCATTTTCGTTTGTAAGAAATTTTGAAGATCGAGGGAGAGTATGTTGGTTTATACTCGTAGAGTTGAACATTTTACAGCATCTATTGATTGGCTCGTTTTCTTGGTAAGCAGTGTGATGTTGGCTCATGTATCAAACGAGGGTGTCTAGTGCATTTGACAGTTTCCTTAGCATACTTTTTTTATTACATCAAATACAAAGCAGGACCTTAATATCGTTCTTCTAGATGAAACGCCGAAGAATACGAGTACAGCTCGCAAATAAAATTTATTATTCAGTTTTAACAATTTTGAAGACAGCTATATACACAGGAAAACAAAGCTCCAAGTATACGAATCAGTGATAAGACCTGTGCTACGCTATGGATGTGAACCATGGACCGTAACCCAAGTATCCGAATACATATTGAACGCCCTTGAGCGATGGGTCCTGGATAATTGGAGCGAAACTAGACGAAGGCCAATGGCGAATTCGATACAACCATGAATTGCATGAAACTTTCGACAAGCCGGAGGTCTCAACGATTGTAAGACTGCGGAAGCTGCAATGAGCTGGCCACATGAATCGTATAGACGAACAACGGATACCCAAAAAGGTATTCGCTGAGAGAGCTGAAGTGCGGAGACAAGCGGGATAACCGAGAAAACGCTTATCTGACTGATGAAGACAGTTCATCTGTGCTCAGGTTTCAAAATTGGAGGACGCGGTCAATGGACCGAGACAGTTGGAGGCGCTTATTGTAGAAAGCAAAGGCCCGAGAGGGGCTGTAGTGTTACGAAGAAGAAGATGGAAGCCAGAATACTAAGTCAGCTCTCATAAGATGGCAAATTGGCGAAATCCCTTGGGTTATACACAGCCCAAAAAGCAAATATAAATGGTTTTCGGATAGATTCTATGCTGAGTGTTCAAGTTTCAAAACATGGATTCCAAGTAATCCATGCATATTCAAGAAGGAGACGTACAAATGAGGTGTAAAGAGCCTTAGTTACCCGTAGGTTTTGAATTCTTTGGAACGTCTTTTTATCAAACCGAGCTGCTTGCAAGCTCGAGCAAGCATTTTGTCATATTGTATAATAAAATTTAATTTTCTGTCCAAGACCACTCCAAGGTGTGTAACAGTGGGCAACTTTTTGAAGTGAGGAATATTTTAGGAGGTAGTTATGACCAAACACAGTACTTTTGCGGAAAAAGCTTATTATACAACATTTTCCAATATTATGCTGACGTTTATTATTACGACACCATTTCTCTAATGAATTGAGTTTGGCTTGCAAGAAACATGCTTTAGATTGTGTAAAATAATTTAAGGTCGTTAGCGTCAGTTAAAATTTGTGATAAGTCAGAAAAAAATTCTAAATAGAAGCGGGCCAAGGTACTACCTACCTTGTGGTACTCCGGAAGAAACCATAATCTCTTCGAAAAAGTGCCTTAAAATTTAACGAACTGTGTTCGATTCAGTAGATAAGATTCATTCCATCGCAGGAATGATCCAGAAATGCCGAATCTAAGAAGTCTTGGGATCAGACTTTCGTGATCGACTCCATCAAAGGCTTTGCTGAAGTCTATATAAACTGCATCAATCTGGTTTCCTTTCTCTATTCCGATTCGAATCAATGTCAATGTTAAAAGCATAAGCTTGGTGGTAGTTGATCGGTATTTGCAAAACCAATGCTGCTGCTCATTTAGACAAAGTTCAACCAAGTGGTTGGTTTATCACGAAAATTTTTTATCAAACAGCTTCGGAATGGCCGATAGTATGGCTATACCTCTATAGTTTGCGATTGATTGCTTATCGCCACTTTTGAAAATCGGTATTAAATAAGAGGACTTCCAAATGCATGGAAAGATGCCATGTGACTTGTTGAATAAAATGAGAAGAAGTGATATGAGCTTAACATCCATAGAATTCTGGTGGAATTTCTGTTAAAAGAAAAAAAGATGTGACTAATAAATATATCTGCGTAGTTTTTGGAAAATACGTGCTTGCAATCAAATAATATACTGATATTCCAGCATATTTTACGTATCGTCACAGAATAAAATAATATTTGCATAATACGAGTATACTGCTCTTTTCTGGGTTTACTTCGTAATTTGGTTATAAATCCCTTCAAACAAGAGCATTTCCCTGCGTGATCTATTAATTTAAATTTCGTTGAATTTTTCAATAGTTTACTAGATAAAATAATGTAAATCAAAAATCAATTTATTGGTAAGAATGCCACTAACGTAGGCTAATCTTATTAGCTTTTAAGATACTAAAAAAATCTTTAGAGAACATTGGGCAAATATCAATAACAAATGTGAAATTATCGCGTCATTTCAGATATCAGGTTTTGATTATGTAATCACATTAGAATGATAATTATTCGAAAAGAAAATCGATCTAACATTTCGACGGTGGACTTCCATTTAACGAAATGAAAGATAAAATTGGGTAGAAAACGGTGTTCTCAAATATTTAAACTTCTGATAACAGCAAAGTTACTTTCTCAATATATTATTGATCGTAACGGATAAGCAGCAAATTTTATTCTTATCATTGAAATCTTATTATGCCTTAATTTATCGTCACCTTATAGAAGAATAATTGCCTTTAAAACCTTCCTCAGGGAATCAATTCAATAAAAAACCCAAATCGAATTTTACACTTCCCGCGGCCCCGCGTGTGCACTTAAATCCATTTAAACATATTCTCGAAGGATTATATTGACCCGAAAAACGTGATCATGCACATATCTGGCAGATGTGTCGAAAACATCTTTCAGATATTCTCGCGAGATAACAATGACCACCTTCATCTTGAAGATGCCTTCGCCTGTTGTTGCTTGTTTATTTATTTGTTTCCTGCATTTCAAATGTTCTACTGATTTTTATCACTTTCATTTCAATTTCAAGTCACGTAATCGATTACAAAACTTTTAGTGCCAACGCTAAAATGAAAATGAATGAGATGTAGAAAAAATCTTGAGGGTGGCAGATTGTCTGCTAATATGTGGATGATATGTAAAGTACTCGTAGATACTGGCCTCGTTTAGCATTCTTCTAATGCGCGTTTGAATAGTACATGAAGCAGCTGTCGCTCTAATAGACAAGCTAATAGACATGTGACACAGAGCCACTTGTGAATTTCAGATAGCAATTTATCACGTGCGATAACACCTTTATCGTGTGAGGCGGTGGTACAATGGCTGAAAACAATAGGTCTGGGTCTCAGCACAGAAGTGTTAATTATGGGAATTTGTATTACACAGCTTCTAGTCAAGATGCAAATTGCAATGTATAGTTAGCGCACTGCACTTTATATGGTTGGCCTTGAAGTGAAGATTATGAATGAGGCAGTTGGAGTTAACTCGCTACCTGGCGCTGTAAGGATATTGCCCCCAAGACTAGGCAACGAGCAAAGGTGGACATCCAAACATTCTCCATTTAACAGCTGCCCTTTGATTGATTTCAAAGGAAAATACCTTTCTGCTACTTCCTCATTAAATATACAACATCTGCCATGATAGCCCCCAGCCCCCATGCAAACGTATCCATTCTTGTAGACCATCTGCCGCCTCCGATCAAATCCGCTAATCTAATCCGATTCCAGCCAATTCAAGAGGAATCTCGACCCCTTCATCGACGAACTCACTTGATATTCTTTTGACTTGTATTCTGCCATGTCTCGCGGAGGAGAGGAAAAAAGCTACTTTGCAATAAGACAACACAAAACGCCTTCAGACAATCCATAATGATCTTTACAAGCAACCTATACGCTTCAATTGGGTATGCGAGTTGTACCTACATTGCTCGTATTATTATCATATAAGTGCATGCAATCATGTTGATCATACTGATCATACCTCGTATGTGTACGCTGACAAAAAGGAAAGCAAATGTGTGTAGGGGTACAATAATTGTATTTACTCATGACTGTGACATTGATGTACGTAAATAAGATGTGAAATGTATGTAAGGTGTACTTACTTGCTCGCTTGCTTGCTTACTTACTTAGTATGGATTGGATGCTTGCAGCTCATTTTGTCTGGAAGCATCTACTACTTAGGACTTTATGGAAGCAACTTTGAACGTATTATTACGAACAGATTGAGTTGGTTGATCTGTTTCTGCAATGTGTGATTGGGAGGCGCAGAGCAAAAGGAAGTTAATGTCAAATGCCAAATCACATTTATTATGCGAATTACCGATTTTCATTATGATGGTTTTGATTTAATAATGTTAATAAATGAAAGGTTTGAAGTTAGTTGAGTGTGGGTTTTTTACTTTCTACTCCTTTGATAATTGATGAATCCTAGTTAAAAGATTGGTAAGAAAGTATCAAATACTTCGTTTATAAAAAGAAGGACAAGCTGAGAATTGGCTTCCTAAAACAAAAGAAAATTGAAGCACTTCTGAAAATACAGTCAGAGATTACAAAGTGATTTTAAAAGGAGGTGATCTATTATACAAAAATTCTCTTGAAAAGTGCTTGGAATAAAGCAAAGTCGAAGCTGAACGATATGTCTTAGGTCAAGCTCAAAGCCCGACTAGAAATCAATTTAGGCATTCCTAAATAAGCATTAGCGCCTAAGGTGAAAACAGTGCGACATGCCTAAATTAGGCAATCATAATGGGGGCTTCGGGTGTATCGGCTCTGAGCCTACTTATGGGCAACGTAGGGGGGCCTAACCCATCAAGAAGAAGCCTCTTGATGAGTGCTGTAGGGTCAGTGCTACTGTACGGAGCAGTAATGTGGGGCAACTCTCAGAAAGGAGGTGTACCGAAAACGCTTGACACAGGTACAGAGAAGAGGAGCACTGAGGATTGCATCTTCATATTCGACGTACTCTGTTTCGGCGGTGAGAGTTATTGCAGGTGATACCTGTTATTAGAAAGTGCCACGCTATTTACCTATCTGACCCAGCTTTTGAGCGGGATTGATGTTTTCAGTCTTACCTGCACAAGATTGGTAAGTCACGGGCTCCCGATTGTCGAGTTTGCCCAGAAGTGGAAGTCGATTATTGCCACTCATTTTTTGCGTGCTGCAGTCCTCAAAGATAAAAGCGACTCACAGTAATCGGGGACATCGGGGCTGGGCGATCGCTTTTCTGGCAATTCCTCTTCCTCTCTCCCCTCCCACTAGAGGAGGTATTCCCCAGCATAAAGGCGCCTCATGGCGCAACAAAACGAGAACTGGCTCGAGGTAATGTGTCAAACGGTTGTTTAGTGGGTAGCCCAGTTGCTCGCGAGCGAGGGAGCATAAAGGGCATTCACCCCTCAACCACAAAAAAATGGGGACCCTAATTCGATACGCCTAAGTTAGGCCATCTTTAATTCTAATATACGGTGATTTTAATTTGGAAACAGTGCAATGTATGAAGAACCCTCTTTTCTCTATTTCAGCAACCGATGCATCTTCTTTATCTCTTCCCTATCTATCCCTAATGCTAATGGTCGTGTACTTGACCTTGTTCTTTCTCCCTTTCCACTTTACTGTCTATCTGTTTCCCTAGCATTGAATCCTCTTCTCCGCAATGATAATCATCATCCGTAATTATCGCTCGATCTCTAAGCTGCACCTTTGACACAAAGCACTTTTGCTCTTTCTCCAAAATTTAAGTTCTTCAAAGCAAACCACGGAGTTTTGGCCTCCGAACTGAACTCAGTGTTTTTTAATAACTTGCAGTGTTAGAAAGCTCTGATCAAGTTTTATAATAACCTCAAAGTTGATCAAAAATTTCACACCTTTACAAGCTCCTCGCAAAGTAAAGAAGAAACCATGACTAGTAAAGCAAGTACTTTGTACCTTGAACGCTAAAAGTAAGGCAAACCGCCGTTTCAAAAGTTGTGGTACTGAAGAATCCAGAGTCCGTTTTTGTGATCTGCGTGTTGTAGCAATAAAAGAACTACAGACTGCCATGAAAAACTACTTCAGTAGTTTGGAGAGTTCACTTATTGCGAATAATTAGAAACCCTTCTGGTCATACATTAGATCTTTCAAGTCCTGCTCTTCTGTCTCTCCTTCTGTCCACTGGAATAATATCGTCAACTCTTCTCCGCAGGATATTTCCAATTTTTTCTCTCAGTTCTTCTCATCAATTTTTATTCCTTCTTCATATGTCTCCTATCCAGTTAATACACCTGTATTTCACTCTATTGACATTTCTTCACTTTTCACTGACTATATTGAATTTGAACCCCTCATTATTTCGCTTAATCCTAATATTTCACTTGGCCCTGATGGCTTACCGAATATTTTCGTTGTCACTAGCGTCTTTACTTTGTATCCCTCTGGATTTTCTCTTCAACCTCAGTCTAAGGACTGGAACTTTCTTTACTTGTTGGAAAAGAGCAAACATTGTTCCTATTCTTAAAAGTGGTGATCCTTCTTCTGTGTTCAATTATCATTCTGTTTCCTTAATCCCCTGTTTTCCAAAATTACTCGAGCATCTGGTACCTTCCCGGCTTTCAGTTTCATTGACCCCTATCTAATCGAAGGAACAACATGTGTTTCTCAAAGGTTGCTCTGCGACTTTAAATTTAATTGAATTCACTGATTGCATTGTGAAGGCCCTGGACAATCGATTGCAGGTTGATGTACGCTTCACTGATTTCTCCAAGACGTTTGACACGGTCAACCATCAATTACTCTGTAACAAACTGAACCCTTTTGGAGTTGATGGCCCTGTTATATCATGGATGGATTCCTACCTGTCCTCGTATATGTTGTATGAGTTACTGTGAAATTACCTCTAATTCATTTTATCCGCCCTCTGGTGCTCCTCAAGGTTCCATTTTAGGTCCCTTCCTATTCCTATTGTCTATAATATATCTTCCATCAGCTATCGCATCCAATTGCTTACTGTATGCCGATCATTTCAAAATATTTCGAGCTTTCAGATCTGTAGAAAATTGTCAATATCTTCAGAAGAACCTGATTGCACTAAATAACTGGTGTTCGTCTAACTACCTCTGTCTTAACGTTGCCAAATGCTATAAAATGACTTTTAATCTATGCTAAATCACTCTCCGCTGGCGTTCACCCATATGTTAAATGAAGTCCCATTCGCTGATGTGAGCTCTGCTAAAGATGTCGCTGTTATTTTTGATCCTAAGCTCAATTTTGATGCACATATTTAAATCGTGACTGCTAGGGCCTCCAAAATATTAGAATTCATTTTCAGGCATACTTACAAGTATACCAATATATCCGCTTGTTTATCTGCTTTGTCCGTCCTATCCTTGAATACTATTATGTAAATTGGTCTCCCCGACACTCCTACCTCATTAACTCGTTGGAAATGTCCAGTGAAAATTTACTCGAGTTATGTTTTACAAATACAAAATCTCATATCAACCCTATGAGTGTCGTTTATCCTTCTTACATCTTCCTACTCTGTCGTCCCGTCGTATCTATCTGGATCAGTGTTTTCTATATCAACTATGCCACAATCAAATTTCATTAACATTGTATGCGGATTTACGTTTTCGCCAACCATCGCGTCTCTCTTACTTGGCGTGGAGGGGTATGAGGGCTATAAGCTGGCATATGCGGATGACATAGTCCTGCTTTCCATTGGCAGGCATTTTAGGGCTCTTTGTAGGAATATGCAAAGTACTCTAGACACGCTGCACAAAACTTTTGTGGTTACATCATGAAGAAAAGGTAAATTGATGTTTTTACTCTACTCAGACTGGATGGTATCAGTATACCGCAGCCATCAGAAGTCAAATATTTTGGGGTCACCTTAAATAGAAAACTTCTTAAAAGGAGCAACTTCGTACAAAGACAAAGTAGACCAGCAGGCTGTTTGGACAATACAGAAATGCATTCCACTACTTTGCTATGCATCTGTAGTTTGGTGGCATACAGTAGACCGCTTTTGGTGGTTGTCTTGCTTGACCAGGCTGCAAATAATGGTGTTTCTGGGAAAAACTGGGTGTTTAGCACTAGGTAAAGCCTTGAATTGTCCATAAAAGGAGAGGCCCTGAAATCTGTTCTGAGACTTGCGGTAGCAGGATACACAGGATACTCTTCAGGAGGTCATAATAGCATCTTCAAACTGTTGATGGAATATGTCACTGAGACAGTTAAGCCAACCAACAGGATGAGTGCTACTCCGAATATTTATAGAAGGTTTCAAGTCAGAATCCCTGGCAGGACCAAGTGGTCACATTCGGAGTCGCTATTTGGTGAGGCTGACATGGCCGTTTGCACAGTTGGCTCTACGACCAAAGAGGGAACTGCTGGCTGAAGACTCAGTCTTGACGAGGATGTGAAGCCTGTAGACATATTGAATCCTTAGTAAAAGAGCCAAACCAGCAGTTAACAGGTTTCCTACTTGAATTAAGAAGAAAAGAGTGTAAAGCTCTGGTTGGAATGATTACACGGCACAATTCCCTTTATGCTTATTTGCGAAGAATGGGTATTGCTGAAGCCCCTTTCTTCCCACGATGCTTAGAAGAAGAAGAGACAACAATGTACCATGTAGTTGAATGTTCGGCCTTTGCCTATGCCAGGCTATAGACATTTGATGTCATAGCATTGTTATTTTTTTCTCTATAGGGTTCTCCAATAAGTGGTGTTATTTTGAATAGACCTTGTGATTTAACACCTTGCGACTTCTTCCTTTGGGGCCACGTGAAAGAGAAGGTTTACGCCAACAGCCCAGCGTCGATTAAAGACCTCAAAGATGGAATTCGTGAGGCTATCGAGGACATAGGGCACCCACTTTGCGATTTGGTTATGGAAAATTTCATGAAAAGGATATGGTCCTGTAAGCGTGGTCGTGGTGGTCATTTGCCTGATGTTATTTTCCACTATTAACGGCATACCTTCCTCTTCATAATGAAATAAGCATCCAATCATTTATATCAAAAAATGGCATTTTTTTTTGAATATCAAAATAACACTTCTTATTGGAAAACCGTATACCTTATGCTACGACACACTATCATAGCTTTAACTTGGTCCTAGTGCAGCAAAAACTAGCGAATTACAAGCAATTTGTTGCTTGAGCAATAGTAGATGCTGGGATTTCCTCTAATCGCTTTGCAGTCAGCTGTAATGCAAGACTTTAAAGTTCAATTGGTGACCCCTAGACGGTCAAAAGAATCATTGCGACACAAGATGCATTACGAAAAAATGATTCGAGTGTGAGATCGCGTCGACCGCAGAATGGGATCATACGCAGTCAGTCAAGTTATGACCGGGGAGAGTTTCGATTCATGACGATGGAAAATTATATTATATATAATTTTCTTTATTAGAATGTATGCGGTACAGAGGCCTTATAATATAGTAGGTTTTCTGACAAAGTCATTTCACCATCGTTTGAGCATTACTTAAAACTATGCATATTATCGTATTTCTATGTGATTATTACAATTAGCTAGAGGAAAATTTAGGCAAAAACCTCTACTGAACTTATACTAGCTTAACATAACTTAACTATCTACTTATAACTAGCTAAAATCTATCATGTGCGAAAATTGGTTTACGAGATTTTTTTCCATCATGATTTCCTGTATACGAAAAATATTAAAACCAACAAAAACGAGTGATTCCTTAGTATTATTTGAACACATTTATCTTTCTCCGAAGAAAAGGTGTGGATTTTATATTTCGGATTTCAATCCGGTAGTCATATAAAACTGGATGAATTTTGTTGGTGAATCTCATGTGACAACATTTTGAAATGTTAAGAGGAAGTAAATTACCTTGACACCAATTTTGGAGATTGTCAAGATAATTTTGGAGGTATGAGCAGTCTTTGCTGGAGTTTATGGAACGATAAATTTTTAAATCATCAGCGTAAAAAAGACAATTAGAGGACAGGCATTGGGGAAGATCATTAATGAAAATATTGATTAGCAAAGGACCTAAAATTGATCCTTGAGGAACACCAGATTTTGGGCTAAATGAGGCCGATGAAAAAAAATTATTCCATGTAACGGTGCAGCAGCGATGGGATAAGAAGGATAAGATCCAAGAGAGGATTGAGTCGAAAACGCGGAATGATCGGAGTTTGTTAGCCAAAAGGCCGTGGTCAATACTGTCAAAAGCTTTAGCAAAATCGATGTAAATGACATCGACTTGTTGGCTCTTGTCGAAAGCAAGAGAGATGGTATTCGTAAGTTCTAACAAATTAGTTACTGTCGAACGACCTTTAATGAAGCCATGTTGTTCATTTGCAAACAGGATACTGATGTCATCATATATTCTGATATGCACAATTCGCTCAAGGACCTTGCCAAAACAAGACAGCAAAGAAATCGGACGATAGTTTGAGACTTCACTACGATCTCCGGACTTATGGATCGGAAAGATGTTAGCATGCTTCCAGACGTCAGAAAAGCAGGAGGAAGAAAGGCTAATATTGAAAATAAGTGATAGTGGGGTAGATAATGAAGAAGATAATAACTTAACGAACAGATTGGTATTCCATCTGGACCCAGACCACCATTAATGTCAAAAGTAAGCAGTACATTTTCAATTTCCGATGGAGAGGCCACGATAGAATGCATAATAGGGGAAGGAGAAGGACACGATGATTGTATAGTGGGGTTCAGAACCTTAAATGTGGAGGATTAAAATTGAGTGAAAAGGTCACAGATAGCTTGCCCATGAGAAGCTTGGCAATTACGCCATGAGAAGATATTAGGATCATAGGATGTTGTTTTCAGAGAATGTATGTATGTCCAAAAGGGCTTAGGACTATTAGATTGCAGTGATGATAAGATCGCATTGCGTTCTTAACCGCTTTTTTGGCTTCTTTACGAAGCAGTCGGTAGTTGGTGAGGTCAGTGTTAGAGTTGGAATAATGAAATTTTTTGCGCGCCTTTACCTTCAAATAAAGAACGTCTGAGACTTCAGCGTAAAACCAGCTGGGGCTCTTTTTCCGAGGGGAATGGCAGATAGGTACATGGATTGTAATTATGCTACTGAGATTCTCATAGAAAGTTGATAGCGCTGAATTGACATCTAGCTTCTGTAGCATTAAGTTCCAGTTAATATTATCTACCTCAAGCTGAATGGCTGCATGGTTGGCTTTGCGGAAATTAAATCTTGGGGAGAAAGGAGTGCGTTTGGACTGCGGTGTTAGAAAATATAAACGAACCTCAAGGGGAGGATGATGGGGATCAGGTTTTACATATTCGGAGGGGGATTTTGTGATCGAGGAGATAGAGGCAGGATTGGTAGTAAGGATGAAATCGAGAAGTTGATTGTTTGCGTTTGGGATCATATTTAATTGCGATTGGGAGCGAAGCGATAAAAAAGAAGTAAACGGGATAGAGAGATCATTGAAGGATGAGAGGGTATGAGAGCTTGAGTTCCAGCTTAGGCAGGCATGTTAAAGTCACCACCGATTAAAATAGTGTATAGAGGGTTGATGCTACAGAAATACGAAGATAATTCAGAGAAAAAACGGTTGTAAACGCGGAAAGGAGCATTACAAGGGATATACACGCAAAGCAATACTAAACTCACGGCTTGAGAGTTATTGATTAAGACGGTGATGCATTCTACTGGAAGTGACGGTGAAATGTCAGAGCAGAGTTTGCTGTCTAAGGCTTTATGAGTAGCAATACGTACACCACCACCGTCAGATTTACCTGAAACCAAACGATCTCTATCAGTTCGGTAGACATCATATAGTGGATAAATTTCACTGCTGGCGATATCATTAGTTGGCCAGGTTTCTGTTAAACAAATGAAATCATCGCCGGAAATGGAAGAGGCAATTTTAATAGCTTCCAGCTTGGTTCGCATGCCACGTACATTTTGATAATACAGATTGAAGCTACGAGAAGTGTTTCGAATATCAAAATTTAAATTAATATTTGAAAAAGGTTTAGGGTGACCAGTTGTTAAAGTTTCGGAAGAGAGCTCACCACGCGACGAAAATTTCTTCTTTTGGTTGCCTCGAACGGTTTAATTAATGTTCCAGGAGGCCAGTATTCTGGTTCAAAACTATGCTGCAGTTTGATGGTACAGTAAGCTTAAAAGAAGCTGTAACTCTTCCCTCAATCTTGACTGGAGGTCCAAATTTCGTTGAGACATAATCACAAATGTCATTCGTCGATGTCTCATAAGCCAGACGAGATATAAATATTTGCTTCGGCGGCGCTGGCAGATTATCAGCGGAATTAGAAACATCAGCTCCTGGCGTTGGTTGAATATCCGTTACAAGAGTGTTGGGTATGTGTCAAAAGTTTCCAGATTGGGGGTTCGGGTTTACAGGAAAGGTGTTCAATGGGTAGTCCAGTCGGTTGCGATCATGAGAGTCCCACACTTAGTGCGTAAATAAAATTCGCCTCAGAACCACAAAACAAACAAAAAACATGTTGGGTAGGCAGACCTATGCTCATGTCTGAAAGGCTTCGTACTTAACTACGAAATGCAGGCATCAGCAATGAAACAATTCAAGAAACATGTCAAAAGATGTGCACGTTTAAAAGAAAATCGATTTTTTCACCATTTTACCAATATACTAACAAAAATCACTCAAATCATGAACTCCCAAGTCCATAAAATACCAAAAAATTTATAATGGCTATAACTTCCATGCTTATTCCAAGATCATACTATTATTAATAAAATTGAGCGAGTTTTGACTTCTGAAATATTTGTTGCTACTGTACTCATAAACTACTGCCACTAATTTAGCATTACAGCCCCTCACGGGCCTGCAATTAGGGATAGTAGAGTATCTTATTATCTTGATTGTATATTTTGGCACGTGAGAAATGTGATATGAACAGTACTACGCTTTGGCCATAAGTCCGTCCACCCAGCTGTGCTACTTTCTAGTTTTACACCAGTACGTACCATAACTGAACGGGCCTATAGCCTGTCCGAATAATCACTCGAAATAAAACCAGGGACCTTCGGCTTACGGGATGAGTGCTCTAACCACTTCACCACGCGGACTACGTACTTATAAACACCTGCCTCTATATTTTTTCCAGATTTTTTAAGATAACAGCTGTCCAATCGCGCTTGGACAAACATTTTCCGTGCATTTCCCCTTCATGTGCGCCTCTGGAAGCAATGAATGTCAGTTTAAGACCTATTTTGAAAATCTTTCATCAATACCTTTCAGTTGATACCTATATCCTCTACCTTAGATTCTTTTTTTCATGAGCCACTCCCCTATGGGGAGATCCCTTAAATACCTTATAGAAGTTTTTTTGGAATTGAACTTTCAAGAGGGCGCCACTTTACACCTTTATACACAATTTGATGTTTCTAGCTTATATCATTTGCGAGAAAAATTGCTGTGACACACGGACGGGCAGGCAGGTCGCAATTTTAGTAGGGTTTTGTAAAATTATTTTACAAAACCCTAAAAAGCAGGAAAATAGGCTGGCCCCATTGCTATTCAATTTGGCGCTGGAATACGTTATCAGAAAGTTACCTGACGCTACCCGAGGTACATTACAATACAAATTAAGCCAAGTAGTAGCCTATGTAGACGACATCAACATTTTGTCACGGTTATTAACAGCTGCCAAAAAACTCTTCCTGAAACTGGACACCGAAGCATAACCAGTAAGGCTACAAATATATGAGAAAAAAACAAAGCTCATGACGCAATCAAGAAAAGTACCTCAAATACACAAAATGTTATACTTTTCAAATACGGTATCGAAAATGTGAGCGAATTTTTGTATTTAGGCGCCAAAATAACGAGAACCGATAATGAAAGAGATGAAATATGCCGAAGGATACATCTCGCCAACAAAATATTTTATTCAGTTTTGACGGTCTTGAAGACCAGCTGCATACACAGGAAAACAAAGCTCCAAGTATACAAATCTGTGATAAGACCTGTGTTATGCTATAGGTCTGAAACATGGACTGTACTCAATCATCTGCAAACATATTGAACGCCTTCAAAAGACGGTCTCTGAGGCGCACAATCAGAGCGAATCTAGACAGGGACCAATTGCGAATTTGTTGCAATCATGAGCTATATGAAAGTTTGGACGAGCCGGAGGTTTCAATAATTGTAAGGCCACATGAGTCGTATGGACGAATAATGGATACCAAAAAGGTATTCGTTGGGAAAACAGAAGGGCGGAGACCAATGGGGAAACTGAGGAAATGCTGAGCTGACACGGTTGACGAAGGTAGTTCATCGCCGCTCGGATTTCGAAATTCGAAGACGTGGTCAATGGACCGAGATAGTTGTCGGCGCTTGTTTTTGGAAGAGAAGGCCCGAGAGGGGCTTTAGCGCTACGGAGAACATAAACTCGTATAATTTATTTATTATGTATAATTTTTCTTTTCTTTGTTAGAATGTATGCGGTACAGAGGTCTTATAATATAGTAGGTGTTCTGACAAAGTAATTTCACCATCATTTGAACATTACTTAAAACTTTGCGTAGTATCGTATTTCTATGTGAATATTACAATTAGCTAGAAGAAAATTTCGGCAAAACCCTCTACTGAACTTATTACTAGCTTAACATAACTTAACTATCTACTTATAACTAGCTAAAATCTATGAGGCTAGGTTACGGCCAAAGAAATAGGTGGTAGCAACTGCTGCTTTCAGTTCGCCAGGGCACGAATCAGCGGATTCGGCAAGTCATTTGCTTTCGCGATTAATTTGTGACGGCGCGATGCAGCGAGCTTATAAATTGGACAAACGCCAGCAAGGCTGTCTAGTTTTTCAGAAGAGAAGTAAAACGGTTTATTAAGTACCATTTTCAGGTATCTATTTTGGGTGATCTGAAGCTTTCTTACTAGATATTTAGCACATTGGATCCAGGCAGGTGAACCGTATAGGATACTCGGTTGGATTGCCATTTTGACGATGAGGACTTTGTTTCTGGTGCTGAGACGCGAATTACGATTAAGAAGGGGGTAAGGCCAGAGCACGGTCTTAAACGCTTTGGAGCTAATATGCTCAATATGGCTTCTGAAGGTAAGTTTCTTGTCGAATAAAGTCCAAGATAATTGAGATCATCACTCCAGGGAACAGTGTGCACTAAAAAATTTATTAGTCGCTTGGGTAGGTGAGCAGGCTTACGCTTCCTGGTGAAGTATATTGACTTCATTTTTGCAACATTAATTTTAATTTTCCATCTATGGTAGTACTGATAAGTAAGTTCTAACGCCATTTTAAGGCTGTACATGCAAATGTCGTCTGCGAAAGCTGCAACTTGGCAGTTTGGTAAGGAAGGGAAGTCAGAGGTATAGATGTTATATAGTGATGGGCTTAGGCAGGAGCCTTGCGGAACACCGGCAGTTATACTTTTCACTTGGGAAATGCTTTCCCCTACTTTGACCTGGAACAAGTATGGGGGTGTGTTATATTTCTGAAGTGTATAGACCAGAGCATCATGCCAGACTGTATCGTAGGCTTTTTCTATGTCTAGCGTCACCAAACCTACAGACAATTTATTGTACATCGCTGTTTTGCCGTCCGTCGTAACACGAAAAAGCTGATGCTCTGTCGAATATCTGTTTCTGAAGCCGAATCGGAAATCAGGTAGGATATTATTGTTAGCCATTAAATTGCTTTGGAACAACCACTTAACCAAACATCTTTCCCCTCCTGGTGCGTTAATAAAAACTCGAAAAAGTTAAAAAGGGCAAAGCTCCTGGTATCGATGGCCTGCCGAATATAGTACTTAAAAATTTACCCAAAAAAGGAATAGTCTTCTTATGCCACCTATTCAACGCTTGCCTTGAGCTCTTCTTCTTTTCATCCATCTGGAAACAAGCTCTAGTTATACCTATCCTCAAGCCTGGAAGAGATCCGCACTCTCCCGACAAATACAGGCCCATTAGCTTACTATCAGGTTTAGGTAAGCTCTTTGAAAGAATAGTCGTAAAAAGACACAAGTTAAGCGCATACTCTGTTTGCCAGCTTTTTGTTGCTACAAATTTATAGAAAGTGAATAAGGAAGTGTAACTAATGCAATCACAAAGAATCATTCCACAGAGTAAATAATAATGAAATGTTTTAAGACATTTTATTATCTACATACTGAAACTCAATGCTTTCTAATATCAACACATGATAATATGAATAACTTATCGATGCAGTAAGTGAAAATTATTGTCTAAGCGGATCTTTGAACAAATGATTCTGTAATGAGTACAAACGATTTATAAAATTCAGCTGTATCACTAAAGTCCTCACATTAACAGTTTCCATATAATTAAAAAAAGCTTCAATTCCATTCCTGTGCGATAAACTTGTTTTTAATCAAATGCATGCTCATCGAAATTTAATGTTCCTTTAATTTCCCGTAACATAAAACCTCATTTCATAGCCCTTTCAAGATCATTCAAATATTATTGGCGGCACGTTAAAGCCATATGTGTCCATTTAACCGCGAGCAATGTAAAAACTGCGAACTTTATTAACCCTATACTCACAAATGCACAAACAAAACACCTGTCGTCGCGGGATTATGCATTCACAAAACAATATTCCTGTATGTTTACATGTAAAAATATTAAATTTCAAAAATCAATAATGACATTGTCGGTGAATGTTTAGCATATCGACTTCAATTGATCAAGCAGCCAAATGTAAACTATGGCTAAATTTACACTTTATTGACGCGCTAATCGATATGAAAAGTGTTGCGAGCGGTTCGCGTGTTATAGGATAAGAAATACTCTTACCCACATTTGTATGTACATAATTTCAAAGATGCTTTAAGATATGTATGATGCTTAAATTCATTATTAATGGATAAATTTGCACCATACAGATCAGCGCTGAATATATTTATAAGATTTAGAAATTGTTTCAAAGCTTATGGCTCCGATTTCAAAGATAAAGTGAAAAGTTTGTAAACTTGCGGGTGAAATTGCGAAATTTTCACAATTAGAAAATTCGAAAAAGTTTTACTTTTTCTTAAAAAGCTTACTCAAAGAATCATAAAACGATTTCAAGTGTACAAAAATTAACAAATTTAAATGCAAAAATCGATTAGCAATGTTATTTTCAAAGAAAGTGTGTAACACATTTTATTTTTAATTGGAGGAAAATCTTTGTGGCCTTCACTGCATTTCAATCATTTTTTTCTCGGTACACTTGTCCTGTCTACAAATTGACGTTTTCCGGTCAGGAATATGGACTCAGTGTGGTGAACAGGAATGAAGACATAAACAAGAGGAGGCGCAATTTAGATAAACTTGAGTGCGCGAGGCACGGAAGTGTTAGTGTTCTAAAAATAACAAATTACAAGTGCAAAAACTGTTCAGTCTATCGAGCATAACTAGAAATGAATGAATATTTTCTATTTTTCGCGAAAAATTTCCTAAAGATAATTAGCTACTATAAATCACCGAGTTTCTTTTGAAGAGAAAATTTAAGAGACAAACGAAAAAGATCTTAATTCTGAAGTTTCTTTATGCAGTACACCACAAAAAGTGAGCTTTGCGGTATTATTAGCAAACTGAAAGGAGATGAGGAGTATATGATAGCATCAAAAAAAATCGTGGGTTATGGCTGAAGTGTCAAGCCGAGTGTGCAAAGGAACGATCCTTTTCCAGTGTTTTTTTGAGGTTCTTATTGTTACCAATTTTTTTTTTTTTATCACACAGGGAAATATAAATCAAGACAGAATTTCTAGTTTAATTTTTAGCCTAATTTCAATTTATTAAGCATATTACGACCAATTCAGTCTATCCAGCCATTTCGCTTGCTTGATTGTCTCTTAAACAAGTTCCCACTATAAATTATACCAAAGTATAGGTAAACTGAGTAGGTTGAGGTATTTGAAAAACATCGGCTAGGATTAGACCATTTGTTCGAAGCTTTTCCCCTTTGTTTAAGTAAATTTTTGTGTAACTAACCAAGCCACACCCGTACAAGTAATGAAGATCGCTTTTATACAACTTATGTATTATTTTCACTTTCTATTCGATAGAGGCTGATACGAGCCTAAAGCTTCCTCATGTAGAAATAGTATTTTAACTAGCCTGCTTCGAACTAAATTATAGTCCACTCATGAACAAAAATGCCAAAAGGGCTTGGATTGTTTACGGTGCTGCATCTTTGCGTATCATTACACCTGAGGGATTATAATTTCTCAACAACGTTTTTGAAGAGGAATATACTCGTACAATATTTAGACATTTGTTTTAGCACTCGACTTGATTCGTTCACAAAACCGTGTTTGGAGGGCAGGGAGATTGGTTACAGGAACTGAAAATATCTTGTTTATCAACACTGATAATGTCACATGTCGAGGCAATCGCCAAGTTAGTGTCACAATTGTTCACGTTAGCACGAATTACATAGTCAAAAACAATAACAACAAATACCTTACAATAAATCAAAACACTTACTTCATCCAAAATAGTCATCATTATCAACAATTATGCGAAACGCCTCGAGTCAATCATGACATCATCATCGTGGACAACAAACAACAACGAGCATCATCTTCCATTGAGGCGATACCAATGAATTCTTGTTGTACTAAATTTACTATAAATTGTGACAAAAAAGTATCCGGAAATTACAAATAAAACGCAAAATATTTAATTATTCATCAATATTTATTTTGTCGCCTTCGAAGTAATACATTTACGCCAACAATTTTTCCAGTCCTCGAAACACTTTTCATTTGCACTTTTTGGGATGGCCTTCAGCTCCTTCAGCGAGTTTTGCTTTACATTGTGACAAAAAAGTACCCGGAAATTGGCAATAAAACGCAAAATATTTAATTATTCATCAAAATCACACGGAGCCAAATCTGGTGAATACGGTGGTTGATCAATAGTATTTATTGCGTTTTTGGCTTTAAATTCGGTTACAATAAAAAAATTGCAACGCACTACTAAGGCGTACTGACTTAAGCAAATGCTGTAACATACTGGTTGACAGATCGCGCTCATATTTGGCATAGTAATTAGGAACAGTCCTACCACCTTAACTAAATACATTTTTTCGAAATATCATTTAACCCAGGGAATTTTTTTTAAATGCCTCCATTCCCTACCACTCTCTCCATCACTCTTTCATCGTCGCACAACGCTCGTGCGATCTGCACTTCACACGTCGTCAATTCCTACGTGTGCCTCCAGGCAATGCTAAAACATCGGTATAAGGGGCATAGTAAATGCTTTGAAGTACTCCTTTCCTGCTAGTCTAGTCCGATTCGTGAACAGTTTTCAGCGATAAAAAAATATAATACGACGCAGTAAAAAAAAACTCTTAAGTTTATCTTTAAGTATTTCGACGTTAAAAAATGCGCTAAGATACTGCATTTTCAATCCTTCGGACTTATCATTCATTTGAATTAGATGTTCCTTAAGTCTTTTCTTAAAAACCAATAATGAGTTTACGTTTTTCACTGTTTCTGGAAGATTCTTGTATATACGCAGAGCATCATTCGTTGCATCGTTCTTTAGTCGATCAGTTCTAGCATAAGGTATGACAAAATTGTTGGCATTTCTTGAATTATATGGATTTATTTGTGATACTTTTATAAAGGGACTTCGTTCCGATTCACTGGAAATTAGACATTTGAAGATAAACTTAGCTTTCTCCATAGCAATGATTTGACTGAAGGTGAGTGCATTGGTCCGTTGATACACTAGTCTTGTTGGAGTAAGAATTGGAAGGTTTAGAATATTTTTATAGGCTTTAGTTAGTATCCTGGATATAATATTAAGGTTTTGCTTTGACGATTGACTCCGAATGACCACCGTATAATATAGCTTTGTCAGTACAAATGCATTTGATACAAGTTTATTTATATGCATATCTTCTCAATTCTATCATTGGTGCTAGTTGTCTCCTCAAATTACGAGTATTTATGTATGGCAACCATGTCAAACGATGATCTATGGTAAGACCGAGATATTTAATTTCAAACACTTTTTGTAAATTTTCGCCGTTAATTTTTAGGTCAACTTCTAAGTCTTCCTTATTCTTCTGTTTAAAAATAATGTATTTTGTTTTTGTAGTATTCAATGCTAGCTTGTGTTCGATGAGCCATGAACGGTATTTATCTAGATCCTCGTTGACGATATTCTGCATGGCAACTTTATCATGTCCTGAATAAAGAAGTTCAGTATCATCAGCATATAATGTGTGGTGAGCTTTCAGTTTACATGTATTCAAATTATTGGTGTATAGCAAAAACAAGGTTGGTCCAAGTATGGATCCTTGAGGAACCCCCGATTTCATTGTTGCTAGATTGCTCAAGACATTATTAACTGATGCTCTTTGGAATCTTCCTTCCAAATAACTTTTAAAAAGTTGCTTCGGTTCCTTGTATACCACATAATTCAAGTTTTTGAAGTAACATGTCATGATCAACCGTATCAAAAGCTTTCTTCAGGTCCACAAAAATCGCAATAACATAATCTCCTTTATCATGATGTAACGTGAGACAGAAAGTAACGCATCGAAAGTACTTTTGTTCTTTTGAAAGCCAAACTGCTTCGGATTTATGATGGAATTGTCCATTAAGAAAGATTTTAAACGATTATTTACAAGTTTTTCGAATATTTTACCAAAGGCTATCAAAAGTGCAACCGGGCGGTAATTATTCGGGTCCAGATGATCTTCTCTTTTGAATATTGGAATTATTTTTGCCAGTTTCTATTTGTCCGGAAATGTTCCATTTCTAATATGATCGTTTATAAAATTTGCCAGTGGTTCAGCTACCTCCTCTTTGACTAGAATAATTTCATGGGTGGAGATGTTATCAATACCTGGTGCTGCATTTTTTTCAAATTTTCGATTCTATTTAATACTTCTCTTTTAGTCGTTTGATGAATGTGAAAGATGGACTTAGGTGGGCTATTTATGATATTGAAATAGCTAGTTGATTTTTGACCAAGCTCCCTGGTAATTTTTTCACCAATTGTTGAAAAAAGTGGGCGTGGTGCATTGTTAGAGTCCATGCCAAAAAGTTCAGCATTTGATGACATGATCAGGGTGACGAATTATCTTTTACTTCATTTATTATTTTCCATATTTCGTGTGAGTTGTCCGCCGCTGTTTCCAATCTTCTGGAGTAATATGAAAATTTAGTTTCTTTTATGAGACGTTTTGATTCTTTTAGGGCTTGGTTATATATATGTTTTAGTGCTTGATCTTCAGCGCTCTTTTTGTATTTTTTATAAGCGTTGCTTTTGATAATACTAGTCTCAATAACTTTCTTTGTTATCCATGTATTTTGGCGACATCTGATCTTTTTCTCAATGGTAGAATCATGCTTGGAGTCTGTAATCATATTTTTGAGCTCCATAAGGTTTTCAGGTTTTCGGTTTGTTAGCAACTGTTGAAATTTCGATTTGAAAAGATCCTTGTCTAAATATCTGAATATTTTGTGAGTAGGTTTTTGCTTACTGAGCCTTTGGCCAAAGACGCAAGTGTGAAATCAATGCTTTCAGCAATTTTTTTTATCATTTGTTCCTATTAGATCACATAGCAAGGTCCTTGAAGTCGGGCGAGTAATTTTGTCCTTGTTGACAATGACCGCTCCGTTTGTTTAAATTATTATATCCGGGTACTTCGTTGTCAGAATGTATAAGCAGATGATCAATGAAGAGGAGGGAGTACGTTGAAGGGAGATGTGCGATATTGTGCGAGAAATTTGCATTAAAATTATGTTAACAATTTTACGCGAATGAAATTTGTTAAGTGGTCTTCAAAGTAACATTAAAGTAAAGCAAAAATAATTAAAGAAAAGCCATATCCCGTACAATCCGCTGTGAGCTTTATAATATAATTTATAATAGCGACCGCGAAAGAAATAGTTGGTCGAAACTCACTCTGGTGAATTGGATTTTCGGCACAGAACTGAGTAGAACTTCTTAAACATACTATACTTTGCTTAACATTGTAAACAACGATTATGAGGCAGCGGAAGCTGCAATGGGCTGGCCATGTGAATCGTATGGATGGACGATGGGTACCCAAAAGGTATTCGTTGGGAGAACTGAAGGGTGGAGACCATGAGGTAAACGAAGAAACACTGGTCTGACTCGGTCGACGAAAATAGTTCATCTCTGCTCGAATTTCGAAATTGGAGGACGCGGTCAATTGTTGGTTTGTTGCAGGAAGCCAAGGCCCAAGATGGCTGTAGTGCTACGAAGAAGAAGATTAAAGAAATGTGTCTTATTTTTCCCTAATTTCAATATTTAAGGTAAATCTTACTAACACTTGATTGAATTTATTAATGAATGGTTGAAAATGAACATCTAGATTTTATAGGTGAAAAAATCAAGGAGGTAGATTCAATAGAAAATAATTTAGAGATTGAAATTCCCTGAACTCTGCTTAAAATAGTAGGACTTGTAAGTTGAACAATTTCGCTAATAAAATTGTATTAGTCTCATTAAATTGAATGGGGGAGGGAAGGAAGGAAGAGGGATTGTTAGAAAGTAGTCCCCCAACCCAGACATCCCCGGCTACTGTGAGCCCTTTTTACCGTTTACGACTACCCGAGCGTAATGTGCCACATGGCTCCATTTCCAAGTGTCTCTCCGATCAGACTATCCAGGCGAGAGCTCTCCCGTTTCCTTGTAGAGGTCCCGGCGTAGCCTGTCCCATCTTTTGCATGCAAAAAATAATTTGTTGGCATCGCGTTCCTCTCCTGTGGCAAACCTACAATCGGGGGACCGCGACTTGTGCAAGTAAAACTGAAAACACCCTTGCCCGCTCAAGAACTGTGTCAGGTAAAAGTAAGTCTCACCGTGCATTCGATTGAGCCACGGTCTCATAACAGGTGTGAGGCGTGCAGTCAATCTTCCCATCGTGCTGTTCACCCAGGACTGCTGCCAATCATTGCCTGGCCGTTATCTCTCCTCGCGGGCAACTGTCTCCCTCGTATCTTCGTTTCAAGGCAGGTAGATAGTTTTGATCATTACCAAACAATGCTTTGCTTTGGCATCCGAGCCAAATTAATCCGTCTTACCAAAATGACAATAACGTCAACAACTTCCCAATTCCGCACGAATAACCAGCTCACCGATGCCTTTGACACAAATATCGGACTAAAGCAGGGAGATGGGCTGGTCCCATTGCTATTCAATTTGGCTTTGGAGTACGTCATGAGGAAGCTACCTGTCGATACACGAGGCACATTACTATATAAATTCAGCCAAGTAGTAGCCTATGCTGACAATATCAACATTTTGTCACGGCCGCTAACAACCGCCAAAGAACTTTTCCTGAAACTCGATAGCAAAGCAAAACTAGTAGGGTGACAAATCAATGAGAAAAAATAAACAAATCTCATGACGCAGTCGAGGAAAACGATCTCAAATACCCCAAATGTGGGCGAATTTGTGTATTTAAGCGCCCAAATAACGAAAACTGCTCTAAAACCTTCCTATCCTCTACTTGTGATTTTATGTGGCAGATTTAGAAAAGTAATTAATTATTTCCGTTCATAATCGTCATTTGTAAAATAGTCTTCTTTCTCATTATTATTGCTCAACGTATTTTTTTTTCAATTTCCCTTTATATTAAACGTAATTCTATATCAATTTTCCTTTATATTAAATTTAAATGTTTCCCTATGATTATATTTCTCCTGAGATTTAATTTTTATTATTACTTAAAATTTTCTTCGTTTCTTTACTTCAGTCAAATTTCGTTTTCAAAAATTTAGATCTGCCACATAAAATTTACAGTGTATGAGCACCTTATCGGTGTATTAAAATTGGGGATGAAATGGAATCGGCACGGGGTGAATGATTGTCAAATAATTTTTGTGGTTAGGACGAGGGATGTTTTGCCGGCCGCGAGTGCAGAAAGTTAGCTTTTCCCACCGACTGAATACTTTTGCTAGAAGCCCCGCTACGCCACAGTATTTATTGTCAACGTACGTATTCTCTGTATAGTTTGTTCGTTGAAATAATTTATAATTTGATCCTCGATTTCCATTCGACTCAAAATTTAGACTATTGATCGGCCAGTGAATAATCATGTTTTATTATTTTATGGAATTTTTGTTGCTAACGGGAACTAAACAAAATTCCTGCATTGCAAGATATTATTTGCGCTTCATTTCCAACGTCGGTGGCTGCAAAATCTGCGCACTGTTCAACGTGATACATTGTCGCTGTGAATGGATGCGTGAGGGAAGTTATGTTGCATTGGCATCGGAGGCGCCTCGAAAAGTCAACATGGATTACGTGCGATGTTGACCACTGATTAAGGAACTTCTTGTTTGCTCGATTTCCACGTATTATCAGGCTCAGCTAGTTTTAAAGGATTCAAGCCCAATGTTCTCTTGACGTTTGAGCGATCAGTGTTCAAGGTCAGGAAGGATAAAATACAAAGATATTTCCATTTTTCGTCACTCTCCACGCCATGCGAGAAGTGTAAGGTGCTGTTCACTGGCTTCAAGTGGAAACGCTTTTATGCAGCGAGGGCAGGTATTCTGTTATCTGTTTTTTCTTTATCAAAGCTTCTTCATTATCCCATGATAATTCTTCATTATCCCATGATAATCAGCTTAACTAAATTGACTTCGAAATAAATAATTTCCTAGACAAGTTTGCGAACTTTCGCAAAACAAATGTAGGAGATAGTGTCCTCTGACAAAATTTATGCAGGCTAATAGAGGAAATTGAGACCTATATGGACGGTGAGCCTAAACAAATTCCCTCTCCCGAATTAAGTAGTTTCGATTCTAATTTAGAGGAAAACCATTTAGAGCGAAGCATTTGCTGTAGATCTTCATTATAACTAGCCTTCCATTTTATCATAAAACCATTGTGATTTTGGTAATGCGTGATTGCTCAGTCATCAGATACCGGAAGCGTGTATTGGCGTTTAGGTGACGTTGCCGAAATAGACTTATTTTCCAATGAAACTTAGTGGCGTTAAGACCACGAATTGCGAACCTTTATATTTCAAATTGGTAAAAGTTAACTCTAAGGCAATGAATCGCTAATTATACATTCGCATTGTGCTTGTGTCTTCTTTTGTCTATCACGGCATGAGTGGACTGAAGGAGATTAATTCTCAATTATATAGGAATCAAAACATAACGCGCAAGGGTATTACTAAAAATCATCCTGCGCCGTGTGGAAATTCTTGCTCAAGCTTCCATAGGGGCTTAAGTTCCTACTCTTCCCATGAAGATCATCCTTGCTCGAACCTGCGCTACAATCACTTTTGCCAACGATATTCCATTTGGCAGAATTAAAAACGAAGAAGTTGAAGGTTACACTGCAAACATACAATTTACTGCTAGTAGATAGTTACCCTTTTTTTTACCGAGAGGATATTTAATTGATTAACGATCCAAAACCTTAAATAGAAATCATATGACAGACTAAAAAAAAATCTATATAACACTATTTTAATTGCAATGCTTTTATTACATGGAATGAGAAAAGCGATTTACTATATTAATAATTGTAATGATAACAACAAAGGGATACAGACGAATCAAAATTTAGCGATTAGTGTATTTTGCATAGAAACTATGCATAGAGTATATAGATTATTAAAAATGAAAAGATTTCATTTTTAAAAATGATTGGTTAGAAAGTCGAGTTGTCATCTTAACAATTAACTCGGCATGATTTGAGGCAATCATTTTTGGATAAAAACTCGAAAGATTTATTTCTTATCATTCATACTTAACTTAGGTCTTTTAGCATTTGCATACACTTCATTTTTATGGTTGCTACAATAATTCGAATAATTTCACATTTATGGTAAACCTCATTTTTGATGATCACTTACAAATTCCTTTAGAGTTAAAGTACTATTATCAATAATAAACAACAATAAAACGTAATGAATAATTGCGGTAAAGTAACGCCAACCTATATCTTCTAGAAGAAAGCTTTGCAATACTAAAATATATCCGCACCAATTTGAAGGATTGTAAGAATATAACATGAATTGTTAAACACTATTTCTTTCGGTATTTCCTTTCCTTTGTACCTGATCGGTTATATGACCCGCATCGGTGCCAGGCTTCTTCGCTCATATGGGCTAGCCATCGGGCGCGCTCCACCGTTTTTTGTCGCTTAACAGGGGCTCTTGCCGGGTAGAGTGGCCTTCCGCTCGCGTGCCCTTTTATGGTATAGGGTTATGTTATTCGATCACATAATTCTATAACATAAAATGGTCACGTCTATATTTCTCTTTTGATGGGAAAGTTCATGCAAATTATGTTTGTATGATTTTTCCATTCAAATGGGAAATATATGGCCACATCTACGTTTGGATCTTGATCCGGTTGTGAGGGTGCGAAGGGGCACCACCTTCATCTGGATGCCCCACTCTTATTTGTGGGCCATAAGAATCGTCGGGTAACGACGAAGTCCCCTTAAGTCCGTCTGTCTTCCCCAGTTTCAGTTTTTCCTTTTTCGTCTGCAATTTATAACCCTTAGCTGGTTACCTCTTTTTTTCGACTTCGGTCGACTGTTATTTGACCCCGGAATTCGTGAGTGCGAAATTCTTTTGTAGTGGGTCCTTGTTCTGGGGGAAAGAACCCGCCCCACGACACCGCAACGCTAGCCTGCCAGCGCATTCACGCGTCCTCAGACAAGGCCAATCTCGGCGGATCCCAACATTTTTTTCCGCTGAGGCAGCAGACCATCGCTGCAGTCCCATACGGATATTTTCATACCTACTTTCACTACAGGTGACCAATGGCGAATTCGATACAACCATGAGCTGTATGAAACGACGAGCCGGAGGTCTCAATGATTGTAAGACTGTAGAAGCTGCGATGGACTGGCCACGTGAATCGTATGGGCGAACAACGGATACTCAAAAAGACATTCGTTGGGAGAACTGAAGGGCGGAGACCAGTCAGAAAACCGAGGAAACGCTGGTCTGACACGGTCGACAAAGACAGTTCATCGCTGCTCGGGTTTCGAAATTGGAGGACGTGGTCAACGGGCCGAGACAGGTGGAGACGCTTTTTGCGGGAAGAGAAGGCCCGAGAGGGGCTGTAGTGCTACAAAGAAGAAGAGGTTCGTATAGTGCTCTCTAGCAAGGAGCCTGCCTGCGGTAACTAACACCGTCGAATCAGAGACAGATATGAAGATGCAATCCGCAGTGCTCCTTTTCTCTGTACCTGTGCCCGAAGTTTTCGGTACAGCTCTTTGCTGAGAGCAATTCTACGGACCTCACCAAAAGTCGCCTTCTTGATGGGTTGGGTCCCCGTACGTTCGCCATAAGTCGACTCAGGCCGACACGCCTGAAGCAGCTTTATCACCGGTGCCTTGATTTGTTCAGAAAAACATATCTTTTTGTCAATCAGCCACCCCAGGTACTTTACGGATGGCTTTGATTTATCCAGTACTTCCCCAATACTGATCGTTCTTACTCTGGCAATTCTCTTCCTTGTCAGGATGACCACTTAAGTTTTTTCCAGTACTAGACTGAACCTGCGAGCAATTATCCAGTTTCTCACCGGGCGCATTAGCATACGCTGAATATAGCAAAGAATTTGTCTGAAAATCTACTTGAGCCATTGGACCTAAAAAATCATTGCTAAGAATAAAGCGTAACGAACTGAGAACCTTTTTTTGGAGAACTTACGATGCTAACCATTAGAAAAAAGATTGTTAATGTTAAAGCACTTGTAACTTTATTTGGTTTTTAATTTTGTTATAAATAATTTTATTTAAATTGAAAAAAAATTAGTGCTATTTTCATTTATATGTACATATATTTTGGATCGTGACAATATATTATAATGATTGGAAATATTTCTATAATTTTTGCTTAAGAACACATTAAGATCATAAACATACATAATATACTTGAAAGCATTCATATGTTCCCATAACTATTGGAAAAAAAAAAGATTATTCATGACACAACTCTATTAGTGTTATTGTGTATTCTATAAGCACGTTTCGCTTAAAATGTTCGCCAGAATATTGTGGTTGATTTGGTGATCATAAAATATTATTTTAAGCCAAAAAGGAATTCCTATTTCTTAGGCCCACAAAAAAGTAGTGATAAGAACGCAAAGCTACCAATCATGGCTGCTCAACCACTCAGCGTTGCGTTCTCTTCTTGCTGTGACTGCTGGTTTGTGTATCTTTTTCATAGATACCACAATATCAACCATAGAATGGGGTCAATTATACTAACCAGATCGAAGATTGTAACAATTTTAGTATCCCTCCATTTAATTTTTCTTTATGTCTCTGATAAAAGATATATGCGCAAATATGTTTGGTAACACGCGTTCATAGTGGCGATAGATCGGTAGCAGCTGGAATGTTAAATTGTTTGCAGTGATTCAATTAGGCAAAAGCTGCGCGGACAAGAAAAAGCTGGATAAATGAATATCAAGGGAATGCTTATTAAAAATTGTAAAAAATCCCCAATACCTTACCAGGAAAAGCTGATAATTAGTAAATATACTCCAATTTTTTATGAAATTCTTTTTCCTTCTATATGAATAGGCATTATCTATAATATTGTCTGGCCCCCGCTTAATTAATGCGTTAATTTAATTGATCACGCAATTGTTCATATCTCTAATAGAGATAAGCGCATCTTGTCTGCTTTCATGTAACTAAAAAAAATTTTTTTTAAATGGCTTCGTATTTCAATGTAAGGTTAATAAGCACTGTCGCCTTGCGTGATGACAACAATCTATTAAAACATTTTTTTCAAAATTATTGTTTTCATTTTGCCAAAGCTCGCAAGTTGTCAGCAGTCAGCAATAAACTGTTGATATACAATTTTTATTTGAAGATTCATATGTAAGTTCACAGTACATTTTATATGAAGTCTTCAAAGTAATACATAACATTGTACTTGTATGTGCATGGCAAGGTCTTCTGATATGAGTACCAGCAAGAGGAATTTCGTTGATTTTAATTGGAGTAAATTGGATGACACATATGGCGGGAAGTATGAGTCTTCTAAAACTCTTCTTGACCATGGTCAGATGTTTTGTTTTTTGTTCGCTCTCGCATGAGTCCTCTTGTCGACACATCAAACAAATCCATCAAGAGACAGCAAGAAGAATCGTCATTCTTAAATTGATATTTATGTAGAAAGTGATACAATTTTGACTGATGTCATCACCATGTGGGTAATTTGTTCTACAAATTTCGTTCTTTCTAACAATTGAACCCTTCTTGTATATATAAGTATTTTCGTCGTGTAAATGAACCATGACCTAATCAAAGCACACAATTAGATCTGAATCATTTACAACCATTAAAAATTAATTGAAAACCAATTCATTCATTAAATCGTCATAATTTACAATCATGTACTCAAACCAATAAAATGCAATTAAAGTGGAATTAATTCGGTATTGAATAGTATTTCTTTCTTCTTTGATTTCAGGATGTGGTGGACGATAACTGGTAATTTTGGAAATATTTTACCAATCGATTGGTCCAAATCCTATTCTCGTCGCATGCATTTGCCTGCTTTGAATTTAGGAGAGAGGCGAATGGTGAATGGTGACGAACTGCAAACGTCCGATGATGACTTGAATGACTTGAGCAGCGAGGATGAGGCTGTGGCCAACGATTTAGATATGCACGCTTTGATATTGAATGGTCTGCACAGTGAACATGAAGAACCAATAAAAACAGCCGAGGAGGTTATAAAGGAAATCGATGATATCATGGATGAAACGACACCATCGGAAGGTGATGGTTTGGAATCGGAAGTGATGGAGAAGGCAAAAGAAGTTTTAGGCTCACCGTTATATGAAGAAAGTGAGTATTGCTTTTATTGAAAATATATGGAATTCTAGATTTTCACGTTTTCAGGATATGAATGTTTGTAATTGATTTTTTGGGGCATCTAACCTTTCATCGATTTGAATATGTAGTACTAACTTTTACTTCAGAATTTTATTTGAAATTTTACTATCCACGATACGAACGATGGGAATATTCTATATTTGTCGATAAGAAAGTTAAAACTGTTTTTACTTTCATGAATTCAATACAAACCATACACAGTAGTAATTTTTCCTCAACTCAATTATGCAGTATCTCTGGTCTGGATAACTTATAAACTAACTCACTGACCGCAGTTTTTTTCGTCTCAGGCAAAAAAATTCTGCAATTAGTTTGATAGCAACCTCAAAGTTAGTCCTAAAGGGTGCAATGCGTCCATTATTCTTTTGTCAATTCAAGAGGTCAAACTGCTAAAAATTTATCGCGCGCTCTCTCCATTTGTAAATTGGCCAAATCAAAAAGCTAATCAAGCAAACCAAATAGAGTTGCAATGGATAACTACCAACTCCTCTATAAAAATTCAGGCTAGTCAATGGGGGGGCACTATCCAAAAGGCCTCTTCGCAACTACTCAACCGGAGAACAACAGGCAAGTGTCCTTCAGATGACTACACAAATGCAAGCTCTTGGGAGTCTTTGAGTCTGCAAAATTTTACGGCGAACTGCAAAATTTGTGAAATTTTGTTTTACACCAGTCACTTAGATAAATCACCCAAATGCATGTTCAATCTTCTTCTTCTTAGCACTACAGCCCGTTTCGGGCCTTCGCTTCCTGCAGACATCGCCTCCAACTGTCTCGGTCCGTTGACCGCGTCTTACGATTCCAAAATCCGAGCAGCGCTGAACTGTCTTCGTCGACCGAGTCAGAGCAGCGTTTCCTCGGTTTCGCCACTGGTCTCCGGCCTTCAGTTCTCCCAACGAATACCTTTTTGGGTATCCGTTGTTCGTCCATACGATTCATGTGTCGAGGCCATTGCAGCTTTCGCAGTCTTACAATCCTTGAGACCTCCGGTTCGTCAAAAATTTCATACAGCTTCTAGCTTCGCCCCGATTATTTGCCTCAGAACCCATCGCTCAAAGGCGTTCAATATATTTGCGGATGCTTGGGTTAGGGTCCATACTTCACACCCATAGCATGACACAGGTCTTATCACAGATTTGTATACTTGGAGCTTTGTTTTCCTGTGTATGCAGCTGGTCTTCAAGATCGTCAATACTGAATAGAATATTTTATTTGCGAGCTGTATTCTTCGGCGTATTTTGTCTCTTTCATTGCCCGTTTTCGTTATTTCGGCGCCTAAATACACAAATTCACCAACATTCTCGATACTGTATTCGCCAAGTGTGATATTTTGTGTATTTGAGGTATTTTTCCTCAACTCCGTCATGAACCTTGTTTTATTTTCGTTGATTTGTAGCCTTACTAGTTTTGCTTCACTTTCGAGTTTCAGGAAGAGTTCTTTGGCAGTTGTTAATGACCGTGACAGAATGTTGATGTCGTCCGCATAGGCCATTACTTGGCTCGACTTGTATAGTAATGTACCTCGCTTATCGACAGGTAGCTTCCGTATGACGTACTCCAGAGCCAAATTGAATAGCAATGGGACCAGCCCATCTCCCTGCTTTAGTGCAATATTTTTGTCAAAGGCATCGGTGAGTTGGTTATTGATGCGGACTTGAGAGGTTATCGACGTCATGTTCATTTTGGTAAGACGGACTAATTTGGGAAATCCTAAATTTATTACGAAGGCCTTTTGCCAAATTTATTACTGCCTTTTCCTTCTCTCGTCTGATATATCTAAAATAAAAAATTAATTATTTTACATACTATTTAAGGTTGAATTAATATTCATTTATTCAAATTCTTTCAAACATTAAGTGCCGATCCACCCGAGCGTTTTTTAACGCTACGTCTACTCTGCGGCACCGCAAATGCAATAACGATCAAATAAACTCCCCTTAACTTGAAGATTTCGAACAGACAATCATTTTGTGTGCCTAAAATCTTAACATCCAACTCTGATCTAGCAACGCCCGTACTGTTAGCTCCAGCAGCGTTCCTATCTCAAGTCCCAGTGGCTATCTCTAACACTAATGCTGATGTTAGTAAAGGGGCGATACCTAAACGGAAAATGGTGAATAGTAAACAAAACTCACCAGAATTTACTGGTATTTCATCGCAACTTCCAGAAGCTATATCAGATCCATCTCCGCAGTCACCTTATAGTCTGATGTTGAGCAAGGCGACGTCATTGCATCTTCAGGAAAACGTCATAAAACATATGAATGTAGAAGTTTGTAAGACTTTTGCTTTCGGAGTTCGTGTCGCGCTTTGCTCCTGATACTACTCCAGGCCAAATAAAAGATGTTTCTCCTGGTTTGTTTGTAATTACTTTGTTCCTCCCCCTTCAGTGGAATGCCTATTAGAAAGGATCCTCATCCATCCTGGTTCGTATCTTATAGTATCTTGTGTTTATATTCCCTGCAATTCCTCTGCTCAGCTTTATGAAATTTTTTTGATGACGTCCAATTATGTCTTATTGAATTCTTCACATGCCTATTGTATTCTATGCGATGATTTTGATGCACCTTCTGTAGCTTGGGACTTTAAAAGCGAGCCAAGAGTTTCTACTAACAACGCAGTCTTTCAGGCTCTTTCATTCTGTCTGTCTCACTGTTCCCTTTATCAAGTCAACAAGTGTACAAATTGCACTGTTCGCCTTCTTGATTATTTCCTCATCAGCATATCCTTGTTCAATATACTTGAGTTCCACACTACTATTCCATATGTTGATCCTGACCTCTATCAGCCACCCATGTGTCATATAGTGAATTTTATTGGCGTGTATTTTAGAAAACTTGACATCTCGACTTCCTTCAATTTCATGAAAAGCAATTTTCATGCCATCTCGCTTGCAATATCTGAAGTGCATTGGCCTGAATTCTCTGCTGACTTACCTTGTGAAGCAGCAATTTCTAATTTTTACGGATTTTTAAATCGCCTCATTGTTGAGTTTACGTCTGTATATCGTTGAACTAAGCAGTCTTATGCTCCATGGTTTACATCGGTAGTGCGTGTTGCCCTTTTCAATAAAGAACGAACCAGAAAAAAGATGAAACAATGTGGTACCACTAACGCTAAAATTGAATATGCTAGACTGAGATCCCTTGCCAAATCTGAAATAAGGAAAACTGAAAAATTAGTATAACTCTACTTATTTAATATCAGCTTGAGTAGTGGTATCTTACCTGAATCGTGGAAAGCAGACTTTATAACGCCCATATTTAATCCTGGTGATCCCTCTGACGTAACCACCTACCATCCATATCTTTTCTTTCAACGTTTCCAAAAATACTTGAGCGAGTTGTGCACCCAAAGGTATTACCCATTGTAGCCCAACTAATTTTTGTGCAGCAAATTGGTTTTTTTTTTGCCACAAAAATCGACCACGACCAATTTACTTGAATTTACGGACTGTCGCTCAAACTATAGATTCAAATGTCCAAGTTCACACTATATACACAGATTTCCGTAAAGCCTTTGATTCCATTCCTTGTCTTTGTTTTGTGTGTCTGAATAAATTAAATCCCCTATGGTTTATCCTAGCTCTGAAGCACCGTGTTCACTGTTATTTATGCTTTTCATTAACGATCTGCCTCTTGTCTGTAATCCCCCGTCATTATTTTACGCTAATGACCTGAAGATCTATAGGAAAATTGATCAGCACTCCGATTGTACACTATTGCAAGAAGACTTGTCCAATTTAAACCAATGTTATGCATTGAACTATCCGTATCTAAATAGCCCCATATGTCAAATTGTTTCCTTAACGTCGCCGTATCTTGCGTATATGACTGTGAAATAAATGATGTGTCTTTAACTCTTGCTGCTTTTGCAAGAGGCATAAGAGTCATTTTTGACTCCCAGCTTAAATTTGACAATCATGTTTCACAGATCGTGAGTAAGGCGTCAAAAATGTCTGGGTTTATTCTACGTCATATTTATGTTTTCAGCAATATTTGCTCTGTTGTGCATCTTTACTTGTCTTAAGTCCGTAGTGTACTCGATTATGGATCACAAATCTGGAAACCATACCACAAGAATAAATCAGTTCGAGGTTAGAATCGATACAAAAGAAATTTACAAAATGTTTGTTCTTCAAGTTTAAAATACTACTTTTTTTTAAATACCTCCGTTCCCTACCACTCTGGCCATCACTCTTTCATCGTTGCACAACGCTCGTGCACTTCACATGTCGTCGCTTCTTACCTGGGCGCGAGAACGAAAACTATCAGCTGAGTTTCGTCGACGGCGAGTAGCTTGGCGATTGGTGACAACGGGAGTTGCTGGCTGGCCGCGAACGGTGACGGCTTCCGTAAATACGAAAAAATAAAAGAAAGAAAATTTCGCGAAAAGAGCGTGGAAATTTGAAGGAGAAAAAACAGACCCCACGCGCCGGAGAAAAAGAAAATTTCGATTTGTAATGTAATTTGTCTCGACCCGACACGGGAAACGCGGATCGCATTTTTTAATTCGAGATGGAACAAAGACTCAGACTACTCTTCTTTTCGTTTGATCTTTTCTGTACTCGCCGTCGCCTCTGAATTTAGCAATTCCAACGGATAGTCGCACAACGCCTGAAGAGGTTTTTGGCGTGACCCGCAATCGCGAGAGAAAATGTTTGAAACGTTTTCCTTCGGTATGTGGAGTGTGACAGAGATTTTTGACGAGAAACCGGTATTTAGAGGGTGACGAGATATTAGGAAAATCCTGTTCTTAAAAACAAAAAGAATCGCTCTGAAACGGGAATTGCAGCGTTCAACGCAACGAACACGACCCGGTATAGTGAAGTGAGAGCTGTACAAGGAATTTTCGGGTGATGCGAAGAGTAACACGTCGTGAGTAGGGCGGTAAACGTAAATTGTGTTAAACGAAACAAGGGGAAATTTAATTGTGATTGTAAAGTATTTGTGCGTATGCCTAGAAAATATATTTGTTAATTTCTTCTCGCGTAAACGTCTAACCCTGGGATTTTAAGGTTGTCGAAAATTATGCAGCTTATTCGTAACTCTTCATCTGTATGTATACAATCGCGCTCGGATTAATTTAATAGAAAACCTGAATGTTTATTAAATGCCATAGTGACAAAGCGAGTGGCAAAGTTAAAAGATATTTGGAAAAAAACGGATCAAAATATAAAGGGGCCCTTGGACGGTGCGCGGTTTGTGTGATTATTTTTGAAACAAGAATTGAGTGCGATCATTAGCCAATTGATTTCCTGTCCGCAAGAGGCAATAATATCAAACGCTATCATAGGGATAAGATGTGCTGTTCCTGGCAAAACTGAAGCTCGTTCGACCTGCTCACTATATCGATTCGTCGTTTTTTCTAAAGTGTAGTGCTTGTATATTGATGTTATATGTATACAGTCCATACCAAAAACATTTTCATTGTGACTTGATCATGTTACAGATATAAATTCCATGTTCACGTACTAGAAAACACCATAATAAAAAAAAACAATCAATTTATCAAGGCCCTATGAAGTTCCAACTTAAGACGACGAAGTCGTCTTAAGTATCGCGCGCGGCTAATCAGTTATCCGACGTTGCGGTTTTGTCTTCTTGGCTCCGGTCACCGCATAAATCGTAAGTGGGAAAATATTTTGTAGTGGGCCTATGTGCTGTAGGAAAAAGAACCCGCCCCACGACACCGCAAAGCTAGCTTGCCAGCGCAATTCGCGTTCCCAGACAAGGCCATTACCACTGATTCCGCTCGCTGAGCTAGCAGAACACTGCTGCAGTCTTAACGGACATTGATAACTTTTCGAACTCACTACAATAGAGCTATTTGTATCTTACCTCGAAGAACATTTGCATGAAAATTTGCGGCTTTCAAGTAAATTTACTTCTAGACACAGTGAAAATGACAATTTAGCAATTCCCTTGTCAGTATTAATCAAAAATCAAATAGTTACAATATTAACCCTAACATTTATAAACTGTCTTCAAGATGCTATGCTCGGGTACAAACCAATCTACAAGAATACTGAGCAGAAATATTTGAATAATCAAGAACAAATTTTGGAGATATTTCGTGGTCTTATTGATTTATAAAAAATAACAAACGACAATTAATGGAGCAAAAAGTCAATAATCTATTATAAGCAGTTATGCAATTTGATTCTAATTTTAATTTTAGCCACCATGACTTGGACAAAATTGATTTTTTCGTAAGCAAATGAAATGTACCTCTATCCAATGAAACTAGAATTTAAACCTGCAGAAAATAAAGTATGAATGTATACTTAACCGATAAGACTATCGAAGCAGCCTCTGAAAAAAGATGTTGTGGTATGGATTCACAGTATCCTTTTTTAAAGGCAACGATAGCCTCATCGATCTTTTATGCACGGGGAAACCACCATAAAAGCAAACCCGAATATAAAGTCCTGAAGATAAGAAACTGCTTTTGTTGAAACGGTGGTTTGTTACGACAATTTCTTGCCCAGATTCTTTACAGTATGTGTTAGACACAGTCTCTTAACTGCAGAATGTTTATAGCAGAACTTTGGTGAACTCCCGAGTAACATAAAACTCGTAACCAGCTCGTCAAATAGTTCATACAACTCATAGTTGTAACGTAGTTTCCACTCTGTTCCTTGTTTCAGTGGGTTGTAAATTTTCCGGAGTCCACTGCCTTTTCAGCTTCGCTTGTAAGGGTTCATGTTTGACTGCCATATAACAGCACAGGTTTGATTAGTATTTTGTTAATGCGGAGCTTATTTAGTCTGTGTACCACTCTGGACCTTAGAATGGGAAGTACGGGGTAATAGGATTAATTTTCGGCGTTTATGCGGCGTCCAATCTCGTCCTTTTCGGCGCTTCTTCTAGTCGGGTTGGCTCCAACGTAGATAAAGTTATCCACACTTTCAATGTTGTCGCCTACGGTTAGGTTTTGTCGAACTGGAGTTTTCCGCCTCGTTTGAGTCATGAATTTAGTTTTAGTCTCATTAATACGTAGATCAATTCGGTTTGCTTCAGATTCTAGGCTCAGAAAACCTCATTTAGCATCTAATATTGAACGTACCATAATATTCGACGTCATCAGCATATGCGCCAATTGTGTGGACTTGAAAATTCGTGTACCCGAGGTTTCAGCTGATGTCTTCTTGATGAAGTGTTCTAGCGCAATATTAAAGTGAATTGGGCCAAGTCCATCCCCTTGTTTTAAGCCTGATTCCGTTATAAAGCTATCCGTTAGTTCACCGTTTACCTTGACCTTGGACTCTATTTAGACCTTGACCATGCGGTCTAATTTTGTTGGGATTTCGAAAGCCTCCCTGATACTGCCGAAACAAGGGTTTTAGTCTCTTATGACTGCTGGGGATAAATCGTCACTGCCAGATTACTTATACATAATTTGGGAAGCAGCATATTTTCTACTGATAGAACAATTGTTTACAGTCAAACGGGTACTTGAAAAATGCTGGGAGTTCAACATGGACGTACACCAATTTTTTTGACTTTAAACAAGCATACGACAGTATTGATCGTAACGTACTGTACCTAATAATGCTTTGCTTTACTATCCTAGCCTAACTAGTCCGTTTTACCAATGACGTCGACAACCTCCCAAGTCCGCATCATTAACCAACTCACCGACGCCTTTGATGCAAATATCGGACTAAAGCAAGGAGATGGGCTGGCCCCATTGCTATTCAATTTAGCTCTGGCATATGTTATCAGAAAGTTACTTTTCGACACAAGAGGTACGTTATTATACGAAATAGGCCGAAGAATACAGCTCTCAAATAAAATATTTTATTCAGTTTTGCCGATTTTGAAGGCCAACTGTATACACAGGAAAATAAACCTCCAAATATGCAAAACTGTGAAAACACCTATGCTATGCTATGGGGGTAAAACATGGACCCTAACCCAAGCCTCCGCAAATACATTGGACGCCTTCGATAAGCGGGTCCTGAGGCGAATAATCGAAGCGAAGGTAGACGGGAGCCAATGGCGAATACAACCATGAGCTGTATGAAAATTTCGACGAGCCGGAGATCTCAACGATTGTAACACTGCGGAACCTGCAATGGGCTGGCCACATAAACCGTTTATTCGTTTGGAGAACTGAAGTCCGGCGACCAGTGGGGAAACCGATGAAACAGTTGTCTGACCCGGCCAACGAAGATAGTTCATCGCTGCTCGCATGTTGAAATTGGAGGACGCGGTCAACGGGCCAAGTGGGGCTGTAGCGCTACGAAGAAGAAGATATTTTCTGCTGATATCAATTTGAAGCTATTACTGCCGTATGCAGTTTTTTTTATAGAGAGGCGTCTTGGGTGAATTGCTCCAAGGGAAGGTCGACTGCGCGGCTTACCTCGAATCAGAGACCGTGGCTTAATCGAATGCATGGTAAGACTGACTTCTTTCTGACCCAGCTTTTAAGCGGACATGGGTGTTTTAAGTCTTACCTGCACAAGATTAGTAACTCATGGTTCCCCGACTGTATAATTTGCCTAGGAGAGGAAGATGATGCCTGCCACACATTTTTGCATGCGAAAATTGGCCCAGGCTGCGACGAGACCTCTACAGGGAGATGGGAGAGCTCATCCCGGATAGTGTCGTCGCGGTGATGCTGGGATCGGTTGACAAATGGAAACATGTGGCACATTATGTTTGGGCAGTCCTAAATATCAAAAGAACTTTAAGCAGCCTGGCACTTACTCTTCCTCCCTCCCCTCCCGCTGGACGACGGATCCCCCAGCTTGAAGGCGCCTCTCGGCGTAGGAAAAAGACTCCGGGTTAGGTTCTCAGGTTGGCAGGGGAAGTGTTTAGTGTGTAGTTCAGTCCTTTGCCGGATTCTACTCATCAAAGCTCAACGTATTTTAACGTAATATTGATACATTCAATGGTTGTCAGGACATTCGACAATAAAGAGTAACTGTGGAGCGTATGAACTGGCAAAAGCTGGCAATCTTTTGCTGGAGCTATCCTGCAGGTACGCTATTGGCTCTCCGATGGCCTCGGTTGAACTGGTTATCAATCATAAATACTTAAAGGGCACTGAGACGCCCTGAATGCAAGATCAGCTTATGCAAGATCTAGACAAATGTGAAAAGCAAGTGGCATTGGCCTCCCTAAGGAACTATTTGGGTAGGGATTCTCATTGCTTTATAATTACAATCCTTATGCGCAGGGGCATTCATTGCAATCATTTGTTCAAGATCTGCAGATGTGACGAAGAAGACGAAACAATTCTTTATCTCCTACTTCCTCACTTGAGGAAAAATGAATTGTCTTGGTGGACTTCTGTAGAATGGCACCGTTGATCATAAGTTCAGGATGGTTCTGTACTTAATAATATGTATTTTATTGCTTCAAATATTTTTATATTAGGGAAAAATTTCAACGACAGAGCGTGAACACTGGAAAATAGAAAATAAGTAGCTAAAACTTCTTCTTTCCTTGCCTTCTAGCGCTAGCGCTCTCTAGATACTTTAGAGAAGTGCTGCGATGATTACGTACAGTCCCGACAACAATTCCACAGGTGGTTTTACTAGGCGTAAAGGAGAGATAGAGGGTTTGCTCTCTTGGAAAATAAAGGAAAGGTATATCAAAACCTTGCTACACTGTTGTAACAAAAGAAGTAGTCAATGATCCTCCACCATAGTGATGCAGAGGAGAAAAAAGAGAAGTGGGTTCCTCTATTATCGTAAGGTGCCACGCTCAGTTTCGTATCTATAGACTCATAGAGGTATAAGATATATAGAGTGGCTCTATCTATGCAAACATTCATTCGTGTGAGTCCCAAGTTTTTTTCTTAGTGCTTGTAAACTAAGTACAATGTTAAATTGTATACCCGAAGTATGCCAAAGTGTTTGTAGCGCTGTTGATAATAATGAATGAGAATTGTAATGTTCATTTTTAGCTTTAAATCATAGGCTCAGAGGCTAAAAAAGATGTGAATGCAATACAATTACACTTTACATTATCAAAACTCAAATTCAAATGACAGTCCGTATAAACATTAAAAGTTTAAAATAAAATGAGCGGGCGGAATCTCTAGTATTTATTAAGGTATTTCCAAAGCAAAGTATCTTTCGCATGCGAAATCATTGTTTTCGAGATTACGGTTTATTGTGCATTTGGTAATGCATCTGAATACAGAAATTTATTTTAAAATTAAGTATTTTTTTACTTGCAGCTGTTTGTCCTAGCTCATTCGGTTTTTAAGACACGAAGTTTGTTGTCAAGAAAACATAATAATTTTTTGGTAATTTAGTTTAAATTTAAACTTATGATATTGCTGAAACACTTTTAAATAAAATTTGTAGCTTTCAGTTACCCCGAAAAATAATGTAATTGTCAATTTTCTGTGGTGTGTGTGAATTTCGGACACAGTTGTTGCCTTTGGCCCTCTCTATGTTATCTTTTAATAATCCTCTATGCATAAACTATTTGCGAAGTGGCTTAGAAACATACACCATGTACACCAGCCCTCGTAGCAATAGTAGATCCTGATGCAAGGGTGCTGTAGAATCATATATCAATGACCAGCTTCAGAAAATTGCTTTTGGTGAGTCTTTACATAGTCCAAACAACCAATTTCCTGGATGCCATGTTTACTTATAATAGTGGTCGTATATAATTCTAATGTGGCATCACAATATCTATAATCGCTGAAGCAAGGATAGTTCGAAAATTGATTTATTGTATAAACGTCTAATAACCAACATTCCATGGACCAAAAGGGTTTCTGTTTTCATTGAAAAAGTAGAAGGAACAACAATTCTTCCTGGGATTCTAGCCCAAGGATGTGAGAGTTTAATTACACGAGAAAGGAAGAACGCATTTCGCCTGGAAAACGAGGTCAACAACAGTTCTGCAGTGAAGATTAATCCCACTGCATTGTTCTCCTTAAGTTCCTCGAACCACTTCACTTGCTAGCAAACGTATACATGTCTGACGTCAATGAAGAAAATGAGAACAATAGGGATTCATGAGAACTCTCCAGACATTCCGTCATTCTTTCCGTAATAAATTTGTTGAATATAGACGTCTTATAATTGTTTTTGCAGGAGTAAATGAATGTTTATTCTTCAAATTGCGTTTTCTACTTCAATGGCTAATTGAAGGATTTTGTTAGCTCAAATTTTTAATCAAGTTCTCACAAATTGCCTAATAGGAATCTGAACTAAACGTTTTCCCCTAACACTTTCCAGTTATGGGAGATCTTCACAATTAAGACACTAGGGCAATAAAAGAAGTTGACCAGCATAGGAAATAACTGACTTTTAAACGTTTTAAAACATATCTTAGATCGTTTTTTGATGCTTTAACTGATAAGAGTTCGTTCTTATCTAGGATAAGGATGGTGCATGGCTTAAAAAGATGTTTTGAGAACAAACCTTCTTAACTCTTCTTAAATGGACAAATACTACCAATGAAAGTTTCGCCAATATATGCAAAAAAATATTTGAAATGTTGTACACAAAAAGCAAAACGAAACATCTCAAAGATTGCCAGAACAGAAATATAAACTTTGAGTGAAAATGCACTTCAACAATTTTCAAATAGAAAAGAGTATTCTATAAAGCTTGCAAGTACACCGTTTCCGGAAAATATTTGTGTTATCTTCCATCATTCTCAGACATCTTTCTTTTCTAAGTGCACTCCAAAATAAGCTTTTCATGAAAAATGCATTAATTAAATTTCCTTCACCTGAAAACTCCTTCAGGCACTTTAACGAAAAAAGACCTTCCGCATAAGATAAAGAACAAAGGAAGCTTCACTCCAGCAGAATTTCCATGCTGATTAAGTGATGACTTTGAGAAGGGCACTATGGATAGGAAGTGACGCTAAAGCAAACTGCTTCGTCGGTTCATGCCACGATAATAGTGTAAGATTGCAAGCACTCTTCCATATAATCACAATTGCATTCCACTAGAATACTCGCGTATAATATATAGTGTCATTAAGTAGCATCGCTGCTGCCAGTGCTGAAGCTTGGCAGTGCATCCCGTTTTTCACATTGATCCATGTTGTTTGTGGAAATTCAATGGATGTGAAAAAATGGTTTCCTGCAGTCAAAGCTTCATGCTAATGGCGTCTAGAGATAAATGATTCAAATTTTAAGCGCAGCAACGCCACAGCTGTGAGAAATTTATGGGATGCAGTGTGCAGATCATGTGTCTCTTCCTCCTTTGTGCTGTACTGATTAGCCGATTCATTGGCATGAAAAATTGTGGCAATTATAGCTGAAATTATTCAATAAATATGCAAATTCATGCCGTTTAAAAAACAGGGTTCCTTTTGAGTTATTGCTCAATTTTCAAGTGCAGACCTTGAATTATTTATTTCTCTCGCTTCTCCCTTCTAAATTAATTCTTTTGAAAATCAAACAAAACCCATAATAATTCAATTGAATTGTCATTCATTGAAACACAATTGTTAGCAATTTTGTACACATTCTTTGAAGTTTTGCTCATGGACAGATTCAATACCATATGAAAGACAGGCCTGCCTTAAAGCAAATGCTTCTCTGTAACATAAAAATCCACCTACCTAAAACCATCTCCCACGTCTTAATCATCTTTATCCAGAAGCCAATCTAAGATGTCATGAAAGCTCTAGCTAGGTAATGAAAAGATCCACTTGTGCAGACATGATGAAATGGTGGAATGACTTTTTGTAATGCATTAATTTTGATGCACGTGTGATGATTCCCATCGTTGGTGTGTGGTATAAGAAAATTTTCTTTTTTCTGTCTTCCTCCTTTGAACAGTTTTCAGTAAGCCAAAACACGCTACGGTGAAAAGCATACAGAAGAGGCCATCCAGAGATAAAATCGCAAAACAAGTTACGGAAAGAATTTATGAAATTTACCGACAAAAACAATGAAAAGTTTTCGTGGCCTACAAACGTGACCACATTTTGGATTTTATGCTACGTGATTTTATATGAGCTAACAGTGTTCATGTAAAAGTGCAGTGCATCTTTCTACGGAAGAGAGATTCGGGAAATGAAATAAATGCAATCGTTATTTATATTAGACATGCACTAAAAAGTTACATAATCATTTTTTTCCTGAATCAATATAACCGAGGTTATTTGCAAACAATTGACGTGACGCGAAAAGCATGATTAGTTGGCAATTCCACATAGATCTAACCAATTCGTAAGTTTGATTACAAATTCTTACTCCGCTACAATAAGTTCATAGATATCGTAGAACAAATTAGAATGTAGTTTCGAGAAAACGCCTTCTTCATGATGCAATGTGTTCTATAGAATTATCTTAACCTAACCAAAAATTTTAGAAGCCCACATTGAATACATTTCGTGAAATAGAATTGAAGATTTACGAAAAGCGTTTCAATAAAAATACAAAAAGACACAATAAAAGATATATTTTGAGACACGAAAATGTGTCGTTAATTGCATTTAATAGTTTGCCGATAAAGCTCTAAATAGTAAGAAACGCTAAGTACAAATATAATATCGGCAGCTCTGCTAACAAATCCTACTTATACCTTTCCTTGCGGTGGCCAACGTAGAATGAGTACAGCGAGTCCTCTGCTCATGATCGTCCACTTTATTGGGAAGTATTCATTGTAAGTTCATATTTGATTGCTAATTTATTATGCGACAAACAATTTTATTGATCCCCCCACACTTCTACCAAAAAAGCGGGTAATGTGGCTTAAGACATCAGCTACAGTCGCCACCTCCGTATGTCAAGAACCAATATAGAAAAAAGGCTTTTTCGAGGTAGCATATTTTATTGCTAATTTATAGCTGGCGATGTACGCAACAAGCAACTTCCCGAGGCTACCCCAGATACCCTCACTGTGTGTCTCACCCCACCTCCATGTTAACTAAGCTACATCAATCAACCAGTTTAATAGGGAGCATTCATTATAGGTGAATATCTTATTGCTAATTTATTGTGCACCAAAAAATGTTATTGCTCCACTCCTCCGAAAAATCACCCCATCAAACCCTACCGCGTATTGCAATCCCGGGAAACCGTCAAGAGTTTAAGTTTTTTTTTGCACGTGCAATAAAGCCAGGGGAAGTTCTTGCTGAACTTTCACACATAAATCTGTCTGATTTCTCTTCCTCCCCCCGGAAAACGTGGCTTAAACTGCATTAGCCACCCCCGTATCTCAAGAACCAATGCAAACGGAGGCTTTCGAAGTGGCATATTTTATTTCTAATTTATTGTTGACGATCTACGCAACAAACAAGTTTCTGAAACCATTCCTTCAACCCCTACCGCGCATCCTTCTCCCTGTCTACTAAGCTACATCATCCACTTTATTAGAAAGCCTTCATTATAGGTCTATATTTTATTGCCTCTTTATCTTCAGTAAACCACCCCCTCAAACCCTACCACATATTTCCCCCCGGGAAGTTTCCAAAAAGTTGTAAAAATTTTGTTGGAACCAAAGTAAAGTCAGAGAGATTTGATGCTATTTTATTGCTGATTTTTTCGTGTAATTTGTTTTATTGCTCCACCCCTTCCCTGTGAAAAGCAGATAACGCGGCTCAAGTCTTAAGTTGTTTCAGCTATGTCCGCATCTCAGGAATCTTACGCACCTCCAAACCCCTCGAACGGCCTTAAAGCTGAGCGCCCACAGCTGTAAAAAATGAGATTCAAAATCGGGCTTTAACGCCCACAGTGATGAAGGCGTGGCTGTTCGGCAAATCCCTGCGTATGTACGCAAGGCTCTCAGATCACCGGGAATAGCCGAGTCCCCACGCTACAGCTAACATGTTTGAGACATCTATAACATCTAAATTTTTTTTATACGATACAAATTTCGTCAATGCATCTGCATCACAGGGCTTATTTAATTGTTGGTCATTAGCAGTGTACAGGAGATGTGCATCCTAATCGGTTTCAATTTACCAAACGAGATCTTTTCCCTTGCGTTATCGATGAATGAATGGTTGCCTTGAGACTGAGAACAATTTCGGAGGGGCAGCGGATGGCTATGCATTTGTTGCAGTATATGCAGCCAGGACGTTAGGAGTCTTTTTCTCTATTTCTCAGCGTTGCATCCTTTGAGGCAGATAACAAGCTGGTGCAGATGAAGTTCTGGCATGAAAAATTGCAATAATCCTGTAGGAGCGTTTATATCTAACATGTGTAGCTTCAAATATCGATTTTTTCAGCGCGACTAAAACCTGGTATGGACGCTCAAATTTATATTCAAATGCGCTTTATTGAATTAATTGTTATAAATTTTATAAAAACATAAAGCAAATTTTTAAAAATTAAAATATTCACTGACTCAGTGGCCCACATGGCACCCTAAGCTTAAACAATATTCAAACAACGACGAGAAAAAACCAACCAATCTTTTAAAAATTAAATATAACTTAAAAAACACAACATAAGAGTGTACTTTGAGCTTAAAAACTAATAATTCGGATCATTGTTATCAAAAACAAATTTAACTAATCCTAGCAGAACAATATTAAAATATTCGTAAACTAGATGATAAACTTATCAACAATTGCAACTGAAATTAACATAGCAATAATGAGCTGCAACAACAAAAACCACAAAAGACCACGAATAATTTAGTAATTGCCATGTAGCTACCAAAACGAAGACTGCCCCGTCTCAGCTCGACCAGCCTCTACATACCTCGCAAATGAGTATCTCCATTGAAAGCGTTGATTCCGCAAGCTCAAATTCGGAGGAAATTCTATCTTCATATTGGAGGCCCGCCTAAATATATGACGTATTGTATAATCGGGGCACCATCAAAATCACAAATATACCGATTCATGTCCAAATACACGAATGCTTCTGGATGCACCCCCAGGTACGGTGGAATGGCTGCGAAATCCAAAGATTTTCGCTCACACTTACCAACTTCGCGATATTATTTCAAACAAGCTTCAAAATAAATGTATCGACTCTCATTACTTTGGCAATTTGATAAATTTTTCGATTTGATATATAGTGTTTCCAATTCATCTAAAACTTCCTGTGACCAGTACATACACGAAGAGGTTTCCTTTCGAAAACTCGAAACGTTTCCATCCATATGTCAAAACAGGTCCAACCAGAGCCTTGTAACAGCTAACTTTGTCCTTTTGATCAATGTATCTGGAATGAAAGAGTCGTCGAAGGTACATGAACACTTACGCGCTTTACTGAGCATGATTATGACATGTCCGTTGTAGTATGGATACTGATCGGGATAAACACCGGTATCGAACACAGGATTTATGTGGAACCCATCCTGGACTATTATCACTAGCCATAATGTGGAAATCCTTCGAATTACGTTTCAGGTCTTGACTGGCCAACGGCAGTGTTCTCCGAGACAATATTGTTTCGCACTTTTTCGTATTCACTTTCATTGGCCAATTGTCCATGTAGGCCTGCACGTCGTTGAACATTTTCTGAAAGTCGACAGGTAGCTTTCTGATGACATATTTCCGAGCCAATGGGGCCAGTCAATCTAGTCCAATATTTGTGTCACAGGCGTCGGTGAGTGATAACATATTCCAGAGCCAAATTAAATAGCAATGAGGCCAGCCCATCTCAGTGCTTCAGTCCGATATTTGTGTAAGGCGTCGGTGAGTTGGTTATTGATGCGGACTTGGGAGCTTGTTGACGTCATTATCATTTTGGTAGGAAGGACAAATTTGGCCGGGGATGCCAAAGCAAAGCATTATTTGATACAGTACGTTACGATCAATACTGTTGTATGCTTGCTTAAAGTCAAATTCGTTGTGCGTCTATGTTGAACACCCAGTATTTTCAAGTATCTGCTTGACTGTAAACAATTGGTCTATTTGCTGATCTACTTGCTCTAAAACCATCTTGATACTCCCCCCCCCCCTAAAAATAATACTGTGGGGGTATGATCTGATATTATTTTCTAATATATTTGAAAATATTTTGTACGCTGTACAAAGTAGTGATATGCCTCTATAATTTTCGCACTGTAGCTTGTCAAGTTTTTTGTGAATAGGGAATATAATTGATTGACTCCACTCTTGCGGCATATATTCTTGTTGCCAAATGTGCTGTATGATTTTATGAATGGCTTTCTGAACACCGCTGCCACCATATCTGATGAGCTCCAATGGAATCTCTTCGATGCCCGGCGCTTTATTATTCTTTTTGGCTTTGATGGTGGAACAAACTTCATCCAAAGCAGGTAGGGCCAATAGAAGCTCTCCGGGAATATCTATAGGCTCTGATGTTCTGGATTTGTTCGGAGGATTAAGGAGGTTCTTGAAATATGATGTCCATCCTTCCTTAATCCTAGTTTCATCAGCGCTAATGTTGCCGATGTCATTACGGCATAGCGTGGTCTTGTGCTGATAACCACGTTGCAGGCTTTTCACTACTTTGTATGCTTGTCTTGTGTTGTTTCTCGCTAAACTTACATCGATATTTCTCAATTGGATGTCATAGTATTTTCTTTTCTTAGCTCTAATTACCTTATTCGCTACTCTTCTGAGATTTTCACAGTGTTCTCTCTTCGTCATTGTTTTCCTACCTACGTAATCTTTGTACGCATTATTTTTTTGCCTAACGCATTCTGGCACTCATCATCGAACCAATCATTTCTTTTGAGCCGGGTTATATGTCCGATCGTCTGTTCTGCCACTGTCTTAATCGCCGCTTTCACTTCTGCTCATAGCTTGTTGCTTGTTTTCAGGGATGTACGAGTATCTGATAGGATAGGAGCTAGCTGGCTGTTGAGGGTCTCTATGACATTGTTTGCTACAAACGCCGTTTGGAGCCTTTCGATGTCGAATTTTTGGGGAGGGCTCGTCTTCGCCGTATACGCCTCTGATATACGACATCGATAGGTTAATTTGAATAAGTAATAATCCGAGTTACAACTGGCTCCTCGATGTGTACGGACGTCAAGTATGCTCGAGGCCCATCTTTGTTGGATCGGAACATGATCGATCTGTTTTAGTGTGTTGCCATCCGGCGATACCCAGGTCGTTTTATGAATGCGTCGATGAGGGAAGCAAGTCGAACGTATGACTAGATTTCTGCTACATACAAAGTGAATCAGGCACTGGCCGTTATCATTTGTATCATCGTGGAGGCTATATCCTCCAGTTGTTCCCCGATGAGATAGATCACTGCCAACCTTAGCGTTGAAATCACCCAGAATTATTTTTGTGTCGTTTGTTGGCAGTGAGTCGACTAGTCTTTCCAGGTGATTGTAGAACGTTTCCTTTGTTTCTTTGTCCTTTTCTGCGGTCGGGGCGTGAACATTGATCAGCCAGATTATGAAGAATTTCGCTTTGGTACGGATCGCATACAACCGTTCATTGACTGCCTTAAAATCAATAACGTGTGATTTGAACTCCCTATACACAATGAAGGCCACGCTGAACTCTCGTTTTCCAGCAAGCTTCCAACGTTGGAAGATTGTGTGCGATCTCATATCTTGAATATCACTTCCAATCCAATTCGTTTCCCGGATTGCCAGTATGTTTAACTTATATTCATTAGCTTATGTATTAAGCCACATTACCCGTGATCGGAAATAAAATTTTTGTTGCATTATAAATTAGCAATAAAATATGGACTTTAATTAATGCTCCCTAACAAAGTGGATGATGTAGCTTACTAGGCATCATGAAAGCGATAGTAATAACTATGCCAACAGAGACAAGTTAGGGTAGCATGTAACAAAACACCGGAGTCTCAGATATATCCCCAGGGTAATATTTAATGTGAAAAGGCTTAGGTATTTATTGTGGTCGAGCTTCCCTGGTTAAGCTCTAACATACCAGTGATCACTTCGAACTTTAAGATTTGCTGCGTACCGCGTTTTGAGATGTTATGCAAATTGCTAAAGTTTGGCGCTCGAAGTGCTTTCCAACTGCTCGCTGGATAAAAGATACGTAAGGGTACTCTATAAAGCCGACGTAAGATAAAAGCCATATGGCAGCAATTTTCATACAAGTATGTAGTAGTCGGTCTACTTGTGATAAGCTTCAGTGAGCTGTCAGTCAACTTCGGCATAAGCAAATGCTTACATGATGTAATATATTACTATGTTTAGGAAAAAAGTACAAAACGCATTCTTTGCATGCTTAAAACTACCAAAACTAATCTAAAAGTTCTAAATCAGCAAGAAGGCCTACCTGTTGAGCACGAGCAGCTTGGCATTTTTGCTGACCAGGTATAGAATGATCTAGAAACATCCGGTTTGCATGTGAGATCTAAACATGTCTCTATGCTCCAAAAAGCAAGAGAAGAGTTTAAAAAGTATCATTCCTAATACTAATTTACCATTGAATGGTATTAAACTCTTTTACCATAATTGTATAAGTATGAGAGGGAAAATAAATAAATTATACCTTGATGCTGAGTCCTACCATTTTAATGTATTAACGTTCACCGAAACCTGGCGACATGATGGTTACACAAACGAAGAAATTCTAGACAGTAACTGGACCATTTATAGAGCTGATCGTGACTATGGATCCACAGGTCTAACCAAAGGTGGCGGAGTGTTGATTGCGATCAAAAGTTCCATGGCCTCTGAAAACGTTGATACTACCTCCTATAAAATTTTTGAACAGAAGGTGGTTCGAATACGCTCAGGCAAGTGTTTTTTATACAAAGGGGTATTATACATTCCACCAAAATCTAATGAAACCTCCTACCAGAAGATATGTGAAATTAAATATTCTATTCCTACATCTCTCGAGGAACTCGATCAAATAACAATTTTAGGAGACCTTAACCGCCCTAATTTATCTTTTACTCTTGATGAAACTGATAACTATCTTCTACCGGTAAACCTCTCAAACACCATCGATCTTAATCTAATCAATGCCTTTTATGGTAATGACTTACAACAAGTAGCACTGACTTCCAACCAAAATGGAAACTGGTTGGATCTCATTTTTACCAATGCTTATGACGATGTTGTGGTAAGTCCAACCAATGACAAAGAGAACCTTTTTTCTAACACACGAAGCCATTTCGCTTCTTCGGTGAACTATCCTTATCTGATTCAACTTATTCCCAAACGTACAACGACTGTATTTAATTTTATTTCTTAAATGCTGATTATAATAGCATTAAATTTTATCTTGCCAATATTGATTAGAACTATCTTTCAAATTAAGATTTAGAAGAAGCAGTCTCTTCATTCTATAAAACACTCTTCGAATGCATTAAAACTCATGTTCCTAAAATAAAGGAAAAATACAAAGTTTCCGAGCTCTGGGTTGACCGCGACCTTCGCTCTATAAATTAATAAGAGATAACAACTTCGACACAAACCTTAAGAGTAAATATTGTTACATGTACAAATAATTACATGTACAAATAATTCTGCGAGCTACTGTCGCAATTGTTTTCATCATCATTAAGAACGTCAACGAATGAATTTACTCGAACCCACGAGAATCCAACAAGCATGATCAACATCTGCAAGTGACGTCACTCTATTCATGAACTAGCTCGAACCTACCAGGTACCTCTCGGTAGAACATTCGCCAATGTGCGAGAAATGGGCGAATAGGTAGAGACCCTATATAAAGGCGAGCTGAATGAATGGGGGGAATCATTCATTCGACCGCGATAAGAACTGCGATTGTGTGTGGGAAGTGTGTTTCGTAATAGTGAAGTAATTTAGGAGACAATTGCGATAATAAATTTATGGACAAGTGTTAGATTTTTTTAATAGTGACAATTAAAATTAGTGAAAGTGTTAACTGATTATTGTGCATTTTATTTAATTAAATAAACACTTTTAACTTAAATTAAAAGACATTGCGTTTTCACTTTCCCAGAACGTTAAAATTATTGGCCGCGAACCAATAACACGCGACAATGGTGTCAGAAGTGAGAAAGAAAATTTTGGAAGTGAAAACGATTAAACATTTTTGAAGTGCACAATTGTGAAAGTTAACGTGGAAAAATAGCCGAAACAATAAAAATGCCAGGAAATTTAAATCTAAAAATTAATCAATTGAGCATATCGGAGCTCAAAGAGGAGTTGGAACAACGAAATCTGGCTACACAAGGTACAAAGGCCATACTGATTGCACGCTTGCGTGATGCAATCGAGTCGGAAGGTGCGTATCTAGATTCGGGTGAGCCTACAGATGCAGAAAAAGGCGCAGAAGGTGGTGAAGCTGAAACAGCAAAGCCAAAGAAACCAGAAAATGCGCTGATGCAAATGTTGACGCTGATGCAGCAAGAGCAGCGACAACAGTCGTCCAATTTAACGACGAAGCTAGATGAACAATCGGCGAAGATGGACCAACAAGCGATCGTAATCAAGGAAGTGCAAAAACAGTCAACCGAAATAAAAGTGGAGCTCGGTAGCCTGAACAATCAAATTAAAGGCGTCGAGGAAAAGGTTTACCAGGTCGAGGAGAAGGTCAGCCAAGTTGAGGAGAAAATCAACTCAAGATCAGCCAGGTTGAAGAGAGAATGAACCATGAGATGGAAAAAGTGAAAAAAGAATTGGAAGCAGCGAAGGCAGTAGTAACCACCTCACCAGCCCCGCTTATAACCGCAGCGCAAAGCACATCCAGAAATGTGCCAGCACCAATATTCGATGGGCAAACGGTCTGGAGTATTTACAAAATCCAGTTTGAAGCCGCCGCTAGGATAAATCACTGGAATGAGCAGGAACGAGCAACTGCGTTAATTCTGGCTCTAAGAGGCCCAGCTGCCGAGCTTTTGCAGACTATCCCCGTTGAGCTGCATTCAAACCCGGCTGCTATAATGAATGCGCTGGACATGCGTTATGGAGACGATCATCTGAAGCAGATTTACCGGGCGCAGCTACGGCATCGGATGCAGAAGTCTGGCGAAACCTTGCAGCAGCTAGCACAAGACATTGAGCGATTGGCACTTTTGGCTTACCCAGCGTACGACCCAGAACATCGAGATGACGTAGCAGCAGAAGCATTCATCAGCGCCTTAAAGGACAAGGAATTGCAACAAGCCGTGCGGTTAGCTCAAAAGCAAACAGTCAAGGAAGCATTGGCTTATAGTTTAAATTTTGAGGCAGCCAAAAATGTGACCCGCACCACTGTCCGGGTTCGCGAGGTAGTGACAGATAAATCCAGGTGTGAGCGCGTGGGAAATGAGCGAGAGCTGCAGGTGAATGGTGCGCCTAGATGCTGGAATTGCGGGGAAAAAGGGCACCTGCAAAGAGACTGCAAGAAGGGGAGAAGACCGAGCTATTGTCCAGGGTGGTGGAGATCCAGACCGTGTCAGGAGCCTAGAATGGAGGCCCATCAAACTGCAAGGGCCAACTTCGTGGGGCGAACGTTGGCCACGAGTATCGACATCCCCAGCACCGTGCCAAGGCAACATCGTGGAGAAGCAGACAGATGCCTTCCTGGTCAAGTTGATGAAGAACAATGCACCCTAACAAACGACACTGGTGCAACCCGATCGACGATCCGACCAGACCTAGTGAGGCCCCAACTGCTCCACAAGGGCAGAGTTCATGGAATTGCTGACGCCCTATCTCGTCATCAATGTCCAGCTAACTGCAAACATTGCCAACGGATTGAGGAAAAGGAGCCGCCCGTTGATCTGCGAGTGATAACGGCCGAATTCGATGAAGGTTGGTCATCGGAGGAGATTCGAAATGCCCAGTTAGCCGATGAAGATATCGGACCATTGCTCGTATGGAAGGAGACGACTGGGCGACCGGAGTGGAAGGACGTTTCGATGCATGGCGCAACCCTGAAAAGCTATTGGGCACAATGGAACTCCCTACAGGTGGAGGGTGGCGTACTCAAGCGGAAATGGGAAACGGCGGATGGCAGCTCCTATAGGATGCAAACTATACTACCCAAAAGCCGAATCCACGATGTGGTTAAGGAAATGCATGAAGGATCCTCGGGAGGCCATCTTGGTGTTAACAAAACCTTAGCGAAATTGCGGGAAAGATTCTACTGGCTCCACGCTCGAGAAGACGTAGAGGACTGGTGCCGCAGATGCACAATTTGCGCTTCCGTCAAAGGCCCAAAGCGACGACTGAGAGGACAAATGCAAACCTATAACGTAGGCGTGCCATTCGAAAGGATTGCTGTTGACATCGCTGGACCCTTTCCTGAATCTGAATGGGGAAATCGATACACGCTGGTTGTAGCTGATTATTTCAGCAAGTGGCCCGAGATCTACCCCATTCCCAACCAGGAAGCAACTACTGTAGCCGAACAGCTAGTGTTAAATTGGGTCAGCAGGTACGGCGTGCCTTGTGAACTACATTCGGATCAAGGCCGAAACTTTGAGTCACTAGTTTTTAGCGAAATGTGCGAGCAGCTGGGAATACGGAAAACGAGGACAACACCGCTGCATCCCCAATCCGATGGAATGGTCGAACGTTTCAACGGCACGCTCAATAAACACTTGGCCAAAATGGTTGACGAGAACCAAAGGGACTGGGACCGACATATCCCACTATTTTTAATGGCGTATAGAGCCGCTGAACATGCATCGACGGGCCAAGCCCCAGCCAAAGTCATTTTTGGAAAGACTATTCGTTTGCCAGCCGATATAAAGTTCGGAACAACCCCTGAGAAACCCCAAACGGTCTCGGAGTACGCAAGTGATCTAAGACAACGGTTGAACCAGATACATCGGACAGTGCGAAAACACCTCGAATCGGCTACTGACCGCATGAAGACCAGGTATGATCTAAAGGCTAATTCTACTGGCTTCCAGCAAGATGACTTGGTGTGGCTTTATAACCCGCAACGGCGAAAGGGTAGGTCTCCAAAGTTGCAACATAATTGGGAGGGACCATACCGAGTTACAAAGCGAATCAACGACGTCGTATACCGAATACAGGAACATCGTAAGCCGAGAGCTAAAATGAAAATCGTGCATCTGGACCGTCTTGCCCCATATTACACCCAGGGAGAATTGACTACAAATAGCGACACATCTTTTCGGGGCGAAAAGAACTGAGGTGGGGGCAGTGTTACATGTACAAATAATTACATGTACAAATAATTCTGCGAGCTACTGTCGCAATTGTTTTCATCATCATTAAGAACGTCAACGAATGAATTTACTCGAACCCACGAGAATCCAACAAGCATGATCAACATCTGCAAGTGACGTCACTCCATTCATGAACTAGCTCGAACCTACCAGGTACCTCTCGGTAGAACATTCGCCAATGTGCGAGAAATGGGCGAATAGGTAGAGACCCTATATAAAGGCGAGCTGAATGAATGGGGGGAATCATTCATTCGACCGCGATAAGAACTGCGATTGTGTGTGGGAAGTGTGTTTCGTAATAGTGAAGTAATTTAGGAGACAATTGCGATAATAAATTTATGGACAAGTGTTAGATTTTTTTAATAGTGACAATTAAAATTAGTGAAAGTGTTAACTGATTATTGTGCATTTTATTTAATTAAATAAACACTTTTAACTTAAATTAAAAGACATTGCGTTTTCACTTTCCCGGAACGTTAAAATTATTGGCCGCGAACCAATAACACGCGACAATATGATGAGCTGGCTATGGAGTTCTCTATAAGATCTCGCGGAGCATATGATCATTGCATCAATTTAAATAATATTTGTAAACGCCACAGGATTTCCAACATCAATATTTTACGGTGAAAGTAATTCGGGTTGTTCTCAAATTATATGCGGCCTTTTTGCCGAGCATTTTCAAAAGGTTTTCCACCTGGCGACCACTTTTTCCAGCATACCAAATTGCCAGTCAACGACAGCACCATTCATTGATGAAATGAGTTTGTCAGTGAAGTCAGGGGACCTGAACCTGACTCTCTTCCTCCTAGATTTCTTTTTGAGTGTATACATCAGATCACATCCCCTCTGCTTATTCTATTTAACGCGTCTTTATCACGAGAGGCATTCCCATGTGTCTGGAAGTCTTCTCATTTAACTTCAATTTTCAAAAGTGGCGATAATCCATCTGTAACAAACTATAGAGGTATTGCCATTGTCAGCTATTCCGAAGTTGTTCGAAAAATTTATTTGTGATAAGCTTACCACGTTGTTTGAGCCACCATTAAACGAGCAGCAGTATGGTTTTAGCAAAGGTCGATCAACTACTACTAATCTATTGCTTCTTACCTCAACTATTCTCTGCAAATTGGAGGTAACAAGATTGACGCTGTTTATACGGACTTCAGCATTTCCGACTTGTCTGAAATTTTAAGTGACGTACCTCATTTTCTGTATGCCGACGACCTCAAACTATACTACACGGTGAATTCGGATTCCGAAGCTATTTTTCTGCAGGCTAAACTAAATTCATTATTGAAATGATGTAATGATAACAGACTTTATCTTAATGTTGGAAAGTGTTTGTTATAAGCTTCTTGAGAAAGAAGTCAGTATTCGAGCACACTTACAACCTGAATGATTCCCCACTTCAAAAAGTTTACCAGACTTTAATTTCAATTCTCAATATGATGCAATGCTTGCTCGGGTATGTAAGCACCTTGGTTTCATAAAACGTCGTGCCAAAATCTATGGGTCACCAAGACTCTAAACATCTCATTTGTGTGCCCCCTCCTTGAATATGGTTGTGTTATTTGGAATCCATGCTTTGAGACTCACAGCATCCCCATCGAATCTATCCAGAAACAGTTTATTCTTTTTGCCTTGCGTGATACTTATGACCCAAGAGACTTTGCTAACTTGTCTCCTTACCAGCAAAGACTTAATATTTTGAATCTTTCCTCGCTCTCATCTCGAAGAACTATCTTAAGTTCCTGCTTTGTTTTGGATGTGATTGAAAAGATACTAAATGTCACATCATTATCAAGCAAAATCACGTTTAAGGAAACTATCAAACGTACTAGAAACACGCGTTTGCTTCATGAACGAGCCAATTAATAGGTGTTGCAAGATCTTCAATTCTATGAGTGAACATTACTCACATTCTATGTTAAAACTTGACTTCAACAAGAAGATAACTGACGCACTAAAATAAGTTGTGATTGTTAAATATAGGTTTGCTTTTATTGTAATTTATTCAGATACAAGTACTTTTTTGTGATTGCTTTTTTGGCTTAATAAATAAATAAAATAAATAAATAAAATTCACCTTGCACTGTCCACTGTGCTCCTACACTTTTCAAGACGGGTTAAAAGAAGGATATGTTCTGCACTTGATAGCCAAGCATTGAGAAGCAAACAAACTCCTATTCATTCAATTTGGAAGGCAATAAAAATTAAACATCTGTAAGAACTGAAACAATTTTCACTTCACAAGGAGGGTTATTAGGTTCTCCACGGACAATCTGGACTTCACTGCAGAAATTCGTCTCGAAACCATACAAAACCTCGAGTAGTCGTTGACACCTCCACATTTTTTCAATATCACCATATAAATTTGCAAGAAAAGTCAGCCTACATGTAGTGATGCTGCCATATGGTTTCTTATCTTACGCCGGTTTTGGTACTCTACCGTCCCTTTTTTCCTAGTTGCCCACAGTTTCTGTACAAGTCTCGTTACAATTCCCAGTCTACATATAGGTATGGATTCCACCAGACAATGGCTGCTATAGATACTTAAAACCAGTGCATACTCGTAGGTTAATCTTGGCAGCTTCATAAGAAAATCAATTTCCTATCAATAGGTGCTAGTTGAACCCTTCCTTCTAGCTTTGGCGGAGGTTGACAGCTTCATGTTTAGGGTATCCGTCACTATGTGTAGAAACATTGGTATATTTTACACTGGTACTTGTTCAGGATCCCAAGATATGGACGATTACTGCACTGGTATATTCTTAAATCTAATAGATCACCATCCTTATATCTAACAGAACAATTCGCAGCATTTTTAATACAAGCCTCAATTGCTGAATGCCTATCTTGGTATATCATATACTTTTTGTTTCTTATTTCCGCTAACCGTGATAGTTCTGCCACGAAAAGTCGGAAAGCCTAAACATTAGCAAGTAGAATCTTACGGTGGTTTATTCATTGCATCTGTAATTGTTATTTTTTTATGAAGAATCTAATCCAAGAAGAACATATCACTATTCCGACAATTCTTGATTGCCCTGCTGGACGTCGAACCTGGTTTTCATTTACTACACCCCTTTTGAATAACTCCTCCTGCTTTTGGATAGATTATCTTTGGAGCACTAGTCAAATTTGCGCCAAAGCCATCTAAAATAAAAATGTAAGGTTTATTTCATAGTAGAGAGAAAAACCTACCCTCTAGAAAGTCACTAAGTCATAAAGGCAACGGGTTTGTTTAATTTTTAGCAAGTTTTAAACGTCTTAACACAAACTTTTAAGGTTAAAATTTTCATTGATTAGTTTTTATTTAATTCTAATACTCATCCTTATATTTTAGAATTGCAATCGCTAACGATATCACAACTAAATGAACTTTACATGGAAATGGAAATACTGATTCGAGAATTCAGTGAAACTTTGATAAGTGAATTGGCATTACGTGATGAGCTCGAATATGAGAAGGAATTGAAAAATACTTTCATTTCATTGTTACTCGCCGTACAAAACAAACGACGACAGTATCATGTGGAGAAGAAACGAGGAAAGCCTCAAATCAAACTTGGCACAAATGGTAAGAATATGAAAAAATCGAAACAAAAACATTGTCCCTCTTGCGAAGACCTTCAACCAATTGAAATGTTTTCAAATGCTTAGTAACCTTTTAAAATGCCATTTACAATAAATTAACAAACTATTGTTAGAAGTATTATTTAAAACTAGTATCTAGCTGAAAGGTGATAATCAAATTTGAATTTCTTGTGAACAATGACGAAGATTTACTGACAGAGTGCGATGGACGCTTCGCATTGAGACAATAACCCCAGTTTCTAACGATCGTGCATCCTCAATTAATCATTCTAATTAATCATTTCAGGCATGGACCCAAAATATCTCACAACAGTTATACCATACAATTTGGATAACGGATCACCCGATAATCAAGCTTTACAAGTTCTAATTAAAAGTAAGTATGATGACTGGATTGATGATCTATTACCCGCATTAATTTCCAAGAGTGATTTTTCACAATTGGGTCTTCTTGAGATACCTTTTGGACGGATGCTAAGTATTCGGTTCTAGCCAAGAACAAGAGATTCTAAAGACCTCTTTGATCTCAAGTGGCTGAAGTGGGCTAGGTGTTTCGAAACCATGGAAGTGTTTTTATGAATGAAGATCAGATGATGATGATGGGTCTAGTAATCGATCATTCGTTTCAAATTAAGGGCATCTTGGCTTCTATGAATTGTTTTCCATGCTTTTGATTAATTACTAACATTCAAATCACGATCGTACTTAATAGACAACATGCGTGCGCTTGTTAAATTTTCATTTATTGTGTAGTTATGTGCGTTTTCGATTTGTTTTTGACCCCAATAAATCATTAAATTAATTATCTGGTGCTAAAATGGGTGTTACGTTTATGATTCTATTGTCATATTCAAATGAGGTTGTAAATAATGCTGAATCGTGAGAATATTTGGGTTGGCATAATTATGAACAGTAATTTAAAATTGGAGTTGTTAAATTTCGCTATTTCCGTTTTATGTAATTTACAATGAAGTCACGTTTTGGCGAAAAATACAACGATTTTAGCCGGGGTTAATGCTTGAATATTCTCTAAAACACAAAAAAAAATGCTTGAATATTACTTTGAATAATAAATTCGTTTTAATTAGGCTCATCTTGCTTTTACTATGTGAGTTACGACAATAAGAAATTTTTTTGGAATCTAAGCTCCTATTGCACTCTATTCTCCAGACAAGAGATTTAGTATTTCTCCAAAATATTTAAAATTCAGCGGCTAATTTAATTAGTTGGGAATTTTTTTTGAGAATTTAAGTATTAGTCTTCTCATCATAATGCTTTTCGTAATTATTGAGGTATAAATTTCTTCCAGTCTCCATATATATAGTAATTTGTTTATAAATTATAGCAATTTGTTTATAAATTATTTAGTACAGCCCAAGTTTTTAAAGAAAACGACTTCCAAACGATTGATAATAATGTTTACTACAATCTTATGCTTTTCATACGGAGCCGGTTTTAAACATAGATTTTGGCTAATTCTGCTTGTCAGTCAGAAATACTACGTAATTAGATTATTTAAAATTATGTTTTTTCTAATATATGCAATATTTGCAAATATTTGCAAAAATTAAATAATGGTAAAACAAGTATGTTGGATCGTTAAGAAATATTGAATTTTCTTTAACAAGTATACATAGTGAATATTCAATTAGTTTTTCCAATTCATTTTACCCATAAAGTCTTGTGATATTTAGTACATTCATCATATTTTGAAATATTATCACAAATGGAAAATATAGCACAAGAAATTTCTAAAAGAACCACTGCAGGCGCGTTAAATGTCAAAGCTATATATGAGCTACTGACGATATGAAAAAAAAACACATGTTCAATTGTTATTTATTTCTTTATAAAGAATTGTAAGGTTTGTGATATTGTAAAAATTTTACTTTCATCTTCTTAATTCTATATGGATAAACAACAAATCAAAGTGGTTTCAGAAGTTAAAGATATCGCGTGAACCGAAATTGAATGTGGCGCATATAATTTTCATTTATGAGTCTTTAACTTCTAACGTTCTTTTGACGTTGTTGAAATATTTTTTTCTTTCTTTTTGTAGTTGGGAGATAAAGGTTATTAACATCCTGAATGTGGGGTAACCAGACGCGAAACACGTTTGGACTACCCACTACACACCTCCCCTGTCAACCTGAGAACCTAGCCTGGAACTGTTTGACACATTACTTTGGGCCAGAAAAGTAGTCCCTCAGTTCCGACTTCTCAGACTGTTGTGAGACCTTTTTATCTTTTAGGAGTGACCGAACATAATGTGCCACATGATTCCATTTGTCATTCAATAAGACCATCCGAGGAAAGCTCTTCTGTTTACTTGCAGAGGTTCCGGCGCAGCGTGTCTCAGAGCCGATACGCTTGAGGCAGCTTTATCAACCGTGCGTTGTCCTCATTTGCTCGAAGAAATTCATCTACGCGTCGATCAGCAAGCCCAGGTACTTTACGGATGGTTTCGATTCAACCAGTATTTCCTCAAAACTTATCGCTCTTACTCTTACTGAATGACTACTTCGGTTTCCTCCAGTGCTAGACTGAGCTCGCGAGCCATCATCCAGGCTCTCACCCGGCGCATTAGCATACCTAATCTAAGTTGCGCATATTCGACGGTGCGTCCTGCGACTACCGCCGCAACATCATCCGCATAGCCGATCAGGCGCGACTCATTCGGCTGCTCTAGTCTCAGTAGCCCGTCATACAATATGTTCCACAGGTCTGGACCAAGGATAGATCCTTGAGCAACATTCGATGTAACTTGCATTCTTCGTCGACCCTGCATCTTATCAAAAAGCAGGCTTCGCTCCTTCAAATAGTCCCTCAAAAGCCGCATTAGATGTTTTGGAATTTAAAAGGGGGGTTTCGGAATATCCAAAATATCCACCTATCTAGCGGAGTTGAATGCGTTCCGAACATCAAGTGTCACCAACAGAACCTCCCGTCGTTTGGTACGGCTATGTACCTCCGTCTTTTAGAACGCGCTTATCACCTCTGCAATTGCATCAATAGTGGAGCGACCTGCTCTGAAGTCGTTCTGCTGAGGAGATAGGCTCCCGGCAGTAGTCTCGTCAGTGAGCCTCCCCTTGATGAGTTTCTCTAACACTTTCCCACCAGTGTCTAGCATGTATAACGAGAAGTATGCAGACGGCGACTCGGGATTCCCCTTTCCCTTACTGATCAGTACGAGCCTCGTTATCTTCCAAAGTTCCGGGAAGACCCCTCCCCGCAGACAAGCATTGAATGTACTGAGCCGCAAGTCAGGACAATGGTGCGAGCGAAACGGTTTCAATGACAGGTTTGCCTCTTCCAGTTCCAGCCGCGTGAGGTGTTTGCATTCGACTACTGTTTCATCGTGGACAGCACCAAGCTTCTGCATAACTGGCTTGTAGCCAAGACCCCACGGATCCCTGTTGATATTGTCCATTAAATCTTGCCAGCAACGAGCTTTATTGATGCTAATCTATTTGCGAAGGCATTTCCTGGCCAACTTATATGCTGCTGACCGGTTGCATGCCTCGTCGCGGTTCCGTGCCCGTTGAGGTTCACGTCGACGCTTGTCCTTTCGCTTTTCAGCGATTTCAGTAGATCACCAGTACACTGGAGGCTTGCTGTGCTGGGGTCTTCGATAGGTCATAAAAGCGCTACAAGCAAACGTGACGTCTTGAGCTGCTACGTCTTCAGTCCCTACGAATCTTCCAGCAACGGTGGACCTGCCGTGAGCACCTCGATGATCCTCTCGACGTCCATCCTTCCAATGTTGCACGTAATCGTGGAAGGTCGAAAGCATGGACATTAGGCGACAACATCACGAATCTCAAGCAGAATGTACTGATGATCACTTGCGAAGTAGTCCTCTAATACTCTCCAATTGTATACCCTCCTATTCTAGGGACTCTCAGGCGAAGATCATGTCGGGAATCGTTCCTTCACAGTCAACACGGCGGAAAGTCGGCGTATCGCCAGTGTTCATCACGACGAGCCCTGTGCTAGCCGTCATCTCTAGGACTCATTTCCCCCGCGTATCAGTTTGAGGCTTGCCCCATTCGATTGCTTTAGTATTGAAGTCTCCCTAACGAGTACGTGTCCATCTGCGTTCGAGACAGCGTCCTCCATAGTATTAAGCTTAGCTTGGAAATATATCGGTTCTTTCGGCGTTAGGTGCATACTACATAATGTAGTTCCTGAACACTGAACCTACACGTTCCGAACCCAGATGGCGGCAGTATCAGTTTCTTCAGGGTACCATAATGAACTTTTGCCGTGGTGCTGCTCACTCAGCAGCAAAAAGTCGGCTTTCATGTTCTTCGTAAATCGCTTAAGCAAGTTTTGGGCAGTTTTACTGTAGTGTAGGTCTACCTGCAGGATACGGGTCATCGAAGGGCTTCCTGGAAAACGCGAACCCTCGTTCCGGTAGATGTCACTTTTGAAGCTGTCATTTTTTGACATTTGACGAGTAGAAACTACGCTATTAATAAAAATGGAACGAAACACGCTTCAACAACGCATTAAAATTATTCAAATTCACTATAAAAATGGTGAAAAATTGCCAGAGACGGTTCGTAAAACTCGAACATTTGTGGGTCGTCGTGAAGCACCTTGTCGGACTGCAATACAGAAATTGGTGGAAAGATTCGAGCTGTTGGGACAACTTAATGATGTGAAGAATAAAACCCGTGCACGTCACTCAAGAACAGCCGAGAATATTGCTGCTGTAGCCGAAAGTGTTGAAGAAAACCCAGGTTTGTACATTCCTCATCGTTCTTTGGAATTAGGCATTCCACAAACGTCATTACACCGTATTTTGCATAACGATTTGGGTCTTAAGGCTTATAAAGTTGAGTTAACACAAGAACTCAAGCCGGTCGATCATCAACAAAGTCGTGTCTTTGCTGATTGGGTCCTTGAATTGCATGAAAATGATCCGGAATTCCATCGAAAAATCATCTTGAGTGATGAGGCCCATTTCCACCTCGGCGGCTTCGTCAACAAGCAAAATTGTCGCATCTGGGGCTCGGAAAACCTAAGAGCTATTGTTGGAAAGCCTCTCTATCCTCAGCGTGTGATTGTTTGGTGCGGTTTATGGTTCGGCGGAGTCATTTGACCTTACTTTTTTGAAAATGAGGCTGGAGCAACAGTTACGTGAATGGATTGCGCTATCGAGAGATGGTTAATGATTTTTTATGCCCGGAATTGGATGGTATTGATCTGGACAACGTTTACTACTCTGGACAACTTACTTCAACAAGACAGCGCGACGTGCCACACAAGCAACGAAACCATTGATCTTTTACAGGAAAAGTTTCCGGACCGTGTTATCTCTCTAAGAGGTTATCACAATTAGCCACAGAGATCTTGTGATTTAGCACCTTGCGACTTCTTCCTTTGGGGCTACATGAAAGAGAAGGTCTACGCTAACAGTCCAGCGTCGATTCAAGACCTCAAAGATGGAATTCGTGAGGCTTTCGAGGACATAGGGCAGCCACTTTGCGATTTGGTTGTGGGAAATTCCATGAAAAGCTAATGGTCCTGTAAGCGTGGTCGTGGAGGTTATTTTTCACTAATATATACCTTCCTCTTTATAATGAAATAAACATCCGATCATTTATATTAAAAAATGGAATTTTTCTTTTAATATCAAAATAACACCTCTTATTGGAAAACCCTGTGCTTGCTTTTCGGAATACTCTTGCCAAATTCATGGTTTTTTGTGCTGGGAGGTGAATGCCATTTACGCACTTAGTGTGGGGCTCCCATTCTCGCGAGCAACTGGACTAGAGGTCGTAAGTGTACATCGATGTTTTTCGATGAATGGAATAAAGATATTTTAATGCACAATATCCCCAATTCCTATATATTGTATTTTCATGTAAACTATCGATTATACAAAACTGAAAGCCATGTTTAAGAATATTTTTTATATTACGGGCACAAATATAAACAAAACCATCTCTTATTTCTAAAAGTTATTTTACATTTGTAGCATTCCATTCAAATCCTACTCCCAATGTTCTTTAGGAAGGCTTTGCAAAAATAGAAGTTTATTCAAACGTTTTCCTTTCAATCGATTTTGTTGCTGATTTACAATTGTAGCTGCTATCGAAAACAAACATTCAGAAGGAACTGATGGACAAATGTTTGAAAGCAATCGTGCAAAGTTTAGGAAACTGACTCTTAATGTCATTCTATATTTCTAATGGGTTTTCATTAAGCCTTCCTACTAGACTGTGCAAGTAAATAGATAGTTTGTCACTAAACGCATCGCCGGAGTTAGTAGGTTTCCAGCTTTTATGCACTAATTTGTGATGATCTTCCCCCAAAAAGTAGTTATTTTCCAGTGTTTAAAAATGGTCTGAATAATCAGATTCTAAAAATTCATTGTTTTGTGCATTTGTTTTCAGTAATTCTATGACCTTTACAACAGCTGAAGAGCAAGTAGATAGGTCCATGAAGTGCATTTTTTGAACCTTGGATCCAATAGCGTGGCTACAGCGAGGGTACACCCATTCTCTTGTCAATCTCTTTAAAAACAAGCGCCTGTTTTTTTTGCAAGAGAATCTTCGGGTCTAAGAAGTTTAACTTTTAAAACAAGGCAATGAATTAGTGGAATTACTTTGCTGCTGGTGGAGTACTTATCATCTTTGGTCCCAGCTTCGAGCGCTCGCAGAATTTGCAATACGGAAGAAAGAATTGATAACTCTAAAGCAGTGAACATAGGTGGTGCGTTTTTATGACGCGATCTCTTGATAATGTAGTATGTGCTGTTTCATCTGGTTGGGACCTCTTGGATTAATTTTGTTTCTTTCTGTGATACTTTACGTAATTCGTTACTACCTATATTTTTTTTCGCAGCACTACAGCCCCTTTCGGGCCTTCGCTTAGAGATCGTTAGAGTAGCTCATTATCAAGCTACTACCTATATTGCTCTGCTTAAACCAAGTCACAATATTTTTGACTTTGACAATTAAGTTTCCCAGTTCCTCCGTATATTAGGATTTTGTGCAACTAAATTTAAGGTGTGCGCACAACATGGTATATGCTTTCCACTGAAAGCTAAGTCGATGGTCTTTAACTATATTGGCTGCGTTGTCTATCACTATGGACGAAACGTTATCGCTGGAAAAAAAAAGCCATTCACTACAGCATTTCAGCAATGTGTTTCGAACTATGGCATTCATTTGATTGATAAACTAAAAGGGTGATTGAAAAAAAGTTCAACACCTATACTGAAGTGTGCCGTAATCCCTAAGAAGCTTCTCATGCTCATTGTCTCCGTCCACATGTCAGTAGTGAGTGTTATAATTTCAATACTCGACAACTTTTCTTTAAAGATATTATGTATAGTGTCGGAATTTTTTGCTGCGGTACGTACAAACGTTAAAATAAAATCGATTTTACCTTAAACCACAGAATTTATTTAATAAAAAGGTAAATGTACATTTCGGAAACAATCGTGTTCCTTCTTCAGTAGATATTTTTCATCTATCCAGCGAGTTAAAGTTGTCTTATTAGGAGTTTTATAATGCGGTGCCATAACTTTAATTAGATTACGAAAGCCTTCGTTTTTAACGATAGTAAATTGTTGATTGTCTTTGCAAATCATGTATGCGATTAGATTGTCCACTTTTGAAGTTTTAACACCACTTGCCAAAAAAGAAAGCGCTTCTTTGGAATTTGAAATAATCGACTTTTGACGGAGGAATATCTACATCTTGTTTGGAAGAACCTGATTTTTCACTATTGTCTTCGCTCAAATCTACAACATCATTAGAGCTTGCTGACAATACCGACGGGAGCGAATATGGAATTTTAGAAAAAATTGTTTTTTCCTACAATTGCATTTTGCAGCACTATTATTCCCTTCAACCTTATCGTAAAACTTCCACACCTGTCTCTTCTTGCAAGGTGCCGTTGTATCATATAATTGAACTGCAATTAAAATACAATTCGGTAACAGCCATAAATTCATCAATCGATACCGGAAAAAAATATGCTGAATGAGTAGCTACTGCATTTATATTCATTCACACCAAAGAATTTGGACTTAAAAGGTAAAAGCAGTCAGTTGCAATAAACAAAAGTCAATCACTGAACGTAAAGTCACGACTGCACCAAACATGTCATCTTTTATTAACAAGAAATGTCAAGAGCAATAATCATCACAGATGATTGCAGTTGGTTATTGACATGACATGCAGGCGTCCGTATGATCGTCCGATCATGTTGAAATTGAAAATTTCAATAAGAAAGTAGGCGAAAAATTGATTCAAATTGAAAAAATTGAATGGAAAAGTTGGAAGAAAACAATAGAATGAAAGTTTCCGCACGCGATCTCAAACGATTTTGCTCATAACTTTGAAACGAAAGATTTTATATCTTTTAAATGGATCGGATTGGTTCGATGCATCGTATCGTAAACATAGAGTGAATTCGATGCATCGATGTATATCAAATATTCCTAGACTGGACTACCCACCAAACCCTCCCCTGTCAACCTGAAAATCTAGCCTGGAACCGTTTTACACATTAGATTTTCTTTCATTCTTTCTACATGGCCTGTCCATTGCAATTTGCATAACTTTACGCAAGGAAAGCAGATGAATCGTTAAATAATTCATACAACTTATCGTTGTAAGGGAGTCTCCCCTCTGTTCCTTGCTTCATTGGGCCGTCGATTTTCCAGACCACTTTGGGTTCAAATATATCCTCTGCCTTTTCAGATGCGCTCGTCAGGGTCCATGTTTCCCTTCCATATAACAGCACAGGTTTGAATAGTGTTTTGTAAATGCGGAGTTTATTTTGCCTGCGCACAACTCTAGACCTTAGAATGGGAAGAACGGAGTAATAGGCTTCATTTGCGGCGTCCAATCTCGCCCACGGCGCCTCTTCTATTCAGGTTGGCTCCAAGATCGATAAAATTATCCACCCTTTCAAGGTTATAGTCGCCTACGGTCAGATTTTGCCGAACTGAAATTGTCTTGCTCGTTTGAGTGTTGAATTTAATTTAAGTTGCATCAACTCGTAGGCCAATTTGGTTTGCTTCAGATTCTAGGCCTATAAATGCTTCTTTGGCATCTAAGATTTAACGTGCCATAATATTGACGCATACGCTACCAATTGTGTGGACTTGAACATTAGTGTACCCGAGGTTTCAGCTGATGTCTTCCTGATGACGTGCTACAGCGCAATATTAAAGAACATTGGGGCAAGTCCATCCCGTTGTTTTAAGCGAGATTCCGTTATAAAGCTGACCGCTAGTTCACCGTTTATCTTGACCTGGGACTCTGTGTTTAGGATCATGACCTGGACCATGCGGACTAGTTTTGTTGGGACGCTAAAGTGAAGCATAATTTTGCACAGCGCATTTCCGTCGATACTGTCGTATGCTTGCTTGAAGTCTACAAAGAGAGAGAGAGAGAGAGATTGCACACCGATGTTACATTCCCAGCACTTTTCGAGCATCTGCTTAACTGAAAATATTTGGTCTATTGTAGACCGTCTACTTCGAGAGCCTCCCTGGTACTCTCCTATAATGCTTCCATAGTACGCCTTTAATTTTCTTTCTATGATTTTGGAGAGCACTTTATAAGAAGCACACAATAGAGCGATGCCCCTGTAATTTTCACAACTTAACTTGTCCTCGTGTTTGTGTACAGGACATTTTATACTTTTTCACCAGTCCTCTGGTAACTGCTCTTCTGACCATATTCTACATATTAGTCGATGCAGAAGGTTATTTATATAGGGACTCCCGGTCTGGAGCAGTTCTGCTGGTATTCCATATATTTCAGGAGCCTTATTTTTTCTGAGGTCCCATACTGCTGCCTATACTTCGCCTCTAGTTGGTGTTTGGACTGGGATCTCTTGCTTTGCTTCTGGAATGTTCACAGCTTCAGTCGTTGTTGAAGATGCTGTGAATAGCTTCTTGAAAAATTGCAGCCATCCTGTTTTAATTTCCAATGGGTTGGCCATAATTAGTCCTTGTGCACTTTTGCAAAGACTTGTTTATGGATTAAAGTCGCCTCTTAGTTGTTTAATAGAAGCATACGCCGATCTGACTTTATTTAGGGTCATGTTTTCGTTTGTCTATTAGATCTTGGTGTTTATTGTCAGTTGTTACTTTCTTCGGTACATTTTTGAGCTTTTCCTCGGAGGGTTTTATATTGTTCTTCTTTGGTCCGAGTTGGTCGCTGGATGTATTCTTTGTGCGCCTGATTCTTTTTTCAATCGCTTCCTTGCATTCCTCGTCGTACCTTTGGCTGATGTCCCAAGACCTCTTCGGCTGCTTCTGTTACCGCATCTATTACTGTCTTCCACATGGTTTTGATGTCACCATTACTTTCTCCCGCCTGTGGGGATATGTTCGTGCGATTCTCCAGCGCTGACATGTAAGTGGATGTTATTGAGCTATCATTTAGCTTGTGTATCTTGTACCTTGGAGTAACTGATGCTCCTTGTTTACAGCTCTTGGAGATGCGGCATCGAAACTTGACCCTTATAAGGTAGTTGTCCGAATCTCAGACAGTGCCGTGGAACGATCGCGTGTCAAGAAAGCTGGTGGTGGCTCGTTTTCGTATGACAACATGAACTTATGAATTTTACATTTTAGCTTATAAAATCAAAAGTCGGCCCTTAAATTTGTGAAAAACTCGAATTTGGGTTTCTATAAGTAGGTGTAAGCGTGACGAAAATTTCAAAAAAAATCGAGCCGATTGAATATTTGGCAATTACAATAACAACAAATGGTACTATGGAGAGGCACGTTTGCAAACGAGTTGGACACTACGGATGTGTAGGAATTTTGATGAAACTTAGAAATAATTTTTAACGTTAATGTCTTATTATGGCTACCCTTACAATGGCGTGAACGCCCTGAAAACAAAATAGGGGCGAATTTTTTTTTTGAACTTAATTTATGGAATCTATATATAAGTCATGTTTTCCAGCAGGTACACTCCCTTGCTACTCCGACTTGTTTGGACTTCAAATCACACGCCCTATCCAATCAAACAAGAGATCCCGTATCTAAACATGAGCACTATTATTAAATATAGAAATACAAACTACAAATTATGTGTTCAATAATCCTATTGAAACGTATTCGCCCATAAATTTAAAATAAACAGTGACAATCAAACAAGAATGCCATCCTTTTATTTAGGGAACAAAGTTTCACTGTAAAATAGGAAGCACATCCTAGTGAATAAAATATAAGTAGCGACTCACAACCATCCTAATTGGTCTAAATTTGCCAGATATCTTATTATATAAAGATTTCAAACTAAAACTAATATCAATCCCATTCTTATTTCAGTTTTGAAAGCCATCAACGAGGACAGCCCAACTGTACCGACACTCTTAACTGACTACATTCTAAAAATCTTATGCCCAACATAGATCCTTCTCTTGTTCTTAAATTTAAAAATTTACATTAACTTTTCTAGAATATAATTTTTAAATGATAAAACTAGATCACTAGATTTTTAATTTATTCTTACCACTTAAAGAAATAGAAGAAAAATAAAAAATAAAAACAAAAATAATGAAAAGATATTAAACGAATTAAAGGAATAATAAAAGGAAATTAATGTAAAATGCATACAAACAACAAAAGTAGGACACAAAGTCGTTAAGTTTACACAAAAAGGCGAAAAGGAATAGCGAATAACATTGAAAGAACAAGATCAAAACGTAAATCTAATTTAATAATGTTCACTATCTGCTGTGTTAGTGTAGTAGATGTTCACTTCCAATGGAGAAAACAAAATAAAATTCAAACAACAAACAAACAAAAATTAAACGAAAGCAAACATGAAAGTCAAGTGAATATAAAATTTAACAAAATAAATAAATAAGGCAGCAGAACAAATAAGGTCTACGCTTTCTTTTTCACTGTGGTTGATTGATAAATCAAATATTCATGTATTTGTAGCCGTAAGCCTTTCTAATAGTCATTGAATATGATGTAGTCTAATTGAAATCGATCAAAAGATACACGCAAATTGTAATGAAACATATTTTTCTTATAATCGAATTGATGCAATAATAAAATTTTGTACATTTGTTGTATCAACGCTAACATGTCGTGTATGTCAGCAATTTCGGTACCAACATGAGAAAATGAAAATTGTTTGAACCATTTAAGACGCTGATATATTTTTTTGTAGGTCTCTTAGCAAAATTGGGCTAATAATTATATAGCTTAGACATACACATGAGTTAGATTTGATATGAAATCAATGTTTGTCCACGAGGGATTTGGGCCCAAAATAATTAATTGAAATTTAATAAATTTAATCAACTACTGCCCAATCTAAAAGCAATTTTTCAACCATTCCTGAAATTGAATGATCGAATAAGAAACATGATACATAATGTCAAAATTCAAAAAGTAAGGATATATTAATTCCATAAAATCACGTTTTGTTGTTTTACATTTCTTATTATTAAAGTTAATTGTAATGCGATCATAGTGTAAGCTTTTATGCTTTGAAACTGCTTTTTAGTAAAACACATTTAATGCGTACCATTGATAATTACATAATAGCATTGCGATGTTTGCTTTATTTGTAATGTAACACCTCGGCTAAGAAAATCTGAAGCTTTTCATTGAAAACGTTTAAAGTTCAGTAAAAAGGATTAAACATTTGCTTTATGTGAAACAATTAGATTTAAGGGTAAATATTTTAAAATAGGAAAGATGTAAAACTTTTTATTGCGAAGAAAAAATGAGAAGAAAAAGAAACAAAACGAACAAAGCCAAACATGCTGAATAGAAATGAATAATAATAAAAAGATGTATCTATTTTGTTTATGCACTAATTCGTAGTCATTAGGAGATTGTATTATATATATTGATGTGTAAGAAAATATTGTATTTTTATTGTGCTGTAATTTTTATTTATCTCGCTAGGAAGCGAAGAGTAATTTTATTAGTTCTTAAAACATGTAAATTTTGTTGTATGTATTTTTAAGATTAATTACAAGATTTGTTTGAAATATTTTTGGTCTGCTGTGATTTTTCGAGATTTGAATTCGTTGAAAAATTGAATATAAACGATAATTGTAATTTGAGTTTTTTTGAAAATATTGGAGTATATTTATTGAAAATGAAATTTAAAATTGAAAAGAAGAAATATTTAATTACGAAAGTTGGTTGGAATCCGAAAGTGAATGATTTGAAATTGGTAAACAGAAAAAATGGTATATTACATATTTTCTATTTCAATTGAATTTTGAAAACAATGTAATGTTTCCGTTTTATTTCATCGTATCGATTTTTATTAGTAGTCATAGCTAATGCGCTTAAAATTATAAATGTATATAATTTAATGTGATTTTTACCCCCGGAAAACCGTCAGGCCGGTTATCAGGCGCGTTTCGACTTGCTTGAGTCATCTTTAGTGTTTAAAGGATGTGCGGAAGGAAATGACTTTATATGTATGTAGGACCTAGGTCAGGACAGGTAGAGGGTTATTGGGGATATTACGTTTTGTTTTTTTTTTTTGTGTTCTTGAATGTCCGTTTGTTCCGGTTCATTCCGATTCCGTTTTCGTCGGAGGGTGTGGTATAGTACAGAGAAAATTTCTTCGGAATTTGTCATAAGTAGCTCGTTGATTATGTTGCCGTATGTTTTACTATGCTATTTGAATAACTTGTTGAGAATTTGGATGAATTTGCTCCACTGAAAAACAAAGAAAAAGTAGCCGGGAACCATACTTTATATCCACTATCATTATCGCCTGATGTTTTTTCCATTTAGTGTTGTCTGAAAACACTTACGATGTGGAGTCTACTATAATCTATAGGCTACAAGTTCCTTCAGCATTGACAGTTGATGTAAGACAAAATTTGCTTAATGGTTAGTGGAAAACGAACATAAGTCAGTTAATTCTAGTACCACAAGTGGGTCCTTGAGTCGGAAGAGCTTCGCCATTAAATCCACCTACCTTCTTTTTCTACAAAGACAAGAGAATAGTATAAGCGCAACAGTCGAATGGAGTGGAACCTCAACCTATTCACTTCTTTTTGAGAATGCGCATAGATATCATTTAGCAAAGGAAGTGATTTCAGTCCTGAGCTGAAAAATGAGTCGGATATCGACAGCAGATGAAACAGAATTCATATGCCTAAATTCATTTGACAAATATGATTTTGAAAACAGTGTAATCTGGGTTTTGGTTTAAGACGTATATAAATTTGATGTCGAGATCACTCCAAAGGCTGGTGAGATATTTCCAAATGAAATAACAAGTGCATTGCTATCGATGAGCCTACACCGGGAGGAACCATCTCAGGTTGTTAAATCATTAGCAAAGATTATATTTACAGAATTACAGCAACTTAACTGTTGTCTTTACTTAGAGTTACAATGTGACATTTTGATTAGGCCTATACTTTTTGATGGGTGCAAAATGTGAATGAGAAAAATCTACCTTCAGCCTCACTAAGCTCAAGAAGTTGGGTGTGTTAATTACTAAATTCTATATCCTTTTTTGGTGAGAAAATATATTGATACCAATAAAATATGTCCACGTTGTGTAATAGTAAGAGTCCTGTGACCCCTTACGCAGAGGTTTTCTATTTCAAATGTCGGTGATAGCAAACGTTTTTTTTAATGGTTTTTATTTCAGACTATAAGCCAACCCATCTTATGAGTAATGATTTAAAATCAGGTAATATTCTCAAGACCAAGCGCAATATTAAAGATATAACCTTCTAGAGTACCAATAGGTCCACAAATAAGACTCTTTACAGACCACAACATCAAGATTCAGGTTTCTTGTAGGTTAGATGAGTAGTATTTATTTAAAGTTAATATCTTGCCTAGCAGTTTAAGCTTCTGATGCTGCTGTCGGACTATCAGCCCACAAAATTAGGTAATAATCACCTGGTTGAGCGCGATATTGACCATATCACCTCGAATTCCGTTAGAGTCATGGGATGAGATACCCCAACAATAAATCTCAACGCCAAGGTTTGAATTTCGACTGTTGTGCGATGGATTATTATTATTATCTTGCGTTTGCCAATTTTCAAGCTCCGTCGCCCCACGGAGCTCAGGCTGGCCAGCCAATCCATAATAGTTGTAAGCGAAATTTGCAATAAATATGTATTTCACGTAGATAAATCATCCCTTAGCTGCTGATTGCGGTAGTTGCTTCTTCCTCTCTCATTTTGTGTTGAACGCTTTCAGGGCTTTCAACGTTGATGATGAGTGCAACGAACAATCCACATATTTTCTGTAAATATCGTTGTTCCTAGTGTTTGGTGAATTAAAGTATCCAAACGAAAACTAGCCACGGTACCCATCGTTTCTGCTCAGGAATTTCACTATATCGAAGCTCGTCTGTCCATCGCTCGTTAAAGTTCACCACAATGTGTATGAAATCAATATGTGGCTTTAATAATATGATACTTCTCAGGTGATTGGAAGCTATTCCATTTGTCTAGTTTTACCAAAGCATAGTAGACTCACTTAACTATCGCGTCTCTTGCTTTGCCTATTGACATCTTGGGAGCGTCTATGTTTGATTGCCTCTTCGAAAGTTAGTCGTAGTCGCTCGTATATGAGCCGTACGCCCACTTTTCTTATCGAATTTGAGATATATTTGAACATAGCTCCTTCAAAGGCTTATTTTGTTCGGTAAGGAACACCGTTTTCTTTGGGTTTTCCTAATTCGGTAAAATGCCTTCTTTCAGTTATTGTTGTAAATTCATTCGCAAATGCGATTGGCATAAGCGTAAGTAAGTTATTAGGTATCGCAATCAGATCTGGTGCTTTATCTTCACCAATTTTTCATACTCATGCGTGTAATTCTTCTCTGGATACTTACCGAATCCACATGTTAAACATTTTGTTGGATCATCTATTCATACATTCTTTCAAGAAAGGTCTCCTTCTTAATCCTAGGCCTTATTGATTTATATGCTCCTGCCCATGGACCAGCATCAGCCTCGTTACATGACATGTTTAATAGTCCCATGATTCTGGCTGTGTAGGTATTGTACAAGATGGATAATTTCTCCGGGATTGGTTGCGTTGCCTGGCTTTGAGACACCACATGTCTATTGTATCTCATTGAAAATTTGCGTTATATTCTTTGAAATATTTCCATCTACCGATAGTTAAGAATGTGATTACATTTACTAGAATTCACGGCAAACCATAATCATTCGCTGGAGACTTGATCGTGTTCTATTACGTCAGCAATTATGGACTGGTGACTATTGTTAGAATGGTACATGCTAATTAGTCATTTTACATCCCTTGTTAGGTTCACCAGTGAACTCAAGTTCTGCCTCTTAAGACATTAATTTTTTTGAGAGTCATATTTTGCGAAAATGTTGAATCTTATAGAACCTTGAATCCTACAGAAGGGACCATTTAGATTTTGTTGCAATCTTTAGCTACACATCCTTCTTCATATTCTGCCCAACTTTGATCGGTTCTCCAAACATCTACAATTATGCGCCCTGTTCAAATTCAGGCAGTTGAAGTACATTTTCATGAAGATCTGCTCCCGAATCGTACAGTAAATTCAATCCATTTAGATTTGTCTTGTAATAAGGCTCTTCATGCATGGTCAACTGAGTGATGTATTGCAACCATTTGAATACCTCAAAAGTATTTTTATTAGTCCAATGATGCTGGTTCAAGCCATGTTCGTCAGCTGCAGTTAGTCCATAAGATTAAGAACATTTTCTCTTTTTTAGTAATTTCGTCAATATCTCGGCATTTAACTGCTACTCGTTAGCGACTTAATTGTGTAGTTGCTTATTTACAAAGAGTTTTGTTGGTTTTTTGTGTCCTTCTTGCTATCGTTAAAGCTTTTCAAGATAGGATCTGCTTTGAATTTTCCTTAAGACGTACGCGTACGTTACTCCACTGAGACCTTGTTGCAGTTGATTTTGGACCTCAATCGCGTATGGCCCTGCTCTTCTCGTACCCAGGTGTAGGTAAATCTCATTGTTCATAAACTATCGTTAATCGTGCTGTGAACATTGTTGGGTAGGTTTGTGTAGTAGTCTATTCGATCGATAATTAGGTGCATGTCTCTGGTTCGAATGAAATTGGTGTTATCGAAATTGCAAGTGATTCGGGCAGATTATACGCCCAGAAGCTGTCATAGTTAATTATTTCAATCAGAACGGTCACAAAAAGAGATGCTCTAACACATATCAATGCCATCGACTGTAGGGTGATATGTTATCAGTATTAATTTACTGAATGCGCCGTTTCAGAGTGAGGCTGTTATTTGGATTCGAGATTGCACTGCTCCAGTGTAATCTAGATCGTGACAGAAGTGTTTTGCAACAAAAGGGATTTTTCATGTGCCTATAAGTTTCTTGCCTGTAGTATTATTTTTTATCAGGGCCACATTACCCGACCTTGCAACATTCATTCGCGCTGGCCTTGTCATATTTTCATTCGAGCATACGAGTATGTCACTTGAATTTTGAACTCCAGATCTATTAACATCGTTGGTTCATTCACTCATCTATAGCACGACAGCCCAAGCCGGGCCTTAGCTTCCAGGATTAATCTCCATCAATTATCACGGTCCTGCGATCTCGTTCACCAGTTGATCATTCCCAACAAGGATGTGCTGTTCCCTTGTGCTCTACCGTTTAATGTTCTTTTAGGTAGCCGATTTTCTTCTAATTCTTCTACATGGTTCACCCATTGCAATTAGCGTAACTTTACGCAAGTAGATACAGTTCATATAACTCATAATTGTAACGTAGTCTCCTCTTTGTTCCTTGTTGCACCGGGCCGTATATTTTCCACACTTTGCGTTCAAATATGTCTACTGCCTTTTCGGACTCGCTCGTAAGGGTCCATTGTTCACTTCCATATAACAGTACAGGTTTGACTAGTAATTTGCAAAAACAAAACTTACTTTGCCTGTATGTACAGGCAAAGTAAGTTTTGGACCCAAGCATGGCAAGTACGAAGCAATAGGCTTTGTTCATGACGGTGATGCGGCGTGCAATGTCGTCTTTTTTGCTGCCTCTTCTTTTCAGGCTGGCTCCAAGATAAATCAAGTTATCCACACTTTCAAGGTTATAGTCTCCTACGGTCAGGTTTTATCGGAGTGGAGCGATCTTTCTTGTTTGAGTCATGAATTTGGATTCAGTTGCATTAACTCTTTGGCCAGTTCGGTTTGCTTCAGATTCTTGACTCACAACTGCTCCTTTAGCAGGTTTCTTTTGGTATCCCTTATATTTAGAGATAGAAGCTAAGAGTTTATTGTGTATTTCAGGAATTTACGCCTCATGCTGTTTCTCCATCGCGCTCGGCAGGGGACTGTTTATTTGTAGGCTATTCGTAATCCGTCAGCTTTGACCGTTTCAGTTGGTTGATATGTGCTCTATGTTAGATACTTGAGCGCATGCCCAGGAGTTGCTAATATTTAAGACCAAGCAAAAAAAATAAGTTTATTCCTCATGGTATAACATCCTTCGATGGATTATTCAGTGATTCTTATCGCGCAGCCATTTATATAATATTTTATCAAAGTCTGGTCGAACAGAATCACACGGACAATTTGGTTGACTTAGCTTGATAGTTATTTCCAATCCTAAAGCCCTTTTCTTTTGAATGAACCTCCTGATTACTCTAGATATTTATCCCTGCTTTTTTGAGAGTCGCAGCAGTTTTTCTGCGAAACTAGAGCAGTTACAGACACAAAGCTTGGTAGGTAGATGAAGTGAATCCGAGTGCTGCATGTCCATGCAGGACACGGGTGCGCATGGTTTGGTACGAAGGTCAACGGGCTATAAAGAGAACCAAGGTCAGCTGACTAGCTTTGCTTAGAGACAGCGTACGCGTGCTTGTTGGCTGGCTTTATGCGGGGCGGGTCTTTTATCGCACCACGAAGCTGCACCACAAAAAATTGAACATGCGTACTCTACTTTACACGATATGCCGAGCAATTTCTATTATCTTCGAAATTTTCTTTTACTGAGTGTCGAACAAGCTAATCTACAAAAATTTCATCTCCAAGATTAGAGGACACACAAGCTTAAGGCAAATTCGTTCATCCAATAAAAGAAAAAGAAAACTTCCGTTCCTTCTCCGGTGAAGGTCGTTGTATTACAAGGGCAAAGGCGAGAACACACAAGGGGTTATACTTAACGATGACAAAGGTGTCTAAAGTGAACCACTCATCCCTACCAAAATTACGGAAGCCTAACGGCTGTGACTGACGATGGCATTATACCCTTAAGAACCAAAATCATTTTTTCTAAGCAGTTCGGCGAGATGACTGGCTCTCCTCATGAGGAGCTGTATCAGCTATTCACATTGTTAACTGCTTATTTGAAGTAGATTTTCCGCTGCCTCTCCGTTCGTTCGTCTGGAGGCTTTTTACATATGTAGATCGAAAGTGATGACTTCTTAAAACTTTGAGTGTAAAAAAAATGTCAAAGGTTATTCAGGGGGGGTCCTTAAAAAACCTTTTCCTGACGATAGTCATATAGGGTATCAAAGGTCTTTATTAGAGCTTTCCAAAAAAGGTCGTCAAAAAGTGTTGCCAGCTTCGTGGACTTCAGGGCGAGGGCAATTGTAAGCAAAATAAGTTGTTCTCTCCTCGTGGTGGGATACCTTTGGTCTTTATGAGTACAACAATAATAAATATCTAAGAAGTCGAAATTCATTAAACTTATTTAACAATAGCATGATATCCTAATTTTGCATTTCCCCCAATACAATCGTATCGTTGATATTTAACTAGCTTTATAGAAGGCCCTTATGCTGTGTAATTTTCAGAAAAATCGAATCATATTTACGGAAGTTATAGCGAATTTAATTTTCTTTGATTACAACACAGGTTGTTGCTATTCTACAGACTTCCCATCGAATTAGATTCGAATCCTGTTGGTGATAACGAAATTTGTTTCGAGTGATTCTTCGGACGGAGTATAAGCCCGTTCTGTTATGCTACATACGTACTTTAAAATCAGAACATATCACAGCTGGGTGCACGGGCATACAGCCAAAGCGTGATACTGACCATGTCACCTTCTCGAGAGTGCCGACACATTCGATTAAGATACTAAGATACTTTAACTATCTCTAAGCGAAGGTCCGAAGAGGGCTGTAGTGCTAAAATAAAAAAAAATGTTTTCTAGATCAAATGAGTAACTAAAATACTTTTGGGAATTCATGTTGTGAATGTTGTTTTTGAATATTGCAACAAAATGGCGGCCGATGAAAATGGAGTAACACTAGTTTTCCTTTTAAACATGTACATTTATGAAAGTGTTTCTTGAGTTTATTTTTTATCTTGTCAAAAAGATAGGTGTTAAACAACTCAGAAGAATTTTTTGATCATGATGTGAGCCCTGGCTGGATCCGGTCAGGAATTCGACTTGGTTTTCATGGGTGTAGTGTTTTTAGATCAATACCAGAACTAGAATCTGCTCTGGTGGTTTCTCATTTATTATTTGGGATTCGGTCCCGCCTTTTCTTTCAAAATTCGTTCAGTATTTTTGTATTCAGGGTAGAAAGAATTAGTTTCCCGGCGTTCTATGATTTTCATGTATTAATTCAATTTCATAACACGGATATAATCAAATCACCATGGAAGATTTGATTTCCGCTTGAAAAAATTCTGTTGGTTTTTGATAACGCCTGCGATTAGCCTTCACCTCTTGACATCGATTATATTTGCTATTGACATCGATTATATTTCCTATTACCTATTTAATTTGTAAACTACGAATCCGCTCTACGCTCAGTTTGAGTAGGTTTTTTCGAGTCAGATCATTGGGCAGTCATTTTCAAAGTTGTTCAGAAGCATCTCAACGTCATCAAATTTAACAGTCATTATAACATCCTGGGTGGAGTTGTGGGTTAGGGCACACTCCGCTTGCGCAGCAAGTTCAAACCTTGGCCGCGGCATGGAGTTTGAGCTTCTGATGCTGCTGTCTCTGCTATCAGCCCACCCAGCTGCGATGGATACTAATTGATAAATCAGGCAATAATCACATGGTTGAGCGTGATATTGACCATTTCACCTCGAATTCCGTTACGGTCATGGAATGAAATACCCTTACAATAAATCTCAACGCCAAGGCCAGATTTGGAGCGTTGTGCGATGGATTGTTCTTATTATTATAACATTCAGCTGCTGAAAGTATCCGTTAGATGGTTGCTAACTTAGGAAGTAATTTTTTGTGGTTGCTCTCTGTCTCAGTCGTACCGTCGTCTTTTCGATTTGAGATGATTGGATCGGTCGCTTATGTTATCAAGCTTGAGGTAGAAACGAATTCCAGTCTAATTTCCGTTTTTGTTCAGTGAAGTGCTTGTACACTTATTCTTTGTTCAGTTCTGTCTATTAATGTCTAGCCTACACGTAGGATAGAGCATCTGGAAATTCAGTTTCTCATCTACCGGTCCTGTTTTGTCAGAACATTTATTTGATGAGCCGTTTCCTTAGAGGTTCAGTAGTGGTATGGTTTTCTTTGTTTTGTTTTTTTGGGGGTTTATTTTCACCCAATTTTTTATCCTGACTGTTTTCCTCTTTAGAGGGGCTGCTATTGTTCAGTCCTCTTTTTACCATGAGATTTATTCTTATTCCAGGTTTGGAGATCAGAGTCAAAACTTTCTTTATGCTGATAAGAGTTCGTATACGACGGAAAGCCTTGTGGGAGCTACTACTTCGGCTGCAAGTACGCTTGTTGACACGTTGCGTTTTTGTTTTTTTTTTTAATACCTCCATTCCCTACCACTCTCTCCATCACTTTTCTTTGTCGCATAATGCTCGTGCGATCTGCACTTCACTTTCCATCCGTCTCATCAGGTGTGCCACCCAGATAATGTTTAGAACATCGGTACAAGGGGGCACAAAAAATATGTAAAGTCACCCCATTAATCTTTTGATCAGCTGTCAAAGATTTTTAAAAAAACTCTCGAGTTTCTAAGAATAGCTGTATCTTCAAGCATCTTGACGATAGCGTCAAAATAACTGCCTTAGGATGCTATGTTGAAATTTTTTTGGACTGAGATTCAATCATAAGAATTGCTCTTTCCAAGTTTTCGATAATAGGGTTAAAATTACTTACGATATTGTGTTGAATTTTACTGGACTACGATTTGATCATTCTTCATTAGATACGCTTTAAGTCTTTTCTTAAAAACTAGAAGAGAGCTCGCTGCTTCAACCGCATCAGAAAGATTGTTATATACGAAGAGCATCATTTACAGCGTCATTCCTTAGGCGATATGTTCTTGCAAAAAGTATTACAAATTGATTAGCATTACTGGTATTGTACTGGTTCTTTTGCGAGACTCTCATACATGATATTTGCGATGAACATTAGTATATATATATCTAAAGAAGTCATGGAGAACCGGTCTAAATTTCATGACAGATTTGTAAACGTACACGATGGAGTTTTCATTTACTCATTTCTATCCCTGAAATGAATAGCTTAGTTTTTTTCTATATACTATATACTGTTGCTACAGCTTTTATCTGGAAGCGTTAAAATGCAGAATAACGTACTTGGTTTCAATTCTTCACTCGCGTGTATATGTTTCCATCCCAACTTTCTTAATTTAAACTTTCACTACTGTTACAAAATTCATCGATTGAAATAGGAATCAAGAATGTTTTGAAATGTATCCCAACACATTTTAAACTTTCTTCAAAAATTTAAAACCTCATGTCTATTCGGTTATATAACGAAAATGCATCAAATTAAATTTGATTTCAATTTCAACGTTGTAAAAATTAATATTTAAAATAAAAACTTTTTTCAAAATATGTTTACTTTTCTAAAATATTTATGAGATAAAAAACTTCTATTTTGTGTGTGATATTTTATTTTTCAATTTATTTAACTTTGACTTTACAAAGTCTAATTCGAAATTGATTATCTATTAAATGACGCAAAAATATAAAATGAACAGCTATATTATCTTAAAAAAATAAATTTAAAATATATAATTTACTGACTTGTACTAAATATAGTAAAAATTGAAAAAAAAATATTGCAATCAATTGACTGTCCCACAAACTAAAAACTTATCGATTTTTCGCCATCAAGAATACATCTTAATTATGCATGAAAACAATTATAAAATAAAATCGAAAAATGAAATTGTTATAAGGATTGATAGGAATGGAAATGCAACAAATTAATTTTAATAAAATAATTGAAATAGAGTAGATATCAAAACTATCATGATACAAATGAGTATATAATTTATTTTAAGTTCTTTAATTTGTTACATTGTTAATATTTTTTTTTTTATTTTTTAGCTAAGAATAGCTTATGTCGATCGCATTTTGTTTGTATATTATGAAACAATTGAAAAATGCCATAACATTAAAAAATGATGTGTATGTAAATTTGAGAAATAAATACTACATAATAAAAAATTAATTTTTAATTTCACCATTCTTAAGTAAAAAAAGGAGGGTCTCTAGTTAAGACCGTCTTTTAAAGCACAAATTTTTCAGATAGTACTAGAGTTTCCACATATCATAAAGGTAAAGTATTGAAGTAACTGGTATTTGTTAAGGAGAGGATTTGGAAAGTATTGAGACAGGCTTTCATCTAATATGGGTTGTGGCAATGACAGCCAACCCTGCAGCTGTCAACTCCAAGGCCAAGAATAATCGAACAGTCTGACAGCAAAATTTGGATGGGAGGAGTTAACAGCTTTAGCGACGAAATATCGGTAGTTCACACAGAAAATTTTTTCTATATTTGCTTTTAAATTTTTAGAAGGAGAACGTTGGACGCGGAGAATTCAACATTACAGATCGTTGCAGCAGGTTGGCGTCGGATTCGTAGCTGCCGGTCCCTGGGCGGATACACCACACCTTGTACAGGTAATTTAGAGCTTAGTAGAGTTCAAAAAATCCATCGTCCGCAGTTCAAAAAAAAAAAAAATCCAACCACTCTTGTCATTGTTTGAGCACCTGCGGTAGAGCAGCGATCTACAAATATTAACCGACACATGCTGGGCGATATTGTATGCAACCGACGACGAGAACAAACACCGGCCTAGATTATTTTTTAATGGCACGAGCGTGAGCTGTAATCTAGCAAATGAGAGCACAATTTGTGGCGAAACTTTGGAGTACTTCACCTTCGCAACTGTCGGGTGCATCACTTATGAAAAAGTCTGGCAGGTCTAAGGCTTTGGTATATCAATCTAGACCAATTGTTTCGAGCTCAGCAGCTGATGGATTTGACGCCTAAAAGAAATACAACCAATATTGTATTTACAACTCACCCATGAAAAGCCGATTGATTTGAGTGTATTGCCTAACATATTATCTAGTTTTGATGAATAGGAATTTCCGGCTGGGAAATACGCAAGGAATATCGGGTGATTCCAATGTACAATGCCAAGCATGATTTTTTCCATCATAATCTTTTGAAATATCGAAGTCTTCACCTTTCAATCGGGCCTCGCCTATAAAAATAGCGAAGAATAAATAGAAATAAATGGCAATTAGCATAAACGTATACAAATCGTAATTGAGTTGCAGCCACAGTATTGAAACACGATTTGATTTGACGTCTTCCCAATGCACTTGTGTGACGAGTTTTTAATAATTGTAGACTTGCGATAGTATTGTAACACATTTTAAGGAGTGACATTTTCTGAAAAGAGAAAAAGAATTAATTGCTAGATAGATAGGTAGCGGTCTTCTCCTTTATCTTCTAACGGCTCTGGGACCCGCATCGTTGGCTGACTCTTCCGAAAGAATGAGCTAGCCATCGGGTGAACCTCCTTCTCTTTTGCTGTTTCAGGGGCTCTCGCCTGGGATGATTGGCCTTCCACTCCTTACATGGCCAAGTCATCATTTTTGATCTTTGATCTGATTTGGAAGAGTGTGAGGGGGCTCTACTACTACCCGGGCGCCCCACTCTTTTCGTGCGCTGTGAATATCCGCGTCAAAGTCGCAATCGTGTCCGACCTCATGCGCGGGTAATTTGGAAAAGTCGTCGCGTCTCTTGAATGTAATTTCCTTCGGTCAGTTACCTCGGCCACCGATACTTGTCGAATGCGTCCCGTTGCCACGTCACAAAGAAAATCGTAGGTGTGAAATTTTTTGCAGTAGGTCCTTGCGCTGGCAGAAAGAACCCGCCCCACGCGTCGCCAGGCATGACCATTCCAGTTGGGCACTAACTTTTCGCTCGCCGAGGCAGCAGTCCACCGCTGCAATCCTGGATAGACATTCTAATATTACTGAAAAACATTATATGATGTGTAACATGATGTACTACATGTATGATTCCAAGCAAAATAATTCCTAACTCTCAATTTACATAACTTTTACTGCCATTTTTGGTCGGTGTTGTCATTAAATGTTTAGCCTGTGCCCTAAAAACCTACTTTCGTTGTTCAGAACCAGTAAAAATTATAAGATACCCCATGTTTTTCAAGAAATTTTAAAATAACCAAGAAGCTGTGTATCTATCTGAGATTATCGCACCGCATTAGATTTCCCTGAGTAAATAGACGCGGGTTTTCCGCATAATATATTAAGTAACAGGTGGGTAAAAAATGTTACACCTTATACTTTTGCCATTTTAGAATGAAATCTAAGTAAATAAAATGCAACTACATATTTATAACATTTCAATATTTTATAGAACTTCCTTTCTGTTTTAATACTTTCTATCATTCTTTTTAGTAGACTTTGATAACATTTTTGCACATATTTGCTCGAAATCTGGGCCCATGCAGAGGTTATAGCTTTATATAATTCCTTTGTGCCTTTAAATTGTTTTGATTAGGCGTAAACGATACGGTTCAGCTGACACCAACAATTTTCGATAGTATTTAGTTCTGGAGGTCAATCTGTGTGTTGTGGTGATTAGGGTTCTCACCGTTTGCGCAGCAGTTTCCAAGTTCAAAGCTCGTTTATAGCGTTGATCAGCCTACCGAGCTGTGGTAGGTATTGGTTGAAAAATCAGGTAATAATCATAGGGTTAAGCGTAGTACTGACCAAATCACCTTCTCAAATACCGTTACGGTCAAGAAATGAGATTCCCTAACAAATCTCAATGCCATGGTTCAAATTGGATTAGTGCGCAATTATCATTACTTTTTATTTATTTAGTTCTGGAAACCTTGCTGGTAAATCGCGAATATCAATTTGTTGCTGTTGAAAGTACTGTTTAACATCGTTTGCATTTTGAATCGAAAAATTGTCTTTTCGAAAAGTGAACGACTGATCCAGAATTTCTATCAAATTATCGTTAAACTCCTCACGAAGCATTTCCACATATAGGAAGCTGTTTATTTTTCCAGTTAAAAACCGAATGTTTGACCGTCCGTTTTATCCTATAGCAGCCCAAATCATTGCAATTCCGCCACCATGCTGTCTCTTGCTTAAAATTCTCGTTTTTTTCCTTAGGTTGTGGGAGTACTTACTGAAACTGTCCGGTCCTTTGCGATTAAATTTCTTTTCGTTTATAAAAATAACACGTCGCCATTTTTTCTTCCGACAAAATGGCTTCTAGCAAAGGTCAGTTTGGCTGCTTTGTGCTCTTTTGTGAGAAGTGGCATTCTCCGCAATTAACGGCGCATGAGAGGACTCTCCATCCCAGCAAGAGCTCCTACAACACAAAAAAAAACAGTCCGATGGACAGGTAAGAGAAGATTCCTGGTCAACGTTGCGGGTCTCACATCACGGTAGAGCGTGGTGTAGGGCTGATAACTTCGTTTCAGGCTTTTCACTTCTTTGAATGCTTGACTTGTGTTGTTGCTCATTAGACTTACATCGAAACTTCTCATTAGTCGTTATCTTCTTTTTCTCCTTCTTCGTAGCACTGGGGCTCCTCTCAGGCCTTCGCTTCCTGCAAATAGTCCCTCCAACTGTATCGATCCATTGACCGCGTCCTCTTATTTTGAAGCCTGAGCAGCGATGAACTGTCCATCGACCGAGTCAGACCAGTGTTTCCTCAGTTTCCTGATTGGTCTCCGCCCTTCAGTTCTCCCAACGAATACCTCTTTGGGTATCCGTTGTTCATCCATACGATTCACGTGGCCAGCCCATTGCAACTTCCGGAGCCCTACAATCATTGAGACCTCCTGCTCGTCAAAAATTCCATACAGCACCGAATTCGCCATTGGTTCCCGTCTAGCTTCGCTCCGATTATTTGCTTAGGACCCGTCACTTAAAGGTCGTCACAGTAAAATATTTTATTTTTTTAATTCTACAAGTAGTTATTATTGGCCAATATTCATCCCCTAATTCTAAAGGATTTGAGTCATGATTTCATGTATTATGTGTAACATTAATAACATCACGAATTTTCATAGGAACATCGTTAATTTTATTCCGCCCAAATATAAAGGTGCAGATGCAATTAGAAATACATCATAATCAGATGTATCAATTTCTTTATTGAATCTGTGAAATAATATTGCGGCTGTAGGGGATGTGAGTGGTTTTATGCCTAGTTCAATGCTTCATTCGGGTGGAGTTAAATGTTTGACCTTCTTTTCTTGTGGTTTGTATGAATAAACTTTTGGTTCTTTGAAGTGTCACTTTGTTGCATGGACCTAATGTCAACCTTATTCATAATGCTATGAGGTTTTTAAGATTTGAGAACTGGACTCTCGTACTCAAAACCTAACTTCAATGTCGCTTCAGAAATGAGTTAGATTGTCGATCTCCAATCCATCATTCAACTCCAGATTTTCCTTTTGCATTCAATTTCTCATTTGCTAATCGTAAACAATTACAAAAATATTTGCATTTTCACAGCCTGCTTGAGGAGACACGATGCACGAGCACGTGAGTTCTTTCCAACTCCCTGCATTGAATCCAAATCCAACGAATTGCCTCACCAAAAAATTTCAACCGCTGTATAAATCTCACAATAGGATAATTTACAGGCCACCGATCAAATAAACAGTAAAACTGAATTGTTCTCTATCCCATCAACAAAAAGATTGTTGAAATTTTGTCCACCATATTCTCAATATAGCTGAGTGTTGGCCTGGCAGCATCTCACCGTCATCGTCTGAGAATTCTCGTGCATGACCAAAAATCACACACACATCAGTCGCTCACATGACGAGATATGGAATATCTCGGAATTCACCAGAGAGGCCCCATGCTGGCCTCTATGTAATCTCCTCGGTGATATTCATTGCGCGATCCATATCCCAGCAATAATTATAACAAGTCTGTAGTGAAAATGGGTAGATAAAAATGTCCATGAAGACCTGCAGCGATGTTTTGCTGCTTCAGTGAGAGAGGAAGGTGATGTTCGCCGAGATTGGCCTTGTCTGAGGACTCGTAAATGCGCTGACAGGCTAGCATTGCGGTGTAGTGGGACGGGTTCTTTTCCCCCGGCACAAGAACCCACTACAAAAGGTTTTCGCATTCACAAATTAAGAGATACAAATACGTATCCCCCGAAGTCGAGGCCGAGTTAACCTTCTAAGAGTTGAAATTGCTAAAGCAAATGGGAAAATGGGCCTGGCGAAAACAGAGAGGACTTGGAAGGACTTCGTCTTTATCGACGATACTTACGGCCCCCAAATAAGAGTGGGGCATCCAGCTGGAAAGCAGTGCCCCTCGCTCTTCCCCCCTATCCGGTTGAAGATCCAATGTAGACATGGCCAGATGTTTTCCATTTGAATAACAAGCTCATGGAAACCTAGTTCACATGAACTTTTCCCTCAGACCAAAAACATCAACTTAGCAAATTTATGTTATAGTCTTATGTGATGGAATCACATAATACTATACCATAAATAGACACGCGAGCGGAAGGCCACCCTACCCTGCGAGAGCACCTGAAACGTCTTAAAAAGGGGTGAGCTCACCCGATGGCTAGCTCATTATGGTGGAGAGGCCACCCAACGTGGCGGGTCCCATACCCGGTCAGTTTTTTGATAAATGGAAAGACTAAAAGTGCCATTCAACTTCTCATTTTATTTCGGGGTGATAAATTAAAAATTGTATGAAATGATCGAAAAAATATACAAACGAAATTCGGTCAACAATTGGTGAGAATCTTCACTTCTACAAGAACATTACAGCCACAGATACCCCACATTTTGTAATAAACTTTAACTTAATTGCAATACAAAAAGCGCGCTTCACAATTCTTCTAAACTATTGTAAAGTTGCTTCAATAGAATCCAATTAAAAACTTTACCATTTATATCAAATATAACATTTTGTAGTAAATCTTAAATTCATTGCGAAATAAACAGCGCGCTTCACAATTCTTCTAAACTATTGTAAAGTTGCTTTGATCGAATCTAATTAAAAACTTAATTTTTCTGATAGAAATTAAATGGTTATATATAAATAAATATAAATACGTATAAATATAAACTAAATAAACCATCCTTTTCGACGAGCGCTCGTAGATGGAGTAGGTACGGGCTGAAAATTTTCTGAATTAGCGTTATAATTTTTTCTTACATCATTATTCGTTACACCAGTTTCATACTTTAGTTCGTTACTTTTTAGTTTCTTTAATTTTGTATTATTAATTTTATTCGCGAAATTATTACTCTGCAATTTAGTTGTAGTGGATGATGACGATAGGGCTTCATTTTTCGAATAACTTGTTCCGTTTCAATTTGAATTCTAAGGACATCCAAACAATGGGTGAAAATGATGTTTAAAGGATGATGCGTATCTCCCCAACAATTGAGTTACAATTTCAACTTTCTATAGTCCTCTATTTCCTTCACACTCTCAAGTGGTGAAACGTTAGTTCTTGAATGCGCGCGAAATATTTGTGGATTTTTTTGAAAATTTTAAAAAATTATTTTTCATTTGGAAGCTCTGAGTCTTTGATCCTTTAAAGTTTAAATATCATCGATGTTGAAATTGTCCAATTTTTCAATCTCTTCATCCAGTTGTTTTTCTTTTCCAGATGCGAAGGGACTGTCATCAAACTTTCTTGGAACATCTGTGCCCTGTTTTATGAATAAAACCACACCTGGTCGTCGGAAAGTATTATATTTAGTTCTTTAAATTCGCCGGTATCGTCAGTTTTTGTTGCCTCCTAGTTCGTTCCGTCGAACGCGAAATCTGCGAAAGTTGCTTACTCAGGTGAAAAAATAGCAGAAAATTCGTTGGGCTCATGCTCAATGTACACTCGACGTCAGACCGGAAAACGAAAACACAGTACGACGGACTATTTATTTTCGTACACACAAAATAAATATTTGAATGAAATCCTCAATTTTCCTGTTTTCACTTCACTGACACTGCCAATCGGAAGTGTTAGTTTCCCGGTCGCAAGATCTCTAGCTCCACCGTTTGCGGTCACTCACGTCGAATTTCAGCGTTTCCTTTCACTTATCGCAACGAAACGCCATAAATTATTTACACACAATCATCACCAATGCTCATTATCAGGCGCGACCTTAGCATTACAACTCCTCTCCTCTTTTCCAGCAAGTACGGTCACTTTATAGATAAATCACTCCTTGTCTCTACAGAAGAACCACCACGGTAAAATTTAATTCATCCACAAACACTGCCTGGATGTTCAAAGAAGATGTAGAAGGAAAATTTCTCCACACGGTCAAGAAATTCGCACAAGAGTTGGGACAACTGCCAGCGCGTAGAATGGTCACTTTGGTGGGAAACTTGCGAGTTAAAGTTCCCGGCAAGTTGTCGACCTGAAGGCGGAAATGACGCGGACGATCATTTTTTATTGATCGATGCTGAAATTTGGATTAGAACGTGCCTCCATTAGAGAAGTTCGATTAAAAATCTGATCCGTAAAAGACTCCCCGGATCCGCCCAAGCAGCTCTGCTCACTTGTTGCTACAGTACGGTACATGACGCAACGGCGTTTGACGAGTCCACTCATTCATCCAATGGAGATTGCATTGCGGCGATGCAATTCGTGGATAAGCTGCGTTATAAAGGGGTTACCGTGTCCAAATTTTAATTGTAGATTAAATAATTTTTTTTTTAATTTACAATTAAAAACTGAATCAGCATTATGGTAGTTTTCAAGCTGTTTGCTTAGGTGACTGCTCGATAACTACAAGTCCCATTGACAAAGTATAGGGAACCTGGCCATTCGCTTTAAATGCACGACCAAATCATAGCTGTTGATGGATGTTTCACTGTTTTTTGGATGCAATCTTCACTGACTAGCTCATGGGGCCTCACGAACTGGGCCCTTTTTATTACAATATCCACACTAGACTTGTAACTAAAGAGTACCCAAAGGAAAGGAATAAAAAACAGTTCATAGATGTGAAAAACAAGTTAAACAAATATTTCCTTAGTTTTTTATATTTTAACCTATTTCTCGTCCACCATTGTGTATATGCTTTTTCCCGGTTTTTGGCTAGCCGAAGAAATTTGATGCAGTTATTGTCCAACGATCACTGTAAAGTACTCGTCAATATCTCAACGTTACGCTCTTTCAATTGATTGTTGTCAAAGTTGCGTTGTGGTTCTCCAAAGCACATTCAAGGATCCACCGGTAAGTCCGTAAATTTGTCTTGAGTTTTCTGTGTGTCGATAATCCACGGAACTTTCCCAATTGTTCCTGGCTATCCTGGATACTGCTTGATGAGAAATTCCTTCGTTTTTCGCTATATCTCGGAAAGTGTACTTGTCACCCGTAATGTCATTTATCTTGCCGATTTCCATTCGATTCTCTCCAAAAACAACAAAAACATTTAAAAAAAAAGCCGCTTCTAACTTTTGAGGGTTCACTGATTGATTAACTTGGCTTGAGCTTCCTTTATTTATAGGGTACCGAGCTCATGATGACATCAGTGCTTGACGAAAATTTGGTTTCGTCCTTATTCGCAGGCAACAAACGGGGAAAAACCAAAAGACATTTACTAATAATCATGCATAGGGTAAGTCCTTCTACTGCCATAAGCTACCTGTGTGTAAAGACTGTATGCATTGCCATACTGTTTAAATTTCGAGTGCCAAGTGGGCCATCAAATTTCACGCCAAGTGCCAAGTGGGCCATCAATTTATGCTTTATGTTTCATAGATTTTATAATGACTGATGCTTTATGTTTTATAAATTTTATAATAATTGATGAAATATGCTGAATTTGAAAAAAAGGGAATATGCAGATCGTATCATGATTTGAATAAAGAAAAAAAACAAACTTTATGTGTATGGTCTTAAATACTTTCCACAATAGTCAAATTTTTTGATAGAAAATTACCTAACATCAAACAATATAGTATAGAAATCAATCATATTTGACCATATACGAACAAACGACTAATCATAATGATTTTAGCTGATATTCCCTCAAAAAAATCATCAATTACTCTTTCTCAACATCAAAATTTCCACATAGAATCCATCAAAATGTTATCTTTAATAATGGGAAACAGTTCATCAGAATCCAATAAAAAATCCAATATTGATAAAGTGTCTTTGTAGAACTAAGAAAGAACAACTGATTATTTCATCCATCATTTTTCCTCCTGAAAGAAAGTTATATGTAGAATACTCTTTTGCATATTTAATAACTTCATCTTCAATATCCCAATCAGTAGCGCAAATCCTTAACTCTAACTATTCATGAATTTTTTCAAAGCAATGCTACTAATTTTCTTTGTTCTACAGCTAAAAAAAAGTATATTATCAATTACAACCAGCAACCATCTGCAAAAAATCATCAAACTGCTTAACGCAATCTTCCGCTCTCAAAATGTGTTAAACGAAAGATACTTGAAAATCTTTTGAAACAGCAAATCTGCAAAAATGGTATAAACATAAATAGAAGAAATTATCACTTCCATAAGTTCTTCTACTAATTCATGCGCCGTCATCTAAAGTCATCAAGTAGCACCCACGATCATCCTCATTTGCCAGGAAAAAGAATTAGCGAAGTTTGTTTCGAATTTCAAGTTAAAAATCAGCTAAACTACTGGGCGCCCAGAAATTGATATTTTCAGCAAGCAAATGAAATATAATTTTTTTGTCGAACAAAATATATTGCCCCTGATGTATGCAATCGTGTAGATGTTTCTCTCAAATGTGAAGATGCTTGTCCCAAATTTGAATTTAAAAATGAGCTGAAATACTGGGCGCCCAGAAATCCATACTTTCAGCAAGCAAATGAAATTGAAATTTTTTTTATCGAACAAAATATATTACCCCTGAGATATGCAATCGTGAAGATTCGAATGAAATAACTCGGGTGGAATATGTGTCCAGGGTAGAAACTTTCACATTTTTCACACCTAGATGTCAGTACAACGTTAGAATTAAATTTTTTAAAACTTTTTTCTTTTGATCTCTGTAAAATATAATTTACATTTTCGTGATCGCTGTTATCTTCAGAAACAGATTATTTAAGAATATCTTTATTTTTTCTTCGAATACTGGATTAAATTTGAGTACGCAATATAAGCCTTAGAATATGCAAGCGCGAATATTGTTATTGAAATGAGTGTGCGTCCAGTGTGTAAGGTTTTTTAATTTTTCACGGCGAGATGGCAGCGTAACATTAAAATTGAATTTTTATATATTTTACATTTTTGTTTCAAAGAAATAAAAACTATATTTTTGTAATGGCTATCATCTGTTGAATCGGGCAAAATAATAATATCGTTATTTTTTCATCAGGAAAAAATTTAAACCTTTTGTTTAGTTAGTTATGGAGAAGTTCCATTTTTTATCCGTTTTTGGGATTAATCATTTTTATTTCTTGGTAGATAGTACAACTTTCAATATCCGTTATAGCTTTGGCGTAATTAATAACATCGCTATGATACTTTAAGTTAAGTCACCTTCTTGTGGTACGCTAAGGATAAGATCAAATGGCCTACGGGATTACGACATTATAAGCTCAACAGTGAGTTAGAGTTAATATTTTAGGCTGACAGATATAATATTTTGGATTATATTGCATCGCACGTTACCGTTGAGGGGAAGTTTGCGCTCAAACGAGTCCAATCTTGTTTTATCCATTCTCCGTTTGTGTAAAACTAATGTAGACCTTGAAAAATGTTCGAAGTTAACCTCCTTGAATTTATGGTATATGTTCGGTAGAGACGGACTCCCGATGAGCGCTGGTCTGGCTATGAGTACGATAAGTTGGAGTAAGGCACGCGAATACTACCAGCAGGATATGCCAGCTAAGTTGCACAGATGAGTTGTACCACATGCTTTCTACCATTCCCTTCTGGATACGAAGATTTCTCCGTTAAGTACCTTTCACTTTTTGTACATTGTTCTGAGATAACTCCACTACAGTTCATGTTTGCTAATTCTTAACTTTTCCACTACAATACTAGATTTCACTTCCGTTGACCGAAGAATTTCTACCGTTGGAACATTTGATTGTTGCTATTACCACAGAAAATGTTTAAGGACTATGTGTACATATATTTGTGATAATGTTCACCGATAAAAGCCTAGACAGATATGTGGCATCTGAACCTAGTATACTACATACAATTTAGTATTTCACGTTGTGAAATCTAGTATAAACCTAGTACCCGTATACCTGTGGCACCTCGAAACGTTCCAACGTACATTTAACGTCGAAAGCAGTGGTTAGTGTTTCGAAAAATCTTCGCTTGCCAACATAAATAAAGGCAAACTTTGGAAATAGGTACGAAAGCCGTACTTCTACATTTTCATGAGTGAATATACGAAGGAGATTTTATGTGGATGACATCTTCTTCCAACATCATTATCAAACAGTTAGTCTTAAAATAAAAGTATATGTTAACCAGATCCTGCGTTTGATTCCAAAGTGGTGACCACGACAACGAACAGCGACAACATGGTGCACGGGCAAAACGAAGAAACCATGGACTTTGCTCTCCCGCACCAAGCACCTCCAGCGCCACCTATCGAGGACCTGCCACCGGCTCAGGAGGTCAACGCCATCGGCCAATGCAGGCTACCCTCCTTTTGGTGCGCCAGCCCGGAGCTCTGGTTTTTTGAGGTGGTCTCAATTCCAGGACCACAAGGTGATGAGCGACGCAACGAAGTATCACCTCACGGTATTATCATTGGACCACGTCACCATCGCAAAGGTAGCAGACATCATTCGTGCGCCACCAGAGCGGAACCGATACGAGGTGTTGAAAGGTGCCATCGTCGACCGCCTCACTGATTCACCTGATGCACAGCTGCATAAGCTGCTTCACAACTACTGCGCCACATGCTTTCTCTGGCTGGTACGCGCGTCAGCGACGACGTTCTACGGGTCAGGTGGCTTGATCTCCTGCTCCAGAAAACGCGGCGCATGCTCTTGCTGATCAAAAATCAGACATTAGAAGAGCTTGCCGCGGTCGCAGACGAAGCACACGAGATGGGCCCAACAGTGATGGCCACTTCTGCTCAACCATCAACGCGCGCAACCACTCCATCATCTGGCATCTCCTCACCACGTAATTCCGTGGACAATTTCGCGGTCAAATTATCTACCCTGTGCCTAGCGATCGCACAACTGACTACTCTGACTCGCGAGGCGCCCCAGCAACCGCAGACCAATGCCACTCCGGGACCGGATCGTCGCACGAGCCATTGCTGGTATCACAGCAAGCATGGAGCCCTTGCGATGCGATGCAAACAGCCCTGTTCGTTCCTAGCTCCAGATGCCAACACTAGGCGGTTGAAAAACTAAGATCGCCAGCGCTGTACTCGGTGGACAACTCCGGCAACACATCCGAACCAGCAAAACTCGGTTCCTTGTGAACTCCGGGTCTTCTCTCTCCATTATCCCTAAGTACTTCATCAATAGACCTTTTCATAAACAAACCCTCGAGCTACAAGCGGCCAATCGCACGCCAATAACCACTTTTGGCACCCAGGAACTCACGCTGGACTTTGGATTACGCCGTCCATTTCGCTGGGCGTTTGTGATCGCAAAGCCACTGGAGATTATCGCCAGCTCAACGCCCAAACTCGCCCCGACTGCTACCCATTACCAATCATTAAGGATCTAATACAGGAGGTCATCGATCTTCAGCGTGCCTTTTACCAAATCCCTGTCGCTCCCCAAGACATCGAAAAAAACAGTAGTAACCACGCCATTCGGCCTTTTTGAATTTCTAGGTATGTCTTTGGGCCTTCGAAATGCAGCTTAGACGATGCAGCGCACCCTTAACCATTTGTTAAGAAAGCTGGGTTTTGTGCGAGTCTACCTGAACACCAACACCACCCCGACCAGCTTCTCTCCGTATTGCAAGCCACTAAGCTCCAAGTCAATTTGGGCAAATGTCAAATCGGTCAGGACGAGGTTGTTTTTGCCGGCTATCAAGTGAACAAGTCAGGTTTCCGACCACCAGCTCCAAAGACACAGGCCGTAGCAGAATTTCCGAACCCAGCTGACTCCTCGCAGCTGAGACGCTTCCTTGGGATGATGAATTTCTACCGCCGCTGCATACCATACGCTGCCGAGCTACAAGCATCGCTTTCAGATATGCTGATAGGTTGCAACACCCAAAAGACATCACTTGTTTGGACACCCACATCCGAAGCGGCTTTCGAACGCTGCAAACAAGGGATCACCGCAGCAGCTACGTTAGCTTTTCCTTCGACTTCGCATCCTTTGGCTCTTCGCACTGATGCATCCAATTCCGCCATCGGCGCAGCCTTGGACCAGCAGCAGAGTGACGGCACTTGGACGCCCCTGGGGTTCTTCTCGAGGAAGCTTTCCAAAGCTGAGCAGCGCTATTCAACGTACGATCGCGAGCTCCTGGCAATTTTTGCTTCCATCAAATTCTTCCAACGCATCTTGGAGGGAAAGCACTTTGTCATCTACACTGACCATCGGCCGCTCACCTTTGCATTGTTGCAACGTTCGGACAAAGCCTAACCCCGCCAAAGCAGACAGCTAGACTACATAAACCAATTCGATGTTTAGTTGAAATTTACGCCAGGGGACAACAATATCGTGGCCGACGCACTTTCACGTGTAGAGGCAATTGAACTTCCCGCGAAAATCACCAGCCGAGCCATTAGTAAATGTAGTAATCGAGCAGTTAAGGGTTAAAGAAAACTCAAGCATAAAATGTCCCAGATCAACTAAAATGATCGAACTGGTACGATTGCAGATTGAACTGGAACCTTTGAGGAACGGAACAAATGGAGAGGCTATGCTCATATAAGCTCCATAGAAAATGATGCGACCACCTTCTGAGCATGATTGTCATTTCATTTCCAATAATTTCCACAATTTCTCCTCTCGAGAGCCAGATTGTCAATTTGACGACTAAACATGGACGCGAAATTTACCTGGCGCGTGAGATACGATTCGGAATTTAGTCGTTTTTTCGGTTCGAGAACGTGTCCGGAGGTACATATTGACTGTAGTGAAAGTAATATTACACCTGGTTTAGGGATAACAACATTTTAAGAAGTGACATTGTAAATCGGAGCGAGGAACTCAATTAAAAGTGTAATGTGCGTTATTGCTAGAAAACGATGGGTTATCGATACGACAGTGTTTTCTATCATAAGTGGCCATAATGCTTTATTTGTATTCAATGCTATTTTCTTGTTCTGTGAAGTGTTATTTGCAATAAAACCATATTTACGAGTGCATAAGCGTTTGTTTACTTTCTTGTGACAACCCATTGGGTTCCCCTTAACTAGCTTTTGAATCACGGTCGCAGGGGTAGGTGCAAAAAGACACGTAGTTAGGCAGGCGGTCGCAGGGGTAGTTGCGACAACGTGTACACATGGATGTCCACTCCGGTTTTATCTTGTTCCTCAAAGACTGGAACAATTTGCGATCGAAATGGTACGATTTGAGATTGATCTGGGACGATGGAATACTTTTGACAGCTGCAGTTGCCATTGGACGGAGGAGTGAGAAGAACGATTTTTCAGGTAACCCACGTTTGGGAAGTTGTGCCCGATATTTCATTAGCAGTTTTATTTTCTTGCCTGTGTTTAATTTGTTTAGCGCATGTCCATCGAGAATTTGCAAAATTTTGCCCCCTTTGCTGATGCAATGAATTGTGCTGAGGATACGGCACAGGACGGACTTGCGCACATGGGAGTTCAGCTCGCGACATACTAAGAGGTAGATCGGCCGGTCCGCTGCTTGGCGAAAGTGTTTCCAAGACGATTCCAATTGAGGTTGGGTTTTCCACAGGTAAGCGGAAAATTCAAAATTTCAATTCGACTTACTGAACGAACGCGCAATTCGCACATATAGGACAGTTCGAAGGTTCGCATCGCGAACGGAAGTGCACGCATATAGTGTGGGAGCTATCCAACACCCGCGCCCACAGCCCCAACGGTAGTTTGGCTGGTGGTGAAGTTACTCGCTGCTTGGCGAAAGTGTTTCCAAGACGATTCCAATTGAGGTCGGGTTTTCCACAGGACAGTTTGAAGGTTCGCATCGCGAACGGAAGTGCACGCATATAGTGTGGGAGCTAGCCAACACCCGCGCCCATAGCCCCAACGGTAGTTTGGCTGGTGGTGAAGTTACTCGCTGCTTTACGGTCTTCTACATTTCAGTTCTTCCCTGGCGGTCGACAGTTTTGAACCCTTACCGCGAGAGAGGTAGTCTGACCTACGTGACTACACGCAATCCGCATATTCCGCGCTTCCGTGGTTCCATTGAAAGGCCAAAGGACTTGAACATCAACTCCGACCCACCCGACCATTTCGACTGGTTTCTTGGTTTCAATTAGGTTTATTTGTTTTGGCAGTGAACGATTCGCGGAATTCCTCGCGAAACGTGACTTGGAGCTTCCTGTCTTGCAAGGCCAAAATTCTAATTAGTTGAAAGCGTGGATCAGTCCGCATACTAGATCCTTTATAAAGGGTTCTCTGACAGCATTAGTGGCAAGACTTGCGAACAACTTGTGCATTATATGATTTCTGCATTGAGATCAGTGCGACCATGGAGGGGTTATTTGGATCTCGGGGAAAAGCAGGCGAAAAGTCGAGCGAATAATTCACCAACTGCTGTGTCTGCGCGCATAACCAAAGTTGACGTGGAAAAAAAAAGACGGGCGAGGAGAGCCCATTATATTTGCGGGCCATGTGTTGACGTAACAATAGGAGTTAAGTTAAAAGTCACTACGAGCTTATCTCGTTTTCAATCAAGTTTTCTTTTGTAAGTCCTGCCTTTTTATTATAAGGCGTGTTACACGTTAATTACTAAACGAAACGTCGAAAGCAACATTTTACCAATATACCTATATTCTCGCCTATTCTATCAACGAATCTAATCCGCCAGTAACAGGAAGCTGTTATTCCGTTTTCAAGAGGCCTGCCACTCAAAACGTGATTTCCAAAAGTGATACGAAGTACAAAAAGTTTTGAGGTTACCTGCCAGGTAAACTCAGTGGACTTTCGACGAAAACAGGGATCGGTATATCGCGAAATAGTTAGTGGCAGTTGGTAAGAAGCCAAAATTCGAAGGGACCTTTTTTTGGCAAAACCATTGTTACATCTGCATTGATAAGGAAAAACATATGTGTGTTGTTAGTACGCTTATTACGATATCCCATAAGGTTTAGCGACACTTTCTTCACTCGTGTGTAATTGACATTAACCCCGTGCTGCCGGGGAAGTGTGTGCACGGATACGAAGTATGATGTTCAGTTCGATCCCAGTCATAATCAAATCTGAATAAATGCAGACAACACAGTCACCATCGCCGCAAGCTTCATACATTCCATCCCAATCACCTCCAGACCAACAACCACAGCCATATCATATCTTACAACAACAGAATCCTTCAGCGGCTATCTTGCATCAGCAGCCTCCTCCGGGCTCGCAGTCACCCCAGGCAGGACAAGGCCAACCAGGTCCAACACCACTATATGTGCCACAACAGGCGGGATACGCCATACCAACAGGTCAATCCGTTCGCATGAAAATGGCAACAACCTAATATTGTAATAAGGCTACCCAAATTAATTAGCTCGGTTCATTAAACCAAATTTGGACTAGTAAGAAAAAGTACACAAAATAATTTTCGAGCCAAATTTTCTACGTGTCGCTTCTGTTATGTTGAAATAAACCATCTGAAAAAGGAACAATATTATTGAATGGACATAAAATCAATCAACTCATGAAAACTAATCGAAAAGGGAGGAGTAAAAGTGTGCGCGTCAATTTGGATGTTCCCCTTCCTTGTTGAACTTGGTATTTAGAGCGTATATATCGTGGAGTTAAACAAAGCCAAAATAATGGAAAGGTGTATCTTTGAACTGAATTGTGTGGAGCTGTGAAAATCTATGACCATCCCAAGGATAAATTCCCTGAAGCAACTAGTAAATGCATGTTAACGTTAGAAGTAGATTTAACGGCAGTCAAGTTGCCTTACAGGACCACCAACATCGTCAGCGGGCGCCCGACGAGGATGTTTGGGTGAGTACCCTTACATTTTATTATTTATATTTTTACTAAATATAATTTTTTTATAATCTTTTTTATATCTATATAAATTTTGCATGGGAGTGAGAGATCACTCGTTGGAAATTTTACAATTAGAATTTTAAATATAATTTTTTTATAATCTTTTTTATATCTATATAAATTTTGCATTGGAGTGAGAGATTACTCATTGGAAATTTTTATCAATTAGAATTTTAAATATAATTTTTTTATAATCTTTTTTATATCTATATAAATTTTGCATGGGAGTGAGAGATCACTCATTGGAAATTTATATCAATTAGAATTTTAAATATAATTTTTTTATAATCTTTTTTATATCTATATAAATTTTGCATGGGAGTGAGAGATCACTCATTGGAAATTTTTATCAATTAGAATTTTAAATATAATTTTTTTATTATCTTTTTTATATCTATATAAATTTTGCATGGGAGTGAGAGATCACTCATTGGAAATTTTACAATTAGAATTTTAAATATAAAAAAAAATTATCATAATGTCAATGTTGATAAAGTAGGGAAAAAATAAAGCGCTAATTCTCTTGAAAATCGGTCTTTCTTTTCCCAACCTTCTGACCGGGTATAGGACCCGGTACGGTGGCAGGCTGCCCCCTAAAAACATGAGCCAGCCGCCGGGTACTTAATTAATCCTTTTTTTCGGTTCAGGTGACATCGCGGGTTGAGTGGCCTCTTTATGGCATAGCGTTATGCAACCAAATTGTATAATTCTATGGCATAAATGGGTCACCGGGGTACTCCCCTTCTGATGGGAAAGTTCATGCAATTCAAGTTGTATGAGTTTTCCACTCAGAAGAGGAATACCTGGCCACTGCAACAAAATATGGATTTATTCCGGTTGGGTGGGTGCGAAGGGGCTCCATCACTACCCGGTTGCCCCTCTTTCATTTGTGGGCCATGAGCTTCGTCGGGTAATGACGAGGTTACCCCAAGTCCGCCTTTCTTCTCAGGTTCCTCTTGTTTTCGTAACAAGTACTATCTCCCTCGGTGTGGTTATCTACACTTTTTGCGACTTCGGTCGCCTCGTGAGCAACATCCAATTCGTGAGGGCGAAATTTTTTGTAGTGGGTCCTCGTGCTGGGGAAATGAACCCGCCCCACGACACCGCAATGCTAGCCTGCCAGCGCATTCACGCGTCTCCAGACGAGGGCATTCTCGGCAGATATTGTCATCTTCTTCTGCCGAGGCAGCAGAACATCGCTGCAGTCCTTTACGGACTTATTGAAACTTGTTATTCACTACATAAAGCCCAGGCTCTTGACAACCCACTTTCGCACTATCTTATCAAGCCCCAAACTCAAGCTGCATCGATTGGAATCAGACGACTGTCCCATATACTATATCGAGTTCACCGGGGCTTTCAAGCCCTATTTACCAGTCACGCTTCGCCGACAAGCTTTCGACATAGCCCACCAGCTTTTGCATCCCAGTGGCCACGCCACCGCAAAGCGCATAGCGTTTAATTTCTTCTGGCCAAGCCTTCGCAAGGATGTCTTTTGGTGGGCCAAGCAATGCGTGCCATGCCAACTCTCAAAGGTGCATCGCCACAACCGCGCCGAGTTGGGCAGTTTCAAGACGCCGGACGGGTGGTTCCAGCACATCCACGTCGACCTCATCAAGCTTCCTCTATGTGAGGAATTCGAAAACTGCCTCACCATCATTGATCGCTACACCCACTGGCCTCAAACTATACCATTGCGCGACATTAGAGCAAGTACCGTTGCCAGGGCCTTGTTCGACCACTGGATCAGCATATTCGGCACACCAAAAGAAATAACTTCAAACCAAGGTCGTCAATTTGAAGCAGACCTTTTGAAGCAGCTCAGCCGCCTCTTGGGGACCAATCACGTACACACCCCGCCGAACCACCCACAGGCCAATGGCATGGTGTAACGGATGCACCGCATACTCAAGGCAGCTTTAAAATGCGTTCCCGAAACACCGTGGCAGCAAGCACTTCCGGCCATCTTATTAGGATTGCGCACCACGTTTAAGGCGGACCTACAAGCCTCCCCTGCTGAGATGGCTTTCGGCACTTCACTGATGCTCCCAGGCGAATTTTTTGATGCACAAAGTTCAGCGGCTAGCCACTCTCAAGATTTTGTGACAGGTCCCCGTCGCCTGTTTAGAGCTATCCGCTCCGTCCCAGCTGCCAGACACACCATACACCGTCCTTTCGTCTTCAAGAACATGGCTACCTGCGAGTATGTTTTCCGCCGCATCGACTCCGTTAAGAAGCCACCTGACCAGCCGTACTCCGGACCACACTGAGTCATCGAAAGGATTAACGACCGCACCTATGTCGTGGACGTAAACGGTGTCGCCAAAACTCTTTTCACCAACCATCTTAAACCGGCTCAACTAGAGCAATCCGACATATTGTCATCCTCACAACATCCACAATCGCTGCAATCTGGCCAACCACCTGCACGTTCGCTTTCACCATTACCTTCACCAACCACTCAAGTTTTACAACCAGAGCACGCCAGTCCGGAACAACAGCACCAAATACTTACTACCGCCAACAAAATACGCACATTTCACATCGAAAGCAGCGGTTAGTGCCTCGGCAAATCTTCGCTTGCCAAACTAAATAACGGCAAACTTTGCAGGTAGGTGCGAGAGTCGTTCTTCTACATTCTCATGAGTGAATGTACGAAGGAGATTTTGTGTGGATGACATCTTCTTCCGATATCATTATCAAACAGTTAGTCTTAAAATAAAAGTATATGTTAACCAGATCCTGCGTTTGATTCCAAATACCCATATTGCCTACATTCGATGAAATTATTTTTTTATGGGGTCATTTCCCTAAATGAGGAGACTCCCCTTAAACATCTTATAAATTTTTTTGTGGTGAAACTTTGAAGAAGGCATCGCTTTACATCTACTTTCAAAATCTTATGTTTCTAGCTTATGTAGTTTGCGAGAAAAGACAGACAGACAGATAAGACGTGATTTTCGTAGCATGTAGCAAATAATTTTACAAAACCCTAAAAACTAGAAAAACCAACCATTTAATTAAAATCTATGATTAAAATAAATATAATTTTTTCAGATTTATATTGTAAGTAATTATGGTTTTTAAGAAGTTAAGTTACATTTGTCATTGAAAGCAATCAAACCATAGTCCTTGCTGCTCTACCGGTGCATTCTTTTATCAGGTAAGCCAATTCACATCTGTCAAGAAAAATTGAATGTAAAAGCAAATGTATTTTGCGCACTTTAGACTCACTCATCAGGATGATTAAGATGCCTGCACATGGTTACGATGTACCTGTATTTTGTATCATCACTGTTTTCACCTGCTATTCTCTGGTAAAGTTTCCTGGTACCTTCAATGCTGAACATTCCATAATCGGTCATCTGCAATGGGTTAAATTGTTAGGACATCCTCTTTGTAACTCAACAGACTTAAAGAGCTTACAACACCATTTTTCTTTAATATACAACTAAGAACACATTTGCTCTCATAGGACGGCTCTTGGTAGGTATCGAATATGGCTTGAATATCGTCTGTAAGAGTGATAAAATAATAGTAAAAGCTTCAGATTAATATTTATTTCACTTAGTTATTCAAAAACATTTTACCATTAGAAGTATTTTGTCTTCGACACTCCATTGACAAAATTTGAACCATAGCATTAACATCTATTTCACTGTTTCGCGCCTAAAATTGGTCGAATTGCAGAGAAAATTATCTATGAAAAATTACTTTTACTGTAAACAGTTTAATTTTGCTTTTTCTAACATATATAGATAAAATTTACCTTGCTTGTACCAACCAGAAAGGAGAACACAATTAGTAAATTTTTATAACTTTGCATCTTCTTGCTCGTTATGATAATCGAAAGTATCTGTTACCTTCTTTACAGCTTACCATGAACTATTTGATTTTTTACAAGTTCTAGTTTCATAAGCAAAATCAAAAATAATTTATGAACCTCAGAGACTAATGACACTATCCATTAAACTTTATATTTAACTTTTATGAAGTGAAAGCTAAATAAAGGTGAATTCATATAGTTTTGGGAATGATGTTCTTTTTAATTGCTGTGTGACAGTTAAAATGCAATCAAGTCGATGAGTTCAATCTGTGATATTTTTCTGGTATTTTATTATTTTGATGGCCTTTATACTCTATTTATTCTATTTGAAAAGAAGCTTTTATTGCATTTGATATGAAACTAAACACATTTGCATTTCGAACTTTGGCTTCTTCCCAAAGTGAATTAACTGAATTAAAATAATCCATCGGAACTCCGTAGGCTGTTTTCCACTTGCTATTTTATTTAAAAAGGAAGCTTCTGAATAGGCTATCTACGAGTATATTAATCAGTTATTTCTATCCAGGAGTAAAAGAAAGCCATCATACTAATTGAAAACTGCATACGTTTGTAGTCCATTAAACTTTTATTATTTTCACAGCTCCATCAAATCGAACTATAGCATTTGCTTTATCCACATCAAAGAGAGTAATGTTGGCAACAACAACAGCATTTGGTCTATGAAAGAATGCCAATGGCATTCCTGCTGTGCCTGGAGCGAAGTTTCTAAGAGAATATAGTCCTGGCGGATAATTGCAAGCTACAGAGAAATTTGTGTACTTGCGGACGATTTCATCTAGCAAAAATGCAATAGGATTTCTTATCATTTGCTTTTTTAAATCGCATGAGTTGTAGATCTGGTCGTGCCACTTCTTTGCTATATTCCTGTTATATTCCCTGACAAGAACACGCACAGAAGGATCGGTTACATATCTGAAAAGCTTGACATCAATGTTGATCGTTCTATCAATAATTGATACGTTGACCTTAGCGTATGATGGATCTGAACATGAAGAGTACTGCAGTATCTTGATACTGTTGATTGCCTGCAAAAGAAAAAGGGATGGTTTTGAAAATGTATTTCTATGAGAAATCGATTATAAACCTGATCTGTAACAGATAAAAGATGAGAAAGATACACCACTGTTAGACACCTTTTAAACATAATTTCCAATTTGGCAAACCAATTATATGTAGCAAAAATAATCTGCAAAATTAACTTAGACAAAAGTATTTTAAGTTTACATGCCAATTGATTCTGAATACATATACGAGTAATGTATGTTACGATAGCTAATCAGCGTAGTCAAGAATTCCCATCTACATATGCTTATTAACTGATGACTAGATTAAAATTAACAATTCAAATATAATCATTAACTGTTTCGAAACAATTATTGTGGCTTTGTTGTAATTCGAGCTATTGAATAAAACGTGGTCGGCAGAATTTAACCTGTTGTCTTTAAAACGCTGGTTTGAAATTTCAGCAACTGTTGATTTTTTTTATCTTATTCGCTCTATCACTGCCACAAAAAAGAACGAACATTTTTCAAACAGTGCTATTTATAACCTTACAACTAATACTCTCATATGACAATGTTGTATTTTTCATGATGGGCCATCTCGTGGTAGGCTCGAACGTAACTCTGCTTTACCATCTCAAATTGACGCGGAGGGGGAGGATTCACCATCTTCTGTTGAGGTCTCGATATCTAGAACTGCCAACTTTGACACTGGTCTCTTTTGGATCCCTGTGCTCATGCTCACGTCAGCTGAACGCACCACTCCACCCTTTCCATAATGTAGCTTGCACACTCTGCCACGCCTCCATTTATTTCGCGGGAGATCTACATCACATATAAATACGAGACAACCGGTTCGTATAGGCTCAGATGGCTGGCATCATTTCACTCGGCGGGTCGATTCTGGCAAGTACCGCCTTATCCATTGATGCCACATTCCATTTTTCAGATTCTGAGCAAGACGCCGCTGCTTTTTAAAATTCATAAATTTTGATTCAAACTTCGATGGCGTTTGTGTAGAATTTGTGCAGCCAAGCATAAAATGGTTCGGGGCAAGGGGGTCCGGTTCTTCTGGCGTCACAGGCAGGTGAGTAGGTGGCCGAGCATTGACTATGTTTCCAGCCTCGATCAAGAAGCTTTGCAGCATTTCCAGACGTGGTTAACGGCTTTTTCACTGACTGAACATTTCTTTCCCATATTCGACCTTCGTTTGGATTATAGGGGGGGGGGTATTGAATTTTCATTCGATTCCGAGTGAACTACGCTCGGCTTTCATACGGTCGTCTTCGAGAAAACCCTGAACACATCGCAACTCTTTGCTTATTCTGACAAAGTTAGTTCCTTTGTCACTGCGAATTTGAACCGGAACACCTCTTCTATTTATACAATAATATAAACTTTACGAAACCGTCGTGGTGCGTGGACGTGTTTTATATTTGCTCTGCAACCAATTCTGAACATTTTCATTAATTAAATCTAAATAGTGCTAAGTATAAAATAAGATAGTGTTAAATTTGTGTCTTTATTATATTTATATTTTAAAGTTATAGCAATCGTGACCCTATTGTGCCATAAACTCAATATCGACGTTTTGTACCAGTGACCCCATTTCTGTGATCGACTGACCATAGTGCTTTTAATGAAAGTTATATTTATATTTGAACCGTAAGCACATTTTACCGCTTTTTAATTTCGTGACGAATCAGCTTTTAATTAATTTATTGATTCTACTGATTTATGCTGAATCTGCAATTTGTGATAATTGAGTGTTGGTTTTAGTATTGAGCAATTAAATAAACAATCATACAACCTTGGCTTTGAATTGCCAGAACTACACTATTATTTAAAAAAGAAAATGAATTTCAAATGTGATCTCGCCAATTGTGTCGCATTCGATCCCACATTTAAATATGTGATATGTAAAAGTTTTTGTAAGAGAAAATTGCATGGTGCGTGTATGGATGCTCCAAGGGATTGGTTTCATCCCTATTCGGAGTCGCATTTCATCTGCTTGGACTGCCAAAACGTTGAGGAGAAATTTAAAGCTGTTTATGATCAAATCAGTGATCGAATTGATGTCCTCATCAATGAAAAAGATCAATTGATTGCCCGCCAGAGCTCAAAGTCCCGAGCAAACGATGAAAGCTTTGTGGAAATGGCTACTTACTTTGATGATCTTGCTTCGACGCTATCAAGTAGCAATAACAACGTCACAAGAGCTCTTGAATCAGTTGACAAACGCCTCACTTCGATGAGAAACCTTATTTCCAATCTTCATCTTCCGAGCACTGAAGACTTGAACAAAGACAGCATGAAAGAGTTACTGGAAAATCTATTGATGAAAATACCAGCGCAACAACAAAATAGCATACTCCTCTCTGAGGTATTAGCGAAAATCGAAGTTCTAGATAAATGATTCGCCTCTTTGGAAGAAACAGTGCAAGGCTTTTCGGTAACTCAAAAAACCGCAATATTTCCCGAAATCAACGCGCCGCATGTTCCCTGTTTAACTGATACACAGCCCAGTAGTTCACTTTCACCAAGTTCAAAAAGCCCCAAGTTCATCTACAAACTTGGAACCTTCTGGTCAACAGAAGAGTGAGATAATCGCATCAAAACACTTGCGAATTCAAACCAAGAGGCAAACTTCTGCACTTTCTATGTAAAAGGAAGTAGAAGGATTTGTAATGAGGCCATAATTCGAAAAACAATTGAAAATCTAATCAGTGGATGCAGAGTTGAGCAGCTACCTTCCCGCAATCAGCAAAGACGTGGCTTCAAAGTTTTGATTCCAACGCGATATGCCTGGCTTTTCACGAGTTTCAAGAAGAAGAATAGTATTTGTTCCTGGTGCGGCATGGTTTTCAAGAAATGAATTGATCAAATCGCGAGCCCTGGATCCAAGGACAGTAAAAAAATAAGTAGCGCTAAGTATGTATGTAAGCCCATTAACCTTACTAATGGTCCTATAGCAACTTCTAACATGAATCGTAAACCTCAATCCCTATTTTCTCCTTCGAAATGCTTGAATGCCTTCAACGCTTCGGATAACTGTAGCACTCCGATTGTGGACCCAAAACTTCACTCTATTAGCGTTAGTGCTGGTCAACTGACAATAGTCATAGACGCAGAGGCGTCTACTGCACAAAATCTAGAAGCAGCTTCCTCTTTAAACTATAAATCTTCTATTATACAGGGCACTTATAATAACTTCGTGCGTGGAGAAGATTTAATTTCGAATTCGTCCGGATCAATTTTACAGCCCATATCACTTGCTCCTACTAATAACAACCAATCCTTTTTAGACCCGTTGTTGCCGCCTACAGTCAAGGCTACTATAGTTTCGGGTGCTGACCTCGAAAAAAAGATATTTAATATCTCGACTTAGTGATAATAAAATTTACGAATCGGTTCGGCTCTACCTGTCATATATGCAAAAAGCATCAGAAACCACTTGCATAAATGGGAAAATGAAAACAAGTCTGAAAATCGTGATTCAGAGAGAAGGTCTCCCAATTGATCTGGACGCTCTCCGGCTTCTGTATTTTTCCTACAATGAAGAACTAGGTATCACCGTTAACCAGGCAAAAAAAGATCTCGAAACCTACGCATCACATGTTAGTTCAAATCATATCTTGTCATTGCAAAGGGCAAGGGAACAGCACCATAAATTTTTTCGTCCCCAATAAGCAGAAGATTTTAAAATTATTTTACCATAACTGTGGTGGTATTCGTAGTAAGTTAAACAAACTTTTTCTTGATGCAAAGTCGTGCCATTTTAATATCCTAACCCTTTCCGAGACATGGTTGAATGATTCTCACATTAACGAAGAGATCCTTGATAGTAACTGGAATATATACAAAGACGATAGAGATTGTCACAGCACAGGACAATCACGAGGAGGTGGCGTTTTAATATCAGTACACAACTCCTTTATGCGTGAGCTAGTAAATTCCACGCAATACAAATTATTCCAGCATAAAGTGATTAAAATAAAGTTAGGAAGATCTTATTTATATATTGTCGTTTTTTATGTCCCCCCAAATTCTAACGATACTGTCTACGACGACGTTTGTCAAATTGTTGCTGAAATTGGTGCAATTACAAATAAAGAATATAAGATTATAATTACTGGTGACTTTAATCGTCCAAATATAAAGTTTGTGGTGGATGAACAAGACGGCCTCCGTCTTCCTATCAATCTCCTAAATAGTAATGATTTCAATCTCATGAGCACCTTTTATAGTAACGATTTGCAGCAAGTAGCTCCTATACCCAACCAAAATGGCAGATGGCTAGATCTTATTTTCTCTAACTCTTACGACGAAGTAGTGGTCAGTTCAACTGATGACAACGAGCATCTGTTTTCTAATTCAGTTCATCACTCCGCATTTACCGTTGAATTGTCCACTTCTGATACTTCTAATTCTATATCGTATAACTCCACTATTGTATATGACTTTCGTAATGGAAATTACGATCAAATCAATTGTCTTTTATCCCGAGTAAATTGGAATGACACTTTGTCAACGTTAGACTTGGATACAGTATCATCCACCTTTTATAGCATCATCTTTGACGCCGTTGAATCATTCATACCTAAAATAAAAACAAACAAGACTTCAGAGCCATGGCTAGGAAGAGATCTCCGGCATTTACGCAACGAGAGAAATAAACTTTACAAGCTCCTTAAACGCAATAATGATGCCAGCGATGAGATCAAGAGTAAGTATAACGAGATTGCTCTCGAATTCAAACTAAAATCCCAAGAGCCATATCAATCGTACGTTAACGTTGTAGCGGAGGAAACTATTTCCAATCCAAAAAAGTTTTTTGACTTCGTAAACGTTAAGCGTAAAACTCATGGCTATCCTTCGATTATGACATACAAAGACTCGACGTCATCTTGTGAAGAACAGATCTGCTAGTATTTCGCAGACCACTTTCAGCAGGTTTACTCGAACTCTGCTACTCCACTAAACCTCGACCCTCCAGAACAATCGTCTGGAACCCTTATAGAGAACATGTCGGTTTCAGAAGATGAAATTCTCCAAGCTATCGAGGATCTCGATTTAAATAAAGGACCTGGTCTAGATCTGATTCCATTCTGTTTTTTGCCCCTCTGCAAAAGTGAACTGACTAGACCCCTCTTCATTATTTTCAATAAATCCCTATCTAGTGGTATCTTTCCTACAATTTGGAAGCCATCCTTTATAACACCAATACATAAAAAATGTGAAAAACTACAAGGGCATTGCTATCTTATCTGCTATGCCAAAACTGTTTGAAAAAATTATTTGTAGTGAAATTTCTCCCATTATCGAACCATTTCTTAATGAAGAGCAACATGGTTTCCGTAAAAAACAGATCTACCACCACTAATCTAATCACTTTGACGTCAGATATGCCATATACACAGATTTTAGCAAAGCATTTGATAGAGTGAACCATGGAATTTTGTTGAAAAAACTCCGTAGCTTCGGCATATCAGGTTCAATACTAAGCTGGATTTAGTCTTATTTGAAAGGCCGCACACAATTTGTCAAGTTTCAAGGGCAGTTGTCGCGTGAGATGTCTGATATTTCGCACCTTTTTCATGCTGACGACCTCAAACTATATCACAGTGTACAATCTGTAACTGATGTATCTTTTCTTCAATCCAAACTAACCGCCCTCTACCAATGGTGCGATATGAACCATCTTGAACTAAATCTGGAAAAATGTTACGTGATAAGCTTTTCAAGAAAAAGGAATGTCGACACATATAACTATGAAATTAACAACACACAACTGCGAAGAGTTGATAAAGTTGTAGACCTTGGCGTAGTATTAGACGCCAAACTCAGATTCAACCTTCACTACGATGAAATTTTGTGCAAAGCTTATAAGATGCTGGGTTTTATTAAATAGAGGGCGAAAGAATTCATGAATATTTGGGCCACAAAATCCTTGTTCGCCTCGCTAGTCCGTCCTATTCTCGAATACGGCTGCATAGTCTGGGACCCTATATACGACATCTATAGCCGTAGGCTTGAGTCTGTACGAAAACAATTTTTACTCTTTGCCTTAAGATCTCTGTACGACCCGACTTATTTTCACAACCTACCATCTTATGAGGATCGACTTCGAACATTAAACCTGACATCACTCGCTTCCAGAAGAGTCACTTTGTCTGCATGTCTACCTTTCGACGTAATAAGGTACAATATTCAAGTTACTGTTTTGTCAGACAAGATGCACTTTCACGATCCTATTAGAGTCACGAGACACGTTCCCATGTTGGCCACGAGTACACACCACACCAATTATGCAGACAATGAGCCGGTTATCAGATGCTGTAAGGCAATCAATAACCTGAGCGATATGTATTCCCCAACCACTTCCAAGTCCTGTTTTAAATCCAAAATATTAAAAGTCCTCAACTCATCGACTACATAATTAAGATTGTATTATTGTATTGGTATTTTACTTCAGTTAAATTTGATTTGTATTTTAATTTAAAATGGGCCTTGTTAGGCGACTGAATAAATAAATAAATTTCTAGTGCAAACAAGACAAGCGTCGCTTGAGAGATCAGCCGTAATTTCTAAATGGATAGCACGAATGGTTAGATAGGTAAATAGTGCAACCAACCTTTTTTCTCGGCTTCGACGAATCGTGACATTTATAGGGCCAAAAAATCAAGCCCCGTATACGAAATCAGTCGAACGTATGGAGTCAGCCGCTTCACAGGAAGTTCAACCATTTGTGACTGCTTAGGTTTCGCCTTATGAATTTTGCAGAGTATACAGGTATACTGCGATTGCACAATATTCACCAAGCTCCTCAATGCAGGAACCCAAAAACGTTGTCTAATCTCATTGACTACTGTTGCATGGTTGATCTGATGAAGTTTCGCATGAAAATATTGTACAATCAGGAATGTCATCGCATGATTTTTAGCTAAGATGGTGGGCTGCCTTGTATCTTCTGGTAACACTAGAGCCCGACCTATTCTTCTATTTACGTGAAGGATATTATCCTTGTCAATGCGCTACAATGGACTGCTCTTAGAAACAGGTTCACCCCGTTGTGAGCGCACACATTCGCTTCCAAAATATTGCATCTGTGCCCAACAACATAAATATTTTTCGGCTAAAAATTCTTCAGTAGATGTCATGTATTAATCGAGCAGTTTCTCAAGCCAACTGCTCGAAAACCTCCCTATCCTCTACTTCTTATTTTATGTGGCGGATTTAGAAAAGTAATTTATTGATTCCGTTCATAATCGTCATTTGGAAAATAGTTTCCTTTCTCATAATTATTGTTACATGTACATTTTTTCCAATTCTCTTTATATTAAATGTAATTTTATATCAAACATGCTCGACTTGCTTCCCACATCGACGCATTCATAAAATGACCTGGGTATCACCAAATGGCAACACACAAAACCAGATCGATCATGTTCTGATCCAAAAACGTTGGGCCTCGAGCATACTTGACGTCCGTACATACCGAGGAGCCAATTGTAATTCAGATCATTACTTGATCAAATTAAACTGTCGATGTCGTATGTCAAAAGCATATTCGGCGAAGACCAGCCCGCTACAAAAATTTGACGTTGAAAGGCTCCAAACGGCGTCTGTGGCCGAAAATTTCACAGAGACCCTCGACAACCAGCTGGCTTCCATCTTATCAGATGCATCGTTAAAGACGAGAAACGAGCTCTGGATGGAAGTGAAAGCGGCTATCAGAACCGTGGCAGAACAGACGATCGGACATCAAGCCCAGCGCAAGAGGAATGATTGGTTCGATGATGAGTGCCAGAATGCGTTAGATAAAAAGAATCAGGCGTACAAAGAATACGTTTGTTAGCGAATTTGTGTATTTAGGCGCTAAAATAACGAAAACGGGCAAAGAAAGAGACGAAATACGCCGAAGAATACAGCTCGCAAATAAAATATTTTATTCAGTATTGACGATCTTGAAGGCCAGCTGCAAACACAGGAAAACAAAGCTCCAAGTATACAAATCTGTGATAAGACCTGTGTTATGCTACGGGTGTGAAACATGGACCCTAACCCAAGCATCCGCAAGTATATTCAACGCCTTTGAGCGACGGGTCCTGAGGCGAATAATCGGAGCGAAGCTAGACGGGGACCAATGGCGAATTCGATACAACCATGAGCTGTATGAAATTTTTGACGAACCGGAGGTCTCAACGATTGTAAGACTGCGGAAGCTGCAATGGGCTAGACACATGAATCGTATGGACGAACAACGGATATCCAAGAAGGTATTCGTTGGGAGAACCGAAGGCCGGAGGCCAGTGGGGAAACCGAGGAAACGCTGGTCTGACTCGGTCGACGAAGACAGTTCATCGCTGCTCGGATTTCGAAATTGGAAGACGAGGTCAATGGACCGAGACAGTTGGAGGCGCTGTTTGCAGGAAGTGAAGGCCCGAAAGGGGCTGTAGTGCCAAGAAGAAGAAGAAGGAGAATTTTATATCAATTTTCCTTATTTTTAAATTTCAACGTTTTCCTTTAATTTTATTTTTCATAAAATATAATTTTTATTACTATTTTTAAAAATTCTATTCATTTTTCTTAACTTCGTTCAAATTGAATTCATATAGTACAATTTAAATCCGCCACATAAAATTAGCAGTGTAGGAGGTTGATCGGGTACGCCGAACCGGAGTACTGGAAGTCGGAAGTAGTGGAGGGATGTCAAAAAGACAGCACGAGGAAAAGTGAGGGAAACGGCCGGTGGTCGATAATCTTTCCTCAACCGGTGACGACGGAATCTGCGTGTTTTCAGTTATTTTTTCTTAGTCTTTTCGTTTCTTATTGTTTGCTTTCGTGGTGAACGTACTCCTGTGTGAAAGGCATTTGGCAGGGTGGAACACGAGACGCAAATTTAGTCGAGCTCTAAGTTCGGCAGTCTGCACTCCGTGTCCAAATTACGCACGGCCTAAGGGAAAGGCCCAATATTTAACACCTTCGGCCAGGTTGTATTCACCACTGGTGGTGCATTGTTCGGAAACTCAGGTAGGTACATATTGGAATATTTTTGGGGCACTGTGTGCCAATTTATTTTTAACCCAGCAGCAAATTCATCGGTGCTGGTGCCGCCACAGCAGGAGTCGCTGGTTCTGGTGCTGGCATCGGAACAGTATTCGGTTCCTTGATCACCAGCTACGCAAGGAATCCATCCCTCAAGCGACAGTTGTTCTCATACCCAATCTTGGGTTTGTTGCGCTTCGCTTTCTAGAAGTCGCAATGCAGAAATAGGAACATCCACACGCGCAGAACCAGGACTTGTCGCGTATCTGTCAGGATTTGTATATCCGTGCTAGGATGCTGGCTGGGTTGCTGTTTGAGCCCTTGTGCATTGATGAGGACGACAAAGCAGTGGCGGCCGCGAAATCGACGAGATCTAGATAACAAACAAGTTGGGTAAACAGACCTACGCTCATGTCAGAAGGGTTTTGTATTCAATTTACAAAATGCAGTCACCAGATCGAATCAAATCAAGAAACATGTCAAAGACGATTTTATTGGAGAAAATATGAAATACGAAGATCAAACCATTATTAACAAAGTTGAACAAATTTCGACTTCTGAGGTTTTTGGTATTGTTATACTCATAAATATCTCCCTTGATAATTATTTCACATGTCCAGCCGCGACGGAGGGAACACATTTTTCATGTATTTACCCCCTGTGCCCCCACTGAAGCAAAAACTGACAGTTTAACAACTGTTTTGAAAGGCTCCCATGAAAACTTTTATTTCATACTCATATCGGCTACATTTGATGAATTTTTTTTTCAGGGGCCACTCTCCTGTACTGTTATCATCGATTAATGGTCAATTTTTTCGAATCCTAGAATGGTTACAAAACCCTTTTGCTAGGAGCTCTCTCCCACCTCCTTGACTTGTTTCACTTATGAGCATTAATTGTAGGTACTGATCTACAGTCATTCATTAAATTAAATCAAGTGTTCAAAGCATGCACCTTAAACGTTGAAGTTGGGAAAAAATAACTCAAAATTATTCAATCTTCGCATTTAAATCAGGCACTATTTTGTTTAACGATTACTGATACCACTAGCTGAACCGATTCTCAAAGATATACATGACACCTATCATTCCTGAAAATTTCATGCAAATCCTAGCAAAACTGTAGTGTCTGAGTCGGTAAAAAGCGCATGTTGTTTCATAGCCATATGTTGCCATACTAATAAATGCAGCGCATATTGTTCCATAGTAATACAGGAAAATTCAAACCGCTATAACTTCGCTAAATATGATTCAATCTTTATGAAACTTTCAGGATAGATCAATCTTATAAATAGACGTGCTGAATTTAATTGAATTTAAGGGTACCGTTAAGATTTTATTCAATAAAACATAAAATCGATAAATCATACTATTACTAACAAAGTTGAGTGAATTGCAACTTCTCACGTATTTGTTGTTGTTGTGCTCACCAAGGTCTACATTCCTGATTTTTTTCAGATTTTTCGGATCACAGGTGTCCAATCGCGAGGGGGGGGGGGGACACAAATTTTTCGTGTATTTCCCCTCCCTGTGCGCCCCTCGAAGCAGATTTTGCCAAACTAAGACCTATTTTGAAAAGTTCTCATCAAGACCTTTCATTTGGTACCCATATCGGCTACCTTCAATGAAATTTTTTTTTCGAGGGGTCACTCTCCTATATGGGGAGCCCCCCTTAAATACTTTGTAAAATTTTTTTTGTAGTTGAACTTTGAAGGGATCACCACTTTACACCTACGCACAAAATTTGATGTTTCTAGCTTAAGTAGTTTCCGAGAAAAAGTGCTGTGACACACGGACGGACGGACGGACAGACGAACAGACGGACAGACGGACAGACTGGTCGCGAAACTAGTAGGGTTTTGTAAAATTATTTTACAAAACCCTAAAAAGAATCAAGAGACTGATTGAAGTGGCTAAATACTGATTCAAACATTGACTCATATTGTTCTCCAACACGATTGACCGTAGTAAACAAGGCAACCAAAAATGAAAATTAGTATTTAAATGGGCTAGCAAAAATTGTTTCATTTTTTCTTAAAGGTATTAAAAGAAAGTTCCTAGCTAAGTTATTTCTTATTTTGTATTGTTTATTGTATTTCCTTCTCAATGGATCATCATGTACAGTCATAGTTAATAATGAATACAATGAATTGTTAAGCGACACGACTCGGTCTTTGCATTCCGTCGAATCTGACCGGGTATAGGACCCGCTACGTGGGAAGGCCTTTTCGCTAAAATGGGCTAGCCATCGGGCGCGCTCCACCTGTTCTTGGTTTCAGGGGCTGTTGCCGGGTTGAGTGACCTCCCAATCACGTGCCCGTTTTATGACATAGAGTTATGTGACCCGATCACATAATTCTATGACATAAATCGGTCACATCCACATTTCCCGTTGATGGGAGGTCTCCCCGAGTCCGTCTGTTTTGACTCGTTTCGGCTTGTTCTCTGAGCAGGCAATTTTCACCTTCGTTAGTTACCTACATTTTTCGACTTCAGTCGACCTTTCTTTTGAGACCCGAGAATTCGTGAATGCGAAATTCTTTTGAAGTGGGTCCTTGTGCTGAGGGAATTAACCCGCCCCACGACACCACAACGCTAGCCTGCCAGCGCATTCACGCGACCCCAGACAAGGCCAATCTCGGTTGATATTACCATCCTTTTTCGCCGAGGCAGGAGACCATCGCTTCAGTCCTTTACGGACATTTATACCTACTTTAACTACATTTAGCTCTCCAATGACTCTTGGCGTTTATCATATTTTCCTACGCAGATTATCAAAATACCGCAGATTATCAAAAAGCCACCACTCTTTTAAATCTGTTATATTTGGAAAATCTTTTAATATCTGGTACAATCAAATTTATTTTCCACGTCGTCGCTTCGTTGCTTTTATCGTTGATGTAACCTGCTTCATCGCTTTTATCGTTGATGTAACCTGTCGAAAATTCTTGTGGCCACTGCTCTTCCTCATTTTTCAAAAAATCAGGCCTATTTCGCCAAATTCCATTTGCTGCTTAGTTTCTCGGAAACTTTGCCCTTATTGCCTCGTCAGCCGGGTTGATAGAACTCGGACGTCTTCGCCAGCCCTCGACTCCACTACCGTCCATAATTTCCGATACCCCATTTGCAACATATTGTTTATATTTTCGGTGGTCTGGTTGGATCCACCTACTCATTGTGTTTGATTCAGTCCAAAAAACAAATTTGTTTACTCTAACGGTGTGGCATTTCACAATTGTTTACTTAAGCCTCACGTCCAATACTTCTGCTTGAAGTTCCAGCTTCGGTATAGTATGGTACCGGGTGGGTGCACACGAACTTTTTCCTACGACAAAAGCTACTTTCAGTGTATTTAAACTTATTCCTCTCCAATACGCTACCGCAGCCATTGCCTCCTCACTTGCGTCGATAAAGACGTGTAGATCCACCCGCGTCTTTTCAAAATCTAGGAAGTAACATCGTAGTACTCTGAACTGGGTCGCTATTGGCAGCTCCTCCATCCAAAGTTTCCAGCGACGGTATAAGTCGTCAGTTAAAGTTTCGTCGCACTGCAATCCTGCTTTCCTCACTGCTTGCATCAACACTTTTGCTGACACAATCAAGTCAGCTAAAAAACCGAATGGATCGAAAACGGACATATTCACACAAAGCACTTTGCATTTTGTGGGCTTTCTACTAAAGTTCAATATTTCTTTTGGTACTTTATCGAATTGCAACTTGAAAATAAAAACAGCCGACTGTGACAGCCAGTGCATGCCTAGGATTCTCTCCAATTCACCTTCTATGTTGACCGTTTCTCTTGAGTCACCAGCAGCATTTCCAATAGCAGCTTTAACTTTGTCCGAGTTAGAAATTATGCTTCCTAATTCAAACCCACCAGCTCGGTATATTTTGATGACGGCTTGTGTTACATTTATGGCATCGACCTCTGACTGGGAACAATCCACATAGTTATCAACATAATGTCTTTCTATGATTGCCTCAACTGCACGGGGAAACTCCTCGTCGAAATTTTTGGCATTGATATTTTATATTGGGCAAACAAGTGGCACCGAAAATCAAACGCTTCATCACGTACACCTTAGCTGACTTAGTCACGCCACCACCTCTCCACAGAAAACGCTGACTATCCTGATCTCTCTTTAAGATAGTCACTTGGTGAAACATCTCTTTTATATCTTCACAGACTGCCATTGGTGCCTGCCTAAATTTGAATAAAATTTTAATCAGTGGCTGGTTTATGTCAGGACTCGAAAGAAGAGCCTTGTTTAGTGAAATATTTTGAACCTCAGCTGCGGCATCAAAAACTAGGCGTAATCCTTGTTTGTTTGGGATTTTTATGCCAAAGTGCGGCAAGTAAAAGGTTTTCTCTGACCAATGAGTTGCTTTAGCGATAGTTAGTTTACGGGCGTAGCCTTTTCTTATATAATCATTGATTTTACTGCAATATTCGTTGGCGTATTGCGTATCTTGAAGCATTTTTCTTTCAACGCCTTCTAATCTTCGCATGACTATTGAATAAGTATATGGAAAAGGTAGAACAAACTCTTTCCAAAGGAGTCCAGCCTCATATCTAGCATCGAGTCTCATCGTTTTTTTTTTTTTTTTTTTGTGTTAGGGAGGTGAAGGCATTTATGCCCGCCGAGTCTGGCAGTGTGGGACTCCCATGGAAGATACCTTTGGACTACCCACTAAACACCTCCCCTGTCAATCTGAGAACCTAGCCTGGAACCGTTTGACACATTAATTCGGGCCAGGTCTCGTTTTGTTACGCCGTGAGGCGCCTTCAAGCTGGGGAGTCCCTTTCCTAGCGGGAGGGGAGGGGGGAAGAGGAATTGCCAGAAGAGCGATCCCCCAGCCCCAGTCTCATCGTTGATAACTCCAAATGTTCAACTATCTTCTGTCATCTTTTCAAGCTTCAGACCAAAATTTCAGTATAAAAATGATCCGACATAAGCTTGTGCATCTCTGCTAACATGTTATCTGCTCTTCTGTAATGTAGGACACGTCTTGTATCTGACTTGAGCTCATTAATTTCTGTCGATTACACCATCCAACCTAATCTAGTTTTCACTGCTATCGGTCCAGCGGACAATGCTGTACGTGGTGCTTCAATTGGTACTGTAAGAAAGGCGTGAGTCAGACTTAGAATTATTTGTATTTTCATATCGCTATACTCCTATATTGGCAATCCTACGAAATGCTGACAATTCTTTTCATTTAGCTCACTATACTTAAAAGTCTGCGCTGGCAATGTTAACTCCAATGACGTATAAACATTTGTCATATTAAAAATTTTGGCGGCTTCGTCCACTCCGCTTATACGTAGTTTCACTATCTTAGTTCATTGCGATGTTGTTTGATTATTAAGCCACTGCAAGTTTAAAACATTGTGATTCTGGGCCACCATCGAGACGTTTGCCCCATCATCAAAAAATGCGTATGTGGTGATGGTTTCAAAGCGTCCATGTTTCTTCACTGGCGGTACTTGGAAGAAAATTTTCCCACTTCTTTCGTGACCGTCTGCATGGCAATTGCAATCTCCTGGAACTCGCGGCACTATGCGAGATGTGTGTGTTGCTGGTACCTGTTGGATCTCAATTTGTTTCTCTTTCTTAGCATGAAGTAGCCGGTGGTGTAACCTTTGATATCCGTTGACTCCGCAGCAACACCGCTGCCTGCAGTTATTCATCTGGTGGCTCTTTTTCAAGTAGGAAAAACAAACTTGGCTTTCTTTAACTTTTACCCAGCGATTATCCACAGTTAGCTGTGAGAAAAATTTACAATTATTTAACTGCTCATCGCAGGCGCAACAGTTTGTTTGTGCTACGGTAAAGTGCTTTAAAGGGTTAGTAGGCTGCTTACGATGATTTCTTGCTTGTATCAGAAAAATTTACAATTATTTAACTGCTCATCGCAGGCGCAACAGTTTGTTTGTGCTACGGTAAAGTGCTTTAAAGGGTTAGTAGGCTGCTTACGATGATTTCTTGCTTGTATCAGCAAGGATGATGTTGGAAGCGCACCCGACACCATATTTGCCAGGCGTCGCAAGCATTAAAGCCGCTGACTAAACTCAAGCAAGGTTGGTGGCTCAAGCAAGATACATTTTTCAGCCCACTGCATTTGTCGTAAGATTGGCAGTTTTGCGAGGGGCTCACTGAACAATGTTGGATTGACATAGTGCTGTTCGCCGTGAGCACTCTGTAAAAAAGCTGCCATATTAACCATTTTGTTTGCAAATTCAATCAAAGCGTCCAGATTGCCTTCAAGTAATGGGGACACAGCACGTATCTTCTCAAGTTGGCTTTTAATTAGTTGATCCAGCCTTCCACAAGTCGCTCTTAGTGTTTCCATAATTGCAGGGACCTTACTGAATTCGCCAGTACCTCTAGCGCGGCCTCTTAGTGATTCACATAAACGTATAATATTATGTAGTTGTGAGTACTCAAACTCAGCAGTACTCGTACCAAATGCTTCGGGATAACCTGAAAATGATGGCTTCAGAATAACCTGAAAATGGTGGCAGCGGGTACATTTTTTTCTGTCGGTATACTGTTTCGGGTAAGGAAAACGGAGTATTGCGCTGCAATTGTTGCGCAGTTAGATCAAACTGAGCTGATTGTGTTATTCCTTGAGGCGGCTGTATCATGGATGGCATCTGAATTGATGGCATAAATGAAGACTGCGGAACGAATTGTGTCGATTGCTGCATTGAGTTTGACAGCTGCTGCGTAGGCTGTGATTGCTGCTCCACCAGCTGTGATGGCTACTGTATTAGATGTGTTGACGGCTGTGACGGTTGCTGCATCGGTTGCGAAAGCTGCTGCATCGGCTGTGATGACTGTTGTGTCGGCTGTGTTGGTTGCGGTATATGTTGCGATAGCTGCTGGGTCATCTGTGATGGCTGCTGTGTCGGTTGCGGGATTTGCTGTAATAGCTGCTGCGTCGGCTGTGATGGTTGCTGTATCTATTGTGATATTTGCTGCATAGGAACTATATATTGACGCATTTCTTCTCGAAGATTACTTACAGTAGTAGCTGCTGATTATTTGAGATGAGTATCGCCTGCATGGTATGCATTTGCCGGCCAAACTCGTTTTTCATATCAATCAACTTACGATCGTATTCCCTTGATATTGCATCTAAATTAATATCACTGTTTTCAGATATGGTGACTGGCATAGTAGAGGCGGTTGCATTATTTGGTGACGTTGACGGTTCTTGACTAGTTGCTGCAGGTGTGTTGGATGGGAACGTTCAATTGGCATGTTGCTGAAATCAATAAATCACACTGGCGGTACACGCTTATTCTTTCTCTGGCTAAATCGTCTCAAACACTCTTTATCGGTCATCAACTTGCAGCTTGTTAGGCAAAGTAAAGTTCAAGGGCAGCGTCTATAATTCAATCCTTCAAGTGATTTCGAAGATAGAATAAAATTTGTGGTTTTTTTGTAACTCGAGCTATTGAATAAAACGTGCTCGGCAGAATTTAACTTGTTATCTTTAAAACGCTGGTTTGAAATTTGTCCAACTGTTGATTTTTTTATCTTATTTGCTCTATCACTGCTACAAAAAAGAACGAAAATTTCTCATTTTTATAACCTTAGAACTAATACTCTCATATGACAACGTTGTATTTTTTACGATGGGCCATCTCGTGGTGGGCGCGAACGTTACTCTGCTTTACCATCTCAAATCAATTATCAACAATTATTTTTTGTTTTCCGTATATATTAGTTTATTAATCTAGTACATAAATTAGCTATATTCATCTTAAATACAATCAATTTTGATTGCATTTCAAATGATTCCAAAATGAATTGAATATAAGAGAGTATGCTTCCGTTAATAACAGAGATAATACAAGACGTGAGCAACAATCGGAAATTGGACGTATATGAGAGCCTTTGGAGTATTCGACAACCGGAAAACGCACGGCTTAATGAAGATGTGGGCAACGGTTACTCAAGGGTACTAGATCTAATTAAAATTAAATCTAAATAATATTTAAAATATAATAAACAAATTATAATAGCAGTAATCAAAACAAAAACTCAATAAGGGAAAAGCAATAAATGATACCTCTTAAGCAGGGATAATAAAATGTAACTAAGGATATATGTTAATTGATAGGTCTCAAAGACAACAACAAGTAAAATGTAAGTAATGCAAGGGATATAAAAAGTGGATACTATTTGGAATTAAACCATAACAAAAACACTGAAGAAGGAGGAACTCTTACCTCTGAAATATATATTTGTTTAACACTAAATTTACAATATTTGCGTTTCTCTGGAAAAGTTGGAGGAACATTTATTTGAAGAACTTGTCGTGTTTATATGGATGGTTGGAATGTCCGTGAAGGATTGCAGCGGTGGTCTGCTGCCTCAGCGAGCGAAAAATTGGTGCTACGCTGTAAATGGCCTTGCCTGGCGACGCGTAAGCATGTTGGCAGTTAGCGTTGCGGTATCATGGAGCGGGGTTTTGTCGTCAGCGCAAGGTCCCACTACAAAATTTCATGCTTACGATTTACATAGGGGACCAGGGTCAGTAAAAAAAGCAAAAAAAAGATTCAAATCCAAAGGCGTCAAGGCCTGGATAGCAAACCGAAAGGGATTACTATTAACCGCACGCGAGACTTAAGGCGATTTTGTCTTTTGTAGCAATCGAGCAGTCGCCTAGGGAAACTGTTCCAATAACATTCCCGGGCGAAAACACCATTTTCTTCTCTCTACTCAAAAATCCTTAGATATCATTTAATTTTTATTTGTAATTTAAAGATAAAAAATTACAAAAAAAAATTTTAATATAAAAATATTAAATGAAAAATTACAATCAAAAATTCGATGACGGCAGCCCCATTTGCAACGCAATTTAGAAAATGGATTGCGTTCTTATCTCGAAGAAAAGAGACCAACGTTGTTGGCAAGCAGAGGGCTCGGCAAGAAAACTACCGTTGCGGCATGGGGAGTCTGGTGGAAATAAGCAAGGCGGTTAGTCGTGAGTGGGGCAGAAGGAATCGCGATAGCAAAACAAAGGGAACTATCCTATTTCAATGAAACCACACAACCACTGAACTGTTCGGACGTGCTTTTACTTAACGCTCGAAATAATATCAATATTTACTGATTAATATAATCTGACCCAGTTTTCATAAACGTACAATATATAGAAATAAAAAGTAAAAAGTGCAGTGCTCGAATTTTTGCTTGACCTGCTTACTAAGTAAGTGTGTAAATGATAAACAAACAATTTATCTAAAAAGCAGTTGTAGTGAAAGTTAGCAATTTGTTAATGTTTGCACTTTTAAGTGAATCAACAATTTTTCGTGAAAATAACAATTTGTTGATGCGTGCAATTTTCATTTACGGACATTCATTCAATTTTATAAACTGTGTGATCTTGAAAATTTTTCATTAACGTGAATAAATAGTAAAGTTTCCAATTTTGACACCGTTTAACTTTGAATAATAAGTTAATAATTATGAGCATAAAGTACAGCCTTCCAAATTGTGTTGCATTTGACAATTCGTTCAAATCGGTCACATGCAAAGGCTTTTGTAACTGAAGGCTTCATGGTGAATGCATGTATGCACTTAGAGATCAGTACCATCCATATATAGAAAAACATTTTATATTGAGGGATGGCCAGGGGTTCGACAACACCCTAAAAAATATGTACGACAGGCTTATAGGCCACATCGAAAAATTAAACGACGAAAAAGACCGTCTGATCTCGCGGCAGCAAACACAATCTCGTGCCAACGACGAAAACTTCGTGGAAATGGCATGCAGTTTTGATAACCAGGATTTCCGAAATCAACGTAAAAGTGAGTAGAAATCTTGAACTGTTTGGATCACAGATCATATCTATCAAAGAGGCTGTTTCACGTCAATCGTCAAAGGATAGTGAAAGCTGCAAAGATTCTTAGTCTCTTCAAAGCATCATCGTGGAAACTTTCGACAAATATAAAAACATTTCAAAAAATTTGCTTCATCTTTAAACAAGGCAAATCATCAAGAGGAAACGTCTCAGCTTTTAGCCAAACTCGATAAGGTTGAAGAGATGTGCAATAACATAATGGAAGGGCAACAAAAAATTCAGAAAGATCAACATAAAATTCATAACGTACCCCAGATTCCCTGTTCAATTGATACACAGGCCAGTAGTCCACCACTGCCTAGTCCAAAAAGCCAAACATACATCTACAAACTTGGAACCTTCTGGTCAGCTGAAGAATGGGAGAATCGTATCAAAAGATTTGCGGATTCAAACCATGAGGCGAACTTCTGAAGTTTCTTTGTGAAAGTAAACAGAAAGATTTGTAATGGGGCCATAGTATGAAAAACGATTGAAGATGCCCTTCTTATCAGTGAAAGCAAATTCAGGAGCTACCCTTCCACAATCAGCGAAGACGTGGATTCAAGGTTTCTATCCCAATTCAATATGCCTGACTCTTCAAGGATTTTTAGAAGAAGAATATGGATTGACAAACTTTCGAGCCCTGGGTCTAAAGATAGCAGAAAAATAAATAGCTCTAAGAATATATGTAAACCCGTTACCACTACTAAGAATTTACTCTCTACTACTAACATAAATCCCAAACGCCTATCTCCATTTTCTTCTAAACGCGTGAATGACTGTAGCACTTCGTTTGTTGACCCAAAACTACACAATTATAGTGGTAGACACCTGGACGCAGTCTTAGACTCTGAGCTATCTTCTGCACAAAAACTGGAAGCAGCTTCCTGTTCAAATTCTAAATCTTTTTCTATACAGGGTACTTACAACAACTTCGTGCGGGGAGAAGACTTAATGCCAATTTCACTCGGATCAATTTTACAGCCCATACTGCTTGCCCCCTCCAACCCCAACCCATCCTTTTTAGACCCGCTGTTGCCGCCTACAGTCAAGGTCACTATGGTTTCAGGTGCTGACCTTGAAAAAAATATCTAATATCTCGACTTAGAGATAATAAAATTTATGAATCCGAAATAAACTCTACAAGCTCCTAAAAAGGAGTAATGATGTGTGGCCGTCACGAAATATACGACAAGTAGATGTCACTGACCAAAGCAGCGGTGTTGCAGAATCGCTGTCAGAGGATCACTTCAAGTCACTCTTCATCCAGATTTGGTCGAGTCCGGACGTATCGAACGAACTCCGTAATTATTCATGTAAATGGTCGTATTCAGTTTTGTAACCTTTTGTTATTAGTTAAATAAAGTTATACACAGTGACGACCCTTATATAGTATTGTGTTTTACCCACAGATGCCACCGATGAGATTAAGAGTAAATAGAACGAACTCAAACTTAAATCCCAAGATGCATATCAACCGCATGTTAACGTTAAAGTGGAGGAAAATATTTCTAATCCTTAAAAGTTTTTTGAATTTGTAAAACTTAAGTGTAAAACTTATGGCTACCCTTCGATAATGACACACAAAGACTCGATGTCATCTAGTACAGAACAGGCCTGTGTTTTTACAGCATGTTTACTCCAATCTTGCTACTTCACCAGGCCTAGAGCCACCGGAAATAGCGTCAAGGACCCTTATAGAATGCGTTTCAATTTCTGAAATGAAATTCTCCAAGCTATTGAGGATCTTGATTTGAATAAAGGACCTGGCCTAGATCTGATTCCACTCTGCCTTCTTGCCCTCTGCAAAAGTAAACTGATTAGACCCCTCTCCATTATTTTTAATAAGTCAGTCTAGAGGTATCTTTCCTAACCTTTGGAAGCCATCCTTTATAATACCAATGCATAAAAAAGGTGAATAGTGGCTTGTAGTGAACTACAGGGATATTGCCATCCTGTCTGTTATGCCAAAACTGTTTGAGAAAATTATATGTAGTAAAATTTCTCCCCTTATTGAACCATTTCTTAATGAAGAGCAACATGGCTTCCGTAAAAACAGATCAACTACCACTAATCTAATCACTTTGACGTCAGATATTTTTAAGTGGAATGGAGCAACGAAATCATATTGATGCCATATACACAGATTTCAGCAAGGCATTTGATAGAGTGAACCATGGAATTCTGTTAAACAAACTTCTCAGCTTCGGCATATGCGGTTCGCTGCTCAGCTGGATTTAGTCCTATTTGAAAAACCACACACAATTTGTCAACTTCCAAGGTCAGTTGTTACGTGAGATCAATGTCACCTCTGAGGTTCCTCAGGGCAGTCATCTCGGTCCACTTCTATTCAATATTTTCATCTCAGACCTTTCAAAAGCGCTGTTTGATATTCCCCACCTTTTTTATGCCGACGACCTCAAACTGTATCACAGAATACAATCTTTAGCTAATGTATCTTTTCTTCAGTCCTAATTAACCACTCTCCAACAATGATGCGATGTGAATCATCTTGAACTAAATTTGGAAAACTGTTTTGTAATAAGTTTTTTGAGAAAAAAGATAGTCAAAATACACAATTATGAAATTAATAACAGCAACTGAGAAGAGTTGGAAGAGATGTTGACTATGGCGTAGTCTCAGACACCAAACTCAGATTCAACGTTCACCATGATGAAGTACTTTGTAAAGCTAACAAGCTGCTAGGTTTTATTAAACGGAGAGCGAAAGAAATTATGAATATTTGGGCAACAAAATCATTGTTCACCTCGCTAGTCCGTCCTATTCTCGAATACAGCTCCCATAATCTGGGATCCTATATACGAAATTTCTAGCCGGAGACTTAAGTCTGTACAAAAACAATTTTTACTTTTTACCTTAAGATCTCTGTATGACCCGACTTTTTTTCATAATCTACCATCTTATGAGGATCGACTTTGAACATTAAACCTGACATCACTCGCTTCCAGAAGAGTCGCTTTGTCTGCATGTTTACCTTTCGACGTCTTAAGGTGTAATATTCAAGTTCCTTTTCTGTCAGACAAAATTGACTTTCTCGATCCTATTAGAATCACTAGGCACATTCCCATGTTAACCACAAGTACACACCACACCTATTATGCAGACAATGAGCCGGTTAACAGATGCTGTAAAATCTTCAATAAGTTAAGCGAGCATTACTCCCCAACCACTTCCAAGTTCTGTTTTAAGTCCAAAATATTACAAATCCTCAATTCTTCGACAACCTAGACAATATTTTTGTGTGCTTTTTTTTTTGTTGTTAATTGAATTTGCTATGTATTTGCATTTTTGTTTTCAATTCAATTTGTTATGTATTTGATTTGCAATTTGTTATGTATTTGATTTTAAATTGTGCCTTGTTTGGCGAATAAATACATAAATTTGGCCGTACCACAAATTACTTGCATAAGCATGACTCATTTTTAAGTTTTACGTGGACTAACGGGGTTTCGTGATTACGCGGGGTAGTCTCAAAAGTACCCGACCTGACTTATGAATACAGGTAGTTTTAAAAAAACAATCACTGCGATTGACAATACCACCTGTCAACAACTTAATGTGAAAAATTGATAACGGTACATTTTTCATTATTTTTTTACTGACATCCAAAGTGAACGGTCTCAGTGAATTTGTAAATATGGAAAAAATCGGGCATCGTTATGTAAAACAATACTTGCATTTGAAAGGTCTAAATTCGAACGATATAAATGCCGAGTTAGATTCTACTCTGGGGAAGTCTGTTCCTTCGTTTACAATGGTCAAATATTGGGTAGCTGAGTTTAAACGAGGTCATACGAGCTGCCAAGATGAACAACCCAGTGGTCGGCCAAGTGAGGTCACTAAGTCAGAAAATGTGAAGAAAATCTTTAAAATGGTATTGGATGACCGTCGACTAAAAGTGCGCGAGATTTTAGACATGACAGGCATTTCAGAAACTGCTGTGCATTGCATTTTGACCGAAAATTTGGACATGAAAAAGCTTTGCGCAAGATGGGTGCCGCGTTTGCTACAATGGAGCACAAACAGCAACGTGAGGATCCATTCAATAAACAATGGAAAGCCCGACTTGCAGATTGTGTGCCGAGGCGTTCATCAAAGGATTGAACGGCGAGTTTCGAAAGATAGAGTTCTTGGAGCCAAAAAAAAAATGTTTTTCCATCAACCATATCAGTACATGCAAAATTTCGGATTCCTTTTCAAAATTCATCCGCAAAGATTCAAGATTAAAAGTACGGGGCGTGCCGACTCTTTGCTCTGCTCCAGATTGTTTAACAAATATAGGAAAATTTGGTGAAATGATTCACTTTGAAGACAGGCGTGAGGTGCAGTACGGCGTAGAACTATTTTCTTTACTGTTTTCAATTCCAATGTGAATGAATTTTTTCTAAACGTCATCAAATTAAATACCGCAATTAGTTGAAATTTTTTCATTTAATTTGAGGGGCGGAGTTTTTCGGTACAGCTGCCGGCTTTAGTGAAAAACTATTCTGTTTATGTGTTCCATTATCGTTTAAGTAATTTTAAGCTTGTAAATTGTCAAAATTTTACGATTTACTTGAATTCTTTTTTTGGCTCTTCACTTGTATAATACAAAGCCAATCCTTAGAATATTAAATATTTTTGAGTTTGTGCGTTCTCTTGCTGCTCTTCACTTTCTAATAAATTGTCTACAGGCCTAGCCCGCCCCGTCAATGAGCGCTCGTAGGAGGAGCAAGTACCCTTTTGTTATTATTATTCTTTCTATTTATTTCAAAAAAAATTTTTTTTGAAATCAAGTGAAACGCTCCTCACATACATGGTGCAATATATGGCAAGCACGTGGAAATTAAGAAACCACCTGGCTCGGGATCCCTCTATTTTAACTACAAAAAAACATTAAGTATTGTTTAATGGCTGTCGTAAACGCCAACTATGAATTTATTATGGTTGATGTTGGAACCAGTGGTCACCTATCAGAGGTTAAACATAAATAAATTAAATACATCAGGTGTGGTATTTCTGTCACTAGCCATTGAAGACACTGAAACTAATGGCAATTCTTGATTACACACGAAATTCATTTGATCGTAGTACCATAACGTTGGTACATACGTTGCATCTGAACTGGCTCCAGATTTCATAGAGCTCACTGTTTTTTCAGTTCTTTGCGGTAGTTTGTTCTAAAGCTATTAAATTTTTTTTCACGTCTACTTTTGTCGCTTGCGGAAACATCTCTTTATACTTCGTTAACAATAAATCACAAGCCTCATTTTTTCTCTCTCGGTTGTGATAAAGTTTGCTTTTCACTTGCCATATAGCTGGCAAATCACGATATAGTTCAATACACTCAATTAAAGAATCGTTCTTATCCCTTACCACACTTTCGGTTGTCATTATGAGTATTTGTGACCTTTCACGACCACGTCCAAAAGAAATCTGAAAATATTGTGCAATGTCACACACACACGGTGGAATAAAAAAATATTGTGCAATAAAATATAAGCTTACTCAATATTTTGTTCAATCATTGTGCAAACGTCAATACTATCCCTAGACGTTCAATAATATTGTGTAGTCATAAATATTGCGCAATATTATTGGATGTGAATGGGACGCCTAACACCGTTAATAATGGCAGCCAAGGAGGATCCAAAAGTAAATTAATAAGGTATATATAAATATATAAATAATGTTTAATGAGAACGAAAAAAAAAATCATTTTATATTCATACTAGTTTAGCTGGATTTAAGTGTATATCATTTATGGTCATAATTTTCACTTAGACATCTCACTTTTCATGCAATGTTTTTATTCGTTTTTTTCGATTTTGGTTTCTTCGATCTAATAACTAATTATATAATGGTATAAAGTATGTTATTTTTCATTTACTTTAGTTATCACGTTGTAATAGAATGAAAAGATAAAGAAAAAACAAGAAGTTCGATCTTTTCATTTATATATAGCCCGGACCAGGTATGGGACCTTCCACGTTGGCTGGCCCCTCCGCTCATGAGCTAGTCATCGGGTGAGCTCACCCCTTCTCTTTGCGTTGCAGGTGCTCTTGCAGGGAAGAGTGGCCTTCCGCTTGAGTTTATTATATATGTTATAGTTTTATGTGATTCTATCATATAAAACTATAACATAAATCTGAAATGTTGATGTTTTTCATTTAAAGCAAAAATTCATCCGAATTATGTTTGTATGAGTTCTACATTTAAATGCAATGGATCTTGATCCAGATGGGGGATGCGAGGGGGCACCGCTTCCACCTGGATACCCCACTCTTAGTTGGGGGCCGTAAGTATACCTAGTAAAGACTAGGTCCTTTTGAATCTCGCTCACTTTTACCAAGCCCAGTCAGTCGTTTTGCTTTGGCAATCTATCCCTTTAGTAGGTTTAATCGGCCTCGACACCATCGAACTGAGTCGTTTTTTCCCCTAATTCATGAATGCGAAATGTTTTTGCAGTAGGCCCTTGTGCTGGGAAAAAGAACCCATCCCACGACACCGCAATGCTAGCCTGCCAACGTATTTACGCGTCCTCAGACAAGGCCGATTTCAGCGAGCACCAACATCTTCGCTCGCCGAGGCAGCAGACTAAAAAACTGCTGTGACACACCGAAGGATTAGTGGATGAACGAACAAACAGATAGATGGACAGACGGACTGACGTACAGATTGTTTCGATTTCAGTAAAGTTTTGTAAGCCAGTACCAAACCCTGGAAATATGGTTCAGCGCTCGATTCGGAAAGTTGAGTAAAAATGGGCGAAACCTTTACACCCATATTGGATTGATTGCAAAAGTTATTAACAAGTATAGACCAATTTGAAACAAAGTCGCTTAAAGATTAAAAAATTCCGAACTAAACAATTCCAGCTCCCGGAATCCCATCTCTTCTTTTTCTTCGTAGCACTACAGTCCCTCTCGGGCCTATGCTTCCTGCAAATAGCGCCTCCAACTGTTTCAGTCCATTGACCGACCACATGCTCCAATTATGAAGTCTGACCACCGAAGAACTGTCTTCGTCGACCGACAAATTTTGTGTATATCTATGTTGAACTCCCAGCATAACTACTTACGGCACTATAATCCTGATCTCACTTGGCGCTTCGTAATTGCAGATGTAGAAATGCCAATAATTGGATTCGATTTCCTGGAGTACTACGGGCTTTTGGTAGATCCCAGGAATCAAAAGCTGTTGGACAACACAACCCAGCTGGCAGTGAAAGGCCATTCCGTTGTTGGGAAAATCTTCAGCGTAAAACTGGTAACAAGATCAACACCATTTCATGAGCTTCTGTCAAAATACCCAGAAATTCTGAAGCCAGATGGAGTGCCAAAAGTTAAACACAATATGGTTCACTGTATTAGAGCTACTACAGGACCACCCGTAGCTAGTAAACCCAGATGGCTAGCACCAGATAAACTGAAAATTGCCAAAACGTAATTCAACAACATACTGAAACTAGGCATTGCCAGACCATCACAAAGCTGCTGGTTTTCACCCCTTCATATGCAGCAAAAGGCCAACAATGAATGGACATGCGAGGAATATCGTGGGCTGAACGCCAGGACTATCCCAGATCTTTATCCTGGTCGATGCATTCACGACTTTTCGTACACTCTTGTGGGGAAAAAGGTTTTTTCCACCATTGACTAAGTGAAAGCGTTTCACCGAAACCCGGTGGCCGAAGAAGATACCTGCAAGACAGCAATTACACCATTTGGGCAGTTCGAAATCCCGTTCATGATGTTTGGACTACGGAGCGCAGCGCAAACTTTCCAGCGTTTCATAGACGCAGTACGCGTGCCATGATTTTTTGCTATGCGCAAATAGACGACATAAGGAGATTCATACCGAAAGCCGCAAAGGCTCAAGCTCCATTATGTAGCCTACTCGTTGATAATATTAAGGGGAAATCAACCATAGTTTGGACCCCAGAAGCAGAAGCAGTGTTCCGTGAAGCGAAAGAAAGCCTAGCACAAGCTATGTTACTTGCTCACCCAGTACCCAACGCACCACTAGCAATATTTTGTGATGCTTCCGACCTCAGCATTGATGCAGCACCGCAACAACTTTTCAATGGCCATTGGCCTTTTTTCAAGAAAACTGAAGTCAGCAGAGAGTAAATACGCCGCCAATGATCGGGAACGCTTAGCCGTTAAATACGACGCCGTTAAATATTTCCGCCATATGATCGAGGGGTGAGAATTCGTTATCTACACTGACCATAATCCAATATCCTTTACATTCAGGAAAAAACTACGCAATGTTCTCCAAGATAGTTCAGATACCTCGACTTTATCAGTCAATTCTCTACAGATATCCGTTATATAACAGGAGAGGAGAATACAGTTGCAGGTGCTCTCTCGAGGATCGAAGAAATTGAAGCAAAAGTCAACTTTCTAGCCTTAGCAGCAGCTCAAAAGCACGTTAATGAGCTGAAAAGCCTACAAAACGATAAATCAGCACTACAATTGAAGTTGATCAAGCTACTAGGATCAGAAGAGTCCCTAGGCTGCAATGTTTCGAAGAACTGTGTTCAATAGTGTACACAGACTGCCTCACCTGGGTATCAAGGCCACCCTTAAACTCATCTCCCAGCGTTATGTTTGGCCATCAATGAATAAAGACTGCCACGAATGGACAAAATGCTGCATTGAGTGCCAGCAAGCGAAAATTTCTAGATACGTTAGCATTACGCCAGGCACATTCATCCCCCCCACTAGTAGATTTGAGCATGTGTACAATGACATCATCGTTATGCCTATCTCAGAAGGATTCAGGTACATTTTAACATGCATAGATCGTTTTACATGCTGGCCGGAAGCAGTTCCCATAGAAGATCAAGAAGCAGAGACCGTTGCAAGAGCATTCTACTCCCAATGGATTTCAAGGTTTGGGGTGCCTTTAAGAGTTACAACAGACCAAGAATGCCAATTTGAGTCATGTTTGTTCAGGGAATCAAACAACCTGATTGGTACCACTCATTCCAGGACAATACCATATCATCCAGCAGCAAATGGCATGGCCGAGCGATTCCACAGGCAATTCAAAGTAGCAATTTAATGTCACAAGAATAATTAATGGACACAACTCTTACCCTCAGTACTCCTAGGAATACGTTGCACTTGGAAGAAACACCTCCAATCAGCCGTTGCAGAGCTAGTTTATGGTGAATCATTAAGAATACCAGCTGAATTCCTTGTAGAATCAAACAAGAACCAAATACTGCAGAGCAATTTAATAACTCGACATGGTAAAAAGAAAACCTTCATATTCAAAGATCTCGACACAACGCAACCCGTTTTTATTCGCACTTGCTCTATAAAAAAAGTAGCTTCGAATGGCGTATAGCGGTCCTTTCAAAGTCGTATCTAAAACCAATAAAACTTTCGTGGCAAACGTTCGAGGCAAAAATGTTACATGTACAAATCACTCTGCGAGCTACTGTCGCAATTGTTTTCTCAACCATCATGATCAACAAACGAATGTACTCGAAAACCCGCCAAGCATGATCAACATCTGAAAGTGACGTCACTGTCCATTCATTAAGCTGCTCAAATATTCTACATAGTTCGGCAATGTACGAGAAATGGATGGAATGACTAGAGACCCTATATAAAGGCGAGCTGAATGAATGGGGGATTCATTACAACCGCGATATAGCAAACTGCGGTAGTGTGGAGTGCGAAGTAAAAAGCGATATTGAAGTGATAAACAGTTGAAATAAAAATTAATAGACAAGTTGTGAAATAGTTAAATGAGTGATTGTGCATTTTTAGTAAATAAACTCTTCTAATTTAATTTAAAAGACATTGCGTTTTCACTTTCCCGGAACATTAAAATTATTGGCCGCGAACCATAACACGCAACAGTGGTGTCAAGAAGTGAGAAAGAAAATTTTGAAAGTGAAAACGGTCAAATAATTTTAGAGTGCACAAAAGTGAAAATTAACGTGGAAACGGGTGGAAAAATAGCCGAAACAATAAAAATGCCAGGAAATTTTCATCTAAAAATTGATCAATTGACCCTATCGGAGCTCAAGAAGGAGTTGAAACAGTTAAATCTGGCCACACAAGGACCAAAGGTCATTCATTGCACGCTTGCGTGACGCGATCGAGTCGAAAGGCGTGAATCTGGATTCGGGTGAGCTCTCAGATGCGGAAAAAGGCGCAGAAGGTGGAGAAGTAGGAACACCAAAATCAAAGGAGCCAGAAAATGCGCTAATGCAAATGTTAATGCTGATGTCATCCAGCTAACTGCGAAGCTAGATGAACAATCAGCGAAGCTAAATGAACGGTCATTTAGTCTAACGGCGAAGCTAGATGAACAATCGGCGAAGCAAAATGAACAGTCATCTAGTCTAATGGCGAAGCTAGATGAACAATCAGCGAAGCTAAGTGAACAATCAGCGAACCTAGACCAACAAGCATTCGAAACCAAGGCAGACATCACACAGAAGCTGGAGAAGCAGTCAACCGAAATAAAAGCGGAGCTCATTAGTCTCAACAACCAAAATTAAATGCGTCGAGGAGGAGAGAATAAACCTTGAGATCAGCCAGGTCGAAGAGAGAATGAACCATGAGATGGAAAAAGTGAAAAGAGACTTGGAAGCAGCGAAGGCAGTAGTAACCACCTCACCAGCTCCGCTTATAACCGCAGCACAAAGCACATCCAGAAACGTGCAAGCACCAATATTCGACGGGCAAACGGTCTGGAGTATTTACAAAACTCAGTTTGACCCCGCCGCTCGGATAAATCACTGGAATGAGCAGGAACGAGCAACTGCATTGATCCTTGCCCTAAGAGGCCCAGCTGCTGAGCTTTTGCAGACGATCCCCGTTGATTCGCACTCAAACCCGGCTGCTATAATGAATGCGCTTGACATGCGTTATGGAGACGATCATCTAAAGCAGATTTATCGGTCAGAGCTACGGCATTGGATGCAGAAGTCTGGCGAAACCTTACAGCAGCTAGCACAAGACATTGAGCGACTGGCACTTTTGGCTTACCCAGCTTATGACTCAGAACATCGAAGCGACGCAGCAACAGAAGCATTCATCAGTGCATTAAAAGACCAGGAATTGCAACAAGCCGTGCATTTAGCTCAAAAGCAAACAGTTAAGGACGCATTGGCTTATAGTCTGAACTTTGAGGCAGCAAAAAATGTGAGTCGTACCACAGACCGGGTTCGCGAGGTAGTGACAGACGAGTGCAGGTGTTAGCACGTGGAAATTGAGCGAGACCCGTATGTAAATGGTGCGCCTAGATGCTGGAATTGCGGAGAGAAGGGGCACCTGCAAAGAGACTGCAAGAAGCGAAGAAAACCGAGCTATTGTCCAGGGTGTGCAGCTAGGAGGAGATCCAGACCGAGTCAGGAGCCCAGAAAAAGAGGGGTCGGGAAACATGTAAGGGCCAACTTCGCGGGGCAGAGGTTGGGTAGGAGGATCGACGTCCCCAGCAACACCATCACTGTGTCAAGACTTCATCGTGGAGAAGCGGACTTATACTTTCTGGGTCAAGTTGACGGAGAACATTGCACCATAACAATCGACACTGGTCCAACCCGATCGATTATCCGACCAGACCATGTGAGGCACTTCACAAGGGCAGGATTTTCTCACTACGGACAGCTACGGGAGAAACTGCACCAGTCCATGGAGAGATCAACCTCCAGATACAGTTGGGAGACCTTGCGTTCCGACATAATTTTCTGTTCGCGAACATTATGGATGACTGCATTCTCGGAATGGATTTTCTGCAACCACATGGAATCACGTTGGATTTGGGCAAACGGATATTGAAATGGCAGAATGCCGAAGTATTGATGGAGGATCCCAGCGTCCAAATTCCCAAGATGAATGTAATAGTATATACCGACACTGATGTACCGAATTCTGCCGAAAGCATTGTATAGGCCAAGCTTGATGGTGATACTGGAGACCACCGATCTTATCTGATAGAGCCAATGAAGACGTCCGCATTATGCAGTTTGATTGTAGGACGACGCCTTGTAAGATCCATAAGGAACGGATACGTTCCAGTTAGAGTCCTTAACACCGCAGACTCAACCACGAGCATCAAAGCGGGAGAAGTCATTGGCAGCTGCCAGATTGTTTCCACCATCAACTCTTTGGAAGCTACTCACGACCATCGTTGGAAAAAGAGGCAAGACACAGGCAAAGCCCGGGAATTCACGTCTGAAATATTGAAGCAGGTCAAATTGCCAGCCCAGCTATTCAAGCAAGCCTCTGAGCTGGTCACCAAGTACAGTGACATCTTCTCAACAAGCCCGGATGACCAAGGCTGAACGAGTATGGTAACTCACGTCATAGATACACAGGGAGCCAAGCCGATTCGACAAGCACCGAGACGTCTTCCTATAGCCAAACAAGGAGAAGTGAATGCATTGATCTTGGACATGGGAAAACAAGGCGTTATCGAACCTTCTGTCAGTCCATGGGCCGCGCCAGTAGTTTTACTAAAGAAAAAGGATGGTAGCACTAGTTTTTGTGTCGACTATAGGCAGCTTAACAACGTCACTAAGAAAGATAGTTACCCGCTTCCACGCAATGATGACATCATGGACACTTTAGCCCACGCAAAATTGTTTCTACACTCGATCTCAAGAGTGGCTACTGGCAGGTAGAAATCGACAAGAAGGACCGAGAGAAGACAGCGTTTTGGCTGGATTGGATTGGAATTTGTGGTGATGTCATTTGGGCTTTGAAATGCTCCAGCCACTTTCGAACGCCTGATGGAATACGTGCTACGAGGCCTCACCTGAAAGACCTGCTTGGTGTACCTAGATGGCATCATTGTTATCGGGAGAACGTTCGAAGAGCATGTGTGAAACTTAGAAGAGGTTTTCTCTCGATTGCATCTGACGAATCTGAGACTTAGTCCCGTCAAGTATACCCTTTTTGCATCTGAAGTAAAATACCTGGGACACCCTGATAAAATTGAAGAAGTGAAAAGCTCGCCAAAGTCAAACAACAAGCACCAACTACGAAGTTTTCTGGGTCTGGCAACCTACTATCGAAGATTCGTCAAAGACCTTGCCAAAATAGCTAAGTGTCTCCATCAGCTAACCGAGAAAAATCGTCCGTATGTCTGGAATGAACAACGGCAGGTAGCCTTTGAGACCCTGAAGGAGAAGCTGTGTGAATCACCTGTCCTGGCATATCCAAAACCCGGAAAATTGTTTGCAGTTGACACCGATGCGAGCAACGGCGGTATTGGAGCTGTACTCTCCCAGCAGATCAATGGCGAAGAAAGAGTCCTTTCTTATTACAGTCGAGTTCTCTCAAAAAGTGAGAGGAATTACTGTGTGACCAGGAAGGAGCTATTGGCTATAATAGAGGCCACCAAGCAGTTCTACAAGTACCTATATTCCCAGAAATTTGTTCTTCGAACGGACCATGCATCGCTGAGATGGCTACTTAACTTCAAAAACCCCGAGGGACGAGTTGCAAGATGGATCGAAAGCTTGCAGTCATGCAGCTACGAAATTGTTCATCGGAAGGGCGGAGTTCATGGAAATGCTGACGCCCCATCTCGTCGTCCATGACCAGCTAATTGTAAGCATTGCCGATGGATCGAAGAAAAGAAGCCGCCCGTTGATCTGCGATTAATAACGGCCGAATCCGATGAAGGTTGGTCATTGGAGGACCCAGTTAGCCGATGAAGAAATGGGACCATTGCTCGTATGGAAGGAGACGGCTGGGCGACCTGAGTGGAAAGACGTTTCAATGCATGGCGCAACCCTGAAAAGCTATTGGGCACAATGGAACTTCCTTCAGGTAGAGGGTGGCATACTCAAGCGGAAATGGGAAACGGCGGGTGGCAGCTCCTATAGGATGCAAACTATACTACCCAAAAGCTGAATCCACGATGTGGTTAGCGAAATTGCGGGAAAGGTTTTACTGGCTCCATGCTCGAGAAGACGTAGAGGACTGGTGCCGTAGATGGACAATTTGCGCTTCCGTCAAAGGTCCAATGCGGTGTCTGAGATGACAAATGCAAGCCTACAACGTGGGTGTACCGTTTGAAAGGATTGCTGTTGACATCGCAGGAACCTTTCCTGAATCCGAATGGGGAAATCGATACACGCTGGTTGTGGCCGATTATTTCGGCAAGTGGCCCGAGGTTTACCCCATTCCCAACCAGGAAACAACTACTGTAGCCGAACAGCTAGTGTTAAATTGGGTCAGCCAGTCAAGGCCGAAACTTTGAGTCACTGGTTTTTGGCGAAATGTGCGAGCTGCTGGGAATACGGAAAACGAGGACGACACCGCTGCATCCCCAATCCGACGGAATGGTCAAACATTTCAACAGCACGCTCAATAAACACCTGGCCAAGATGGTTGACGAGAACCAAAGGGACTGGGACCGACACATTCCACTATTTTTGATGGCGTACAGAGCTGCCGAACGTGCATCGACATCAACAAACGAATGTACTCAAAAACCCGCCAAGCATGATCAACATCTGAAAGTGACGTCATTGCCCATTCATTAAGCTGCTCGAATATTCCAGCTAGTTCGTCAATGTACGAGAAATGGATTGAATGACTAGAGACCCTATACAAAGGCGAGCTGAATGAATGGGGGATTATTGCAACCGCGATAGTAAAAACTACGATAGTGTGGAGTGCGAATTGAAAAACGATATTGGTCGAGTAATAGTAAAATGATTTTCGTTGATTGTTAAGTGAAGACAGTTGTTAGAGAAATTTATAGACAAAGTGAAAATTACAATTAGTGAAAGTGTTAAATTAATGATTGTGCATGTATTAGTAAATAAACTCTTTTAACTTAATTTAAAAGACATTGGGTTTTCACTTTCGCGGAACATTAAAATTATTGGCCACGAACCATAACACACGGCTATATATATATATATATATATATATATATATATATATATATATATATATATATATATATATATATATATATGTATATATGTATATACATATATATATATATAGATATAGATATATATATATATATATATATATATATATATATATATATATATATATATATATATATATATATATATATGTATATATGTATATATGTATATATGTATATACATACATATATATATATATATATATATATATATATATATATATATATATATATATATATATATATATATATAGATATATATATAGGGTAGTCTGTGTGGCCTAGTGGTTAGAGCATGAACGCAGAAGCCGAAGGTCCCAGGTTCAAATCTCGTTGGGAGCAACGTGATTTAGTTCAGGGGATTTTTCGGATAGACTACGAGTGTGCACTGAGTGGTGATATGTACTGATTTAATCAGACCATATCATAGCTGAGCAAGCACACGGGAGCATGGTACTGACCAAACCAACTTCCGAAAAAATCAATACGGTCATGAAAACGAGATACTCTAACTATCTCTAAACGAAGGCCCGAGAAGGGCTGTAGTGCTTCAAAGAAGGATATATATATATATATATATATATATATATATATATATATATATATATATATATATATATATATATATATATATATATATATATATATTGTTACATGTACAAATAATTACATGTACAAATAATTCTGCGAGCTGCTGTCGCAATTGTTTTCATAATCAACGTCAACAAATGAATTTACTCGAACCCACGAGAACCCAACAAGCATGATCAACATCTGCAAGTGACGTCACTCCATTCATTCATTTGCTCGAATCTACCAGGTACCTCTCGGTAGAACATTCGATAATGTACGAGAAATGGGTGAATAGGTAGAGACCCTATATAAAGGCGAGCTGAATGAATGGGGGGATTCATTCATTACAACTGCGATAGAAAACTGCGACATAGTGGAACGCGAAGTAAAGACGATTGATTGTTTGAGTGCGAAGTGATTTAGAAGACAATTGCGATAAGAAATTTATGGACAAGTGTTAGATTTTTTTCATAGTGAAAATTAAAATTAGTGAAAGTGTTAAATTGTTAAATTGTTTATTGTGCATTTTTGTAATTAAATAAATTCTTTTAACTTAAATTAAAATACATTGCGTTTTCACTTTCCCGGAACATTAAAATTATTGGCCGCGAACCAATAACACGTGACAATGGTGTCAGAAGTGGGATAGAAAAATTTTGAAAGTGAATATTTGAACATTTTTATAGTGCACAATAGGAAAATTTAAAGAAACATTAAAAATGCCACGAAGCTTAAACTTAAAAATGAATGAATTGACCATGACGGAGCTTAAGGAAGAGTTGAAACAGCGAAACCTGGCTACGCAAGGTACAAAGGCCACACTGATTGCACGCTTGCGTGACGCAATTGAATCGGAAGGCGCGTATCTGGATTCCGGTGAGCCCTCAGATGAAGAAAAAGGCGCAGAAGGTGGTGAAGCAGAAACAAAAAAAGCAAAGGAACCAGAAAATGCGCTGATGCAAATGTTAATGCTGATGCAGCAAGAGCAGCGACAACAGTCATCCAATTTAACCACGAAGCTAGATGAGCAATCAGCGAAGTTAAATGAACAAACAACGAAGCTAAATGAACAATCAGCGAAGCTAGACCAACAAGCAATCGAAATCAAAGCAGACATCAGGGCAGACATCACACAGAAGCTGGAGAAACAGTCAACCGAAATAAAAGCGGAGCTCGGTAGTCTCAACAAACAAATTAAAGGCGTCGAGGAAAAGGTTGACCAGGTCGAGGAAAAGGTTTACCAGGTCGAGGAAAAGGTCAGCCAGGTCGAGGAGAGAACCAACAATGAGATGGAAAATATGAAAAAGGAATTCGAAGCTGCAAAGGCAGTAGTAACCACCTCACCAGCCCCAATTATAACCGCAACGCAAAGCTCATCTAGAAATGTGCAAGCACCAATATTCGATGGGCAAACGGTCTGGACTATTTACAAAACCCAATTCGAAGCAGCCGCTCGCATAAATCACTGGGATGAGCAGGAACGAGCAACTGCATTGATTCTTGCTCTAAGAGGCCCAGCCGCCGAGCTTTTGCAGACCATCCCCGTTGAATTGCACTCAAACCCGAATGCTATAATGAATGCGCTCGACATGCGTTATGGAGACGATCATCTAAAGCAGATTTATCGGTCACAGCTAAGGCATCGAATGCAGAAGTCTGGTGAAACCTTGCAGCAGCTAGCACAAGACATTGAGCGACTGGCACTTTTGGCTTACCCAGCGTACGACCCAGAACATCGAGATGACGTAGCACCAGAAGCATTCATCAGCGCCTTAAAGGACAAGGAATTGCAACAAGCCGTGCGGTTAGCTCAAAAGCAAACAGTCAAGGATGCATTGGCTTATAGTTTAAATTTTGAGGCAGCCAAAAATGTGACCCGTACCACTGCCCGGGTTCGCGAGGTACTGGCAGATAATTGCAGGTGTGAGCGCGTGGGAATTGAGCGAGATCCGCATGTAAATGGTGCGCCTAGATGCTGGAATTGCGGAGAGAAGGGGCACCTGCAAAGAGACTGCAAGAAGCGAAGAAAACCGAGCTTTTGTCCAGGGTGTGCAGCTAGGAGGAGATCCAGACCGAGTCAGGAGCCCAGAATGGAAGCCCTTCAAACAGAGGGGTCGGGAAACATGTAAGAGCCAACTTCGTGGGGCAGAGGTTGGCTAGGAGGATCGACGTCCCCAGCACCACCATCATCGTGTCAAGACTACATCGTGGAGAAGCGGACTTATGCCTTCCGGGTCAAGTTGACGGAGAACACTGCACCATAACAATCGACACTGGTGCAACCCGATCGATTATCCGACCAGACCTAGTTAGACAGCAACAACTTCACAAGGGCAGAATTTTCTCACTGCGGACAGCTACGGGAGAAACTGCACCTGTTCATGGAGAGGTCAACCTCCAGATACAGTTGGGAGACCTTGTGTTCCGACATAATTTTCTGGTCGCGAACATTATGGATGACTGCATTCTCGGAATGGATTTTCTGCGACCACATGGAATCACGTTGGATTTGGGCAAACGGATATTGAAATGGCAGAATGCCGAAGTATTGATGGAGGATCCCAGCGTCCAAATTCCCAAGATGAATGTAATAGTATATACCGACACTGATGTACCGAATTCTTCCGAAAGCATTGTATGGGCCAAGCTTGATGGTGATTCTGGAGACCACCGATCTTATCTGATAGAGCCAACGAAGACGTCCGCATTACGCAGTTTGATTGTAGGACGATGCGTTGTAAGATCTTTAAGGAACGGATATGTGCCGGTTAGAGTCCTTAACACCGCGGACTCAACCACGAGCATCAAAGCGGGAGAAGTCATCGGCAGCTGCCAGCCTGTTTCCACCATCAATTCTTTGGAAGCTACTCACGACCATCATTGGAAAAGGAGGCAAGACACAGACAAAGCCCGGGAATCCACGTCTGCAATATTGAAGCAGGTCAAATTGCCAGTGCAGCTATTCAAACGAGCCTCTGATCTGGTCACCAAGTACAGTGACATCTTCTCAACAAGCCCGGATGACCAAGGCCGAACGAGTATGGTAACTCACGTCATAGATACACAGGGAGCCAAGCCGATTCGACAAGCACCGAGACGTCTCCCTATAGCCAAACAAGGAGAAGTGAGCGCGCTGATCTCGGACATGGAAAAACAAGGCGTTATTGAACCTTCTGTCAGTCCATGGGCCGCGCCTGTAGTTCTAGTGAAGAAAAAGGATGGTAGCACTCGCTTTTGTGTCGACTATAGGCAGCTTAACGACGTCACTAAGAAAGATAGTTACCCACTCCCACGCATTGATGACATCATGGACACTTAAGCCGACGCAAAATGGTTTTCTACACTCGATCTCAAGAGTGGCTACTGGCAGGTAGAAATTGACAAGAAGGACCGAGAGAAGACCGCATTTTCAGTTGGGACCGGATTGTGGCAATTTGTGGTGATGCCGTTTGGGCTTTGCAATGCTCCAGCCACTTTCGAACGGTTGATAGAATATGTGCTACGTGGTCTAACCTGGAAAACCTGCTTGGTATACCTAGATGACATCATCGTCATCGGTAGAACGTTCGAAGAGCATGTGCGGAACTTAGAAGAGGTTTTCTCCCGATTACGACTGGCAAATTTGAAACTTAGTCCCGAGAAGTGTACTCTTTTCGCAGATGAAGTAAAATACCTGGGACACGTCGTATCAGCAGAAGGGATCAAAACAGACCCTGAGAAAATTGAAGCCGTGAAAAGTTGGCCAACACCAAACAACAAGCGCCAACTACGAAGTTTTCTGGGTCTGGCGACCTACTATCGAAGATTCGTCAAAGACTTTGCCAAAATAGCTAAGTGTCTCCATCAGCTAACCGAGAAAAATCGTCCGTATGTCTGGAATGAACAACGCCAGACAGCCTTTGAGACCCTGAAGGAAAAGCTGTGTGAATCACCCGTGCTGGCGTATCCGAAACCCGGAAAAATGTTTGTAGTTGACACCGATGGGAGCAACGGCGGTATTGGAGCTGTACTCTCCCAGCAGATCAATGGCGAAGAAAGAGTCCTCTCTTATTACAGTCGAGTTCTCTCAAAAAGTGAGAGGAACTACTGTGTGACCAGGAAGGAGCTATTGGCTATAATAGAGGCCACCAAGCAGTTCTACAAGTATCTATATGGCCAGAAATTTGTTCTTCGAACGGACCATGCATCACTGAGATGGTTGCTCAACTTCAAAAATCCCGAGGGACAAGTTGCGAGATGGATCGAAAGATTGCAGTCATACGACTACGAAATTGTTCATCGGAAGGGCGGAGTTCATGGAAATGCTGACGCCCTATCCCGCCGTCCATGTCCAGCTAAATGCAAGCATTGCCGACGGATTGAGGAAAAGGAACCGCTCGTTGATCTGCGATTGATAACGGCGGAATTCGATGAAGGTTGGTCATCGGAGGAGATTCGAACCGCCCAGTTAGCCGATGAAGACATCGGACCATTGCTCGTATGGAAGGAGACAACTGGGCGACCTGAGTGGAAAGACGTTTCAATGCATGGCGCAACCCTGAAAAGCTATTGGGCACAGTGGAACTCCCTTCAGGTGGAGGGTGGCGTACTCAAGCGAAAATGGGAAACGGCGGATGGTAGCTCCTATAGGATGCAAACTATACTTCCCAAAAGCCGAATCCACGATGTGTTTAAGGAAATGCATGAAGGATCCTCGGGAGGCCACCTTGGTGTTAACAAGACCTTAGCGAAATCGCGGGAAAGGTTCTACTGGCTCCACGCTCGAGAAGACGTAGAGGACTGGTGTCGCAGATGCACAATTTGCGCTTCCGTCAAAGGCCCAAAGCGACGACTGAGAGGACAAATGCAAACCTATAACGTAGGCGTGCCATTCGAAAGGATTGCTGTTGACATCGTGCGACCCTTTCCTGAATCCGATTGGGGAAATCGATATACGCTGGTTGTAGCCGATTATTTCAGCAAGTGGCCCAAGGTCTACCCCATTCCCAACCAGGAAGCAACTACCGTAGCTGAACAGTTAGTGTTAAATTGGGTCAGTAGGTACGGCGTACCTTGCGAATTACATTCAGATCAAGGCCGAAACTTTGAGTCACTAGTTTTTGGCGAAATGTGTGAACTACTGGGAATACGGAAAACGAGGACAACATCGCTGCATCCCCAATCCGATGGAATGGTCGAACGGTTCAACGGCACGCTCAATAAACATCTGGCCAAGATGGTTGACGAGAACCAAAGGGACTGGGGCCGACATATCCCACTATTTTTGATGGCGTACAGAGCTGCCGAACATGCATCGACGGGCCAAGCCCCAGCCAAAGTCATTTTTGGAAAGACTATTCGCTTGCCAGCCGATATAAAGTTCGGAACACCCCCTGAGAAACCCCAAACGGTCTCGGAGTACGCAAGTGATCTAAGACAACGGTTGAACCAGATACATCGGGCAGTGCGAAAACACCTCGAATCGGCTACTGACCGCATGAAGACCAGGTATGATCTAAAGGCTAATTCTACTGGCTTCCAGCAAGATGACTTGGTGTGGCTTTATAACCCGCAACGGCGAAAGGGTAGGTCTCCAAAGTTGCAACATAATTGGGAGGGACCATACCGAGTTACAAAGCGAATCAACGACGTCGTATACCGAATACCGGAACATCGTAAGCCGAGAGCTAAAATGAAAATCGTGCATCTGGACCGTCTTGCCCCATATTACACCCAGGGAGAATTGACTACAAATAGCGACACATCTTTTCGGGGCGAAAAGAACTGAGGTGGGGGCAGTGTTACATGTACAAATAATTACATGTACAAATAATTCTGCGAGCTGCTGTCGTAATTGTTTTCATAATCAACGTCAACAAATGAACGAGAACGAGAACCCAACAAGCATGATCAACATCTGCAAGTGACGTCACTCCATTCATTAATTTGCTCGAATCTACCAGGTACCTCTCGGTAGAACATTCGATAATGTACGAAAAATGGGTGAATAGGTAGAGACCCTATATAAAGGCGAGCTGAATGAATGGGGGGATTCATTCATTACAACCGCGATAGAAAACTGCGACATAGTGGAACGCGAAGTAAAGACGATTGATTGTTTGAGTGCGAAGTGATTTAGAAGACAATTGCGATAAGAAATTTATGGACAAGTGTTAGATTTTTTTCATAGTGAAAATTAAAATTAGTGAAAGTGTTAAATTGTTAAATTGTTTATTGTGCATTTTTGTAATTAAATAAATTCTTTTAACTTAAATTAAAATACATTGCGTTTTCACTTTCCCGGAACATTAAAATTATTGGCCGCGAACCAATAACACGCGTAGTGCTTCAAAGAAGGATATATATATATATATATATATATATATATATATATATATATATATATATATATATATATATATAGATATATATATAAACATCAAGGCATTTGCATAAAAAGATGCTTCGTAACCGTATCGCTCGTCGACGTTTTCCGTTAATAATGGCACATAACTTTCATGAAATCTTCAGGAAAATGATGTCCTATAGTTAAACGAAATCTTGGTTATGCATTTTTATTTTCATCTTTAACGTTATGGTGAGTTATAGAGGGAATAGTATCGTCTTTTTATGTCGCGATTCTCGTCGGCCTCTAGTATGGAAATCACTAATTTTAGATTTCTGGGCATATCATGTATAATATTAACTAGAAAGTAATGAATCAATTTTCAAATGGCGATTAGCTCGTAATTTTGCGTTCATTCAATCCTTATTATTTCTGCGGGGAGTTTTATAAATCCTATGTATAATCTAATAAGGATCGTGTGATAAGTTCATCATTAGGCGATGAACGAAAGCGGAAGAAAAAAGCACCTGAAATTTTCACCAATGAAATTGCTCTAAATCTTGTTGAATTATATTTATGTTATGTTATGCTGCATGTAGAGTTAATTTATTGGTTATTTCCGGTAGAAATGATTCACTAAAGTGTACCGTTTATGCAAAAAATTAAGGGCACTGATCATTTTTATCATTTGTCACCAAAAAATCGGTATCTCCATCAAATCCTTGAAGTGTGCAAAAGATTATTTAAATTCAATTCCTCGACATCGATGTATCACATTGATTTATTAATATCTGCAGAGTTCTGGAAAGGATTACAATTCTGTACCGAAAAATTTTAGTTGAAAATGTTCTCCTTCCTTTGATACCTCTACAATCAAAATCCTTACATGCGTCGATCAGTTATGCTGAAAAATCAGGATGAAAGTCGAAAATATTTTAGTTTTATCGGCAAAAGTCCTTTATTTTTAATTAAATTTCTTTTCCTTTTAATGGGACCTAATAGGAAGAAAGATGTATAATTTGCCGAAAATAGGAGTCTTGTATCTATCTCCGTTTAAAAGTTATCCTCAACAAACATAGAAAAAAAGCAACAAAAAACTATACGTGATGAATCGGTAAACTTCTTTCCTTTAGAAGTCGGTTAAAAACAGATGAACCGATGGATGAATGTTCAATCACATGGTAAAAATGATTCACAAATATTAAAATAGTGTTGGGTTTGTCTTAAATCATTGCCTGAACAATAAAAGCATTGAAAAACTAACAGAGTACATACGATATACAAGTAAGAGGGGTTTCCCAAAAAAAACTACTAGAGCAATTTTCAACTGAAAATAATTAGCTCGCTTAAAAATCTCTAATTGTTCACTGAGTGGAATTTAATGAGCTTTTATCTTTTAATTGAATATAATGGTTGCTTGTAGAGTCAATTACTAGAAACAAACAGTAATTCTTCCAAAATATTTAGACTAAAACTAAAATTCTACAAGGAAAGATGACCGCAATTTCAGAATTCATCTCAGTTATAACAATATTATCCTTATTTTACACTAATGTGGAAATGGTGAAACATGGCGAATCAAGATAATCCTGATTAATAAATATATTTAAAACTTATTACTTTCAGATTTTGAATGGTGTTCAAGTATTGGAGTATTCAACGTGGATTGATCCAGAATATGCTGCACTTCGTGTATTTATGGTGAACTTTTCGTTAAACATGGATGTAAATCTATATAAGGAGGTTCCTGATTTATCAATGCATATCTTAGCCATTGAACGTAATAAGAACATGGTCAAAAAGTGGCATGATAAATCATATAGATTTTGTGATCTTAAAAACCAAATGGCGGTCAATCTTCTTGCATTTCTTATTCATGATGTAATTAGAAAATATGCAAATTTTAGTATTGCTTGCAGCTATCCACCTTCTTTCTACGTAATACGAAATGTTCGTCCTGGAACAGCTGGAACTCCTTTGGCATTTCTCCATAAACCAAACTCAAATGTTACAGTAAATGTTACCTTATTTAATCCGGATAGACCAAAAGGTATTTCGAAAATGGGACTAATTGTTAAAATTGTTAAAACAGCTTAAATTATTTCTAATAAAGAAGCCATTTGTTGTAAAGTTTTAGGTTAATGGATTTCAACTAAAAACCTAGATGAACTTCATAAACAAACAATCCTCATAATTTGGGAAAAACGGATAAACAGATGGTGAAGTTGAGCTGTAATGTTTATTTTTTATAAAAATTTGGTTCCTTACAATTAAATATGAAACATTACTTTGGGCATATGTGCACCTCGTGCTGCTTTACAGACTATCAAACGATGATTGTAATTTTCGATGACATTTTCGTACATTTCCGGCGTTATTAGGCATATGTTGGCTCGAATATTGTTTTTTAATGCTTCAGTAGTCTGAGGAGCATCAGCGTAAACACGCTCCTTCAAAAATCCCCAAAGAAAGAAGTCACAAGGAGCCAAATCACACGATCTCGCCGGCCAATTTATGGATCCATTTCGTGAAATTATTCGATTTCACGTAGAGCGCGAAATGTTTACACTGGTGATTCATTATTTTTGTAAAAAGTTTCAACAATAATAAAACGTTTGGCTGATGTGCATGAAGCCATGGTTAGAATTGTAAAAGACCAAACTGTCATAATCTGTCAATATATGGACCTGAAGTTGGTGATAAATAAGAGTTAAAGCCCATTCACATGTGTACACTTGTTATGAATCACCCTATACATTGTTCGCCCATTGCAATTCACGTAGCTTTGCATATGTACTCGTAGATGCAGGGGGTTAATTAAAAAGTTCATACAACTTATCGTTATACTATAATGTAGCTCTCATCCTTGTTTTACTGGGCCATCTTTTTCGGAGTACTTTGCGCTCAAATATCCCCACTGCTGCTATCGGACTAAAGCAGGGAGATGGGCTGGACACATCGCTATTCAATGTGGCTCTGGCATATGGGATAAGAAAGCTACCTACCGAAACACGACGTACGTCATTATAAAAGCCCAGCCAAGTGGTAGCCTATGCGGACGACATCAATATTTTGTCACTGGCAGTTGCAAAGAACTTTTACTGAAACTGCAGGGATGGTCTGCCGCCTTGGTAAAAGAGGATGGTGGATTTCGCTGAGATTGGCCTTATCTAAGGACGCGTGACTACGCTGGCAGAATAGCATTGCGGTGCCGTCGGGCGAGTTCTTTTCCCCAGCACAAGGACCCACGAAAAAAAAACCTTGCATCCACGAATTTCGAGTTTCAAAGGAATATCGACTGGAGTCGAGAAGGAGGTAACCTACTAAGGGTTTAAAATTGTTGACTTAAAGGACAAACCGGATCTGGAGAAAATAGATGGACTTATAAAGACTTCGTGGTTACCAACGGTACTTATGGCCCCCAAATAAGAGTGGGGCATCCAGATGGAGGTAGTGCCTCCTCGCACCCTTCCAACAGGATCAAGATCCAAATGTAAGCATGGACATATATTTTCCATTTAAGTAAAAAGCTCATACATACATAATTTGAATGAATTTTTCCTTTAAATGAAAATTATAGTGGAGCGACTAGCCAACCTGGCGGGTCCTACACCCGGTCAGATTTGAAATCCCAAGACCGAACTTGGATTATTTTAGCAATTCATCTATTCATTCTTTATAACAAATATATTTTTCAAACTTTCCTCACCGGTTAAACACTCCACTTATTTCAAACTGGAAGGCCTTTACACAATACTTTCGAAAAAATTAATATTTAAATAATAAAAATAGAGTATGTTACATCAAAAGAGAGTGCTCCTACCAGAAGGTCTTCGTAAACATCCTAGGGTTAGAGGCAAGTTTTCTAATAGCGTGAATCGATAGCTTGATTTATTCATCCAATACTCGGATATCAAATCGTTCAAATTTATGCTAAAGATGCACAGTTTCTTCCATAAGCACAGTGCAGCCGCCATTTTGATCTAGCTTAAATGATTGTTCTGAATGTTCGGCCAATTGAACATATTCAAGTTAAACACTATTCCTTAAATTTTCATGAAAACTGAAAGAAAATAAAAGTGCCTAGGTCAATTTGAAATATGTATCAACCATAAACACGTGTTATTGCTGTTGAAATGCCATACAATTGAAATTGTCATAACTCACTTCGTTATGATTCGGTCTCAATTAGATTTTGTGAACGTACATATCTTGTATCAGTCCAAAAAATAAGGTGACATTTGAATTTAAACTGCGCGCGTCGAAGGATTTGGAGAATTATTTTTTTTTGGGTTGGTAGTACTGTCAGTGACATCTGTGTCAAAATATTCATTAGTGTTTGAGATACGCGTCGTTTTGTGAGCTGCTAAAAGTGAGTTTTTCGTTTTTTGCGATGTCGAAATGCGTTGAATTTGCATTAAATTTTGTTTGCGGAATCAATTTTCTGCTGCGGATACGTTGAGGATGGTGCAAGAAGCCTTTGGTGATGAGGTTATGGCTAAAAAAATGTTTAACCAGTGGTATAGTGAGTTCCAAGCCGGCCGTGAACATGTCAAAGACGAAGAGCGTCCTGGGCGACCATCAACCTCTTCTCTTCTTCGATTATCCTGGTGTTGTGCATTATGAGTTCCTCCCGCCGGGCCAAACAGTCAACAAGGAATATTATTTGAACGTTATGCGTCATTTGCGTAACGCTATCCGCCTAAAAAGGCCGGAATTGTGGAAAGACAGTTCTTGGTTTTTACACCACGATAATGCACCATCCCATACTGCACTCGTAATTCGTGATAATTTCGCCAAAAAATTCAACCCATATCACACAAATTTTGGGTACGTTTTGCCTTCCCCTGGACCCCCTGATTAATAAAATGATTTTTTTAATTCTGATTCTAAAAGTTCTAATCAAGGCCTTTCATTTGATATTATATTCGACTACATTTGGTTAAAAACATTTTTTAAGGGTTCATTCGTTATTAGCTAAAATTAAAAAATTTTTAAATTTTTGGTAACACCCTAAGTTTTGAGAGACCATCACTCCTGACCTTTTCACAAAGTTTGAGCATTCTAGCTTCTATAGTTTCTGAGGAAACTAGCTGTGACGCACGGACAGACGGACAGACAGGTCGCGAAACTAGTAGGTCTTTGTTAAAAGTTTTTTTAGAAAGACCTTAAAAATGGTATCAGAATAATTCAAAAACGAATAAAGGAAATTCATATAAAAGCATAATATTATTTCTTTGTAGATGCAAATAAACAAAAGGATACTTACCGAACATCCTCGCCGGGCACCCGCTATGAATGTGGGTGATATAATATTAATAAAAAAATGGTGAGAAAAATTTTAAATCACAAGTTTGCACTGTATATTAATTAAATTCCTTAATCATGTATGATGTTTAGCAAAGCTGCTTTGGGTGAATTACGTTAACACGTGGTTCAGTTATAGCTACTTTTCGAATACAATCCATATCAAAACACAAAAAACATCGCTCCACCAATTAACTTTTTTCCTCCATATCCTGACGATCTTCAATTGCAGTTACAAACAAAGTTCTACGATCTAAACACATCATCCCGTATCCTTTTAACCACTTATCTCTTGCGAACACACCGTATCCAACATTGAGTCGTAAAATGAGCAGTATCCCATTCATTCAAATATTACTTGTATATCAACTTCTCAATCCCATCCGCCATTTCCACGTCTTCGACTTTTCCTTTGATAACAGATATCACGTCTGTTAATTTATTTTCAATAACAACCTGCCGTGCATAATCCACTATGCTCGACCAATCTATAAGGTCTAGCTTGTGCCATGGAAAACGGACACAAGTCAGGAAAATCGGTCCCATTAAGCTACTATTCCGAACGTTATATGATGTGATTAGCACCGAAAAGCACCAGTTACTGTCACTAGTTTCTATACTACCAAAAGTTTGCAAAATCTTAAAAAAGTTTGAAGAAACAACTAGTTTAACTGTGATTTGTATCTACTTCCCCGAAAGAAAGTAAATTTATGTTCAAACAAAGTTTCTTGCATCAAAAGTTAATTCATCCTCTGAAGCCGCACTCAACTGTCCACAATAGTTCGCGAATCAAACGCCGATCGGTCCATTAGCCCACCAAGATACAATACCTTAAATTCAATGCAAGGAAACTGAATTAAATGCAAAAAGATAATGATACTAAGGTACCACGAAGCGTTATGTAACGAAAAACTGTCTGAAAAATTACAACATCGTAATCAACATGTTTCTGCAACAATCTCAATCGCTGGTGGTTGGTTCGCGCGTTCGTCCCCTCATGCAAACCTTCATATAAGGAGTCTCAAACAAAATAAGTAGAAATGCGTCAGCATCAAATAAGTGAAAGTTGGTCGTTGATTGCTCGAGAAACTTATTTTCATGTAGAGCGCGATTTCAAGTGATCAAAAGTTCGTACTTCACACACGTACAAGTACACTATGTTTAGTTTCTACCATTTCGATGCAAATCCGCTTTCAATTTTGATACGGTTCCAATTTCAGTAACGAGGCTGATTGCCTATATTGGCGCTTAATATCTACCAATCGGAGGGCTTTAATGAAAATGAAATGCTGAATAAATGCATTTAGTCCTAGTTTTTAAACAGTTGACGTGAATCAGAGATGATGATTCAATCATCTACAAAACACAGCAATTGGTTTACAATAATTAGGGAGAAATTGAAGATTTTCAATTAATTTGCCGTTCCATGAAAATGTTTTCTTTGCAATATATTCGCGAAAAAAGTAAGTCACTAGAGTACATTCTTGACATTTTCATATCACAATGGATTGCTATTTTTGCCTCATTACGAGTATTCATTGGGGCGAAGATCACTGACAGGAATTCTTTGCATCACTCACATTGGTCGCATGGTTATCACTCATTAACATTCTGGGCATTCTCGATCCGTTATATTCGGTTACGCTACGTATTGACGATTTGCAGCAAGAGATGTCACCTCTTAAAAGAAATATAATTTTCCGTTGTTTTAACGACACACCACCACTTCTGATGCAACACCACCGACCAACCCATAGTTGGCGCCTATAAGTAGAATGTCCACTCGCTGACTATCCAAGGTGCACGGCAAAAGCAATAAAACCGAACACCTCGATCCTGACAGCAGTATTGAAAACTAGTAGGAAAGTCGGATACTACTTGGGCGTACGCGATCCAAGATCCACGATCCGCTAAAAGCTTGCTACTAGCACCAAAATCTTTCAATTACACCCCGAAATCAAGGTACGAGTACGAACAAGTAGATACTCCCGCCACGGTCGCTGCTGAAGTTCTTGTGGTTGCTTTTACTACTGCTGGCGCTGTTCTCGCGACGTGCTCCCGGTGGCGATCAATGTCAGACTCCTCGATCCGTCCAAATCTCAGCATAATCTCTATGCCGCAAGGGTAGTTGGACGAGGCTCTAGCTCAGCCAAGTCAGATTGCATTCGGCAATGCAATACATGGATAGGATGCACTATAGCAGTGTTCTCATGTCGGAACTTTAAATTGCAGATTTGAGTTATGAAGTTAATAAATAAATAAAAATATATAGAAAAGATTTAATCATAATAAAATATCAATATCAAAAATGCGAGCAAATTTGTATATTTAGGCGCTAAAACAACAAGAGCCGGTAATGAAAGCGACGAGGTACGTCGAAGAATACAGCTCAAAAATAAAATATTTTATTCAGTTTTGATGATCCTGAAGACCAACTGCATGTACAGGAAAACAATGCTTCAAGTATATAAATCTGTGATAAGACCTGTGCTATGCTATGAGTGTGAAACATGGACCCTAACCCAAGCATCAGAAAACACATTGAATGCTTTCAAAAGACGGGTACTGAGGCGAATAATCGGAGTGAAGTTAGACGGGGACCAACCTCGAATTCTATACAACCATGAGCTCTATGAAATTTCTGACGAGCCGGAGGTCTCAACGATTGTAAAATTGTGGAACCGGCAATAGGCTGGTCACATAAATTGTACGGACAAATAACGGATACCCAAAAAGGTATTTGTTGGGAGAACTGAAGGCCGCAGACATTATGGTTGTACCAAAACTGGTCTAACCAGGCTCTTGTTACAGATAACTTTACCCATGACTGCTTTTCGTGCTTTACTGAGCATGATTCTGACGTGTTCAGTGATATACAGATACTTATCGAGACAAACACCGAGGTATCGAATACTTGTAGAGCCCGTTCTGAACTATCTAAATTGCATTTCAAGTCTTGACTGGCCAACAACAGCGTTGTCCGAAACAAAATTTCGCACTTTTGTGCACTGATTTTCATTCGCAATTGTCCGTGTAGAGCTGTACATCATTAAACATTTTTTGAAGATTGCTCTGAACTATTGTAGCTTTTCGGTCTGCCATATAGAGGATCGAATCATCAGCAAACGCTACGAATGATCGCGTTGGTGCGACGTTCAATAACTTACGAAAGAATATTGAGAAAAGCAGAGGCACAGTAACTATTCCCTGTTGTAGACCATCCAAGATCTTGAAGTCGCGCATTTTCGTCAGATTTCCAGCACTTATAACAAATGATTTCCCATATGACACATTGCACATCACGACGGCAAGGTGTCTGGGGAACCTGTGCTGAGGGAGTTTAAAGATTACATCATCTAACCACATCGTATCAAAGGCTTTCTCCGTATAAATGAGACGCTCTAACACATTCTCTATCATTTATTTTCCAACAGATGTCTGAAACTACTTTCGTTATCGCATGGATAGTCGAATGCCTAGCCCGAAAACTAAATTATCAATTCGGCATTAACTCATATTTCTCAATGTGGGCGTTTAAGCTTTGTTCAGTATCATTTCGAACACCTTGCTAATGTTAGGCAGTAACCCTCCGTTTTTTCGCCCATTGATTGTTTACTTCACTCCTGAAGTATGACCGGATTAAGTTTCGGACATTCTTCAGGTGTAATCTCATCAAAGCCAACGAAGGATGGTTATAGTCCAAAAACCATCGATAAATATTATTGACACGTGAGAGAAGTAGGCTTTTCAATCTTTTTAACATTGCGGTGGTTGATGTTTCATATCCTTCCATATTGTTTCGATGTTTAATCTTGGGAACTACTTTCTCAATTGTTTCCAACGTTAGATTCTCTAACTTCGATAATTAAAGATCTATTTCATTGTTAGTTAGATTTCTGTCATAAGGAACCCTTGAGCACGCAGAAGTAACCATTGAGCCATCATCAGAAGGAGGTATTTCCTTCTGTTGATCCCGATGAAACTTCTTTTGACACTTTCGCCAATTCATTTTTTAAATTCAACCGATGATTTTCATGTTGAACAGAAATAAGGAAGACAAGATCCCTTGATGATTTATTTCCATTGTGATTGCGTTATAGTCGTTATCGTAAGGAACCACCTGCAGTTTCCGTTGAGGACTGTTAAAGCTGAATTCAAGTCTAGCTATTATTGTTCGTGTGCAGCCATGATCCTTGCCGTATATTCAAGTCACCAGCAAGGTATAATAACTATGCAACCTGTTCAATTCAAGTATTTTAAGCAAGGATTTGAGCTTCTCCTTGAACTTAAGATTGTTTCGACCAGTTGCATAAACAGAAATATCGAAGAGCAGTGGCTGTGAAATTTTGATAACGGACACTTCGAGAGATTCAAAGTTTTTGAATTCAACTTAATCAATATTTTGCAAGCAACGGGGTCATCTAACTAATATCCCGGTGCCACCTCCCCAATCACCGTTTACCCTATCGTTTTTTACAAACTCAATAGCCTTGACTGTTAGGGAGTGCCATGGATTGAGATGGGTTTCAGTGCGAAGCATGTCAGGCTTTTGCTTAGCAATGAATTCAAGGAGATCGTCATGTCGATGTAGAGTAACAATGGAGTTGACGTTGATCGAGATGAGATGAACCTTATCCATGGGAATGTGACTGGATGACAAGTTATTTTGAGGTAACAAAGTTAATTTTTAAATCTGTTTTATCAGTTCCCTTCGATAAGGAATTAAGTTGCTGGTAAGTTTTGAGAAGCAGCTCATTATTACCACTGGCGAGTACAAATGATATCCCGGGCTTGACGAAGTTGGAAGACAACACTGCGGTGTACTTGTGTTTGTTTTGAGGAAAGTTTAACTTTTACATCTTGATTTCAAGAGCATCCTCAATATGATGCTGGATGACTAAATACGCCACAGTGAACGGAGTACAATGTTTCTTTAGGCTCCGTCTGAGTCAATTTGCACCCATCGGGAGCCTGAATGTCTTTGCATTTTACGCACCAATATTGTGTGGCGCAGTTAGCAACCAAACAACTGAATTATTGACACCGGTAACACTGGTTATCTTCTTTGTTCTGGACGCATTCACACCCCACGACTCTGAAATTCAAGTGCCTTATAAATATGTTGAAGAGACCAAAATTTAGCTCAGCCTTGGATGGCTTGAAATCAACCATTAATTTTGTTTTAATAGTTGATTTGTGTGGTCTATTGGTTAGAGCATGAGACGCATAAGCCGAAGGTACCAGGTTCAAATCTCGTTGGTGAACAATGTAATTTAGTTCGAGGGATTTTTTGGACTGACTACGAGTGTTCACTCAGTGGTGATATGTACTGATTTCATCAGATCATATCATAGCTGAGCAGACACACGGGAGCATGGTACTGACCAAACCAACTTCCGAAAAAATCAATACGGTCATGAAAATGAGATAGTCTAACTATCTCTAAGCGAAGGCCCGAGAGGGGCTGTAGTGCTAAAAAGAAGAAAAGAAGTTGATTTTTCTGCATTTCAAAATCGCATAATTTATTTCCGGCTATCAATAACGGAATCATATCTTTTACGCAATGTCCGAATACATTGACCGGCGGAACCTTTTCTGTCTTGTTGGTGTTTTTTTTTCAGAGGAATCAGTAGAACTGCGAGTTGGTTTTTTCTCTATATATATTTTTTTTTAAATACCTCCATTTCCTACCACTCTCTCCATCACTCTTTCTTCGTCGCACAACGCTCGTGCGATCTGCATTCATATTACGTTGCTTGGTCCTTTGTGACACCCAGACAATGTTTAACACATCGGTATAAGGGGGCAGACAATATAATGTGAACTAGTCCTTTTCATGAACATCTAGTCCAAAAAAATCATATGATGTGAACTAGTCCTTTTCATGAACATCTAGTCCAAAAAAAAAAACGACGCATTCAAAAAAAAAACTCTGAGTAACTGTCACTTCAGTATCTCGCCGATAGGGTCAAAAGAAAGCAGGATTACAGGTCCACGCTTCAATCAGTGGTCATTAAATGCTCCCTTAGTCTTTTCTTAAATACCATAAGTGAGTTTGCTTCCTTAACAATCTCTGCTAGATTGATATATATACGCAGAGCATCATTCATTGCATCGTTCTTTAGACGATCTGTTCTGGCAAAAGGTATTACGAATTGATCTGCATTCCTCGCATTATATGGGTTGATCTGTGATACCTTTATTAATAGCGCTCGTTCCGATCCATTAGTTTTTAAATTCCTGTAGATAAACTTAGCTTTCTCCATAATAATAATTTGACTAAAAGTTAATGATTTAGCCAATTGGTAAACCAAACTAATTTGAGTAAGCATTGGCAGCTTCAGAATGTTTTTATACGCTTTGGTCAGCAGCCTGGATATACTGTTTAAATGCTGCTTTGCTGATTGAATAAGTACTCCATAATGCGATTGCGCCAGGACAAACGCATTTAGAACAAATTTCTTGATGTGCATTGGAAAATCCTCATATCTTCTTAACAATCCTATTATTGGGGCTAATTGCCTCCTTAAGCTTTTTATGTGTGGTAACCAGGTCATACGATGGTCTATGATAAGACCAAGATATTTCATTTCTAGCACTCTTTGCAATTTTTCGACGTTAATATTTAGGTCGACATCTATGTGACCTTTGTTCTTTTGCTTGAAAACAATATATTTTGTCTTTGGAGTGTTCAATACTAGTTTGTTTCCAATTAACCACTGATGGAATTTTCCTAGATCGTCGTTGATAGTGTTCTCAATGGCAGTTTTGTCTCGTCCTGAATAAAGTAGAACTGTGTCATCAGCATATAATGTGTGATATCCCGTCAGCCCACATGCATTTAGATTATTTGTGTATAGCAGAAACAAAGTTGGGTCCAGTATTGAACCTTGAGGAACTCCTGTTTCCGTAGGTGCATGATCACTCAGGACATTGTTGATTAAAGTTCTCTGCGATCTTCCCTCCAAGTAACTCTTAAACAACTGCTTAGGACTACCCTGAATACCGCACGATTCAAGTTTACGAAGCAAGAGGTCATGATCAACTGTATCAAATGCTTTTTTCAAATCCACAAAAATTGCGCTGACATAATCACCCCTGTCAAGTCCTAGATTGATGAAACGTGTGATAGAATGTAGGGCATCCAAAGTACTCTTGTTCTTTTGAAAACCAAACTGATGTTGGCTTATGATAGAGTTTTCAACTAAGAATGATGTCAATCGATTGTTTAGTATTTTTTCAAATATCTTACTAAATCCCGTCAATCGGGCGATAGTTATTCGGGTCGAGATGATCACCACCCTTAAATATAGGAACTATTTTTGCAAGTTTTTCTTCTTCCGGAAAAGTCCCATTCCTAATATGCACGTTTATAAAATTTGCCATAAGCTGGGCTATGTCCTCCTTTATTATACTAATTTCATTCATCGTGATGCTATCAATGCCTGGCGCCGTATTCTTTTTCAATTCATTGATTACATTTAAGGCTTCCCTTTTGTTTCATGAATGTGGAGGATGGAGTTTATTGCGATATTTGTAGTATTTAAATTGCCTCCTGAACTGGCAACGATTTCTTTAGTGATTCTTCCACCAATTGTTGAAAAAAAGTTATTCAATGAGTTCGCCGCGTCACGTGGACACGATGTGTTAGAGGGCCCATCAGGATTCAGTTGAAAGTTTTGTGATATACCCTGGGTTGAAGAGTTATCCTTTACCTCATTTATTATTTTCCATATTTCGCGGGAATTGTCAGCCGCTGTTTCCATTCTTCTTGAGAAATATAAGAATTTAGCCCCTTTCACCAGTCGTTTCGATTCTTTTTTCGCTTGCATATATACAAACTTGAAAGCCTGGTTTCCACTGTTCTACCTGTAGTCCATGTATGCCTTCCTTTTTTTAATACTTGCATCAATTACTTTTTGCGTTATCCAAGTTCGTTGTCGACATCTGATTTTTTTCTCAATTCTAGAACTTTGCTTAGCAGATATGATGATATTTTTGAGTTCAATAATACTATTTGGTTTCCGCTTTTCCAGTAACTCTCGTATGTTTGTTTTAAAGAGCTCCTTGTCTAGAAATCTGAACGTTTTGTAGGTCGGCTTCTGTTCGTTCAGGGTTTGGTCTTGAATAGCAATTTTTAACACACGATGATCCAGTTCCGGCCACTCCTCAAATATGTATGTCATGCTTTCAGCGACTTTTAAATCATTGGTTACTATATGATCCAGACAGGTATTTGACACTGGGCGAGTAATTTGGTTGTTGTTTATGATTACCGTTCCATTCTTTTCTAGCGTATCCTTATAAATCCGTGTTTCTGGTGATTCCGTTAGTACATCAATGTTTGTGTCCGCTACTGTGATTAAATTTTTTTCAGTTGAGAATAATGTATCTATTACTGTGCAAAAATCTTGCGCATTCATACGATTGGGATTGTAGTACGTCCCTAATTTTATTTTTTTACCTGCATGGCGTACTTCAATTATTATACCGTTATACTTATCAGGCGTCACTCTCTTGGTAATGAAATTGATTGTACTTTTTACGTACATTGCTGTACCTCCACCTCTTCCAGGTCTGCAGGAGAATACCGCATTATATCCTTCAATATTGTAAAACCTTGCTTCTTCTGGGTAAATCCAGATTTCATTGAGGATAATCAAATCTATGTCAGGATTTTGCTGCAGGTAAATCTGAATATCACTTAGCTTATGTCTTAAGCTTCTTATATTAGCATACATAAGTGTTAAATTTGTTCCACTTGATTGATTAGAAAGATTAGCAATCATCAAAGTTGAAGTCGGTGCTCCTCCTGGCGATCAATATTCTGATCTTCTGATCAGCATTATTATTATTATTATTATTATTATTGTTACCAATACAGTTCGAGCACTTCTCAATCGTGCTTTTGCAGTCCTTTAGGTCATGCTTTCCTCCACATTTTACACATATTTGCTCCCCGTTACATTTTGATGTTTTGTGATTGTATTTTTGACACTTATAACACCTCGTTACGTTGAAGTCCTCCTTCACAAAATACGATCCATAATCTATATTAATGTATCTATTTGCTAGCTTCTTATACATGCTCCCGTTTACCTGGATGATGTGCAACCACCTTCTATTTCTTGTCCGCCTAGCATGTACAAGTTCCATAGAATCTCACTCCTCTATATTGGGATTAAATGACGATCTCATTTCTTAATTCATTATTTGAGTATTGTTTTTTCCTAGTCCATTGATGACAAGTCTAGGCTGTCGCAATCTGGTCTCAGCAACATCATACTCTTCTTTCATTGCATCCATTGCTATATTAAAAAGCGAAGTAGCATTTTCATTTGTCGATGTTTTGATAATCTCCCCACCATTACGAATAGGCCTAATTAGCTGTAGAGGAATTTTACATTTTGATGGCCTGATCCTCGACTTAAAATCAATCAGTGTTTTTTCTGATGAAGAGTGATTTCTAGGCTTAATTATAATCCCTTTTTGTGATATTCTATTCGATCGATGCTCTGTTGAAGAAGTAGAATTTTTAATAATTTCGGCATATGAGGGCTTGCTCGCGTAGATTTATCTATTAATAAGGTGACATTTTTTAAATACTAAATAAAATTTATACCATTTTCTTTATTAGAATTACGTTCGATAGTTTCTTCAACTTCCATTTCTTCTGTTAATCCGTCCAGCACTGCGTAATAGTTTTGGCTATCGTTAGTGCCTCCAGCACTTAGAATTTCTCCTGAGATGGTTTGTTTTGTAGTTTTTTTTACCTTTATTACTTTGGTTTGCTTTTCGGTTGCTTAAGTCTTCATCCCTTTCTTGAATAGATCTTCGAAGGACTGTAGATGTAGTCTTAGTCCATGGTTTTCTTTTGGGATCTGATAACTTCTTTCTCGTCTTCGATTATTTGCCGTAGGGCACCTTCATATCAGCAGCCCTGAAGTTGTCTTTGGATTGTTGGGTTATCTTCATTAATCAAAGTGAAATAATATTCGATGTAAATTCCTTGGGTCAATTGCTTTGACAATATAAGCTTTTTTCAATAAAAACTAACTTTGGACTGACATTTTAGAAAATTAATTTAATTTTTGAAAACTTTTGACAGAAGCGATGAAAAAATACCTCTGTACACAACGAATGCTAGATATAGAATAATATTACTCTCCACATTCTACTCCTATTATATCAATCAATCTTATCCTGTCTCAAAAGTCAAACTGCCATCGAATTTGAGGCTTGTCCATGGCTGTTTGTTTGAAAGATAATAGCTAGCTGAACAGTGTAATCAGTAAGTCAATTGAAGTGTCTGGCGCCACGGTGCCGCCACAACCATTCCTCCTCAGTGGTTTTCAGTGGGCAGCTTGAACTCCACGCGTTAAGGACTTTTCATATCTGAACTTCATCGATGAGGTGTACGGTAGGGTTTAGGGTTCGGCCACATTGCGATTTTTCTGCCGTAACCAGCGATTTTCAGACGCAAATACGAACACACTGCGACAAGATTTGCAAAAGAACTTCAGGCATGCGCAGAACTAATATGCTCATTTGAAGGTATGTCTTTGCCAGGAACACATGCGCCTGACTCATTTGTGCGCTATGCAAGAAACTTCCGTGCACGTCAGCGTCAAATGTCCAAATGATGCGCGCCTGCGCGAGTATCACAACAACTACCTGTTAAACTGGTTTTAGGAAAAATCGCAAATTTCTGCGACTGCCGACCTGGACAAAATTGTCGAAAATCGCAGTGTGCGGGCTTCCATTTAACCATGTGTAACTTGCGACAGAAGTGCGGCTAAATTGTCGTAGTCTGATGCATCCCTTAAGTCTGTCAACTCTTTCTCTTCGGCATTATCGTTGATTTTGTATAGTTTGTCGTTGATGCACGGATGACTTTGTACGGTGTCATATATGGTGGCCTTAAATAAGTTTTGATGCGGTCAGTGCGCAACGAGGTGAGTGATTTTTTACGAAGATTAGAGAGTCCGGAATGGGAAGTTTTCCAGGCACTCTGAGGCAGGTGCCGTAGAGCATTTCTGGTGTACTGGCATGGAAGTTCTGAGTCCGAGTAGTAAAGCCGATATTGTATCGAGCCAGGGTTCGGGCGAGCACAACTTCTGATGCATTTGGATTGCCTTCCTCAATCCAAAAGGCGTGACGACGTATTCAAAAAGCTCTCAGGGAGTGATATTTTCATTTGTTCGCCACTGGTCTCTGCCCTTGAATTCTCTCAATGAATGGGGGGTGATAGTCACAGCTTTTTGAGTGTCATTTGGGTACATTGATGGGCATTATTCCTCCACTTTTTATAGTAGAAGCAATATCCATTGCAGTTTGGCATTTCAGATCTGTCACGGGAACGAAGTTCACAGGTATTTGTGTCAGATGGGAGACACTGTGTTCAGTGTTTATTATTGTTGCTTGCTGTATTTTATACAGCTGTCTACGGGCCTGTTGCTGAGTCATTTGAAAGTTGCTTATGTTTCGCTGCCAAACTTTGGGAATATGCTCTAGTTCTTGCAGTGGACGTTCAGCTTGTGACTTATTTGTTGTCTTTGGTGTGTCTCGATTATGTACAGCAAAGATGAAGCCTCTGTCTTTTTGGTCACGAGATGATTTGCAAGCTCTGCAATGCTGTTGAGGTCACTGAGATTAGTTGAGAGTAATAGGTAGGGTAGTTGCCATGCTGGCAGCCACTTATTCATAGCTGGTGTAAAGTTTCGTCGGTCAGTGCATTTTACGATGCCGCGCATTTCTCGTAGGAGTTAAGATGGTTTTTTCTATTGAGAGTCTTTTTTTGAGCAATTTGCGAAGTTATGTTTATCTTTAGTTGTAGAAACGGCAGGGAATGGCTACTTTTAAAGTTAGGTACTTGTTAATGTCTGACGTATATATGTTACTCCAGTTAACATGTAATGAGAAAAAACGACAACCACTTTAAATTGATACGATGAACAAATTTCAAGTAGAAAGTGTATATTTTATTTGTTGGTAACAAAACCCTTCTGATAGGAGCGTACTTCTATTTACCCAATAGTTTGTGCATACTTTATTATTTTCACACCTATGTTTCCTTCAAAACACTACACTAATTGAATTTACTCATAACAGGATGCACTAATAATTTCATTTCTAATATTTAACGACTTTTGAACAGTGCAGTGCAGCTAATAAAGATTTCAATCCTTTGTCACAGACAAAATCAAGTCCAAGATCAGAGCTAATAATTTAAATATCAATTCAGCCATCTAGAATCATTGTTTCCGATTCAAAATAGCTATTTAATGCCACACTGTGATTCATTCTGATGAGACTTCAGAGCAAAACAGGCAAAAACTGGACGCAGTGATGCGCGGCAAGCACCAATTCTATTCTAGTTTGAGGGTGTCATTTGACAATCAGTTGGAATTACGTGACTTAATTTGCTAAATATTTAATTATGCCATTACATTACGCTAAGTTGATAATGTTGCAAGTAGTATAAAATCATGTCAGTCATTGTTATAACGCTCTAAGTGAGAATAATTTAACTTAAAAGTTTTATCTTAAAGTTCAGAAGCTCTACACACTATTTCCTAGAAAAATGAGGAATATCGTTCCATTCTGTATTCTCTTAGTTTCACTTTTAATCAATGGATCCAATCAGGTAAAAGCGAAGTATACTGGAGAACGCATGGTTAGGAAGAGTTTTGGTTTATTTCAGTGTTTCGCTGCAAATGACGCCAGCGACGATTCTTCTGCGTCAGGAGAAGCCTTTGAAGAACAAACGAAACGCGCATTGGCTGAAAGCTGTCGTTCACCAGATACAACAGACGGTAAAGGATTCATTTCACTGTGATAGTATGACAGCAATTTATCATATTGTAGAGGATATCGAAGCTTTTATTAATGAGGATCCTGAACCTTCGTATGAAACGAGGTGCATTGAAGCATGTGTCCTGAAAAAGTTTGACATTGTACGTGATAGACAGAAGTCTATTTATGGTTGAAATATGGTGCTAAAAGTGTTATATATTGAAATTTTTGTGAATTTTCATTTTTTAATTTAAACTAGCAGCTTAGGAGTTACTGCATATAATAAACGATCAAGGATCGTACTATTTAACCTAACTCATACTTTATTTAAAAATATAACATATATGATTCAAACGATTTTCCTTGGTTGTAGAATTATTTACATACATATATCGGGCTAACGATTTTTATTATTCTAGATGACCGAGGATGGGAAATTCAATGTAGAAGGAACTAAAGAATTGTATGAACTTTTAGCAAACGATGAAGATGAACTAAATCGGCGGTATGGTGTCATAAACAGCTGCGCACATATAGAGGATGATGATGAGTATGTTACTTAGAAATTTTGATGGTGAATTTGTAAGTTATTGTCCATTCTAGGTGTGAACTTCCGAAAAAGATAGAATCATGTTTGATTGAAGAAGGAGAGAAAGTCGGACTTGAGGATTGGTAATGAATATGCTTTACTTATAGGTTTCTATACCGTTTGTTATTTGTTGAATTTTCAATTAATTAAAATCTGCATTGCCTAATACATAAATGATAGGAATTGGTTGAACAAATATTTTAAATTATTTAGAGTATCATCATCACATTGCTCAATAGTTATCTTCTATTTTGCATCTCAAAAGACTCAAGATTCTAGAATTTGGTTTGAAAAATTATTAACAATGAGTTATTGAATAGTTTTCGAAAACTGTGTAAGCGAGAGTTGCCGAGACTTATAGATGCCAAGAGTTGCAGCATAGCTCCGGCTTCTCAGAAGTTTATTAGGGTATAAATTTCTTTAATAATAATTGACTATAAATTTCATTGTTGAACTGTTTGAAGGATGATTGAAAACGGTGAATAAAAAGAAAGTTGACAGCAGTGCTGATCATAGTTATGCTCTAGCAAATCTCATGGTAATTGATTTGCAATTGTAAAAGAGCGAAACAATCTTCAGATGTAGCTTTTTCGATAGGCAGATCAATATTCGATCAATAAAACAAGCTCATAAGAAAATTTATTTTTGTGGGCCATTTTTTGTATGTAATAAAACAGTCGAGAGGTCAATCAGCGTTTATATAACCTAGTTCTTAAAAAGTAAAAAAAAAATATTGAAAATAAAAACGAATAAAGAATACAAGTAAGACCCAAAGTCTTGCATGTCACAGATTAGTAAATGAAAAAAAAAAATCGACCAAGCTTGATCCTTACATATTGTAATGAATCATGCGACGCCGCTGGCTACCACTACTAACACACTTTGCTGCCAGGTGGCTTGTCATTTCAAGTTGGTTGCGACGAGCGCACATCCCACGTCAATTTTGTCGTGGGATGTCAAGAAGATTTAACAGCCACATGGGAGGAAAGTGTGGAAGTAGTGGCCGTACCTCAGGAAGAAGTCCCGGCGGGTGCCAACAAGCAGCAAAAGGGCTTAGGATTGACAGGAAGAAGAACTCTCCCACAAATAGGTCATCACTGATATCCATCGACTATTCCAAAAGTAGTAAAGATATCAGAAATTGGAATTGGTAAGTCGGCGAATACAAAGTTTGTTTTTCCGCTTCGAGTATAATAATGTTCTGTGATGTTTAGGTTAACCGCGGATATCATCAATCAATCCATGCAGAGATACGCAAATGCGATGGATGTCCGTATTTGCCTAGATTAAAGTGCCGCATTAAACAACAACCGGACAATACGAATGGGCGATTGCCTGCCGGAATGTATCCCCAATTTGGAGTCAGTAGTTCTTGCTGGGAGCAACAGTCAGGAGTTGAGCGATTTGGAACCACTCACGCACCTCAAAGAGCTGGAAACATTGTGCTTGCTTGTAAACCCCGTATCTACAAGGCCATATTGCAGTGAGTATGTTGCATACCAGTTAAATCTGATCCAATCTGAGGGACATATAAATTAAACAACGGAAGAAGGTAGAAAATTTTTGTTTTAGAAGACGTTTGATTATGTAGATAACTGTCTATTAATCACAGAGATGTGTACAGTTTTAAAGTTCAGCATAAAATAGAGTAATCGTAACCCAACTGACAAAGGGTTGTCATTTTCCCTGATCTTTGTCGTCAATTGGTTATATGGACCAATCAAAGCAAAATTGTCTCAAGGCAGATTTTAACTTGTAATTGTAAATTTCTCATAGAAAGCAGCGCGAATCGCAGTTAAACAAGTCAAAAATTATGTTCTATTGCAATGTCTTATTACTTTATTATATATAATAACTAAAATTTTAGTTTTAAACAATTAGCAAGAGATAAGGAATGTTATGCACAAAGTTCATTGACGTGTGTGTATAATGAAATAAGACGATTTTCTTTTCTTTTTTTCTATTAAAAACCCATTTCGGATATTGTAAATTAGATTAATATTAAATATGAATGTATTTGTTGGGAATACATTAAAATCATTAGTTTTAAGTCAGTTAAAGATAAGTTGCTAGGATATAAAATATGAACACACTCCGAAAATGATCTTATGAAGAAAAACAGGATAAAATGGAATTGCTCTCTAATGTCTAACTTTAGGGAATGTTGCTTACAATTTTTATGGAATACAATGTTGCATAGACTTTGAAGACGTTGGCGACGCAGTCATAAAAACGATAAGTTTTAATGATTTGAGTCAGAATAGGGTTGAAAATCTTAGTTAGTAATTGCAACGCCATAAAAAAAAATGGAATTGGCTAGGTTTTTGGATTCAGTTTGTGTCATGCTTTGATTTTTCTCGTCTTTAAAATTGAGAATGTTTTTTTTAGGAACTGAGTTAATTCAATTTGTGGTTACGAATTTTCGTAGTTCGGAAAGTGCTTTTCAAAAATTGTTCAACACTGAAGTAAATTTAAAGTGAAAGCTTGATGGATACTTGAATCGAACTGAATTGGCTCTAAAATCTATCTTTATTCTATCGCCTTTCGATATTTCTGTAAAGCAACTTCGCACAACATGCTATTGGGATCACTGTGCTGTTAACATTGATCACTCTATTATGTTGTGAAAAAGTGCTGTGATACTTCTTAATGACGGATATTGTGGTCCGATTGAAACCCTTCTTGATTTTCATCTGCAAACCCAATTGAATTCGACTGCAGAATCAAGTCTGCATTTTCGCTTGAATATCTTAGTAGTGGGGAATTCGTATCGTCACATTATATCTTCCCACATTGCAATGAATTAATAATCAAAATGCATCGTAACGATTGTACTGCAAGAGGAGAAGAAGAAGTACAAATATTATACAATCGTATACATTTACTTTTATTAACTTTTAAGTTTTTTTCTTATTAAATATTTTTTCCGATTCCTTGACCCTTTTGAAATGTTTCTTAAAAGAATTTCTTGGTACCAGCGAGAATAAAATGTTGTGCAATATGTGCAAGAAGGAGCAAATTAAGACCTTAAAGTTTAATTTGATAGAATTGACAATTCATTTCATCTATATGGAACAATGAGTAGATTTTAGATGGTCATTGCTTGCATTTACTAATGTCCAGTGAAATTCGGAAATCAGCCATTTTTTTCACCAATCCCTTTATTTGGTTGATTTTGAATTTTAATAGTTTCTTATTTTAATTTCTCTCTTATTTTAATTTCTCTTCGGGAACGCGAAGTAAAAATTAGATTTTGTTCTTTGACTGATTGATGAAGAAATACGGAGTAACGTAAAATAGGTTTCCTCTCCGTATGGTTTTGTTTTGTGACGCGTTTGAAAACGGGCATGTATTGGTGGCTGAATATTGTAAATGAGCGTAACCCATTCGGAGACCCGCGACCGAAATCCTCTCCGATCTAGCTGGCCGACAAGCAGCCACCGCGTGAATGGGTTACGGTGCACGGATTGGTTGACCGGTTGGTACCATCCGTTGGCACTACTCAGACTTAACGTCTAGACCCGATGAGAGGTCGGTTCCGCGTTCGCACGTAGACGTAAAATCATTACAAATGGCGCCCAACGTGGGGCCAAAAACATCCTAAGGGGATAAGAGATTCGCGTCTTCTGACGAGTTGGTCCTTTACGGAGGATGTAAGGTACTTTGGTACTCGAGCCTCACAAACAGGAGCAGTGGAGTTGTGTGATACACACTAGCAGTCGCTTCACGTGAGTTGTAGCTTCCGCTCTCCTTTGTTTGATTTTTTTTTTCGCGACAGAATTCTTCCGATGTGTTGTCCCAGGGTAACCCCTGTAAGGACCTTCTATTTTCTTGATGGAACTGTCAGCCAGATGGGGTTTCTCCTGTCGGCCTGGACTCTCAAGAAAATAGAAGGCTACCTTGCCTTGATGTCGCGGAAGGATTCTACTTATTTCGTATGCGTGTTAGACGAGTGGTATCGGTTCAACGTTCGGTGGCGTATGCTGGAGTTGCGGAGCCCGGAATGCTTCCACGCGTCGGGAATTTTGACCACGTACAAAACCGTTACGGTAGCTCTACCACTTGTCTCGTCGAGTCATTTAACGTAGTTTAGAGACGGTTTTTGTAATGTATGTGGGTATGGGGTTAAATTTCGCAAATCGACCGAAAGCACCCTTTCTTCGGCAGACTACCCCGCACTCTCATTTCCCTTTGGAGAAGTCGACTGCTGGAAAGGGAAGTATATATTAAATAATTTTTTTTTTGCCTATTGTACGTAAATAGCTCGCCACTATCGGCCACTATATTATTTTTAAGTTCTTAAGTCATATTAGATAGTTACATTTTTTTTCTTTGTCAGCAAGACATAGTACCAACCACACACAGCAAAGACGAACATGGCAACGAAGCGGACCCCAGATAAGCGTTGGACCAGATCCAAAACGGTCCAACCAGCTAACTACGGGATCTGCTTTGAAAACGTAGTGGAGGGCGTACACAGCGTGCGATTGGAGTGCGGACACCTTTTCCATCGTGCCTGTGTCCAACAGCTCCTCCTCACGTCCGAGCTTTGCCCACTATGCCGGCGACCCATAGAGCGGACCGCCGTAGACGTCCCCCTCGGAACGCCCGTCCCAACGCGTGGAGCAGTGGCGAAAGGGGTTCCAGATGCCGAACCGCCCCAATCACTGATAGACTTGCAAGGAGCCGTGGGCGGTGAAGTTCCTGCTGCGGTTGTCGCGGCCGAGGTTACTCCCGCGCCTTCCACCCACTCCATTGACACCCTCGTGGCGTTAATGCGAGATATGTCGGAGAGGATTGGCAACTTGGAGGGAAGGCTCCAGAACCTCCCCATGGGCCAACCACCCAGCCGCGTGAGAACTCCGCTTGGCTGGGAGCCCAATCCAAGTGTGGCTATGCCCCACTCTCGACCATCTGATCAATGGGCCCTACCTCCAAGGAACTCGGGAATGGATCCCAGAGCTCCCGAGTAGAGACCACGACACAGCACCGCACCTCCGTTGGTACCTCCAGTCCCCGAGGCAGTTCCTTACAACAGGTCAATTGAAGAGGCCCCCGGGAACGCATTGACACCTTTCCGAGACCCGACGCCTCGTATCATGGAGAGTTGGCGCCTGAACTTCACGGGTTTCAACGCTATAATATCAGCGGGCCGGTTCCTTTTCAGGATTCAGGCGTTAGTATCCAGCACCCTGGGAGGTGATTTCTCGGCCTTCCTCCGGCATGCACATCTTTTGTTCAGCGGAGATGCTGCCGACTGGTACTGGAGTTTTAAGGAGTCGACGCCACGTCCCACTTGGAATTCTTTCAGTGCAGCCTTCCGCAATCGATTTGATGATGGCTTCACTGAGAGAGAACTAAGGGAACTGATAAAGAAACGGAAAGAAGGCGCTCACGAACCGTTCGACCAGTACTACACAAGTATAGTAAGATTGAGCACTCGCTTGCGAACAACCATGCCCGAGGACGAACTGGTAGAAATTATCAGAGAGAATATGCGTTGGGAGCTTCAGAACAGCCTTTTGCATTTTCCCATCAACACCATACAGGGATTGCGCCTCCATGCCCGTAGGCAAGATCAACTGGATGAGCGGCGAGGTACCTTCCGTCCACAACCTCGCATAACGGGACCAAGTCCCCGAAATCATCACACCACGGAGTTGATGGCAGCGGACCACCTACTTGCTGACCCAGTACCAGTACCGAGGAGCGGAGCACCACAGGAGCTTGAGGACCCAGCCTTGATTGATCGACCCTCCCTTGAAGCAATTACAAGCCCGACGGTCTGTTGGAACTGCCGACAAATGGGACATCGGTTCTATGCATGTCCAGCGGAACCGACGCTCTTCTGTTACCGATGCGGGAAGGCCGACACTTACGCACATGATTGCGCAAATTGCAAATTGCGAAAAAACTTGCCAGCGAGTGCCGCGACCACCCGTCGGCACTCCTAAAACCCGGACGAACCAAGGCTGATCCAATCACTAGCTATGACCAAGCCCCAGACATGACTCCAATTCTGCTGACTCGCACCGCCAAACACAGTTCTCCCGAAGTTCCACAACCGACGAGGCGGACGCGCAGGGAAATGATAGCGAGGCGAAAGTTCCTTGGCATGTCAAACGCTTCCACGTCAGACTGCGGAATTATTTGGCTACTCGACAGCGCATCTTCCATGAGGAGTTGGCTACAACTGTCCCAAGCGAGCCACGCGTCGGATGCGGAGCTTCTGGAGAAGGGTCAGGCAGTCGAGGAAGGTGCTGAAGGACATACACTTAGACGAATTATTGAGGGATGACGTTCGATCATATGCGTCAGTACAACTCCTGCAAAAACGTTTGTCAGGTTTAGTCGATACGGGAGCCAGTGTGAATTGCATATCAGCCGATTTTGCAGGGGAGGTACTGGCAATGCACGCGGACCAAATCCACCACTTTACCACCTGGTTAAGCACGGCGGACGGAACTCGTCACTCTGTAGTGGGAAAAATTACGACGGATGTCACCTTTAAAGGAGTAACTAAACCTCTGGAATTTTACATCATACCTCAATTAACCCAGAATCTTTATCTAGGGGTGGATTTCGTTCGAAAATTTAACTTGGCCGGTGTGGAAGTAGTGGCCGTCAGCGGCGTCGCATGATTCATTACAATATGTACGTAAAAAAACATAAATAATATTCATAAATAATCTCCAGCTATTGGAGCTATCCCAAACAAGATCTATGTACCCGCGCTTTGCAATTAAAGCTCAGGGTAGAGCCCATAAACCCTATAGATTTAAGTTAAGTATATGTAATAAGGGTCGAGGGATCAATAAAAAAAGTTTAGCACAGACAAGTAGTTACAGGAGAAAATTAACCTGAACATAATTGGTAGTTGCAGAAACATATTGAGTTTGCATAAGTCGAATAAATTAGAATGCCTTTTTCACCTTTAAGCGTGGCGGTTGTCATCATGCGTGTGTATCTATAGTGTGATGATCTGCAGACTATTTATATAGTACACACGTCGATACCACCTTTTTCCAACATTTTAAAGCAAACAAAAAAATATATATGTATGTTAAGGCTAAATCAAATATTAAATCATTTTTGATATTGTAAACTTTAAATTTCAAAGTCTAATTATAAATTCTAATGTAATTTGTTTAATTCAATTCATTCATTTAATTTTCTACTTGCAAAAATGCCAAACAATCAAATTCACATTCTTCACAAAATTGTAATTTTAGATGCCAGACGAAAAGTCCATGAAATTGTAACGCTAGATGCTAAAATTCAAAAGTCCAAAAGTATTTGCTTACACGTTAAAGTTCTTTCCAAGTCAAATATTTTTGCTTACACCAAGAAAATTGTACACGCATGAAATGTACATAATGAAATTTACTATGAGAAAATGTTATTGTTTAGTTCACATTATTTAGGTATAAATTTAATTGTTATTTTAGAAATAAACAGAGTTGATATTCAGAACTCAAGCTGTCTAGTTGTGGTTTTATTTATCGACTCTCTGAAAAGTGGAATTGCAAAGTGGAATATAGGTAACCTGTTTTCCTCTTTACAACTTCCTAAGTCCTTTGCTTGGAAGCAGTGTAATATTGCTGTTCAGGCATTGAACTATACAAATAAAACCAACTAAGTCTTTTCTTGGAAGTAGTGTAACACTGCTTTTCAAGTATTGAACTTAGACATTTTCTTTTCAGGTATTCATATAGATCTACTTGGAAGTAGAGTAACCTACTCTCCATTTAAATCTTTATTTTTCTGTTCATTGTTGAGTGATCAAACTATTTCATAATTATAGATTGAGCACAAGCGTGAACATTTTTGGTGACCCCATATAAAAAAGAATACGTATTTGAAAACAAGGCTTGGAAGACCAATTAAGATATGGAGGGTTTAGCTTCTGAACTTCAATAACTCGGCAAGGAGATAGAGAAGATAATTAAACTTTATAATGAAGAATCCCCCGATAAAAAGAATATCAAATATTTGGAAGAAAAATTAAGCAAAATTAATGAGCTTTGGGAAGGTTTCGAGAAAAAAGATGATCGCATCAGGCAAATGGCTGGCACGTCTTTTGATCATCCTTATTTTGTAAAGGAGTACTATCATATCGTGAAAACAGGATATGAAAAAGTAAAAGCTGAGATTGAATCATTAATTCAATATGCAAAAAGACAATCATTTGACGAAAGTCATTACGAACAGGGTGACATTTCAACAATTAAAAATGATCGAAAATCTCTTGAAATTCAAGGCAATGATCAACTTATTCGATTGATCAGACGTCAAGATGGGGTGATGGGTGCAATTAAAAACCTAATGAAGGGCATATCTTGTGAAGAAAGTCAGACACGAGAATATTTTGAAATTAAAAAAGCAAAACTCAAACAATATTGGGCAGAAATCGAGGTGAATAATAGTGCGATTTGGGAATGTGCTGAAGATATTAACACCTCAGGCTATGAAGTAGAAAATTTTTACTCATTACAAAGTAAAGTTGAGGATTTACTTATAAAAATAAATCAATGTCTCGCCAAAGGAGCGATCGACCGAAGAGGAAATGATCATAATGCTCAAGCACATATGAAGCTTCCGAAAATAGAGCTACCGAAATTTGATGGCGATTATTTAAAATGGCCACAGTTTGCGGATCTATTCAAGCAAATGATCCATACTCAATCAATGGGATTATGCCAAAAGTTTTGGTATCTCAAAATGAATCTTGTTGGTGAAGCCGCTAAACTAATAATGCATTTACCAATAACAGATGATAATTATTCAATTGCATGGGATATGCTTAATAATCGTTATGAGAATAAAAGACTCTTGGTAACAGCTATCTTGGACAAACTTATTGCACAGCCCGCAATAAGCACTGAATCATCTTCACAGCTTAAGATGTTACACGATACGACCAAAGAGTGCCTATCAAGTCTACAAAACATGGGAATTGCCGTGAAACAACACTGGGATCCCATCATAATACACATCATAATGAAGAAACTTGATAAAACTTCCCATGCATTATATGAACAAACGATACAAACACCACGTGAACTGCAATCGTTAGACAAACTGTTGCAGTTCATTGAAATGCGATTCCAAGCATTAGAGACCATTGGGCAGAAGCAAACGACTACCATAAAACAGCAAAAAATAAGCAAACAATCCACGCTACTTACTAGCAAGGTCGGACAGGTAGAATGCATAAATTGCAAAAAAAGCCATGCAGTTTACTACTGCGAAGATTTCTTAAATCTGACACCCCCAAAACGAATGGAAAAAGCAAAACAGTTGAATTTATGCTTAAATTGCTTAAAGTTGGGGCACAATTACAATAAGTGCCAGTCACGAGGATGCCAGAAATGCAACAAAAAACACAATACACTGTTGCACATGCAATCAGCTTCGCCAAAGTCAAATTCAGCTGTAAATACAGTGTCAGGCACTAATTTGGCAGCACAATGTCCAAATAATAAAAATGATTACATTTTTTTGGGGACCGCTTGGGCTGAAATAATAAATGATGTGGGTAAACCAATGAATGCACGAATTTTACTCGACTCCGGGTCGCAATTAAACTTCATTACCGAGAAATTTCAAAGAAAGTTAGGATTCGCTGCACAAAGCGCAAAATTCAATGTGGCTGGAATCGGAAATGCCATGGTCAAGGTCAATGACAAAATAAGTATATCATTGAAATCAAAAATTTCTGCCTACTCTACTCAGCTAGAAGTTTACACAATAAGGGAAATTGCGGGAAATCAGCCACAACATTTTGTCAACATTGATGATTGGCAAATTCCCAATGATTTACCATTAGCCGATAAAAGTTTCAATAAACCTCAAAAGATCGACATTCTTTTGGGGGCGGAGGTGTATGGAGAAATTATGCGCAATGGGCAAATCAAGTTGAAAGAACATTTGCCTATGTTTCAAAATACAGCATTAGGATGGATTGTACTTGGAAAAGTATCCAGTGCTGATTACAATTTACCATTTTGTGGTATAACGAATGTTGACTTAGAAAACCAGTTGCAACGATTTTGGCAAATTGAAGATTGTCCAGATCAAAAGATATTGTCAACAACTGATAAAAGGTGTGAAGAATATTTTGAAGCCACCACTACGCGTGACGACACCGGCCGCTTTATCGTCAATTTACCTATGCTGAGTGACCCTCAACTATTAGGGGAATCAAAGGATCGGGCTTTCAAACGTCTGCTAGCAATAGAAAAAAGGCTATCAAAAGATACTGACCTGAAAAACCAGTACCATGACTTTCTGGACGAATATGAATATCTAGGTCACATGAAAGAAGTCTCCAGCAAAGAAGTAACTAAGCCGCATTATTTCCTTCCACACCATTTTGTATTGAAGCCAACAAGCAGTACAACAAAGCTACGAGTAGTCTTCGATGCGTCAGCGAAGACATCAAACAATTTATCACTAAACGACTTACTGCTTAAAGGCCCGAAAATTCAAGAGGATATCAGCACAATAATTGCCAGGTTTCGGTTTAAAAGATATGTGTTCACAGCAGACATTACCAAAATGTATCGGCAAATTTTAGTAGCTGAAGAAGATCAACACCTACAATTAATCCTATGGCGGAAAAATCCTGCAGAGCCGGAAAAGTGTTACAAGTTATGTACCGTAACGTATGGCACCAAATCAGCACCATATTTGGCCATAAAATGTCTAAGACAATTAGCAGATAATGGTGCCCAACAATACCCACTTGCAGCTGAATCGATAAAGGATTTTTATGTCGACGACGTACTAACCGGCAGCGATGACTTGCACGAGGCAATTCAAATTCGGGATGAGCTTATTTCGCTCTTGGCATCAGGTGGATTCAATTTGCGAAAGTGGTGTGCCAATCACCCTTTGCTACTCAAGAACCTCGATAACAAAGATCTTGAAATAGAGCTAAACTTTTCAAGAATGGAGGACGAAACTGTGAAAACTCTTGGACTAGTATGGCATCCCATTTTGGACATGTTTACGATTGTGACCAACCTAAAGGACTACAAGACAACAACGAAGCGAACCATCTTGGCAGATATATCACAAATATTCGACCCTCTTGGTCTAGTGAACCCGGTCATCGTTACTGGGAAGCTCTTTATGCAGCAGCTTTGGAAATTGAACGTGGATTGGGATGAAAATATTCCAGAAGAACTAAAAATCACATGGTTGAAGTATAAAAGTGAGTTACAAGAATTGAACAACGTACGAGTTCCCAGGTATATATTCAGTGAGAACAAAACAATCAGCATACAAATTCATGCCTTCGCGGATGCCAGTGAGAAGGCCTATGGAGCAGCAATTTATGTTAGATCAAAGGATAGTCGAGGCAAAGTTACAGTGAAATTGATGTGTGCCAAGTCCAGAGTTGCACCTATAAAACCCACTACAATTCCCAGACTTGAGCTTTGCGCAGCAAAATTAGCCGCTCAGCTAATGAAGCAACTAAAAAACATGATACACTTTAAGGTTGAGGAGACATTCTACTGGTCCGACTCCATGATTGTAATCAATTGGATTCGAGGTGACCCATCAATTCGCAAAACCTTCGTTGCCAACCGTGTTGCAGCTATTCAAGATATGACCTCAAAGCAGGAGTGGAGGTATGTCTCCACAAAGGACAACCCTGCTGATTTGGTATCACGTGGTATGTTTCCAAGCCAACTTAAAGCATCAAAACTATGGTTTAATGGTCCAGACTTTTTACAACATCCTAAGACTCATTGGCCTGAAGAACCAAATGTTGAATACAACCTGGACGAAGAAAACAAGACGATTAAGCTAGCACTTGTTGCTACATCATCTGAAAATGACCACCCTCTATATAGAATTCAACATGGCAACTCATTTCAGAAGTTGCTTCGCATCATGGCTTATATTCAAAGGGGCATAATTCAATTCAAATATGGAAATAGAAGACAATCAACTTCAACACCTTTAACAGTTGCAGAGTCACAAGGTGCATTAAAACTCATACTCAAGGAAGTCCAACGCACAGGTTTTCAAGCCGAGTTAGAATCATTAAGCCATAACAATGAAGTTCCCAAGGGAAGTAAGCTGAAAACTTTGGCACCTTTTATTGATTCTGATGGCCTCATTCGAGTTGGAGGTAGACTGGATGCTGCTGATTTAAGCTATGATGCTAAACATCCCATTGTTTTACCAGTGGATAATTTTGTCACAAAATTATTGATGACACATTTACATCGAAAACATTTGCACGCTGGACCACAAGCCCTGCAAGCAATTGCTCGACAAAACTATTGGATTTTACAGGGACGCAATTTGGCCAGATCAGTAGTAACAAATTGTGTTCTTTGCACGAAGTTTCGTCCAAAATTTTTCTCTCAACAAATGGGTAACTTGCCTAAAGACCGTGTGCGACAGGCACGTCCCTTCTTAAACAGCGGAGTAGACTTTTGCGGTCCCATCTATACACATTTCAAAATACGTGGTAAACGTCCCCAGAAGTCATATATTGCCGTATTTTGCTGCTTCTCAACAAAGGCTATCCATCTTGAAGTTGTGTCAGACTTATCGACAGAAGGGTTTCTTGGCGCACTTAAACGCTTTGTATCAAGGAGAGGTAAATGTGAAAACCTATATTGTGATAATGCTCGAAACTTTGTTGGTGCAAACAACCAATTACAAGAGCTCAAATCAACGTTAACCGAAACCAAATCAACCGAGCATATCATCAAAACGTGCATAAACGACAACATCCAATTCCATTTTATACCTCCTCGAACACCGCATTTTGGAGGGCTTTGGGAGGCAGCTGTAAAATCAACAAAATATCATCTACGACGCACCGTAACTTCAGCCTCATTAACTTATGAAGAGCTGTGCACAGTCACTGCCGAAATCGAAGCCATGTTGAATTCAAGGCCGCTTACGCCATTATCAGCCGACCCAAACGACTTAACACCTTTAACTCCAGCTCACTTTCTGATTGGTGAACCAATGACTTCGAATACTCCATCAGCTAATCATCCAGAGAAGATGTCATTGTCATCTAGATGGCAGTTAGTCAATCAAATCAAAAATGAATTTTGGAGCAGGTGGTACAAAGAATACTTGAACGAGCTTCAAAAGCGTTTGCGATGGGCTACTGAACAACCTAACATTCCAACGGGAGCGTTAGTGACGATTAAGGAAGATAATATCCCACCTTACCAATGGAAATTAGGTCGCGTGGTTGAAACAATTCCTGGTCGAGATGGTAAGGTAAGAGTTGCAGACGTAAAAACTGCAACCCGTATATGCCGAATAGCAATACATAATCTGGCTCCACTTCCTATCAACATTGACGACGCATTGGAAGAAGATATGGCAGATAACATTGAAGATGTTGACATGCAAGACACTGGGGCAACAGCTCCAAATAGGGATTCACATAATGGGAGAAAGCGGCAACGCCAGTCACCTGGCAGGCTACACGCTCTTAAAACCTGCTTGCTGACACTTCTGATTCTGCCACTAGGTACGTGGTCAATGCCGTCAGAAAAGTCACCCATCGAGGTAACTAAATTGGAGGATAGTGCGAGTATATATGCTGAACACATCGGGACCGCAAGACTCTCGCCCACCAGTTGGAAGATTATTACATATTATGACCTAACAGGTTATTGGGAAACGTTATATACAATCCGCGCTGGAATGCAACAACTACAACGGCTTAACAATGATATAGAAAACAATACAAATCAGCAAGCGATTTTAAAACAGTATCAACATCAACTCGATCAGTTGAATAGGAACACGATGTTCCTGCAGGAAACACCACGACTAAGAAAGACACGATCACCACTAGATATAGTCGGCTCCATAGCTCATAACTTATTCGGCGTGTTGGACAACGACTATGCGACGTCAATGAGTAAAGTCATAGATAAAATCAACAGCAACGAAAATCACTTAAACAAATTATTAAAATCTCAAACTTCAGTTTTGGAAACAACAGTCAACATTTTAGCAAAGAGCGAAGTTGAAAGAGTCAATCAAACCCAGCATATTGAGAAAGCATTTGATTTCGTTTACGAGAACATACGCCACTTCAATAATGAAGGTAAACAGCAACGATTAATTGAAGCATTCGACACAATAGCATTGCTTACTTTCTCTCTTATTAACGAGTGCCAACAAACGCTGAACGCATTGATTGACGTAATAGTAGATGTTCATCATGAAACACTTAACCCTAGCGTTATTTCACCGAGCCAAATCAATTCCCAAATTGCACTGATCAAAGAAAACCTCCCATCAGACATCGAATTACCAATATTCAAAAAACCACTAAATAGTCTAGAGATATATAGGACTATAAACGTTAATTATCAAATTGAAGGTGAATATGTCGTATTTGCACTCAACATTCCCTTGGTACTGACTACAAAATTCGATCTATTCAGACTAATTCCATGCCCCAAATTGGTGAATAATACATTCCTGTCAATTTCGATCAAGACAGAATTGATGATAACAACCCTATATAAAGATCGCTTCTACCCCTTAACAATACCTGAATTGACGCAATGCCTAGCACCTGAAGAAAATTACTACTTGTGTATTCAACAAAGGCCTATAATCAAAAAGGGAAACGCCATCGCCACTTGTGAAATAGAGGTCTTTTTGCAAAGAAACGTACCAAACGACTGCATCTGGAATGTGTATGCTCAAGACACAATGTGGGTTCAACTAAGAACTATTAATCATTGGCTATTTTCTCTGGATAAGGAATTCGATTTCAATTTTGTTTGCGACGCTGATGTCATTCAACAACGGCTTCCTAAGAAGGGGATACTAGCGATGTACGATGGTTGCATTTTGAAGGACGACCTAATAACCTTGAGAGCTTTCGACAATAAACAGTCTACGCTGACCAGTAAATTCCAACCAAATATTAATTTATCCTTTGTAAATTCTGCAGATGCGCCCAGTATACCATTTCAGCGACAATCATGGGAAAACAAGGAAGCTACACACAATTTGGACGTGACACACTTGAAGGATCAACTGGAGGTGATGAAATCTCAGCAGCAGGAGTTAGAACAGCTACAACCACATGACATCCATACGCTATCTGTGGGATACATTGCATTAGTAGTTGCGATCATCATCGTTGCATTCTGGACAACTAAATTCCTAAGAAGAAGAGGTGAAGTCAAAATAACGCAAATACCGGTTCCAGCCCCAAGACACTCATTGAGCGATCATCAATTTAGTTTTGAAGTATAAGACTTCAACAGGCGGCAGTATGTTAAGGCGAAATCAAATATTAAATCATTTTTGATATTGTAAACTTTAAATTTCAAAGTCTAATTATAAATTCTAATGTAATTTGTTTAATTCAATTCATTCATTTAATTTTCTACTTGCAAAAATGCCAAACAATCAAATTCACATTCTTCACAAAATTGTAATTTTAGATGCCAGACGAAAAGTCCATGAAATTGTAACGCTAGGTGCTAAAATTCAAAAGTCCAAAAGTATTTGCTTACACGTTAAAGTTCTTTCCAAGTCAAATATTTTTGCTTACACCAAGAAAATTGTACACGCATGAAATGTACATAATGAAATTTACTATGAGAAAATGTTATTGCTTAGTTCACATTATTTAGGTATAAATTTAATTGTTATTTTAGAAATAAACAGAGTTGATATTCAGAACTCAAGCTGTCTAGTTGTGGTTTTATTTATCGACTCTCTGAAAAGTGGAATTGCAAAGTGGAATATAGGTAACCTGTTTTCCTCTTTACAACTTCCTAAGTCCTTTGCTTGGAAGCAGTGTAATATTGCTGTTCAGGCATTGAACTATACAAATAAAACCAACTAAGTCTTTTCTTGGAAGTAGTGTAACACTGCTTTTCAAGTATTGAACTTAGACATTTTCTTTTCAGGTATTCATATAGATCTACTTGGAAGTAGAGTAACCTACTCTCCATTTAAATCTTTATTTTTCTGTTCATTGTTGAGTGATCAAACTATTTCATAATTATAGATTGAGCACAAGCGTGAACAATGTATATATATCTCTATATATATATATATATATATATATATATATATATATATATACTCATATATATTTATATATATATATATATATATATATATATATATATATATATATATATATATATATATATATATATATTTATATAAATAAAGGGTTTTCCATTAAGGACATAACAATTTGATATATTAATAAAACACAGAAAAATGTACGATATTAAGTTCAAATTTATTGTGGGTGTAGTGCAAGCATTACGTTTTGATCATATGACCACTACGAACCCGTTTACAGCGGTCGGTTCTTTGGACCCGATTTCCCACAACTCTGGCACACATTACGACCGGAACGTTGGCAATTTTGCGTTAGATTTTGTTTATGAGCTCGTCGAAAGTTGCTGGCTTGTTGGTATAGACCAGCGTCTTGATATAGCCCCATTTAAAGAAATTCAATGGCATTAGGTCACTTGAACAAGGCGGCCATTCGACCGGACCATTTCTCGAGAGAACATGTTCAACTTTAGTGAATAAATCGATTGTAATGCGCGCTGTGTGGCTAGTGGCACCGTCGTGTTGAAACCATATATCGTTGATGTCAAGTTTATCCAATTCAGGCCACAAATAATCTTCCAATATAACACGATAGCGCTCTCCATTGGCGGTAACATGACGGTCGTTTTCATCCACGAAAAAATATGGCCTTATCATACCGCTGGCATGAAAACCGCACCAAGCAGTGATTTTTTGCGGATGCAACAGTGTCTCACGAGGCACATGTGGGTTCGTTGCTGACCAATAATGCATATTTTGCTTATGAATCAAGCCCTTCAGCCAGCTTCATCGACGAAATTCTTCATTTGCTTCAAGCTTTGCCAGAGCCCAATTGGTTTCGAATTATATTTCCTTCGTTTCGAGTAGTACGGAGTCTTTTTGGCACCAGAACATCCAATAGTGAAAATTTGGACTCGAACTTAATCACTATAGCTGTCGGGTGGGGCAATTATTACGGCCGAGAATTGGAGTAAGCGCTCTTAAAGTTGCGATAACCGACTCAGAATTTCGGTAGTAATTTTCAATAATTTCCAAACGTTGCTGATTCGTGAATTTTATCTGATAAAAATGTTGACTTTAGTTAACGTTCAGTTTATCAAAAAAAGTTTAAGGGTGCGTTCATATACTATATACGAGTATATGTATATATATATGTATATATATATATATATATATTTATATATATATATATATATATATATATATATATATATATCTATATATATACATATATATAAATATGTATATATATATATATATATATATATATATATATATATATATGTATATATATATATATATATATATATATATATATATATATATATATATATATATATATATATATATAAATGTTGACAGCATTCGAGTTTGTGACAATTCGATTTCAGAAGGGTTTGTGTTGCTTTGTACTTCTGAGGTTTGTTGTCTAGATCCCTATGTATACGCGAGGATTCTACTATTCCATCATAAGGCAACCGAGCCAGTTGACAATTCTCCATGTTTTTAATAACGTATCGGTCATTTGATAATATTTTGCCAACGGTGGTGTCCACGTTACGAATGACGACATATTCTCCTACATTATAAGTTTGGGGCGGATTGCTGTGTTTCTAGAAGTACTGGAGGTTGTAGTCTGGCGACTTCTAAATGGTGGAGGCAGCGCGTGGGTTACGTCACAGCTACCAGCTTTTCCACTTACATAATGCATTGATGTTAATTGGTCATCATGACAATATTTCTCAATAGTTTGTAAGCATTCTGTAAACTGGTCAGCAAATGTAATTTCTCAATAGTTCATTTACTTCATTCGTTAAAACTGCTAATTTGCACATTTCACGAGCATTACATTATTGTTCTACTTTCTAATCAAACATATGAATCGATTACATATTTTTCAATAAGAATGCAATGCTGATCAATCAATCAATTTATTGTTAAGTAAGTTTACTTTTTACGTAGCAATTAAGTTAAGTTTAGTTCCAGTTTCGTTCTTAGAATAAATGGTTTATTATAATATTAAAACCGCTGTTTTCTTTTTTTATCATTCATAAAAAGAATCTACAAAAGTGGCGCAGTCGGTTTGAGTATCCAATTTAAATATCGATAAAAGATAAAGGTGAAACGATTTAAGGAAAAAACCAGCGGAAAGCTAATTCGGGAGCGACATCAATGTTTGCTGAAGAGTGGAACTCATAGTGATATCAACTTAAGATTGATAACAAGTTGGGTTGACAGACCTACGCTCATGTCCGAAAGGTTTTGTAACCAACGTATGAAATGCAGTCACCAGCAACGAATATAGTCAAAAAATATGTCAAAGAGATATGCACGTTTATAAGAAAATCCATTGTTTATCTATTTTCAATGGTCACCAGTGGTCCTGGGGAGGACTCACCCAATTCTTACTTTGCCTTTATTCAAAAATCGTTCGGCACTCTTTTCGGTTAAATCATGTGTTGCCCCCTATGGTTTTCTGGTGTCAGCCTCGCTTTGATACTGCCCACGCTAGGAAGCTCCCTTTTGATGGCCTCTTCAACCTTGCCCAGGACAGTGACGCAGTCAATGTCTCTTATTTCTATCATTGCCATTGGCTCGAGCGAGATTATAGTTGTACTTTTATCGAGGATTTTCTTTACTGCGTCGCAAAACGCTTCTTTATTGTCAGCCTCTGCTCCGAACTCTACCGTCGTACTGCTTTAATGGAAGTGTTGGTGTCTTTGGGCCTTCAATTTGCCCTGGTAGCAGGCATTAATTCTGCATAGGATTGGTCATCTTGGGCTTTTGCTAGCAGTGCCTACTGCTGGGGTCTGTCATGAGGTTTTTTCTCGGCTGGTTCGCGTCAGGTCTTTTTTTTCGTGCTAAGTATCCAAGCAATCATTATTTTCTGGCAAACTTTATTTGCGGCTTCCTTCGTCGCTTTTGTCAGCACTGTCTGAAACCCCAGATTAAGCGTTCCACGCTCATCAAGTGCCTGTTCTTTCCTTCTTTTATCCGTATCTCCTTCGATTGGGCTGAACGCCATTCTTTTATTGATGTTAGATGATGGAGCTATCTGCACGTGCCCTTAACCCTCAGCACTTCTTTAGTTCTCTGCTTTTCTTTGTCCTTCTAGTCCTCTTCGGCCTTTAACTAGCACGTCTGGTAATGCTTTATGTGGTCGACGAGCTCCTCTAGTTCAAGCAGCCCATCCTGATGCTGATTTTTGGTGAGTCACATGTGGATTTTATGCGCTTTAGAACATCTTCCGCATTTCGGATTAGCTTTTCTTCTTGATGTCGCTAGACGGCAATTTCCTTTGCGAGTACAGTACTTCTGCTACATCCGAGTACAGTACTTCAGCTACATTTTCGACGGTCGCCGTTAAATAGTCACCCCTTTCTTTTCCTACCGTGATCGCTTTGTGGACTTTCAGGATGGTTCGCTATTATTTCGGGATTTAAGACCCTTGTTTGGTCGCTTGCGATCGCAGCAGTAATCATCGAATTCTCGATGTTCTTTATATTTCCCTCCATCGCGCGAACATCTGGCACATAGTGCAGAATTTCCAGCTACTCATAACAGGATGCTTTAATAATTCCATTTCTAATATTTAACAACTTTAGAACAGTGCAGTCCAGCTAATAAAGACTTGAATACTTTGCCACAGACACAATCAAGTCCAAGATCAAAGCTAATAATTTAAATATCAATTCAGCCATCTAGAATCATTGTTTCTGGTTCAAAATAGGTATTTAATGCGACACTCTGATTCATTCTGATGAGACTTCAGAGCAAAACAGGCAAGAACTGGACGCAGTGATGCGCGGCAAGCACCAATTCTATTCTCGTTTGAGAGTGTGATTTGACAATCAGCTTGGAATTACGTGACTTAATTTGCTAAATATTTAATTATGCCATTACATTACGATAAGTTGATAATGTTGCAAGTAGTATAAAATCATGTCAGTTATAGTTATAACGCTCTAAGTGAGAATAATTTAACTTAAAAGTTTTATCTTAAAGTTCAGAAGCTCTACACACTATTTCCTAGAAGAATGAGGAAAATCTTTTCATTCTGTATTCTCTTAGTTACACTTTTAATCAATGGATCCAATCAGGTAGAAGCAAAGTGTTCTGGAGAACGCATGGTTAGGAAGAAATTTGGTTTATTTTAGTGTTTTGCTACAAACGATGCCATCGACGACTATTCTGCGTCAGGAGAAGCCTTTGAAGAACAAACGAGACGCGCTCTGGCTGAAAGCTGTCGTTCACCAGATACAACAGACGGTAAAAGATTCATTTGTACTGTGATAGTATGACGACAATTTATCATATTCTAGAGGATATCGAAGCTTTTATAAATGAGGACCCTGAACCTTCATATGAAACGAGGTGCATTAAAGCATGTGTCCTGAAAAAGTTTGACGTTGTGCGTGATGGAAGTTTGTTTATGGTTCTATGTAGTGATAAAAGTGCTCTATATTTAAATTCTTGTGAATTTTCATTTTTTATTTAAGCAAGCAGCTTAAGAAATACTTCATATAATAAACGCTCAAGGATCATACTATTCAACTTTACTCATAATTTATTTAAAAATAGATATGAGCTAAATGAGTTGCCTTAGTTGTAAAATTATTCACATTTAGCAGGCTAACGAGTTTTATTATTTTTTATAATCCTAGATAACCCAGGATGGGAAATTCAATGTTGAAGGAACTAAAGAATTGTATGAACTTTTGGCAAACGATGAGGGTGAACTAAATCCGCGGGATAACGTCATAAATAGCTGCGCACATATAGAGGATGATGATGAGTATGTTATTTAGAAATTATGATGAATTTGTAAGTCATTGTCCATTCTAGGTGTGAACTTCCGAAGAAGATACAATCATGTTTGATTGAAGAAGGAAAGAAAGTCGGTCTTGAAGATTGGTAACAAAATCTGCTTTACTGATAATTATATAAACCAGTTGTTATTTGTCGAGATTTCAATAAACCAAAATTTGCATTGTTAAATCAAATATATAAATAAATGAAAAGAATTGGCTGATATATGTACATTTTAATAAATTCCCTTCAGATAATTAGAGTATCATCACCACACTGCTTAATAGACATCTTTCTGTCTTGCATCTTAAAATATTATAGATTCTGGAATTTGGCTTAAAAATTTATTTACAATGCGTTATTGAACAGTTTCCGAAAACTAAATATAAGCGAGGGTTGCCAAAATTTATAGATGTTAAGAGTTGGAACATAGTTTCGGCTTTTCAGATGTTTATTAGGGCATAAATTTCTTTATTTAACTATTTGAGATATGATTGGAAAATGTTAATTTAAAAAAAAGTCCGACGTGGTTTATCATAGTTGCGTTAGAACAACTCCCTGAAAATAAATTTGTAATTGTGTAAGAGCGAAACTTTTTTCAGGTATGGCTTTTCGATAGGTGGAAGCCTGATTAATATTTAATTAATTAAAATTCAAGTTGGGTAGACAGACCTATGCTCATGTCAGAAGGGTTTTGTGCTCAACTTACAAAATGCAGTAACCAGCAACGAATAAAATCAGGAAACATGTCAAAAACGATTTTATTGGCGAAAATGTGAAATTCGAGGATCATACTATTACTAACAAAGTTGAACGAATTTTGGCTTCTGAGGTATTTGTTATAGTTATACTCATAAATATGTTATACCCATCAAAAGACCACAAATACCCAGAAAAAGAAACGAAGAAAAATAACGACGACGCAACCAGCGGTTGCAGCCACGATGTCAACAGTACATCGCGAGCGATACTAACAACGACAAAAACGAAGACTAACACAAAGACAGTGAAGACGGACGAAAAACGGAGAATACAGACTGAGATTCCTGCGGCGTTCGGGCGCAGCAAAAAAATGATGCAAACGCCCGAGCGTCCTATTAAGGAGAAGCGGGAGACTCAGCAAGATGCTTCAGGTGTTCGAGCGGTGGGAGATAACATAAAGAACACCGAAAATCCGATTGTCACTGCTGCGATCGTTACCGTAGCGACCGATGCAAGGGTCGCAAATCCCGACATTGCAACGAAAAATCCAGAAGCCAACGAGGAGATTACGGCACTAAAAGCAAAGAGTGACCAGACATCGCGTGAATGCACCGCCAATGTTGAAAATGCGGCGGAAGTACTGCACTCAGAAACGGAACGCGATAACCTCTCCCAAGGATGGTTGCAAGGTACAATTGCGGCCCAGCGATACGAAGAAGGAAGACTCCTCCGTAAAGCGGGAAATGTTCTGAAAAGAATACAATCTGCATGCGACTCCCCAAAAATCAGCAAAGCAGCAAAGGAAGGGCTCCTTGAACTAGAAGAGCTCCTAGATCGCATAGGGCGCTATCGGAGAAGCTGGTTAAGGGCCGAAGACGAAGAGAAGGCTAAAGAGGCGCTTGGGGCGAAATCTAAAGGCGACACGCAGATAGCTCCACCATTAAAAGTCAATAAAAGAATGGCGTCTAGCCCAATCGAAAGAGATCGGGATAAAAGAAGGAAGGAAGAGACACTTGAAGGGCGTGGAGCACTAGATCAGGGGTTCCAGACAGTGCTTACAAAAGGAGCGAAGAAAGCTGCAAAGAAACTCCTTCAAAAAAAGCCAGAAAGTAAAGTTCGTACGGACGCCCAATCACAACAAGGACCTGGTGCAAAGCAGGAGAGGCAGAAGCCCCGACGAAGACCCCGGCAGCAGGCGGAAAATGCCGGGTGTTCCAGAAAGCCCTAGCCAAGTCAAAATCAGAGCTTCGAACACCCGCATCCTGCAGCTAAATCTACACCGCAGTTCAACCGCCCAAAATCTGCTTGAGCAGTTTGCGAGGGACAGGAAAGCCGACTTCTTGCTGCTGAGTGAGCAACACCATAATAAAAGTCCTGCATAATGGTACTCTGATGAAACTGGTACTGCCGCTATCTGGGTTCAGAGCAGTGACTTTCAAGCGGAGAGTTGTGGACGGGGGGATGGGTTCGTGTGGGTTCGGTGCTTAGGGATCACCTTCTTTAGTGTGTACCTAACGCCTAACGAGTCGATATAATTTTTCCAAGCCAAGCTTAATGCTCTGGAGGGCGCTGTCTCGAACGCAGAGGGTAAAGTGCTCGTTGGGGGCGACTTCAATACTAAAGCAATCGAATGGGGCATGCCTCAGACGGATCCGCGGGGAAAACGAATCCTGGAAATGGCGGCCAAGACGGCCCTCGTCGTACTAAACTCCGGAAACACGCCGACTTTCCGCCGTATTGGCTGTGAGGGAGCCATACCGAACGTGACATTCACCTCGGAGTCCTTAGTACGGAGGATACACAACTGGAAAGTATTAGAGAACTACTCAGCCAGTGATCACCAGTGCATTCTGCTTGAGATAAGTGATGCTGTCTCCCGACGTCCTTGCTCTCGGCCTTCTACAACTGGATGGAACATCGCAAGAATGGACGTCGAGAGGTTCGTCAAGGTTCTCACAGCAGGTGAGCCTCTGCAGGGAGCTCCGGAGGGGACGGAAGAACTGGCAGCTCAAGACGTGGTGAACTCTACTTTGAGCATAATCACGACTGCTTGCTGCGCTTATATGCCCCGTCGAAGACCCCGGCACGGCAAGCCCCCAGTGTACTGGTGGTCTAATGAAATCGCTGAAAAGCGGAGGGAGTGTCACATGCTTCGGCGTGAGGCTCAACGGGCGCGGAACCATGACGAGGCATGCAACCAGGTGGCAGCATATAAGTCGGCCAGGAAATGCCTTCGCAAACTGATCAACAGTAGCAAGGCTCGCTGCTGGCAAGACCTAGTGGACAATGTGAACAAGGATCCGTGGGGCCTTGGCTACAAGCTGATCATGGGGAAGCTTGGTGCCCTACGGAAGCCTTGTATACATGACGCGGAAAAGATGGACGTGCTAGTGCGGGGACTCTTCCCCGCCCATCCCGTCCGTGTTGACGCTGTCCATGGTGAAACAGCAGTAGAGTGCCCGCTCTTCACACAGCTGGAACTGGAGGAGGCAGTCCTCTCCTTGAAAGCGAGGAAGGCTCCAGGTCCAGATGGTGTTCCAGCTGAGGTGTTGCGGCTCGTCTATCACCATTGTCCTGACTTGCTGCTCAGCACATTCAATGCTTGCCTACGGGATGGGGTTTTTCCTGTACGATGGAAGGTGGCGAGGCTCGTGCTGGTCAGCAAGGGGAAGGAAAATCCCGAATCGCCATCTGCATACCGCCCGTTATGCATGGTAGACACGGCTGGGAAAGTGCTAGAGAAACTCATCAAGGGGAGACTCACTGACGCGATTCGTGCTGCTGGGGACCTATCTCCTCGGCAGTACGGCTTTAGAGCAGGACGTTCTACCATTGATGCGATTTCAGAGGTGGTGAACGCGGTCCAAAATGCAGAGGCATATAGTCGCACCAAGCGACGGATCGTCCTGTTGGTGACACTCGACGTCAGGAATTCCTTCAACTCCGCTAGATGGGTGGATATTCTGGACACGCTGGAAAACTCTTTTCAAGTTCCAGAATATCTAATGCGGCTTTTGAGGAACTACCTGAAGGACCGAAGCCTACTCTACGACACGACACAGGGCCAACGAAGGATGGAAATTACATCGGGTATTGCCCAGGGATCTATCCTTGGTCCGGACCTGTGGAACGTGTCTTACGACGGGCTACTGAGACTTGAGATGCCAGATGAGTCGCGCTTGGTCGGCTATGCGGATGATGTTGCGGCTCTGGTCGCCGGACGCACCGTTGAACAAGCGCAACTTAGGCTAGGTATGCTAATGCGCCGAGTGAGGGACTGGATGACTGCTCGCGGGCTCAGTTTAGCACTGGAGAAAACCGACGTGGTCATCCTGACAAAAAAGAGAATCCCTAGAGTAAGGATGATCAGTATTGGAGATATATTAATCAAATCGAAGCCAGCGGTGAAGTACCTGGGGATACTGATTGACTCGAAGATGAGTTTCTCTGAGCAAATCAGGGCAACGGCTGAGGAGGCTTCTTCGGGAATATCGGCCCTGAGTCGACTTATGGCCAACGTAGGGGTCCCAGCCCATCAAGAAGACGCCTCTTGATGAGTGCTGTAGGGTCAGTGCTACTGTACGGAGCAGAGGTATGGGGCGACGCTCTCAGCAAGGAGGTATACCGTAAACGATTGGCACAGGTACAGAGAAGAGGAGCACTGAGAATTGCATCTTCGTATCCAACAGTCTCCGACTCGGCGGTGAGAGTGATTGCTGGCGTGATAGCCTGTTGCCCTCCTTGCTAGAGAGCGCCGCGCTATTTACCTGCGCTGAAACGAGGATGCGAGGGAGATAGTTGTCCGCGAGGAGGGACAACGCTCGCTCAACGATTGGCAGCAGTCTTGGGTGAATTGCACGAAGGGAAGGTGGACTGCGCGCCTCATCCCGGATGTGAGACCGTGGCTAAATCGAAGGCATGGTGAGACTGACTTCTATCTGACCCAGCTTTTGAGCGGACACGGGTGTTTTCAGTCTTACCTGCACAAGATCGGTAAGTCACGGTCTCCCGATTGTCGGTTTTGCCCAGGAGAGGAGGACAATGCCTGTCACACATTTTTTGCGTGTACTAAATGGGTCAGGCTGCGAAGGGAACTCTACAGGGAGACGGGAGAGCTCACCCCGGATAATATAGTTGCGGTGATGCTCGAATCGATTGACAAATGGAACCAGGTGGCACATTATGCTCGGGCAGTCCTAAAATATAAAAGGGACTCACAGCAGCCGGAGGCGCTGGGGCTTGGGGATCGCTCTTCTAGCATTTCCTCTTCCCCTCTCCCCTCCCGCTAGGAAAGGGATTCCCCAGCTTGAAGGCACCCCACGGCGTAACAAAACGAGAACTGGCCCGAAGTAATGTGTCAAACGGTTCCAGGCTAGGTTCTCAGATTGACAGGGGAGGTGTTTAGTGGGTAGTCCAAGGGTATCCTCCATGGGAGTCCCACACTGCTAGACTCGGCGGGCGTAAATGCCTTCACCTCCCTACCACAAAAAAAAATACGCATAAATATCTCCTTTTATAATTTTTTCAGATTTTTTAGATCACGGGTGTCCATTCGCGAGGGAGGAAACACATTCTTCGACTTGTTTCAATTGTATGTACTCACCTTCATGATACCTATCATTCCTGCAATTTTCATGCAAA